>CM021733.1:60154379-60270254 GCA_011075105.1 Heteronetta atricapilla | reverse complement strand
TAAAAAAAAAAAAAAAAAAAAAAAAAAAAAAAAAAAAAAGCTTGAACTATAAATGTAATTGCAATTGTTCTTGCTTTAATTTTTGTACTGTTCACTCTCAAGAAGTGCTTGTTTGACCCTGACGTTCATTTTTCAGGGTGCAACTCACATCTGTTGATTCCATCATAGGAAATAACTTTTCTTTACTTTGACAGATAAATAACATTAGGAGATTGTTGTTTAACTGGCCACAGTTTCCACCAACAAATTAACAAATTCCAAACAAACTGAAAAAAAATAATAATAATAAAAAAAAAGTAATATATTTCTTCCTCTCTTTGAAATATCCTATACCCTATTCCTTTATCATTATTCATCTCTAGCTGGGAAAAACATGTACATATTTCTCCTGAAAAATGGTTTCTGATAGCTTAAGAAGTGGATCAGGATTATGTGTTTTACATCCACAGGCTATGGGGAGGTCCCAGATTCATTCCTGAAATACAAGAATTTATGTAACCACTAAGATGCTGAAAGTACAGTAATGTTCTTTCCAGCCTTAAACAGGAGGAACTAAGTTAAGACAGAAGCGTAGTTCTGATGGGAAAATGATCAGCTCTGCTGTTTAAATGAAATCATGAAGTATTCTGAGCTACATGCCTGCCATTAAACAATGTAGACCATATTCAGTGCTGAAGCTAAAAAATAAAACACAGGTCCACAATCATAGGAAGTCACCTTGTCCAAACTGTGGTCTCAAGAGAGGGACATTTATGTTCTCTAAGACCTCCACTAATGGAGATTTCCCAAAATTCACAGATAATTTGTCTCAGGCTCTCACTACCTTTATTGTAAGAATATTCCACGTATTTTTACATATAACATCTTTAGAAGACCACAAATAACTCTTACTCTGGACTTTCCTCAGTTGGTCCATGTGCTAATGTGGTGGTTTTACCCAGCTGGGCAGCTGAGCTCCACCACAAATGCTCTCTCACTCCCCCTCCTCAAAGAGAAAGGGGGAGAAAATACGATGGAAAAGGGCTCAGGGGTTGACATAAGGATGGGGTTATCACTCAACAATTATCATCATGGGCAAAACAGACTCAGAGTAGGGAGATTAGAAAAATTTATTACCTATTAATAACAAGGTAGCGAAGAGAGAAACAAAGAAAAAATAAAACAATTTTGTCATAGCCACCTTCTTCCACCTCCTCTCCCCGAGCAGTGCAGGGGAACAGGGAATGGGGGCTGTGGTCAGCCCCTGACACTTTGTCTCCGTTGATCCTTCTTGGTCCCTCTGTGCCCCTGCTCCACGCAGGGTCCCTCCCACGGGAAGCCGTCCTTCTCCATCTGATACTGGGGGGATACAGCAACTCTCCAAGCACTGCTCCCACACGGCTCCATACCATGGGGTCCATCCCCCAGGAGCAAACTGCTCCAGCATGGCTCCCCCACGGGCGGCAGCTCCCCCCAGACCCCCTGCTCCTGCGTGGGCTCCTCTCCACGGGCTGCAGCTCCGGCCCAGCGCCTGCTCCTGCAGGGGCTCTCCATGGGCCGCAGCCTCCTCCAGGCCACCTCCACCTGCTCCACCGGGGGCTCCTCCACGGGCTGCAGTGTGGAGATCTGCTCCGTGTGGGACCCATGGGCTGCAGGGGGACAGCCTGCTCCACCAGGGGCCTCTCCACAGCCTGCAGGGGAACTGCTGCTGCCTGCCTGGAGCACCTCCTGCCCTCCTGCTGCACTGACCTGGGGGTCTGCACAGCTGGTTCTCACTCTGTCACTCCTTGCTCTCCCAGCTGCTGTGTCACAGCAGTTTTTTTCCCCCATCCTTAAATCTGCTCTCACAGAGGCACAAAAAACATTGCTTGTTGGCTTGGCTCTGGTCAGCAGCAGGTCCCTTTTGGAGCCATCTGAAAATGGCCCTTATATAACATGGGACAGCTTCTAGCCTCTAATCACAGATGCAACCCCTGCAGAGCCCCCCACTACCAAAACCTTGTCACATTAATCCAATATATCTAAATAGCAAGGTGGCACCACAGATTT
This sequence comes from Heteronetta atricapilla, assembly GCA_011075105.1. Taxonomy (NCBI): domain Eukaryota; kingdom Metazoa; phylum Chordata; class Aves; order Anseriformes; family Anatidae; genus Heteronetta; species Heteronetta atricapilla. The sequence continues at coordinate 60,268,226 of CM021733.1, read as the reverse complement.
ATTGACTATATGCTACTAGCTGTGTGTTCTGCCCCTGATTTTACAAGCTTCCTTCCTTTGATTAATTTCAAAAGGGATTATTGACACTTTCTGACCATCATGGGTAAGACTATGTCAGATTTCCTTGTGGGAATCTGAGTAGTATCAGGGCACAGAGCTATTCCCACTGGAATTTGCTAGGAGAACATCCTAGAACATTTCATTAGGAACATCCACTGTACTTCAGCAACACCTTCAGTGTGAAGATCCCTTTCTGCCTCCCAACAAGATTTTCACACTTGTCTGCCCAAAGAAGCAAGTTACCCTGTCACAAAAATATGAACTAAAGAGGAGGAAGCACAAGGATCTATTTGTGATCACAGACTTGATTGCAGTTGGAATTTGTTACCCAGAGGATTACTCTCTGATAAGCACATGTGTGGACCACACAAAATACTCTACATGAAACATGGAGGAAGTTGTTTAGGTGACTTCTGAGTTGCCCTTCACTGTGAATTCCAGCCCTGACTTCATTCTGTGCATTATATCCTTCATATGTATACCATCCACTGTCTTCCCTGAAGCTTACTTTATTGTAAAGAGACTGGGTCTTTCAAAAGGGATACCAGTTATTTTGACAGGAACACCTTTGGGAAAAGTTAGACCCAGAGCTAACACATCAAAGGGGCTGCCAAAAATCTGGTGAGTATTGTGGATCTGTAACAGGTATTTTGAAAATGCTTCAGAAATGCATCATTTTCTTCTGGAGCCGTCTGCTAGCACTGAAGAAAATTATTAAAGAACAATTTGTTTATTTGGGTTCTAGGAGAACAGTTCCAGACTTTTTAACACTTGAACATTGTCATCTGCAGAAATCAGGAGTTTTGCACTCACAGTAAGCTTGAGTTTTAAAGTCTGCCTTCTATATGATGGGTCATCAGGCCAGGAACTGTCTAGTCTACTTCTCCATTTTTAATGTGTTATTAGTGATACTCATCTACCTACCCAAGTGTTATATTGCACTGAAATTATTTTTTTTAATTAGTTCTATTATTTTTTTTTAATTTCTCTTAAAATCTTACTGTGAATTACTTGATTTCCTAGGCAAAGACATAACATTTTTTTACAAGTATGGCCACTGTGATTTCCTAACTGAACATGCTGCCTCAAGCATCACTTGGTGTCTTTCAAAAAGTATAAGACAGTAAAACACTTAAGCAGATTCTTAAACAGTATTAACAGTAATCCAGTGGATTTATATCAGTCCAACAGGGGATGAGAAAGGGACATCCACAGACAGTGAGGAGCAGATATATCTTTAGTGTGAAAGGATATTTTTACCCTGCATATACTGGAAATGGAGGTAATAGAAATACAGCCACTGCAGTTTCAGAGCTCAGCTCTGCAGCTGCAGCACACTACCAGTGTGCTTCAGAAAATAGCTGCTTTTAGACTGAGGCTGATGCATGTTTGGCCATCACAAATTAGTGTGCAAAACAACCATAGGCAGACTCAGTGTCACAAAAGCAGTGAGCCCTGCTTTCAGTGTCAATTCAGCTTGGTCCATTATGTTTTGCCTTTGACTCTCCTCCAACACATGTACATTCAGTTTATATTGAAGCCATTTATTTCACTGATTCTAAGGCCTATTGCCAACGGCAGTGCTTTAAAATAAGGAAGTCTTCCAACACTGTTTTTCATAGGCTTGATGGCTGGCATTTTCAATGCATGTTTACATATGTATGTTTAGCATGCTGGAGGCCTGAGCACACTGCTCCTCCAAACACCTTGGTGTGAACCAAGAGTAGCAGAACAGCATCTGCACTTAAACGGTGAAGTGATGTTCAACGAAGAATTGCCTCAGAGGAAATCCCAGACAGTGCCATTCCTGCATACCTGTAAACTTTGCTGCCAGAGGATGATGTCTATTCAGTCACATTGTGGCAGCATTTATAGCAGGACGGGATAGTTTTAGAGACAATAACATATGGGATGCAAGATGCAGCAAGGGAAAAAAAAAAAAACTCTATTTTTTTTTTTTTTTTTTTTTTTTTTCCAGAACAAGAGTTGACTGCTGTGAAAGATCAGGAACTCCTAATTCAAGCCGTCAGATTTTTATTTTATCCACAGAATCCACAATTCCAGAAAAGAAATGGTCTTCCAAAGCATTGGCAAACCTTCCAAAATTCTTCCTCTAAACATCATTGCTTGAAAGTATCAGAATCTGTGTGGATAATATACAAATCCAATAAGCTCAATATGTTGAGCTCAATATACAAATCCAATAAGCTCAATCAGTTCAGCCACACAGAGGACATCAAATTAAAAAAAAAAATAGCTAACAAAGGATCTTCAGGGTTTATAGTTTACCAGTCTTTAAAGTTATGACAGTGAAGTTTCTTGTTTTCTCTTGGATGGTCCTGGAGATTATTACCCAATGAAAACTGCACCCCATTCAGGAATGCTTGCCTGGAAATCTCAGACAATAAAATGTCATATTTCTTACCTCAGCTATAACAGAAGAGAACACATCAGCAGAGGGTCAAGGGAATGACATGCCATTACTGCAAAAATTTTCTCCTATGGCTACTCTTTATTCTCCCAGTGGGATTCTTCACACAGTAATGATGGAAATCTGTTTGCACATGAACTGCTTCCCTTTTAGTTCTAGCAGAGTGACAGGAATCATTCCTGATCTAAAGACCCCAAAGTCAAGTGAGCTGAACTCTTTTGGAGTGGGACTCCAGTGCTCACAGCTTTTCTATTGAAAACCAGTTCTTTATAGGGTGAAAGAATGGAATTTTCATAAAATCAGTTCATCACAGATATAGCAAGTCTAACCTAGAAAGCAATTCAGACACATGGGAAAGAAGATGCAGGCATGAGGTGCTCTGTTCTTAAAGGGCTGTGAATGAGCAGCTTAATAATATCAGTATAATAGTGAGCAGAAAATGGATGCATACACTATGCTGATCAGAAATGGATGTACTATTTCAAATCAGCCTAGCAACAGGCACAGACATTACATGTGGCATCTCTGCTACAAGTGTGGCCTATATAAGCTTATGCAAGTTTGTAAAGAAGAAAAAAAAATGCACAAACCCACAACAATTATTTGTTATACTGATTTAATTGACAGAGCAGAGGACATTCTGGTTTGTCACAGCAATACACTGAAAAGAAGTGGTTCACTGCCTTCTCTCAGTGGCTTCCCCCACTCAGAAGCATGCAAAAGTAAAGGATCGGAATCACAGAGGAAGACATTATGTAGCTCTGTTTTTCTTGTAGAAAGTTTGTTACTGAGCTCTGGACAGTGAGGACAGAAGAAGGAGGGCTTCTACATTGCACTCACTGTGCACCAAAATCTAATCAGGTGGATCCATAAAAAGGACAGAAAATGTCACCCCATCAGTGAGATGTGCAAGCACTGCAGTCCAAGTCAGCCTCCACCCTCCTCCAGGTGTCTTGGTGATCCATCACCAACACCTGTGAGAGCAAGCAGCTATTAGATGTAGCAGCTGCAAGAGGAAGTGCTGCTCTGTCAGCTCCTACTCATCCTGCCCTTTTCCTATACGCATACCTCTCAAAGGCACCAAAACATCTATCTCGCTTCTCCACCCTACTGTCACATCAGTTCCTCCTTCATCCATCCCATCTGCATCATTTCACCTACCAAACACTCCCCACCCACCTTACATCAGGCTGTTAACACCCATATTTCCTGTGCTGTTGTGTCTCTGATCTCAGAGCCTGAGCAAAAGTGCCAGCCGGGAGAGGTCCTTGCAGCAGGCTCCAGCAGCAGATTGGCAATGGATTTCCTTGTGGAGGTACAGAGAAAAAGCTAAGTAATTTCAAATGCAATAAAACATTTATATTTTTTTCAGTGTCAAAATCTGTTTCCACACCCAGAGAATTGCATATCTGACCTTTTATACCTCTATATCTCTATTATTTAATGAACCCGTTTGCTTTGTTGGTGGTGTTTGTGTGTGTGTTGTTTGTTTGTTTTTAATGCATCAACACTCTTCTTTAAAATACACTTCACGGTACAGTGAAAAACAAACAAAAATTATCAGTATAATATGTTACGTACACCCTGAGCTTTAACCCCCACCAAAACCCAAGTTGAGAGCAGTCACCCCAAGGCTTCAGCCCTCTGTAAAGCTGGGGGTTTTGAGAAGGGAGCGGGGAAGCACCGGGCACTGTGCTGTGCCCGATGAGCAGCACTGCACACAATGAACAATTGTCTTCCAGGTGTATTCATTTGTCTCCACAGAAAAACATTCCACACAGCACAAAAGCCTTCAGTGTAGGGACAGCTAAGCATAACAAATGACATACCAGACTTTCCCTGGGTCTTTGATGATTGTAAGAGGTCTCTGTGCCACAGTTATTGACTTTGCCATCTTTGTGTTATGCTTTAAAATGTATTAGCGTGTTGCATCATCTCAAGTTTTGGTGCAGGATTCACACTGGAAGGTAGGGAAACCAGAGGAGGATGAACTCTGAAATAATACTTAGGCTGGCACTTTCTAAAATAGTCTGTTAGTTTGTTGTCTTTCTGGCTGCTGGTTTTGTTGTTTCCACTCTTTTTTTTTTTTTTTTTTTTTTTTTTTTAATAAGATAAAGGTTTTTAACAGAGTGAACTATCTTCATGTAGCTCCAAATATCCACTTATTTTGGTAAAATTTATAACACCAGATTCTACTTTTAGCCAGGAAATGCAAACAAAGCTTGGAGACAGCTTGTTCCCTGACCCCAAATTCATTCCATGTTGCTATAGCATCACCCCCTGAGAAAATGGGACCAGCTCTTTTCCTCTTCTTAGACCTGCTCAATGGGCTTTTGTCAGCTGTTGAATTATAGCATTAAAATTTAAATACTAGGGATTTAATGGAGGATTATTATGACACCCTGGTGCATTCTTTGTGTTGCTCTTGGCAACAAACCCAAGGAATGAGTGAAAGAAATAAAAACGAAGAGCTGTCTTGTTAAAATAATGCTGATGCTAAGACATATTTAGGAGAGAGAAAAATGGTTTCCTACCTTTGACTATTATCATTACATCAAATGGATTGAAAACCCTTTTCAGACAGTAAGCACAACTAGCAGTGGAACTCCATTCCAAAGCTGTTATCATATTTTGAAAATGGGTTTCTTTCTACCTTGTGCATAAAATAAATGTGATCGACAGTTAGGAGATGGGAATTATATCTATTTACTATTTTCAGTGGCTCATCAGATAGTAGCAACGCTTTTTAATATTCTGGCATTTCAGAAATGTCAAATTATTTTAAAGCAGAAAGCACTATCTGCCTCTATCAGAATATATGCATGATAAATTTTGTATACATATGGCATATTCATGACTTACAGAAATGTTTAAATTGCTTAATAAAAATGGGATCTTTTTAGTATCATGTTTTCTACTAAACTTTCTATATTTTAAGAGCATATTGCAGAAAACATCACCTTTTTCATAGAATAGAATAGAATTTGATGTTAGTCTTTAAACAGGAATTTCATTTTGATCTGTATAGCCTGCCTGTGTAGTGAAACATCACAGAAATCATCCACAGAGCACACTTTGTCTGCTGATCACTGGTTTTCCCCAGAGAAATAAGGCCGAAATTCACCCCTAGTCTAACTGCACTAAATTCTGTCCAGAGGTGTGGTTTTTACTCTTTCTCTTTTTGGTAATTATATTAAATACATTATGTGCCTGTAAAAGAGAAAGACATATCTAGAAATATGAGCTTTATATAACTTTCAACTTGAAACTCTGGAGGCAACTTAACACATCCTCCATGAATGAACATCAGCATAATATATTTAACATGCTAAAATAAATTCATGAGCTGAAGCAGTTTTTTGAACATGAAGCTAGCTGCTGTATACTAGGATGCGTCACAGATTGGTCATCTGAACTTATTTTCCTGGGTAAAGAGAAGTGGACCAGAACAAGCATGTTAAATGTGACCCTGCACACCTCTGCTTGATTTGGCTGAGAAAACTCCACTAACAATGAACATCTGATCAGCGAGCACAGCTGGGACAAAAGCAAATTGGACAGAGGCAATAGACAAAAGGAAGTGATAGCCAACTAATGACAACAACAACAAAAAATAACCTGATCTCAGACACATTAACCTTGGTGGATAACTATAAAAGAAAAAAAAAAACAAAAAAACTGTCAGTTAGAAAGGATAGAGAAAGGACTGCTTCAGTGTTTTGTTTTCATTAATAAAACACTGAAAACATTAAATTCTCTCTGGAAATTAGTCTCCCACAAAAAAAAAAAAAAATAAAAAAAAATCATAAAGCTATCTGATTTTTCAGAACCATACAGAAAGAGGGGAAAAGTTTTCCTTAAATCCCAAGGAAATGGTTGACCATGATCATGTCATACATTCCTAGAGGGCTGTGTGAGCTTGCCTTGCTGTCTTTCTGTGTCAGAATTGCTTCGCACACAGGATTTGTCCAGCCTTAAGTAGAGGATAGGGACACCTTGAGATGATTCATTAATGTGCTCTGTCCTCTTGGGGGCTTCAAACAGGGAACTAATTAAGCCCCGTGTACTTCAGGGACTACTACAAGTGTAAATTCACCTGTGGCGTGCCCACTGTGTACAAAAGCAGAGTGGAGAATAGCTGTCACATGAAAACAGAGGCAGGAATCATGCTAAAAAATAAATTAGCTGCTGGGAACTTTAGCACCTGGGATCTTTCCTTTGTGTTTCTGTAGAGTACAGTTATTCCTGTAGTGTCTGTTGCTGGCTTCACACATTGGAAACTGGTCATATGTAGTAGAGAGAATTTAAAAACCAAGAACAGCTATCCTATTCACTCATAAACACTTTCATGTTTGTGTTTCCAGACTGCCAAGAAAGATATTCTCAGAGCATTGTGTGGCTGGAACACCTGAGAAATTTTCTTGATACATTCCCACTGAAAAGTTTTAATGTGAGACTATATCCTCTCTTAGAAATAGTGCTGGTTAGACAGACATCCAGTACACACTGTAGCTGTCTGGCCATGGAAAAAACATCAGCTTTCTATGCTACAAATGCTTTATTAAGTCCTGGTAAATCTAGTGCTAGTATTTTGTTACTTTTATTTGACCATAATTACGTGTTGACATTTGTAGATACTGTATTTTAAGAAAACATTTATGTAGTGAAAGTTTTTAGAGACACTCTACTTTCACGATTACTAAACTAAGTCCCTATGCATGATTTTAAAAAGTAGTATCTGCTGTTGATTTATACCTCAGGTTATTACACATGGCATAAATAACACAAGTAAATAACAAGTGATGAAGACAGACTTCCGAACTGTAGAAAGCACGATTTTTTTCTGTATTTTTTTCCAGACTTTTAGTTCTGATATTATTTGATTTATATTAATTTAAACAAAATCTAATTCAAGACACTAGTTACATTACAATTTCCAAAGCAAGTTATATTTCTACTACAGAAGTCAACATTTCCTGTTGAAGGCAAGCAAAACACAATACTGTGGGAAAAAAACAAAAGTCCCACTTACCTGGCTGGCCTCACAGAAAATCTCCTACTGAGAGGGAAAAAAAATATATTATTTTCCTTCAGTAGGAGTCTTTTATTTTTTTTTTTCATGTATTTTTCTGATGATGAGACATGGGTACACTGAGTAGCACCTGTGGAACAAACAAACAAGTGGGTTGATAAATCGTGAAGAAATTCCACCTCCTGCCTAACTATCTTCCAAACTGCTGGTTGTGAAAAACACATCTGCTTTTCACAAATAAAACAGTTTACCATGAGTTATTTACTAAAACACTGGGTATTTTCTGCATATAGCTCCATGATTCTCCCTCTACAGGGATCTCTGTGATGAGGACAACTGCACTACAGTTATAGCCAATGGAAATGTATTGTTTTTATCTTTGGAATTGAACACCTGATCTTTAGCATGTGGAGGAACTATTAAAGTTTTATCTAACTATTAGAGTCTATTTAACTAATGGAGTCTTTATCACTCTATTGTTCTGGTATTCTTAGATTGCATTATATATATATATATATATATATATATATATTCTGGGACAGATGTTGTATAAATTCACCACGACAAAGTCCTGTCTTAAGGCATGTGATCCTTATTGAAAAAGCAGGCCAGAGATGGGAGAAGAAGTAATCACAAAGTAGTGATTTGACTTACTGAAACTTTGGGAACAGCATGTGCCTCCTGCATGCCTGCTAGTGCTCCTTGAGTATTCAATGGAAAATAACAGTTTTAAAGTTGTTCCCAATTTCCTAGGACTTAAATTACCTATTTTACTTCCCCATAACATTGTATGAAATATTTGTCTACATAGCTCCCGAAATTATCTCCAAAATTCTTTTGCATTTCTTTCTGCCAAAAAATGGCTTTTTCCAGATGCAAACTGAATTCTGAAAATTTTTGAAGAAAAATCTGAATAACATTTAAAACATCATTGGCTATTTCATGAAAAAAAAAAATGTAAAATGAATGTGAAAAGATATGTAAAATATATTTTGGGAAATGAGCCATTGATTGACTGTTTTCATTCCTGGTAATGTAGCCCACAGCCCATGGAGCTTATCAGCACAGCCAAATAACTTGTCAAGACTTTAAGTCCTTCTCATCTTTCCCACAGACAGTAATACATTTTCTGTAGATCTTCATTTTAATGAAGCTGAAAGTTTCACTTCTCTGTTGAAAATGTGCCAAAATTCAGGTTGAAAAATATCTCTATATTGTATTCACATGTAGCATCATTTATTTTTTTTTACCACCTCTTTCTCTAAAACAACATCTCTTCCTTTAAAATGTAAAAGTATATGGTTCAGAAGCAACCTTCACTCTCTGATGTTTAGTGAATTTTTGTGATGTTCTAAGTATTTTCAGTGGCTCTAATCAGGTACATATTTTCATGCATTTTATTTTTAATATTGACATTTCCTGTTTATATGTTTATTTATTTTCAAATTTCCAGCTCTTGCTCCAAGGCCATCTCCAAATTTGGTAGCAATGTCAATGGGATACTTCTTGGCAAAGATATTGCTCACATTTTTGTTCTGTGATTGTATTCAGTAAATCCTTGCTAAAATCCCAAGACCTTGGGGGGGGCAATAAAAGCCAGTTTTGTGTTGCAATGATGTTTTTGTGCAATTTATTTCCTTCTACTGAATTAAAAATGACTTTATCTGTAAAAAGTACTAGGCTCTTTTTATAACTTGGGGCTGATGTAATGGTAGCAATTTAAATACTTCTGGGCAATGTTTTTCCTTTGAGTGAGCGTATGGTCTAATCTATCAACAACATGCACTGGTGATTTATCAAAAATGCTTCATTTTCATAGTCTTTTTTGTTATACTAGCCATTCATTTAGTTTGGAACAAAATGAGTTCATTCTCTAGTCAGCTCATATCTGAGCGTGCTTTCAGAATGACAAATCCCACAGTTGCTCTGTCTGTGCAACTATTCAATGTCACCTTTTCTTCAACTTGGTGACAGTCACAATAATTCCATATTTCAAAGCCATTTACTTGTATAAGGTTCTCTTCCTTTCCAGTATGGTAATTTTATTCCACCCCTTATTTGCTCCTGCTAATCTGACTTTAAGAAACTAACAACATTCTCCTATTTTCACAGGCTAAGTGTTTCTTTTCCTGTACTTTGTGTTGGCAGACTTTGTCATTTGACCTACAACATGTCAAATGATTTTCCATAAAATGTTTATTAACTGTTATTAATGAAGAATTTATTATACTACTACTCTGGCTATGAAATCTTAAAATTATAAAGACTTTTGTTTTCTTGCTTTTCTGTTTAATATCCTTTTATATTTACTAAAAATTTCACAACTTATTGGAAAACTTCATATAATCCTGTAATCTTTATTGAATACTATATTGATTTGCAATTATTGAGAGGTATTTTCTAGCAGTTTCTGGCATTGTGTACATAAAAAATGAGTTCTTTATTGTGTTAATAGGACTTTCTTGAAACCAATCTGTTGCTCGGTTGTAGTTAAGGGATCCAGTTGACAGAAGTTTCCATCACGTCAACTTGCCTTACAAAGTACTTTATCTTCTGCACACATAAATCTGTGTTTTTACATGCAGTATGTTTTTAAGTACCTCTGATGTATCTGAAAAATTTCAGGACACTGTGGCTTTGGCATTCAGCTTTGTCCCAGTTAGGTTATTCTGGCACATTTACAGGTGAAATATATTTCAGATAAGTCATCACCTGTGCTCCTTCTGCATTGGTTCTAGCATCATTCAGTTTTACTTGCTTCCATCTTTGCCACTTTTATAGGCTCTTTGTCATTTTTAATGGCTCATCTACAGTGTCAAAATACTAATAAAAGTCCTTTCTGATGGAGCCTCCAGTAGGAAGCTTTAGCAGTAAACAGTGTCTAAAAGAAGCATGTACTTAGGGAAGTGTCTACTCACTTGTGTTGTGGAGGCCCAGACTTCACTGGAAAACAACCCAAAGTAGTTCAGTTTTGCAAGCTGGTGGATTTATTATTATTATTTTTTTTGATAGGAGTTTTTGATGTTGTTTTTTGGGGGGGGGGGAGCTGGGGGAGACACAGGTTCTTATGTTCATTAAACCTACACCAATCATCAGTACATTCAAAAGGGATAATAGTGGTCAAAATCTTATCCTTATTTATAGCCAATTCAAAGTATTTTCTGGAAGGGGTGGCATGGGTACAACTAGTTTTAAAAAGTAGTTCCCAGAGAAAACAACTGCAGGGAAATTAGATTTTTGCTGGAATCATACTAAAGCTTTACTGGAATCAGATTCAGTACTCAGAGTAACTCCAGATTTTAAACTTTGTTCTTGCCCAGATGGTTTTCAGCCAGACTTCATTATTTTTGGTGAGCTCATTTAAATTTTTACTTTATTCTTCAATCTGCAGACAGCTGGAACATTAAACTTTGATTTCAGCTCTTGTTTTTCTTAAGATTTTAGTAAATGTCTGTGCAGTTCCCAGCCTTTTAGTCTTCTAGACTCATGCAACGGGCAGCAGAAACATTCTTCTTCTACCTGAAATCCAATAGTATAGGAAGACAAAGGTTGTCCTAGGAAATCAGAGTAATGTTTCCAACAGCTATTTCCAATGAATGTTTGATAGTAAAGTGCTGAAAACAGTTGTCATAGATAATGTTATCATTTTTATAACAATTTCTAAAGTGTGGTTTTAATTCTATTTGAAGATCACATCCAGCAAGCATCACCTTGCTTACTTGTATTTACAAGGAATATATTAACCTATTTGCTGTTCAAATTCTAAAGGGAGCAGAGGCACTCTGCAGGATGGGGGGCCCCTGGAGCCAGAGATGAGAGTACAAGAGTTTAATATTTTTTTCTTATTGGCCTGGGCTTTGGCTGTTGACCTCAATGATGTCTAGCGACAGTGCGTTCCTCAAGTTAATCGGTAACTCTGAGAATATTTCCATTTGTTTCACATCTGCTGCCTTTCAATTTCATTGGACCTCCATCTTCCCTGTATTATGAAAAAGGCTAAATATAAGAGTGCACATGCTTTTTCTATAACTTCCCATGTTTTGAAAACCAGCATCACATCTGCTAAGCATTCCTGATCTCTTCACGGTTTCGTATGAAAGACACTGCCTCTAACAACTACTGTCACCAGCTGCAGGCTCTAAGTTTGTCTTCTTCAGAATTGAAGTGGTGTTTTGTCTAAGAAGGTATTGACAGATTTCAGAAAGAATCATGTGCAATTTGCAGTCCTTCCTGTGCCCTTTCTGTGTGCTGTTGGCTCTCTGTGGCTGTTGATACAGATGGAGGGTTTGTGTGGCTGACCTCAGAGGATTTCTTATGATCAGAGGGAAGGCTGGCAAGTTTGTCTGATGACTCACCCTTGTACCCTTTTTTCCTGCCCTTGACTCTTATATTTGAGTGGTATCAGATAACATCTATTAAAAACAAAACAGAAACTTATTGCTTTCCATAACGATGGCTTTCTCTGTTCTTTGGGCAGCTTGGCACTAAATGAAAATATCAATTAAAGGGTTGGATCAGGGCAACAAAATTCCATAGCAGCTTTGATTCCCTTGCTTCTGTGCAGTGTCCATCTTCCAAAAGCTCTTGCTGTTCTACCATTGCGCAATCAAAGATAGCTCTTACATGCAGTTGCTAAAAGCAGACTGTTTTAAGACTGAACATAGTGAAGTCAGTTAAGGAAAAAATACATGGCTGTTTCACCAGGAGGGAAAAAAAAAAAAAAAAAGAAAAAAAAAAAAAAAAAAGAAAAACACCATTCTTTATATTTAGATCTTGCTGCTGGGTTCTGAGAATCCCAAATGTCAAAACACTAACTTCAAGGAAAGTGGAAACAGCTCTATTGGCAGTTCAACCAAGTGACAATGTAAGACTTTAAGTAGTGGCTTCTGAGTTAATGAGTGATTGACAAGCCACACTTTTAAATTAGTTTTCCATAAGGACTTCAGATGGAAGTTCAGCTGGGTTTGGGTAAGAGTTAATCCACAAACATGCCTGGGCATCTGGCAGGCATTTTGGTGAGATTTCTAATTCTTCCATCCAGTCACTTGTATAATGGGTTTAGGTGGCAAAGTTTTGGTGGCAGGGGCTGCAGGGGTGGCCTCTGTGAGAAGAGCCCAGCAGCTGCCCCATGTTAGATAAGGGCCCGAGTATGACGGCTCCAAAGGGACCTACCATTGGCCAGAGCTGAGCCAATATGCGATGTTCTCTGCACCTCTTGGAGAGCAGATTTAAGAACAGAGGAAAAAAAAATCAAACAACAACAACAAAATGCTGCACAACAGCAGCTGGGAGAGAGGAGTGAGAACCAGCTGTGCAGACCCCCAGGTCAGTGCAGCAGGAGGGCAGGAGGTGCTCCAGGCAGGCAGCAGCAGTTCCCCTGCGGGCTGTGGAGAGGCCCCTGGTGGAGCAGGCTGTCCCCCTGCAGCCCATGGGTCCCACACGGAGCAGATCTCCACGCTGCAGCCCGTGGAGGAGCCCCCGGTGGAGCAGGTGGAGGTGGCCTGGAGGAGGCTGCGGCCCACGGAGACCCCGGGCCGGAGCTGCAGCCCATGGAGAGGAGCCCACGCAGGAGCAGGGGTCTGGGGGGAGCTGCCGCCCGTGGGGGACCCGTGCTGGAGCAGTTTGCTCCTGGGGGATGGACCCTGTGGTACGGAGCCGTCTGGGAGCAGTGCTTGGAGAGCTGCTGCCTGTGGGCAGCCCCTGCAGGCTCAGTTGGGGAAGGACGGCATCCATGGGAGGGACCCCGAGGGAAGCAGGGCACAGAGGGACCGAGAAGAGTAGCGGGGTCAAAGCATCAGGGGCTGACCGCAGCCCCCATTCCCTGTTCCCTGTGCTGCTCCACGGGGGGACATAAAAGAGGTTGAATGGGGGAAGAGGTGTTGATTTTTTATTTATTTATTTATTTATTTATTTCAATTTTTCACAGTGCTAGTCCACTACTGGTAAGTAATAAATTATAGTAATCTCCTTCTGCTGAGTTTTTTGCCTATTATGATAATTGGTCTCGCTGTCATTATCTCAATCCTTGAGCCCTTTTCCATTATATTTCTCCCACTTTTTCTTTGATGGAGGGGAATGAGAGAGCAGTTGTGGTGGAGTTCAGATGCCCAGTTGGGTAAAACAACCACCACCTTGAAGTCTTGGAACTGTGTTCTGACTTTATCTTTTCTGACTTTTTAAGGTAAATTAAAACCAAGAAATGGAACACCAAATGAAAACCAAGATGAAGACAACTCAGACTGTTTTTGGATTCAATGTTAGAAGGTTTTACTGCCCCTAAAAATGACTCATTTCAAAATCACAGTAGATTTTAAAGGAAGTGCTGTTATTATTTTTTGCCTGAGCAAAGAAATAGAATGCACCTGATTAAAGTAATGAAACACATCGAATAGCTTACATTTTTTTCTTAATAATGCATATTAAAACTACTTGTAGACTCTTCACTTTCCAGAGTGGAAGTCCCAAAATAGGACTAAAAACAGCACCAAAAATTGAATTTGGTCATGTCCAATAATATATACACTGCAGATCCACAACACAACGGTAATTTGAAAAGACTCTTCAGCTCTGCCTTACGTTTAGCAGCAAGCAGTTTGAATCAGTACATGCTGTTACAGGTAAAAGCAGCCTGAGTGGACCACTGACTGAGTTCCCAATTTTAGAGTATAGATTAAGCTATGTAGAAAATAAAAATATTAAATTGAGTGTCTCTGATAATTATTGTCTCTCTGACAGGTTTGAAACCCACTATGCTAATTAACACATACAATTTCTTAGTGACACATGAACTGTGAGGTCATCTCAATAATGTTATAATACATTGGAATAGGAACAAAAAAACAAATGAAACATCTCCTGGGGCCAAATGATTACAACAGCTTTTGACAAACTCTTTTCACTTTCCTTCTCCCCTTGCTATTTGTACCTAGCACTCAAAGTCTGTTTCTCGTGTTATGAATGCCTGGCTTTCTTGTTTTGTAAATTTATGGAATACCATGTGCAAACATGAGCACCAGTTAAATAATTACAAAATGAAAAATCTTATTAACAAAACATTTTGCTAAAGCATGGGGGATATAATACAGCACAATCAGTGAAACACATTTGAAAGCAAATGAATCTATAAATAATCCTTTGCATGTTTTATTGTGAAGATATTGGCTATAAATTTATGCAACTCATGGAACATTCATAATATGATTTGGGATACCCTTCTAGCTTCATGAAATCTTCCCCTGAATAGTGTGATGATGTTCAGCAGTCATGCTTAGAAAGCTCATTTTGTTTTTAAGAATTCTCAAGGATTAAAAATAAATAAATAAATAAAACTGAAAATAAAATGAGCTACCCCAACTCAACCAAAATGTTCTACGTCCAACAATGATCTTTCAGCCTTATCCTGGAACTGTTACCAGACAGAGACTATGGTCCTTCCTCACTTGTCTTCTAAGAAAAGTGCCCCTGAACCTACTGAGACAGGGCATTGCTCAATATGAGAAACAGGAGAAAACTCTAACTTCTTCACAGTAAAGACTGATGAGTTTCCGGATTTCCATGTTTTTCAAGTGATCTCTATGCAGTTCTATAGATTTTTCAAAAGAGTAGGGTTAATGAGCCATGTCCTTGGACATTATTTTCTGGGGCCAGTTTTGTGGCTATTGTGAAAATAGCATCCCTGAGTCTGTTCCTTGACCATACCTGATCTTCCCAAATCGTGCAGTTGAAGAAGACAGAGGTTAAAACTATGGCTTCCAGATCCCACAGTATTAAGCTGTGGTAGATCCATTGTCATGACCACACATTTGTTGTGTGCCCACAGCAAATTACAGCCTACCTTTAGGCATGAGATGTGGAGCACAACACCCCTTAGACCTCCCCCATGACTGTGTAGTTTGCTCAGGATCACAGGCCAAGGGTAATCCATCTGAATTAAATGATTATACAATTTATCCAGTTCTGTCATCTTAATCTAATCTCCTGTTGTGTGATGGGCTTTATTTTTTGCTTTATGCAGGATTGCCAAGTTCAGGAAAGTTCCTATTTTTACTCTTGGCTAGATGCCAAGGAAGTAAATAATAAAGTAATAAAAGTAATCATAGCAAAAGTACATTATAAAGGAAAATTCAATCAACACCCAAATTAAGTCTTTCCACACACTTAGAATTTCTATAACTGACTGACACTGTAATAAAGATATGTAGCTAGATAATTAAAAAAGAAAAATCTTGCTGCAAAATAATGGTTAACACTGCAAACGTGATAGCCTGCATTGAAAAAAGAAATGTAGAACAAGAAATAGAAAAATCAACCTCATAAAACAAAACAACAAAAAATAGTGCTTCTTTCAAATGTTCCATTATTAGGTACTGAGAACTTGAACTAATGTATCAGATTCAATATTAATTAAGGGGATGTAAATTAAATTTATGTTGAGTAGAATGATAGATAGCAAATAAACTACAAAGGAAGAAGCTTCCAGTATAGTGACTGACTTAATATATCCTTTGAGATATAAATTGAACCTTTGATAAATGCAGAAAATAAAGTCCAAAGCATTTAAGCTCCTTTTGCTGTTTCCAATGCTCTGGATCTAAATTAACGATAACAGTAACTATAATGATTTTTTTATTATTATTATATAATTAATTAAAGTTTTCCAAATGGAAAAAAAATAGGTATCTATGCCAACTTTTAGCCTGTTGTGAATTAAAGAGTCTGGGTTATAAATTAGCTGCAAAACAAGGTTTTTAATGGAAATAGCAATTGACCTTTGGCAGTCACGGTGTTAAGAATTGCTGCTATAGTGTCAAGTTACATCCCTGTTTCCTGGGCACAGTCTTAAAAGTTATATAACAGTACCCACTGCAGGATTACTCAATCCCTTTACCTAACCCTAATTGCATGCTGGATTTGTGGCTCCCGTAATAGTTCTCCTCTAGTGACATGCTCAGAGAAGATGTCAGTAACACCACCAAACCCAGATCCTGCTGCCTGCACAGACCAATAACGTTCTGTTTACCAGTACCACCCACCCTAAGGGACATTATTTTGTTTTTCCTTCACTCTCTTCCTAGCTGGCAAACAATTCCTGCCCAAAATGATCTACTCCTGGAAAAAATCTGCACGAATAATAGATGCATAAACTACAGGTACAGTACATACTGTACTGCATTTCTTGGCATTTGTGTGAGACAACCACCCAGCTGCAGAAGGAAGGAATCAGACATATTAAAGTGTGTGATACAAGGCTATATTTTTGAGTTTTCTGGAAAGCAGCAAATCTTGAGTGTGTTTTGTATCTCATATGGTCTTTAATATGCAGAACTTGAGAGTATCCAGGCCAATATTTTCAAATCTGTCTACTTGTATTCAGGCAAGCAAAAAAACTGATTGAAATTGTCTTGGTATTGTAATTTTTCAACCAAAAATAAAAATAAAATCTGATACATTCATGTTAATGTCTGCTTGATGCCATCTTTCAAAGGAAACATCTTAACTACCTTTCAAGGACACAGAGCAGCTGTGCCTCACTGTTTTCATAATTGTGAGTTTATGTGACTACTAATTACTAGTAGTAGGACTGCAAAGTCCTTGATCTGGCTCAGGGTCCTCTTTCATTAGCTAATGGACAAGCAAGTATTGAGAGGCAGCTTTTTCCTGAAGAATGGTTTGGATTTGAAGGGACTGATGGAAGTCATCTGGTCCACCCACCCTCCTCAAGCAGGGCCACCTAGAGCAGATTGCCCAGGACCACATCCAGAAGAAAAATATTCTTATATTTTCCCTGGCTCACCACTTTTAACCCTTATAGTTCACCTTGTAAAACTTCTCCCAGACAGGAAAACGATGACTGATACTGACTGCCGAGTGCAATTCCAGGTCACTGACAGCTCAAAGGATACAAGGAGGGACTGCCTGTCTGCTATCCCATGTTCATCTGAAAGCAACTGTCTTCCAGTGGCAGTGTGCCTGAAGGAGAAATCCAGCCCATGCAGTTTCACATATTGTCTGCAGAGTCATCACCCTGGCAAAGTCAGAGTGGATAACGGATTTCGCTATCTTGTGGTGTTCAGCGTGTCATACAACAGATGGAGATTTCTCAGAAATTTCTGGCACAGTTTCAGCACAGGAAATATCTGCATAAAAGGCAATGGATACATTAAGAAGTTAAAAGGTCTCCAAAGCAGTGTGCTGTAACAGATCTTGTTCTTAATGAGGCAAGAGGCAGAAAGAAGAGGATGCGGCATGCTGAGAACATACTGTTGCCACTCTTGACTCAATAAGTTAGCCTGTCTCTGAAGTTCCTCCTAACTTGTGGGTCATAGCTTGTGCGTGGATATGCGTGTTTCTCTGATTCAACTCCTTCAGAAAGAAAGTGCACTAAAAGTCCAACTTTTCTTTGAATATACTGGAGCACAGCAGGATAAAAGAGTGTTTGCTCACTGTTTGTAAGCTTCTTTCCTAAAAGTATTTTGCCTGAAAATACATTCTTTGCCTTTCTCTCTCTTCTTAACTTCCCTCCTTTGTGTTACCCTCAATTTTCATAATTTGCTGTACATATATTTGGCCACCTTCATTGTTTTCTTCCTCACTTCCCTCAGACAAAGGATATAGAAATCATTTTATTGCTCAGTTTTATACCATAAGATCTAATTTTGGTTTATGACCACCTCATTCTGCAACAGAGACCAGCAGTTTCCTAGATTTATCTGGAAAGCTATCATGCCAAACTGTTCCATGTAGAACTCATCCAGCCCTTACTGTAATGATCTTACCATTTCCTGCACAACATGCTCAGTGAGTGGCAAGACCTAGAAGGAGCCACTGGGTATGTGTTGCACAGTGTTTAACCTGTGAGACAATTCACTTATTTCATTTTTTCTCTGGCATCTCTGGCAAGAAGAGACTTCTTGTTTCTGTGTGCTCAGTGCATCTAACTGTGTGCCTGTACAGCCCTGTGGTGATAGCTGTGCATTTCTATGACATCAAAAAAGGCGACTTAACCATAAAAGGACCAACTACATTTTAGGGAAGTGAGTTTGGCTGTATGAGAACAAAATAGTAGTTGGGAAAAGCTAGGTCAAACAAGTATTCTCTGCTTTTTATTCCTGACATCATTGCTGAGCATCTAATGAATAATTCTGTATTTCATCAATTTACTCGAACCAAATTTTTCATAATGCAGAGCCTCAAAATCTTTCTAGGTGCAGGTGTATAAATAGGCTTACGTCTTATTCTCAGTACTTCCATTGTTTTTGTGGGATACATGCACACGAGCTGCATGCAGATCTTGAATGTCAACTGTGTCCTGTGAATTTGTATCAGTCAGCCTGGGATCACAGGGACTGCCTATGGTTGGAGCAAGAGGGTCTGTGCTGTCCTGCCATGGTCAGCTGTTCACACAAAGTACTCAGGGTTGCAGTTACCTCAGTGTGTAGTTGGAGCCAGAAAAGCACACTCCGTGTTTGTAGAAGTATAGCAGTGAAATAAACAAGTCAAACAAATGTAACTAGCTGAAAACACAATACTGGCCTTTTCCTGCATCTCTAATAATTTTCTGCAACGGCTGGTTAATTTATTGATCTATTTGATCTAACACTATTGTCTGCTCACATGTTCCCTAAGGCAGATTTCCGTTTCATCAGCATGCCCATTATTTACACTACAAGATTCATTCATAGAATCATAGAATCATAGAATCATAGAATATCCTGAGTTGGAAGGGACCCTTAAGGATCATCAAGTCCAACTCTTGACACCGCACAGGTCTACCCAGAAGTTCAGACCATGTGACTAAGTGCACAGTCCAATCGCTTCTTAAACTCAGTCAGGCTCGGTGCAGTGACCACTTCCCTGGGGAGTCTGTTCCAGTGTGCAACCACTCTCTCTGTGAAGAACCCCCTCCTGATGTCAAGCCTAAACTTCCCCTGCCTCAGCTTAACCCCGTTCCCGCGGGTCCTGTCACTGGTGTTAATGGAGAAAAGGTCTCCTGCCTCTCGACACCCTCTTACGAGGAAGTTGTAGACTGCGATGAGGTCTCCCCTCAGCCTCCTCTTCTCCAGGCTGAACAGGCCCAGTGCCCTCAGCCGTTCCTCGTACGTCTTCCCCTCCAGGCCTTTCACCATCTTCGTAGCCCTCCTCTGGACACTCTCCAACAGTTTCACGTCCTTTTTATACTGTGGTGCCCAGAACTGCACACAGGACTCGAGGTGAGGTCGCACCAGCGCAGAGTAGAGCGGGACAATCACCTCCCTCGACCTACTAGCGATGCCGTGCTTGATGCACCCCAGGACACGGTTGGCCCTCCTGGCTGCCAGGGCACACTGCTGGCTCATATTCAACTTGCTGTCTACCACGACCCCCAGATCCCTCTCTTCTAGGCTGCTCTCCAGCGTCTCATCGCCCAGTCTGTACGTGCAGCCAGGGTTTCCCCGTCCCAGGTGCAGGACCCGGCACTTGCTCTTATTGAACTTCATGCGGTTGGTGATCGCCCAGCTCTCCAACCTATCCAGATCCCTCTGCAAGGCCTTTCCACCCTCATCCGAGTCCACAACTCCTCCAAGTTTGGTGTCATCAGCAAACTTGCTCAAAATACCTTCTATTCCTACATCCAGATCGTTTATAAAAATATTGAAAAGTACTGGCCCTAAAATGGAGCCTTGAGGGACCCCACTGGTGACCACCCGCCAGCCTGACGCAGCCCCATTCACCATAACCCTTTGGCCCCTGCCCGTTAGCCAATTGCTCACCCATCGGATGATGTTTTTATTTAGCTGTATGGTGGACATTTTGTCCAGTAGGATCCTATGGGAAACCATGTCAAATGCCTTGCTGAAGTCCAAAAAAATCACATCAGCTGGTTTCCCTTGGTCCACCATACGGGTGATCTTATCATAAAAGGAAATCAGGTTAGTTAGGCAGGACCTACCCTTCACAAACCCATGCTGGCTGGGACCAATGACTGCTTTGTCCCCCAGGTGCGCCTCAATAAGTTTGAGAACCATCTTCTCCATGATTTTACCAGGCACTGACGTGAGACTGACAGGCCTGTAATTGCTAGGGTCTTCTTTCTGACCCTTCTTGAAAATCGGCACAACATTTGCCAGCTTCCAGTCTACCGGGACCTCTCCAGACTCCCAGGATAGTTGAAAAATAATTGAGAGAGGTTCCGCGATGACGTCCGCCAGCTCCTTCAGCACCCGGGGATGAATCCCATCCGGACCCATGGACTTGTAGGGATCCAGGTGGAGTAGCAAATCCCGCACACGTTCAGGGTCAGTTGGGAGTTTGTCATCCCCACCGTCCCGGTCCTCCAGCTCAGGGCACCCTGGGTCCCGAAGCCCATCATCGGCATTGAAGACAGAGGCAAAGAAGGCGTTAAGCGTCTCTGCTTTGCCTATGTCATTGTCTGTGAGGAGACCTTCCCTATCAAGGAGCGGCCCTATGTATTCTTTAGTTCTCCTTTTTCCATTCACATATCTAAAAAAACCCTTTTTATTATCTCTCACAGACACAGCCAGCTTCAACTCTAGGTGTGCTTTAGCCACACGAATTTTCTTCCTACAAACACGAACAGCATCCCTGTATTCTTTCCATGTCACCTGGCCCTCCTTCCAGTAGCGAAAGACTCTCTGTTTCCACCTAATCTCCATTAGAATGTTCCTGGTCAGCCACGCCGGCCTCCTGCCCCGCCTGCCTGACTTGCGATATTTAGGAACTGCCTGTTCTTGTGCTTCATTCATAAGTCACACAATATATTCCCTGGAAATATGTTTCTTTTAGCATTTGTTATTCATAAATCTCCTTGATGGTTAGCTAAATCCTGTGATATTACTTCAGTGAAGTAAGTAAAACAGCTTTAGGTTGTTCACAAGGTGGAACACAAATGTTTGCATGGAAAAAATAAGTCTACCTACATGAAAAAATATATATATTTCTAGGTGCTAGGATTTCATTTCCTGTAAAAGGTTACAGAAGTATACCTTTTGTGGAGTTGTGATAGTTTCCACCAGCCAAGGCTTATCTCATTTGAATTATTCCAGCACAATGCAAAGGCATCAAGCTACTCAGTCATTGAGAAAAATACAGTGAGTGGAGACAGAAAGTAACCACAAATTAGGGTAATTTCTGCAGTATGAAGACTGAAGTTGCCTGCCTAGCTGCAACACAGCAGGGCTGAGACCCCAGTTGGGACATTCAGCAGCTACCAAAACACATGTGAAACAGAGAGGACACAGAGAAATTTAGCTTGGTACTAATGAATGATGCTGAACTATCACCAAGCGATATCTTCCTGAGGGCTGCTGATGTGAACTGGGTGCTGCTGAAATCATTGCACCTGCCACCAGAGCAACTTATGTTTGCTCTGCCACAGTTTGCACAAGGTCCTGGCCATACAATGCTCGGTATGATAATGACAACAGGGACTAATGGGAAAGGCAGTTGAGCTGGAAACAGGTTTTGAACTTGAGCTGTCTGCCATCAGTGACACTGCAGTCACTCACAGGTGCTGGTGGTGACAGCCTCTGGATAAGCAGGGCAATATACTTAAGTTCTTTGTTCCCATTCAGACAAACTTCTCTTGGCTCCAAAGGAAGATTGGGTGGAAACTGGATAAGGTGCTTGGTATTTTGCTTGAAGCTATTAGAGCTGGTAATAGTCTATCAGTTTGCTGGGGAATGCTTTAATATATCTATGAAGTTTTTGTCAAAGCTACACAGAAGCAACGGAGCTACAGAAGGATACTCATCCCCCATGAAAGATTAATCATAATCAAATCTTCCAGAGCTTACTCCTACTGCTGATTTCATGTCTGCTGTCTCTGACTGTGCTACAAAAGGATTAGTAAACTCCTATGAGACAGTACCAATCTCCATGTCTATATGCTTCTTCTCAGCAGCATTACTTCATGGCCTAGATATCAACTATCAAGCAAAAGTACTGGCCAGTTGATGAGACAAAAATACTAGTCAGTCAATAGCTGACTGCAGACATCTGTCGTGCTCAGGAGCAGCATGCAGCGGTGTTTGTATTAAGAGAAGCTTTTGTGGCTAGACAGCAGGACTGACTTGCTCAGAGCTTGGTTACGGTAACAGTCCCCCAAGGCGATGACGCACAGCTTTAGGAAGGAAGCAGGTTCTCTGATTTACAAACCATGCTCCCCCTCTTCTCTGCCAAATAGCTGGAGTGTCTCATTGTATCTAAAGAGGGGGGGATCTGTAAGGAAAACCAAACTTATGAATAAGCACTGATTGTAGTTTCCACAGCCAGTCCATTTGTTCTTTTGTCTGTCTTATTGCTTATTTGCACTTCATGAGGTTAGCCACTGTCCAGGACACGGGACAGTGTGAATCACCCCAGGACTGGCACTAAAGGACTCAAGGAGACAGTGGTTTCTTTAGCTCTTCTGTGAACAGACAGTCATGGTGGCACCATCCTCAAGAGGGTACCATCGTACCCTCTGTGACAGCAGGATCCCCTCAGCATGCCTGACCGACAGAGGGGCTTGTCTTTTGAAAGATGGTATTTCCCTAATTCTGCCTTGTTTCCCAACAGCAACATCACATGACGTTTCCTTGAGACTCCAACAACTGCCCCATTAAATGGTCCAACTTTCTGATATCAGTTGAATTCATGGAAATTTGAGTACTTTCACCACAGTCTCTGGCTTATTTTGCTTTTGAGGTTTAAATCTGGACCCTTTCCTTCTACACTGATGCACTTTTAGCTGACCTGCTGTGGCTCAACACTTTTCCCTGGCATTTCTCTAAGACCTTGTCCCAGTAACATCAGAGAAGACCCTTTCTTACACTATAAAACTGTCAGAGACAAATGGTTTTCAAAAATATGTATTTGCTTTGAAAATCCAAAATAAAGTGTAAGAGAAAAGAATGTCATTGTGAGGCAGGATTAAAAGCAAGGAAAACTAAAACAGTGACAGTCACTCTTTAAACCTCCTTTGTCACTAGCCTTTCATAGTCTCAGGTTCAGAGAAGGGCTAAAGTAAAGGTCTGAATTACCAAAGATGGAAAAAAAAAAAAACATGAGGAAAAAAAAAAAGTCTTATTTAAAGCTTTTTTTCAAAAAAACTGTTGTAGTAATATCAGTTTCTGCATATGTATTTAGCAGTAATAATCCAAATGCTGGTAGTTTTGCTTGTCTGATTTGGATTTTCATGAATACTGGTTCTGCCTGTTCAGCATTCATTGTTCAAGTGGTGGAATCTGTTCCCTACATTTTGTTCCCTGACTGGTCTGCCGAAAGTTTCTAGGGAAATTAATTATTTGTGCTTAACCAGTTATAGATACAAATGAAGGACTGACATTTCTCAAACATTCAGATGAGAAAGAAAAAAAAAAAAAAAAAAAAAAAAGAAAAAGAATCACTGTGCAAATGTGGGCAAGGAAGAGAATGACAAACACATTGAATACTGTTATGTGAACAAATACGCTCCAGTGCTGTTTGTAGCAATCAGGCATCTCTTACTACAAGAAGGGCGGTCATTTCAGGATATAATAAAAGGCTCCCAAGACTGGTCTTTCAGTATTTCTGTGGCAAACATTTTCATCTAGTTTGGACATGTTTGAAAGTTTTGAAAAAAACATCAGTCTTCTGAATATTTGTCAAAGACAAACTTCAGAAGACTTTCAACTGTCTCTATTGGAACTAATTAATCCCATGAGCTAAAGCCAATTCAGCTAGGTTTATGCAATTTTCCAAGGGAGAGAATTATTATATGGAAAAAAAAAAAAAGAAAAAAGATTATCAGTGCATTTTTAAGAAGAAAGGATGGGATGTGTTATTTAAAATAATAATTTACTGCTTTTGAAGCTATGATCATAACAAACATCCTATTTTATGGGATTAAGTATTAGATTAGCAGGTGACTGCCTATACATAAAATTGACCTTTCTGAAATCAAAAGTTCCTGCTCCAACTCTCACTGCACATTCTAAAATTATACAACATATGCCATAACATATTATATAATATACAAAAATAATTATTTTATTCTACTTTATCTTATCTCAGGAGAATTCAGAAAATTGTCAGTGCTCAAAAAAAAAAAAAAAAAGGAAGAAAAGAAAAAACAGCAAAGGGAAACAGATATTTCTTACAATGTATTTTTGTGAGGGCCAGTGATCCACTGGCTTTTCTCCTGCTGGCACTCATTAACAGTGCAAGGCTTTTACTTTAAAGCTTCTGATTCTACGTTTACTTTTATGTTCATTGCAGTTCCCTTATCTTTTATTTATTTATTTATTTATTTATTTATTGTCAGAGCAACCTACCTCACTACACAAGTGCTACAGAAGTCATTTACTAATTACATGAATAAAGTTCAGAGCTGAGCTGCAGGTGTTCCCGTGAACTGGAGTGCTCCTTCCAAAGAACAAGTGTGTTCTGTTGACAGCTTCCCTTTGTAGCGCCAGGAAATGGGGGAGGCAGGGAATAGGTGAGTCAAAAACATGCAGAACCGTCCAGAAGGTACTGCTTTCTGCAGTGGAAAGATAACCAAATCTTCACAGTATTTCCAAGAAAATGAAGTTGTTAAAGTCTTTGATTTTGTTTGGATCAGACCTGTTTTTCAATCCAAATATTTTCAAGTCAGGCAGAGAATGGACTTTAACCTCAGTACCTCCAGAATGTGTATTTACCACTAGACTGTTTTTCTTCATTGGTCTTATTTCCATGAAACATAATGGTTTCAATGATCTGACCCATTCTATAACAGCTGTTCCCCATTGCATCATTTTCTTCTTAGCTGGTCATTATTGCCACCCATTTGTGAGGTAAAGACAGATTTCCAAAACCTTGTGCCTTAGGCATGCTTAAATAAATGCATACTCATGCTATTACTCCCCACCTGTGGAAATAAATAAATAAAACTAAAAAGAAAAATAATAAAAAAATCAAACGTCTGGAAATACAAATAACTTTAAACAGATTCATCTTGGTCAAGTCTTCCCCTCTGTTGCATGCCCATTTCATATATATCACCATGAGATACACCATAACTTTCTACCACATTTCATGGGATTCCATTTACCTCAAGATAAATCTTTGTGTTCTTTTTATTTCATTTTTGATTCAGACAGAACTGGCATTTTTTAATTTTTATTTTTATTTTTTCCTAGTTCTGGGCAACTGAATGCCCAGCTTGGTGAAAAGATTTACTCAAAGTCCCATTGTTGGTTAGGGCCAGGGCAGAGCTCAGAGCTCAGAGCCCACGGTATGGGCACAAAGACACCCTATTAAGTGAGATAGGGTGTCAGCTGGCAGATGACACCTCTTGGCTTTACATCCTTGCCCACTAGTGCATCTCCCTTTTTCACATGTAGGTGCCAGCTACTGCTCAGTTATCAGGATGAAAGAGTGTGGCCAGGGCTGATGATGTGCTGGTGAGTCACTCGCACTCATGGCTCATGTCCTGGAACAGCCCACTTTTCCCTTACCAGGCTCTGCTGCCTCCCCCAGGCCAGCTCTTGTGCAATAGCAGAAAAGACCATTTTCTCTTCTACAGTTGTTTATCAATGACTAAAACAAGAGACAAGGACATCTCTAACCAAGAAATGTTATTAACATATCTTCCTCTATAATGCAAATTATTACTAACATATCTTCTTCTATAGTGCCTTTTTTTACATTGAATTTTATGTCAAGACATAAAATGAAAAGTTTCAGGTGGGTGGATAGTTTGAGAAGCTCTGATGAATCTTTAAACTTCCAGATGTGTGTCTCATCCTAACTCCAAACCTTTCACCCACATATTCTTTTATATGGCTTGTTTCCAGTGCTGCAATGTCTATATATCTTCAGAATATATTAGGAAAAAGTGGAGGTAGGTCACAAACGATAAACACAACATTGGTTTTGGTAAAGATCACCAATTGCAAGCACAGACAAAGTAGAAAGAGGTTAATGAAAGTCACCCCTTTGCAGCTACACATTTTATGCAACATCCCATATATTCTGCTATGAAATAATATGACATTCACATGATAGCTCAAAATTAGGCCTTAAAAAAGCTCAAATTTAGGCCTTAAAAAGCTGCTTGCTGAGGTCTGAGATGACGTGAAAGGAGTAAAACCTCTCTAATGCTTAAATCCTCCTGCTGCTTCAGAACAGTCAGCACCTCATTAGCTTTAGCTCTTTGTTTGATAGGAAAATGTCAGCTCACCCCAGGAAATCTAACCCCAAAGGCAGGAGCATCTGTCTCCATCTAGTGTTCACCCGACTGCATTTTTACAGGGCTGCCACACCAAGAAGTTATAAACAGAGAAGGGAAGGAAACACTCATTACAACGCCATCCTGCTCACCCAGATGTCACATGTACGTGTCAGCTGCAGGCAGAGGTAATAGCTGACATACACACCTGCCGGGGCACTCAGAACCCTCACCTTCCTCTTGTGCTAAAGTGGGAAGAAAAACGAGAAAGGTGGGCTAAGTGACAAAGAAAGGTTAGAATATCTTGTCCTTTTAACAGTATTGTTTTGCCCATGACTGGAGTTAAATTCAGACTCTTGCTATTGTTTAATGCTGAGGGAATTCTTCAGTATGAAAAATGTTTAACTAAGTACAAACATTGTGGCAACATTTATAGCAATGCTTCCAACTTTAACTCCCAAAATACTGGATAAGTCATTCAACTTATCTCACAGTGTGACTGTGAAGAGGGGAAAAGTCACACACTTTGTGGGTTGTGAAATTGAGATAATTTTCCCCCAAAACCCTCTGGGAGATTTGAGGATATTTGAAGAGAAACCAGGGATATAGTACTGCCAAGGTACCCCTCTGCTCCAGGGGCCCATCTTTTCCCCCTGCATTTTGTTTGATCATTTATAAGAACAAAAACATTTGTAGAAGATTCTATGCAGGATGACCATTTCACATTGGTAGAAGCAGAACTTGAAGGGGGTGGTATGCCACACAGGCACTTCTGAGAAGAGAATGAGTCCCTTCAAAACATTTCTAGGTTCCTAAAGGCACCTAGGTTCAGGATGCCCATCTGGGGCGCTACCTGAACCCACTGCTGGAAAGGAATCATCAAGGCTAAGCTGAGCTGTTGTCCTGAAAAAATCAGAATGAATATAAATATAAATTCTTAGTTAAAAAAAAAAAAAAAAAAATGGTAGAAGAAGATCCCGCAAGCTCAATATACAACAGTGCATACCAAGACCCTCTGCAGCAGCCAGGGTCTTACACTGTCATTATCAGGTTTCTATTAAAGACCTCTATTTGAAAGCTGAAATAATCACTGGCTGAATACAATTCAGCCCTAATCTCCATTTCCTAACACTTCTATATTTCAGTAAGTAGGATTGATTCTGAAATTGATACTGGATGTCAGTGGGGTGAACCCGAATGGTTTTGATGGTAGTCAAGTGAAGCAAGCAAGGAGGTCATGGAGGTCCATCATGCAGTTAGTCTTGGCACTAGTTTCCATTGGTCTCTAGGCAAAATAAATTTACAGCTGTTAACATGCTCACACATTTCAATTCTCCCATCCCATATCTAACTGTCTTCCCAAAACATGTTAGCCTATTGACATACAGAGGATGCTGAAGGATGTAAAAACATAAGGGAACTAGGCTACCTCTTCTGGTGGGTACTAGAGAAGAAGGAAGAAGTGAGGACCTCAGCAGGAAGAAGGAATTTAAGATTAACAGATTGTCTGGTCTGTGGGAACCTGTCAGATCTTCAGGGAGATCCAGAAGTACAGAAAAATGGGACAGTGGTACACAAGGTGTTACTCAAGGAGGTGTAGGAGTACAAGGAATTTCAGCTCAAGACGAGAAGCAGCACCCTTGTGAGACTCCAGAAATTGTTATTCCACATTCCTTATTTTATTTGAGGACTTGCTCTCTTTTGTTCAAACTCTCTCCTCTAATGCTCAACAGCTTCTAACGTATTATGTGGACTCATCTCAACTGCAAGCTCTACCACTAAGTTCTTGCTGACCTCCAGTTAATGAGAACAAGACAAAGACCACACATGATCTGACTTATGCAAATACTGCAAGCACTGCTGATGTTGAAAATGCCAGTAAGTGAAAATAGGTTAAAGCTGTTTGTAAAAAGATGAGATGCAATGTGATAGAAATATACATAATTCAACATTTTGTGTAAATATTATTTTCATATTCCATTGTTTCCAACTTGCCATTCCTCTGGAAATAATAATAATTATTATTATTATTAATAATAATAATAATAAAGGACTGTGTTTAGATTTTGAAACAGGCTTTGTTGAAACACATTCACCTTATCATAGAATCACAGAATGGTTTGGGTTGGAAGGGATCTTAAAGGGTTGGGAGGGATCTTAAAGATTATCTAGATCCATGCCATGGGCAGGGACAATTTCTACTTGTTCTATAACTACACACCATGACAAAAAGTCCCTTCCCAGCTGTTCTGTAGGCCCACTTTAATTACTGGAAGGCATAAGGTATTGCCAGAGCCTTCTCTTCTCCAGGCTGAACAACTCCAACTCCCTCAGCCTGTCTCCATAGGAGTTGTACTCCTGCCTTGTGATCATCCTCATGACCCTTCTCTGGTCCTGCTCTCACAAGGAACTATCACAGTTGTCATTATGGATGTGAGGAGGTATAATTACCCCTGGCTGTTAGGGCTAAAAAAGGATGTATGTTTTTCAGAGCACAAGGGCTGAGTTTAAACTCTGTAATAAAACCAGATGACTTTTTCATCCTTCTGAATTTCACAATGAGTGTTTCACATGGTACCAATCATTATTAATGGGCATACTGCTAAAGAAGTTCAGTTTTAGTCAACTGTTCAAAAGCTTGGGTTCATTTACCAGCCTTGTTGTTCTAGAAATGGGCAAGCATTTTCATCAGATCTGGATTTCCTGAACACATTCCAGGTATCCTATGCCTCAGACTGCTCCTAAATGGTCCAAAAAATAAAGTCATTGGGGGTGTTTCAATATTCAGGTAACTAGTTCACAATAAACAGATGGATGCAATGCATGATGTATTTTATATTAATATTAATGTTGATACTGTTATTGTCTGTGTGTTTATATATATCTTCTAAGCTTCAAAAATCTTTGAGCTCTGGAACAATTCTTATATTTGTTGAACTACATTACCCCTTTCTAGGCAATGACAATAATTCTGTTCAGTAGACAAACATATATTTGTGGGTATACACGTAATTTAAAGTGAATGTTGTGCTCAGAAATAGGCCTGAAGAGGTAGGCATTAAGTCTTTTATAAATTACCAGAATAGTAAAAGCACTTACAGTGGCTATGCAAGCTTTCTTATACTACCAATATGCTTCCAGTCTGCTCTTGTGGAAGTACCCTTACCTTTGAGAATACAGTCCAGTTTCTGTGGCTATTCAACTCTCAGCTTCTCTGCTGAAGATACCAAGAAAGGCATTCTGGAGAAACAGATGCCCAAGGTAGTTTTGGATGTGGGCAACAATAAAAGTAAAAAGGTAAAAGTGGTAGTAGTTAATTTTTGGGTGTTTGTATACTGGGAGTCTCAAATTACCTCAGCCTTCAATATCTTGGAGTTGCACCTGCATTGGGTGTACTGACTTGATATTGTGCCAATTTATGCAGACCATATTGAGACAGCTGTCAGTTTGAATAAAATGAAGTTCCAGTCACTTGAGTAGCAAGGCTACCATATAATTGTGACGGGTGAGCTAGGATTTTAGGACTTAAGTAGGGAAATGCCAAATTACAAACCCTTCCCCAAATCCCAAATTTCTCTTAATCAGTAATGATGCCAGAAATCAGTAATGTGTTTCTTACTTAGTGGTCTCATATGTCTTTTACTTCTTCCGTAATAACACTTCTGCCCTGTAATGCACACATGGGACTGACTACATTTATGTGCCATATATGAGGGCAGAATCTTACTCAACAACAGCTCATGAAATAATGACTGGAAAGAACAATGATCTGTGGGAATTCTGCCCAGATCTTTGAGAACTGCTAGGATCACTTTTCCCAGACTAAGGAGCCTTGGGCAGCAACAGCTTGAAATGTTGAAACCAAGAGCATTTTTGAGGGAGTACATTTTAGAAAAATGTCTTGAAACTGCATTTTGTAACTGTGGAGAGTGAGGTGGAGACTGTATGTGAGTTGAGACTGCTGAAAGTAGGATGTATCTCACCTAACATCAGCCATCTTCAAGGAATATTTTTAGTCTAAACTGGTCATTTGTATTTCCTCTGTCATCAATGTAGAAAGACAACTCTATATTTAGCCTATATGAAGACTTCTTTGTGACACCATTTTTAGGATATGACACGATATCCTCGAAGGTGTCAATCATTCTCTACTCAACAACATGGAGAGCATGGACACACAACCAGATGGGACAGGATACTTACCTTTTAGCAGACTAAAGTTAGGTGAGAAAAGTAATTATTTTCAGTTTTCCAGGAGGCTGTGGCCCTAAAGGTTGCAATCCAAAAGTACAGACTTGCTTCTTCCTGATATTTGGCTCTTGTCTCTGGGATGGGCTGAGGAGGTAAGCTGGTTAACAGGTAGGCTGGTTCGTGTAAAATGAGGCTGTGATATCTTCTAGTCCCCTGAGAGGTTGCCTGCCTCCTTCTCATAAGAAATAACAAGTCTTTAGTCACCTGCACAACATTTCTATAGGAAGAACCCCAAAGAATATCAGTGCTTACATATCAGTGCTGGAAACACCACCACTGACACTGTAGTTAGCAGATTTTTTATTTATTTATTTTTAATGTAACTTCATTGTCACTGTGCACATAGATCCCAAAGACATGTCTTCTTCCAGACCTTAAGTACAAATCTTCCTGTCAACTGCAATGGCCCAGGCTAACCACCATGGCCATACAAGGACATACAAAGGCGTCTGAATAAATGTACAAGTCCAATATTATGATTTAAGCATGCATGGTTCTGGACACAGCAGTAAAATTGTTTTTAGCATAGAAAGAGTGAATAGCAAGTAACATATTAACAATTATAGTTTCTATCTTCAAATTTTCTGAAATAATTATATCTTTATATCTTTAGTTGGCCAAGACATTCCAATGCAATGACACTGATATGCTTTGTCACTACGCACCACCATTGTCCTTTGCAAAGTCTGGTATGCTTTCTGACAGAGAGCAGACTACTTTAACACATTTTGGAAGATACTGAAGAAAAATAAATCTTTGTCTGAAGGCTCCCTTCTCACAGTTATAGATGTGAGAATCCCCCTCTGAGCCAGAAAGAGGGGGATTCATCTCAGCATTTCTGTTGTCAGTACAGAGAAATAACTACCCACTGAAGGTCTTAACCTAGACAGACATCTAACAACAGGAAAAACGACTCAACTTCAGAGGTGTTTATTTGTGCCAGGGTGATGAGCTTAAATGGGATGAAATAAATTATAAGAGATGATCTGCCTAGCAAAACTGGGAATCAAACTCATGTTTTCCAAGCCCTAACCAAATGGTGATATCACAAAGCCATCCTTTTCACTGGATTACTATTGAGCTTTAGAGAAGCTGTTGGTATCATCTGTATCTAATTAGCCAGGTTTATTTTAGCAGTGAAAGCACTAAACAGATTGTCTAATTTATTATTACCATTACATCATACATAATTGACTTGTCAGTCCCTTGGAATTAAATATAAACAAAAGTAATTTTTGGAGTAAAACCAAAATTAAAAGACATCAGTGTCAAGTATTAGACAAATAAAAATGTTAAATGAAGTTCATGTTACGTCAAATCAAATATTTCAAAAATTTTATAAAGAAAAAAATATTCCATATTTAAGCATTTGAATACTTTTAAAGCTTCTTTAGTTTCTTAATTAAATGATTTTTTGTAAGACTTTTTTTTAGGACTTGAATGCATACTAAGAAAGTTTGCAGATTCTAAATTAGGAAGAACTGTTGACTGCCTCAAATTGGCGAGGCTTTGCACAGAGATATTGAAAAACTAGAGAATGGGGCAATCACCAGCAATATGAAGTTTAACAAGAGAAATTTCCAGACTCAACTACGACGGGCAACCCTGACTCTACATACAGACTGGGGGATGAGAGGCTGGAGAGAAGCCTGCAGAAAGTGATCTGGGGGTTCTGGTCAATGGCAAGTTTAACATGAGTCAACAGTGTGCTCTGGCAGTCAAAAGGGCCAACCATGTCCTGGGGTACATCAGGCACAGCATTGATAGCCGGTCGAGGGAAGTGATCATCTTGCTCTGCTCTGCACTCATGTGGCCTTACCTCAAGTACTGTGATAGTTTGGCGTGTCACAGTATACAGGGACATAAAACTATTAGAGAGCGTTACCCTCCAAAGGAGGGCAACAAAAAGAGTGAAGGTTATAGAGGGGAAGACATAGGAATCTTCCTATGGAAGTGGCTGAAGTCCCTTGGTTTGTTCAGCCCAGAGCAGAGCAGGCTGAGGGGAGGCCTCATGGCGGCCTGCAACTCCCTCACGAGGGGAGCGGAGGGGCAGGCGCTGAGCTCTGCTCTCTGGGGACAGCGACAGGACCCAAGGGAACGGCATGGAGCTGGGACTGGGGAGGGTCAGGCTGGGGGTTAGGGAAAGGTTCTGCACCCAGAGGGTGGTCGGGCACTGGGACAAGCTCCCCAAGTGGTCACAGCACCAAGCATGCCTCAATTTAAGAAGTTTTCAACTTGGGATATTATATGATTCACATTCATATTCATATGAATCTTGTAGTTTGGTGGTGATAATTTGCTTTAGTGAAAAAAACTTGCAGTAGCAGAAACACTGGACTTAACACGTGCTGTGGCGCAGTTTCCCAAGCAAGTCTGGAACAGACCTGTTATCTGTTCACTCAGACTACAGCAGGTGTCTTAGAGAAAGAGGAGGGAGAAAGCCTGCAAAAATGGTCAAAAACCCCAAGGGCAGAGATAATGACAACATATTTCACTTAGAATTTCACTTCAAAATAATTCCTTTTTAATGGAAAGAATCTGCTGAAAAGTGATAGGAACTATTTAGGGCTATTCTTGCCCATATGCCTGATCCCTCAGGACATCTCTGTGTTCCTACACCCACAAAAAGACATCACTGTTCCCTTTCTCACTGTCAGGTTCAAACCATGGATTCTCTCTTTTCTGCTACACCAAAGTGTAACACAAATACAAAAGCTTAGCCCTCAGATATGTTGAGAGCTTGCATCTACCATTATTAAATCTTTGTAAGGTGAGTGGCATAGTGGCTCACAAAAGTGTCCCTGGCTCTTGGGCAAGGCTCTTCTTGTGAGCTGTAAAATTATGGCTCCAAAGGTGACCAAGGGACAGGGAAAGCAAGGCTTTCATAACACATTTGCTTTTGTCTTAGAATGAGTGGTTCTTATGAATCCACTCAGAAAATAAGCAGCAGAAACATTGCCAATTTTCCTCTTTTTTTTGTTATTTTTTATTTTTATTTTGAAATATACTCAGCATATGTGAGAGCAAATATAAGTATGATCATCTTTTCAGAAAAGTGCAAAGAGTGTATGGGTGTTTTGACAGGACGTTACCTATCCTTCTTACAAATTGGAAAAAAATATATATAATTATCTGAATGTCATCATACTTAGGAAAACTTCTGGCATCTTCTCTGTCAGAATGTTTGCTTATGTCCAACCTCCATTAATGATTAGAAAACATTTTTTGATGCCAACAGATTGTTTGCAGGAAGATTTTAAAGAAAATAAAATTGACGTTAAAAAAAAAAAAAAAATCCCTTTTAATCAGTTCCTCATGCGAAAGATTAGCAGTGATCTTGATGTGTGCAACATAATCAGCCATAACCAAATCCTAGCTGGAGTAGTACCTCAAATGTAGTTAAATTCTCACTAGCTTGAATTTGATTTACCCATTACATGCTGTTGGAGGAAGCAGAAATTTGTTCAAGATAGTATATGTTTGCCTTGGCCAGCCCAGTCAAAGGGATGGAAATGTAGATCTATGGAACACATACAGTATCAGCTTGGAAATGGCTGTAGGGTTTGTATTTCTTGAAGCATTGTCCCTCATGAAGACTTTGCCTCTGACCACAAAGACCTCAGAATGTAACTGAAAATAATACAATTTCTATAAGGTATTTAAATTATCCTTTCAGGATTCAATTGTGAATTAGGGAAATACCTACAACATGCTGGGAACTTATAATCACTGCACATGCATATATTTAACCATTAGAGCTTTGTTGTATGTGGTTTTATCCAAGCTTTCTCTTTCCTTCTGTTCAAAGAACTCCATGGAAAATGGCTGTAGTTTTTCAAGGAAGGGCAGTTTCAGTTTTTTTGTTCCTCTTTTAGGGGCTTTGAACAAGTGGACTCTTGCATATGAGTGACTGAGACCTCTGCATCCTGCTGGCACAGAAATAGCATATGAATAGTGACAAAAAGAGTGTGTAGACTCAAAAGCTATGTAGAATAAGTATTTTTGATCTTACTAAGTTAGGGATATATAACATTAGCTGGGGTTCTTTATGGGAGGAGTCTGCTACAGAACCCACAGGCTAAAAATCCTCCTAAGCTAGAGGAAGACTGTATGATAAAAAAAGATGAAACTGTCACAGTACAGAAAACTAAAATTCCTTCCAACATGCCCTTTTCTCGTATTTTAGTGCAAATCAATAAATAGGGCCATGCCAGTTGTGTGTCCCTGCTATTGTCAGATGCTGGTAGGAAATACCACCTGTCTCATAGGATTATTGGGTAATTAATAAATATTTTTCATTTTGGTCTGTTTTACAAAAGAAAAGACCATTTATTGTGGTCAGATATAACCATCTTCTACTGTTAAGCAGTTATCACTTCACCATTACTTCAGCCTATGAACATTATATTGGCTTTGATGACAGGATGGTTTTCATGTGATACACATTTCATAATTCTCCAAGGTCAGAAAAGTCAATTTTTTCTGTATTCTTGAAAAGGTATAAGTACCATCAGTATTTGATTTTGTGAAAAGTAAAGAAGCAACATCATACATCATGCCTCTTACTACTATGTTTCCCATATCAGAACTGACACAGAACATAAGATGAATTGTGAGTCAGACCAAAGGTCAGTATAGTCAATACCCTTCTCCAACTATTCAATGCAGATAAATAGGAAAAAGTGTAAGAGCAGAGGAAGAAAGTAAGAATATTTCCTTCCTCCTTTTGACATTTTGTGGTTTGGTACCTCTTGAACCAATAGTACTATCTTTGTATGTTTCATCTCTTGATTTTTGTTTGTTTGTTTGTTTTTTTCTTCTCTCAGACTGTGCAGAAAATGTGTGAGTTGGGAAGAAAAAAAAATTGTTAAATATAGCTCCCTACTTCTTTCAAAAATAGTCAGTGAAATAAAGACTTTGGTACTATTACCTATAGTAGCAATTACACTCTGTGTCATGACAAGAACAATACTATGTAGTGATTAACAAAATTTGAGAACACTTTTCTCAGGTTGGTTGTTTTTTCATAAGCATGTTTTTAGGTATTTGGTTTTTTTTTCTAATATTCAATTTTAAACATCATCTTGCATAAGAGAAGAGGGATCAGCACAAAATCATTTGTAATAAATTTCACTTGTTTTCAAAAAAAAAAAGTCTCTGAGCAGTCAGTATTTGGAAGCATTGAACAGTCAGCAAGTATGATTGGTCTCAGTTTTGCTCTTGAAATATTGTTCAAGTATGATTGAAAGACATTTTTTCCTGTCACAGTTTGTACTGATTCTTCATCCTGGCAAATGGCTTCTGAGTACTGCTTTCTATTTACTGATATTGTGCCAGTATCCTACACTGACAGTCAGGTGAGCATAGCTTAGCACAGACCAGGCTGGCTCAGGAAGCAACCATTGTCCCTTTGGTAGTTTACTACAGTTAAGGGCAAAACCTCAAGACTGTCATTTAAGTCTTTTCCTTTTGTGTTGCAAGTCTACCTGTTCTTTGAGACTGCTGACAACACAGATGGGCCAAAAGCCTTCTGCACAAGCATGATAGAATGGCCATGATTCTTGTGGATTATTTTGGTATTTAGGGACTTATTTATTTTTTTGTTCTCCATGAACCTGGTGCATAGCAAAGGTTAGTTAGTTAGGTTAGACAACATTAGTCTTAAATCACAGAATCACAGAATTTCTAGGTTGGAAGAGACCTCAAGATCATCAAGTCCAACCTCTGACCTAACACTAACAGTCCCCACTAAACCATATCCCTAAGCTCTACATCTAAAAGTCTTTTAAAGACCTCCAGAGATGGTGACTCCACCACTTCCCTGGGCAGCCCTTTCCAATGTCTAATAACCCTTTCAGTAAAGAAGTTCTTCCTAAGATCCAACCTAAAACTCCCCTGGCGCAACTTAAGCCCATTCCTCCTTTTCCTGTCACCAGACACGTGGGAGAACAGACCAACCCCCACCTCACTACAGCCTCCTTTGAGGTACCTGTAGAAAGCGATAAGGTCGCCCCTGAGCCTCCTCTTCTCCAGGCTGAACAATCCCAGCTCCCTCAGCCGCTCCTCGTAGGACTTGTTCTCCAGGCCCCTCACCAGCTTCGTCACCCTTCTCTGGACTCGCTCAAGCACCTTGATGTCCTTCTTTTAGCAAGGGGCCCAAAACTGAACACAGTATTCGAGGTGCGGCCTCACCAGAGCCGAGTACAGGGGGACGATCACCTCCCTAGCCCTGCTGGCCACACTGTTTCTTATACAAGCCAGGATGCTGTTAGCCTTCTTGGCCACCTGAGCACACTGCTGGCTCATCTTCAGCCGACTATCAACCATCACTCCCAGGTCCTTCACTGCCTGGCAGCTCTCCAACCACTCATCTCCCAGTCTGTAGCTCTGCTTGGGGTTATTGCACCCCAGGTGGAGGACCCGGCACTTGGCCTTGTTGAACTTCATGTAGTTGACCTCAGCCCATCGGTGCAGCCTATCCAGATCCTCCTGCAGAGCCTTCCTACCCTCGAGCAGATCGACACACGCACCTAACTTGGTGTCATCTGCAAATTTACTGAGGGTGCACTCAATGCCCTCGTCCAGATCATCAATGCAGATATTAAAGAGGACCGGCCCCAGCACCGAGCCCTGGGGAACGCCAGTAGTGACCAGCCTCCAACTGGATCCGACTCTATTCACCACAACTGTCTGGGCCTGGCTATCCAGCCAGTTTCTAACCCAATGAAGCATGCGCCAGTCCAAGCCAAGAGCAGCCAGTATTTACTTACTTTACTTTACTTATTAAACTTACACCATCTACTCTAAGCTGTATGTTGTCCCTGACATACCACACCACATTATACTTCTTATCCACATGGATCAAACAGCTCACCTCAGTTACCTTGCTCAGCCCTCCATCCCCAAGCACACTAAGCTGTAACATAATTGTCATTGTTCCTTGTCCCTGAAATATCCTACAAGAAAGAAAATGAATGACCTTTTGATCTGATTGGCCAGCTACTATTAGATCTTTTGTCTTTCCTGTCCAGCTCTTCATTCTGCTATCAGCCAAATTATGTGAGATCTACCACAGCCAGGGTTAGCCATAGGTGAGTCAAATGGTCTTCTGACCCAAGCAGTGGGCAATGTGTTTGTATACATGGGTACGAGTGGAAATAAGAAACAAAGACAAGAATAACATCACGTCACTATGTGTACCTACAGATATCTTTAGGAAATTCACTACATGCTCATTGGTTCATCGTGGAAAGCCCAAGTCATGATTTCTTAAGTCATCTACCAAGGAAATTAGATAATTATTATAGTTATTTCATGCCTTTACTCTGCCAGCACATACAACCCAACCTACCTCCTCTCCCAGTTTTGCAGCCCTACTATAAAGAGAGCAGCCGCTGTGCCAAAAGTGAAGAAAATCTTGTTGTCTGTACTTTCTAACTTTACTTTTTTCTGCTATTTCTGTCATTACTGGACACACCAGTTTGTAGGTGAACCTGATGGATAGATTTTCTGTTAATATATATATATTAATATATAATATATAATATATAATATATAATATATAATATATAATATATAATATATATTTTGTGCCATATTTTACATTAATGTGAAAATTTCTAAGTTAACGTGAACTGTGCTTTTTCACTCAGGAACACAAATAGAAAAGGGAAAACTAGGAGAAAAAAAATACTTTTAAATATTTCTTCTGCAGAGATCAGTGAATCTTAAACTGAAAGAAACTGATAGAAGGTTCAATTGCCCTTTCATCAACTAAGATCAGATTTTCAAAACTCTCAGGAGATAGACTGAGTCTAGATGCTCAATCTCTTTATTCAGTAGCTGGAGAGAGACAGATGCATTTTCTCTATATTTAGAGGACCCATACAACCTCCTTCCCCCAGTTCTGTATACAACAAGGCAGTCTGCTTCCAGAGGGTATCTACCTCTTCCAGAAGGAAATGGTAGGCACTTCTGTCCACCCAGCACCCAGCTGCCCAGCTATGACTTCTATAAGATAATGGGGCAGGTCCCTGTCTTACACTGAATCTTCGCTGGTGTCCAAAAAGCAACCAACAGGAATTTCAAATATTCTGAAATAGGTCAAATGCTTAGGCATTTCTGAAAACCCAAGGAAAAGTTTGGTTACACAATGCCTTCTGAAAACTAGCCACTGTTGTGCCACTGCTGCTGGTGGTGGCATGCAATCTTGGGTGAGATTTTTCCAACAGCTCTTCAGGATCAGACACTTCCTACGTTTTGTCAAGCTTGGCTTTTAGACATTCCTAAAGTGCAGGGGGATCATGCAAAAATCTGTGAAATGAGGAACTTGCCTTGTGGTGAAAAAAACTCAAACTAGGTCCCTCCCTGAACAAAAACAGATGGAAAAACACAGACAAACCACATCAGTGCTCCATGACCTACATCAAACCTCCCTCCAAAACATCTCCTAAAACATGCAAGAACCACATCAGAATAAACTTCCTATTTCAGAGATCTGACAGACCAAAAGCTTACAAGCACTGGGGCATGACCCAAAAGTGGGTCACCAGAGGACACCCACTGGGCTTCATCACACCAACTGAAAGGGCAGTAAATCCCTGTGGTTGCTAAAACCAAGCTGGAATTTTAAGCCTAGTGAGAAGGAACAATTCTTTCCCTTGCCTACACCTTCCCTTGCTGCTTCAGCTGCCCTTGCTCTGGTTTGCTTCTTCATTTGCACACTGCAAAATAGGCAACCTGTTCTCCAGTTACCCTCTTGCCTTTTCATTTTTCCTGTCCAGCGCTGACAAAATGTCTATATGATCCAGGTATTATGTCAAAGTAACATTGCCTAGGTGCTGAGGAGCACAGGAGTAGCCCTATTCCACTCCAACTGTGTCTCATTTTGTCAAACAAGCCGCCTCCAGGGCTTGTCACCTGGCAAACCCAGGCATAGCTGTTTCCCAGTTTTAGCTCATGTTTAACACTACCTAGCCCAGTCTTTCACATGATTCCTTGACCCCCATTAATGATCATCTCTTCATGAAGTAGAGGAATGTTCAGATTCAATATGACATTTATAATGTTTCTATTTTTTTTAATTGGGAATAACAGAATAGCAAATGTAGTCACGCATATGTAGCAAGAGCTTTACAGCCATCCCTAAGGGTGTGCATAAACAATTTAATGGAAAAACTAAGAGAGTTGCTAGGGAAACAGCTAATCTGTAAAGTCCTGCATTAGAGGAGCCTTTGGGTATTTTAGCAAATAGAACTGGCATTTCTCTAATCGATAATGGACTATCACAGCAGCTATATTTGGGCTTTGTTGATGGAACAGATGGAAAATTTGTCTTCCTGTCCTTTCTGCGTAGGAATAAATCAAAACGTAGCCATTTCTACTTTATAATAATTGTTTTAATAAGTAAAAGCAAAAACAATGAGAAAGAGTAAAGATAAAAAGAACATTTACTTGTCCAAAACTTTGTGTCCCTGTGGCAAGCACAATGCAAATACAGCGTGAAAAGACTGTCCCTCTTTATATTTTAAGGAAGTGGACAGACAGTAGTGCACAAGGAAATGAGAAAGCAGTACTTGAAAGCAGAGGCTTCAGCACACTAATTGTTATTAAGATTTTCTCTAAAAGTCATGGCAGAAATCCCAAGGCAAATCCTGCTGGATAGCTTGTATTAAGATGGCAGCCACCATATTACATTCCAGTAGGCCAAAGTTTTGGTAATGGTATTTGTGGTATAAGCACAGAAAGCACTCCTGTTAGGTACAGTTCCCTAAAGTCTCCTGTGAGAATAGGACCTAATGCTGCATCAATACATCTCTTTTCCCTACTAAAGAGCTTTAGACTCCAGTCTTAAATGATCCGTAGGCTTTATGGTGTTAACTTACAATGTGAAGCACTGATAATGTTATCTTACAGATAATAGGCTTGGACGTGGGTAATCCATTTAAGTTCTTTTCTGAATTATCCCCCAGTAGTAAATGTGCTTAAAAATAATCACTATTTCTGTTGTATTTGTTCTCTGAAATATGTATTTTTCTTATCAGTAGTCAGTAAGAGCTTTTAAGAATATTAAGATAAATAAATATTGTGAGGGGAGTTTTAAAGCATTGCCTTAAAGGAATTCATAAGTATGTACTTTGCATGACTAAACTTCTCAGTCTTGAAAGTGAGCCCTGTAAAAACCATGCCCCTTGTCTGATATCTCTCGGGCTATGTACATGTTTGATGTGTTTTTTCTGGTGTTGACAAGATATTCATGAACTCTTGATGTGTTTTCTGTATCGCTGATATGGTTTGCGTGAGATTTACAGATTTACATGAATTTTTTTTTCTTTTCTTCTTTTTCTTCCTTTTCTTCCTTTTCTTTTTCTTTCTTTTTCTTTCTTTCTTTTTCTCCCTTTCTTTTTCTCTTTCTTTCTTTTTCTCTTTCTTTCCTTCTTTCTTTCTTTCTTTCTTTCTTTCTTTCTTTCTTTCTTCCTTCCTTCCTTCCTTCCTTCCTTCCTTCCTTCCTTCCTTTCTTCCTTTCTTCCTTTCTTTCTATCTTTCTCTTTTGTTCTTTTGTTCTTTCTTTTGTTCTATTTTCATTTCTTCCTTTTTTGTTTGTTTGTTTGCTTTGTTTTGTTTGTTTGTTTGTTTGTTTTAGGGAAGTGTCTGGTTTTAGTTTCTGTTAACTCGATGGATATGTTTTCATCATTGCTGGGAACAGCTAACAATTTCCTGATATATTATGAAGAGCTAATAGAAAATCCAAGTTTTAAAAATATTCTGTCTTCAGAGAATTAGTTGAAAAAAACCACGACCTGTATAGATCATTTTATCTGACAGCTACTGCTTTCTCAGAAGGGCTTTAGAGCCATACACAACCATAGTGACACATGCAACTCAATACAGTACAGAACCTTATGGTACTCAATGGCTGTAAAGTGTAGAGCTGGCTTGGTAATTTGGAAGGTGCATAACCACCATCTTCCTTTCATGGGAAGCATAAACAAAACCCCCAAATTCAGAAAAACCTATTTGGTCACTTTTTGGTAGACTGATTGCTGGTCTCCTATTAAAATATTCCTTCTTTGTTTGTTTGTTTGTTTGTTTGTTTTGGGGGAGGGGAGAAAAAAAAAAAAGAAAAAAAAAGAAGAAGAAAAAAAAAACCTTGTTACATCATCACCAAATTCACTAGAGCAAGGAATAGGAGAAAATCACATTCTTATATTTCCTACATGTTTTCATAAGGTTCTGGAGAATATTTCTGCAGTGTATTTTAGTGGCCTCATTAGAGATTTTCATCTCTTCAGTGTAACTACTACAGGTTAATTGGAGCTGGTCTAAAGTAAACCTACTGGTACATTATGCACAGCTGAACAGATTTTCATTGAAACATGCTGGTGCTATTTATTTATCTATATTCAATACTCAAATCTGGTTACTGTTTAGTTTTGACATGAAGTATTCAGAAAGCAGGGTTTAACCTGCAGAAGGTTTTCAAAGTCCAGAGTACAACAGAGCTAATATATTCTACTCTACACTACTCTACTCTACTCTACTCTACTCTACTCTACTCTACTCTACTCTACTCTACTCTACACTACCCTACTCTACTCTACTCTACTCTACTCTACTCTACTCTACTCTACTACATTATACTAGTCTCTCCCGTTCCCCAAGGCAGGCTTTGTACCCCAAAGTATCTCTAAGTCTGGGTAAAATTAAGAGGTCAATTGTGCCTCTTAGAAGCTGCATATAAATGGACCAAAGACACTGATTTCTATTATACATGGAGTCTGGCTCACCCTCCTTTGGTCTCAGTGCCAGATTTCATACCCAGCTGCTCTTGAACATGTGCGGTGCAACCTAGCAGGAAGAGACAAAGTTAGACATGTAAGTATGATATACATGGTGTAATTTTAAAACTCTCTTTGGTGCAAAGCCAGTGCTAGGCTGTTGAAAAGCATGACAGAAGACTGTTACTTACTATATTCAAAATGTTGTCATAAAAAAATCATGCTGCTTTGAGTAAATGCTAG
The DNA here is from genome assembly GCA_011075105.1 of Heteronetta atricapilla. Lineage (NCBI taxonomy): Eukaryota > Metazoa > Chordata > Aves > Anseriformes > Anatidae > Heteronetta > Heteronetta atricapilla. The sequence continues at coordinate 60,225,264 of CM021733.1, read as the reverse complement.
TAAAATATCACATTCCTTCCTTTTGCAATAAACTAAGCAGTGTTGTGAAAATATTACAGAATTATTAATATCTGTGAAGATCTGCGTTTTCATAAAACAGCTAGACCTCCTACTTTTTCAGTTTGCTGCACCGTCTTGACATCTTTTGAAGTAGAGCATAGTGGTTAATATAGAGTTGTCTGTTTTCAGCCCTGCCCACATCTCGCAATAGAGGCCTACTAGATGAATAATTTCAAAAAGGAGAAAAATGTAAAATATAAAGGTATTACAGTTGATAAAAATAGAAATGAATAACTAAGAGATCAATTATCTAATGTATTTTCAAAGAAAGAAGCTCCCTCCATATTCTTTCAGATATCCTCAATAGCTTCTGTCCTAATCCAATACTGTGGTATTAGCTACTCCAAATGCATAAAATCTTATTTTCTTTCTCCCTTTGACGTTGTGGCACAACTTCAAGGGGAAAAAAAATGGCTTGTAGAGTTTTTTTGAGTCTTCCTACAAGATCTGTAAATACAATTAGTTGCTACTAAGATTAATTAATAATTATAAATATATTTGCAAATACAAAATCATTTAAAAAAAAAAAAAAAAGGATTAAAGGATGGGTGTCTATCGGTCTATTGCAGATGAAACAGTCATTAGAATACTAGGGTAGATACGGTTAAGAATCTGATATATCATATATAGGTGTAGAGATTAGGATAGCAAAGAGATTAAGCAAAGATAAACTAATTCAGAGTTCATCTTCCTGGAAAATAATAAAAAAGAAGGCCAAATTGATATTGATGCCCAGCAACTTCAATAGTTAGATCATAGTTTCAGGATACAGGCACATCATATAGTAAACTGAGCCGGGTCCAAAAATAATGAACAGAGATCTCATTAACTGAGATTCTGCAAGTTTCTAACTTTTACTAAATCATTTTAATGTAGCCTCTCACCTCTAAGTGGCAAAAATAATACAGTGAAAGCACTCTGTATTTGCAGTGCTAGACATACCTAGCATGCTTCCACAGAGCTTACAAAAATATAACTAAATATTTGTAAATCAGACCCAATTAATTTATTCTTAATCCTATTCAAGACTTTTTCAATAATAATCCTGATGCTTCCCCCGGAAATTTTCTATCACACACGGAACATAATTATTTATAAAGCTATTGGAATGTACATGCAAACATGGACTGCAAGTGTGTAGAAAGTATGGACAAGGTTCTAATTTATTTTGGACTAAATGGAACAAATTCCAGTACAGCAGAAGACTTAACTAGTGCATTATTCTGTGTAACAAACAATTTTGGTGTGCCACAATGCTTCACTGAATGCTATTTTAAGAATTTGGGAGCATCAGGCATACAGAGCTCAAGATATGGCCACAGAAGAAATCCTGTGACTATGGAAAAGATTTAAATAAAAATAAAAATAAAAATAAAAAATAACATTGCTTATCTCTATCTGCTTCTTTGCTGGTATCTTTCTAGTCTGATCCTTGTGAAAGTGGATCTGCCAAGGAGAAATATGACACAGAGATGAAGAATGGGTTTTACAGGAAGGAGGAGTGTGGAATTTGACAGAAAGGGGAGTATGTTATTCCAGAAACAACAAGAAAATTCAGAATAAATTTATGTAAATGTAGTCCACATTGGAAAATAAAATAAAATAAAATAAAATAAAATAAAATAAAATAAAATAAAATAATAATTTATTTCTCCAGGAGCTACGTGATGAAGCTAGGATGAGGTCTGTGGCTGTTTCAACCCTCTGGCTTCCAGCACCCATGTGGGACTTCTTGGGTAAGAACATGGTTGTCACTGGTTACATCTATAGGCCATGAAAGAAGGCAGTTCTAGAAAGTGACTCAGGCCACCCAGAAGCCATCTTCTGAATAAGTCCATCTTCCTTCATTTGCTGCAAGGTAACTGAGCTCCTAACATAATCCCCACAGATAGGTGACAGGAACCTGTGAAATGACCCAGGTCTCAGCTTAAAATGAATTTCCATTAAAACAAAGAAAAGTTGAAAAAAAAAAATATTTGTCTTCTTCTATAGTTCAGTTTTCTTAGTCAATGCACAGTTTTGCAAAGATTATCTTTTCAAGAACAGATTGCTGTGCAATCTCAGTATCAAATGGGAATCCCTTTCTAGATAGCAGCATTAATTTTGGCATGATAGAGAAAGGTACAAACTATTGCAAATCTGTGTAAAATTCAATCTGCTTTTTAACATGACACTTTATAAAGCTATTGGCTATCTGGGGGTGGTTTTTGGTGTACCAGACATTCCAATATACTATAAGTTTTGGTATATTTCAGGGAAAAGTGACATTAGTGATGAGTATAAGGTGTCCAGTGATCATCTAATTTCTTACCCTAGGAAAGTTGTCACTTTAGTCTTCTGTCATGTTGCTTTAAGTATGTCATTCATTCTTACACAGATTTTTTAGGAGACCAGCAATGTTGTGTTCTCTTTCTGGCACGGGCAAAAATGGAGTTCAAGTCACCAGTTCCTTTCTCTGAGGTAATGCAGACCTATAAAGCTAAGCACGCATTTCTGTCTTTATTTTTAAATATCTGATTTCAAACTAACAGGAAAGGTAGAAATCTATGTAGGAAAACAGTGATCACAACATCATGAATTTCAATGAAGGAACATGCCAGGTGCTGCATGTGGGACGGAGCAATGCCAAGCACAGGCACAGGCAGGGAGATGAGTTGCTGGGCAGCAGCTCATCAGAAAGGATCCTGGGGGTGCTGGTCAATGGTGGGCTCAACACAAGCCAGCAGTGTGCCCTGGCAACCAAACGGCATTTTGGGGTGCATTAAACACAGCACAGCCAGTCAAAAGGGGTGATTCTCCCACTATATTAGTGTTGGTGTAGCATAAACAGCAATATAGTGAGCAGTTCTGGGCTCCACAATATTAAAAAGGACATTAAGGTCCGTGAAAGCATCCAGGGGAGGGCAACAAAGCTGGTTAAAGGGCTGGAAGGCATGTCCTGTGAGGAGAGCCTGAGGACACTGGGTTTGCCTGCTCTGGAGAAGATGAGCCAAGAGCTGACCTCATTACAACTTCTTGAGAAAGGGAAGTACAGAGGGAGGTGCTAGTCTCTGCTCCCTGGTGGCTGATGATAGCATGCTTGGGAAGAGCACAAAACCATGTGCAGGGAGGTTCAGACTGGGCATTAGGAAAATATTTACTGTGAGTGTGGTCAAGCAATGGAACAGGCTTCATAACGAGGTGATTGATGCCCCGTGCCTGTCAGTGTTCAAGAAGCATTTAGAATAACGCCCTTGATAACACGCTTCAACTTCTGGTTGGCCCTGAAGTTGTTAGGAAGTTGGACTGGATGATCTTTGAAGATCCCTTCCAACTGAGCTATTCTGTTCTAACAGCAGTAAACTTTACCTTTGTCAGAACTTCTTTCTAACAAACAACTTGTCAAACCAGTGATTAAGTATAAATATCTGCAGAATTCAGGAATATGTTCAGTCTCTTCTCAGAGCTAGCATCTCTGCAATGACTTCAGGAGAAGGTATGAATTGTCATCAGGAGCATCTGCTGGCTGAAGATATTGTGTATACAACATTAAAAGACCAGAGATAGCTTATTCCAGGCTCACCTCTATACTGTAAAACTTTTCTGCAGGAGTCTGTGACCACAGTCATATCCTATAAAGACTTTGAGGAACTCTGGACTAGCTCTGCCAGGAAATTCATGATGCACCTTACAGGAAATAAATCTTTTCATGTTTGGAGTTGTCTGATTCATTATTTACCTGTACTACAGTCTCAGTTCTTGAACACAGATCAGTATAACCTGTGATAAACTGCAGAATGTTAAACCAGCAATGCAAGTAGATTTCTTCTGTGCGCACTTCAGTGCTTTGGATTTGCTCAGAACCCTTGTAAAACCTCTCCACAGTAGGGATGCATCTGGGTGATGCATCTTGGTATTTTACCAAGAGAATTCACAACCAAGATGGTAAGTCCTCCTTGTCACACTAAGACCAGGCCCCAGTAAGGATACTGTTATTTGGAGGATGCAAATGCAACCAAGAGGTTTAGCTGCTCTTGAAGAGACACAGATTCAGAGAGAAAAACGTCATATTGCCAAGCCAAAGAACCAACATTTTGCAACTGCAAACAGCAGAGCATGGTCGCCTTTGTATTTACAGCATACAAGGCACATATTATAGAACTGTCAGAGGAATTTCACCATATGTTTGTCTGCATTTCCACCATAGAAATATATACAGCCCAAAGTTTTTTTGTACTTCTAAACTGTCTTTTGTTCTTTGCATTTAACTGACTTACGTGTATATATATTAGGTATACAACTATTGTCACTCACATACAGTTTCACATTTCAGACTCAATTCCTTGAAATCCGTACAGCCACTATTACCAGCAAAAGCAAGAAAAAATGTTCCATGCCATGTAAAAAATAGAAACAACCCAAACAAAACAAAAGCATGTCACCAGTAGTCACAAACAGTATTTTTAATTTGACCATACTCAAAACTCCCAAAAGTGGGTGTCATAATATTGCTACAGAAAATTGCACCATATTTATAATAAAAATGTTACTTGGAAGGCATTCAAGGTTTTGACAAAAGCATGACAGCTATAATCTCATTACTCATAAATTACTGTGAGGCCTTTAATTCAGTAATGAAAAAGCTGTATGTCCTAATATGTCTCTTATATATCCAGCAATAATTAGCATGCATATTCATAATAATTACATTAAGCTTTAAAGGTGTCAAATACCATGAAGAAAAAAAAAAAAAAAAAAGAAGAAAAAAGAAAGTTAAATTTGAATGCTCGTCCTTCCTCTGCAATCTGAACTTGACACGTTTACAAATCTGGTCTGTAAGTACATAAAAACCAATAGAATCCCATAAAACAACAGGTTGTGTTATCTTAAATATTACCTACTGCAAGATACCTTTCTCTCACTGCACTCTCTGAACCATATGCTAATGTTGAAACAACTTCATATAAATCAGTTTGTTATTCATAATTACTAAAAGGAAAAAATAAAAGTATTAAAAGTAATACTGCTGATGGTGCTGATGACAACAAACTTGGAGGAGTTGTGGACTCGGATGAGGGTGGAAAGGCCTTGCAGAGGGATCTGGATAGGTTGGAGAGCTGGGCGATCACCAACCGCATGAAGTTCAATAAGAGCAAGTGCCGGGTCCTGCACCTGGGACGGGGAAACCCTGGCTGCACGTACAGACTGGGCGATGAGACGCTGGAGAGCAGCCTAGAAGAGAGGGATCTGGGGGTCCCGGTAGACAGCAAGTTGAATATGAGCCAGCAGTGTGCCCTGGCAGCCAGGAGGGCCAACCGTGTCCTGGGGTGCATCAAGCACGGCATCGCTAGTAGGTCGAGGGAGGTGATTGTCCCACTCTACTCTGCGCTGGTGCGACCTCACCTCGAGTCCTGTGTGCAGTTCTGGGCACCACAGTATAAAAAGGACGTGAAACTGTTGGAGAGTGTCCAGAGGAGGGCTACGAAGATGGTGAAAGGCCTGGAGGGGAAGACGTACGAGGAACGGCTGAGGGCACTGGGCCTGTTCAGCCTGGAGAAGAGGAGGCTGAGGGGAGACCTCATCGCAGTCTACAACTTCCTCGTAAGAGGGTGTCGAGAGGCAGGAGACCTTTTCTCCATTAACACCAGCGACAGGACCCGCGGGAACGGGGTTAAGCTGAGGCAGGGGAAGTTTAGGCTTGACATCAGGAGGGGGTTCTTCACAGAGAGAGTGGTTGCACACTGGAACAGACTCCCCAGGGAAGTGGTCACTGCACCGAGCCTGACTGAGTTTAAGAAGCGATTGGACTGTGCACTTAGTCACATGGTCTGAACTTCTGGGTAGACCTGTGCGGTGTCAAGAGTTGGACTTGATGATCCTTAAGGGTCCCTTCCAACTCAGGATATTCTATGATTCTATGATTCTATAATCAAGAACAACAAAACAAGTAGATCTGATTTACGATTTCTCTCCTGTTCAAGACCAATGAGCTGTATAAACTTACACTGTTTTTTATTTGGCATCTGTTTCCATGATCTTGGAAATATCTGTCATTCCCACATACTAAATTTTGAGAACTTTGAGAACTGTCAACTATGGGGATTCATACAAATACATTAAATAATAATAAATATGATATTCTAAACATTAACAAACGATAAGTGAAGAGCCCATTCCTGCCACAAAATCACAAAATTAATTTAAAAGTTTTAAGGTTTTATTTATTTATTTAAGAAAGAACCAAAGGAAGAAAGGAAGAAAGAAAGAAAGAAAGAAAGAAAGAAAGAAAGAAAGAAAGAAAGAAAGAAAAATAGATAAAGAAGTTATTAAGGATTATTAAATATTGCATTGGGAGTTTTAGGTACCTTGTCTGAGTTTTGTGCCCTCTGTAAAACCCCTGCCATCTGCCTCTTTGCCTTGAAGCCTTTGCTCTACCACTCACCTTCACCTGCCCCCCAGGGTCAGAATTATGCTTCCAGAATGGCCAGTTATTTGTAGCTGCAATAAAACACACCTTTCTTTCTTACAGCAGCTGCTCTAATGGACCTCAAAAGAGCTCAGGTTGTTATCTGGCTACAAGTTGAATAGCACCAATGGAATCTCCTCCCTGGGGCTTTAATTTTTGAGATAAAATTTGCATATTAAGTGTACAGACAGAGCGGGATCAACTTGCATGTGCATGTGCATTATCTTCAAGGAGCCCATAGCAAATTATATGAACCAGACATCAGTCACCTTTTAGTTATGTCACCTTTTTAAGTTACAAATATTCACAACTGTGATCCTGGGGATTTAAGGCTTGCTTTTAAATTATTGTGTGGCACACCATTTTTTTAGAAACCATTTTCACAAAAAAATCCATAGTCATTCATGTTCAAGAATGCTGGACTGCCGGTCATTGTTTGGTCAGCAGGTCAGGAGCCTTTTTGGATAGTGCCTTCTATTTCTCCCTCACCAAGCACACGTTTCCAGCAGTGGCCCAAGGGTGTTTGTGGGTTGTCACACCACAAAAAGGGTCCCCTATCAAATTACAGCCCTTGTGCCACAGAGTGAGCATGCTGGATCTGTGAGATGTTTTCCATGCAAACTGTGAAAATAACTTTGGGTCCACCCTGAAGATCTTCAAGGGACACAATTAGAAGGGCTGTGCCTCACCCAGGGGCCTGCCACCCAGGAACTGTGGGCACATTGCAGCCTTCCTTGTGGCAGTGCTTCCAAGAATCCCTTTCATGTGATTTACACCCACAGAGGCGCATGCTAAGAGCGTGGAGGCTCAGAGCACTGCGATGTTTGTGCAAGTGGGCACAAGGATAGAAAGTCTCTTTATTCCTGGCTCCTGCACTCAGCTTTTAAATGTGGGTGCTGGACTCTGATGCCACTTTTCAGCACCTACAATAACATGATTGATGCACTTTAAGATCAAACTGGCTATCCTGTTTGCTAGATAGAGGTATTTCATGTATGGCCACATGTTTAAAAATTCATCAGATGTTAAAAGTTCAAAGTGCTTTCAAACTATCTCCAGCTCAAAAAGCAGCCTGGGAGCAAGCACACTAGATTTTGGTTTCTGTCTGTGCCGCCACCATTGAAAGCTTCTTGTCCAAGGTTCCTCATATAGAAAATGGCAATAACACCTTGATCTTTTGCTGCAATAAATGAGACGTGCATAAATAATATCATGACACCAAATAGTCTGAAGTCCTTAACTTGTTATGATTCCATAATTTGAACATCACCCTCGCTTCCTTAAATATCAGTTCTCAGTCAACCATTAGGGTTTTTCAGAACCAGAACCATAGAACAGGTGTTGTTGGAAGGGACTTTAAAAAATGTCTATGTTCAACCTCCCACCAGATAAGGTTGCCCAGGGCCCCATCCAGCCTGGACTTTAACACCTCCAGGGATGGGGAATCCACAGCTTGTCTGGGCAACCTGTGCCAGTGCCTCACCACCTTCTGAGTGAAAAATTTCCTCTTAACATCTAATCTAAAGCTCCTCTCTTTTAGTTTAAAACCATTCCCTCTTTTCCTGTCATTGTCTCACCATACAAAAAGTTGCTCTCCATCTTTTTTATAAACTCCCTTTAAGTATTGAAAACCTGCAGTAAGAGCCATCTCTTTTTTCAGATGAACAGCCCCAGCTCTCTCAGCACTTCTTCCTAGGAGAGGTGCTCCAGCCCCTAGATCATATTTGTATGACTTCCTGGACTCACTCTAACAGACCCACATCTTTCTTGTGCTGGGATCCCCAAACCTGGATGCAGTACTCCAGGTGGGGCCTCATGAGGGCAGAGTAGAGGGGGACAGTCACCTCCCATAGAGGGGCACAATCACCTCCCAGTGATTTAATCCCAATATTAGCAGACTGAAGTGGGTAGTACATTTTTTTCTTTACACTAAAGTCAGAGACCACATAGCTGCTACATCAGACTAAGAATTAACAACTAAGGCCACCTTAAAGATGCTTAAAGTAAAGAGTCTATTAATGCTAAAACCACAACAGCCATGTCCTCACTCTCTAACCTCCAAATATTTGCTCTTAATAATCTTTTCATCACCATAAATGGCACTGGAACAGGCTCTCCAGGGTAGTGGTCAGAGTACCAAGCCTGATGGAGTTAAAAAAGAAGGACAATGCTCTTTGATATAACTTCAGAATTTGTATTCCCAACCCTGTTCTAAAAGATGTGATCAAAGGGAAAAAGACTGGGATTGGTTGTTCAGCCTCACCTAGCAACTCACCTACACTGCAGTAAAGCTCTTACTCAATGGTTATAACTCTCTCCTCTAACAAAGTCCTTGTTACATCCTTAGCTGTACCTTGCTGTTTCATCGGTAAACAAACCTTGTTGTCTCTCACTGACAATAACTTAAGGTATCATATTGCACTCAGAGTGTCCCATGAAGGAGATACTCTGCTGTATCCCTGCAATGAGTATGGGAGACTGTGCTGGGACAGGGTGCTGGTGGATGACAGGGGCACGTGTGTGTAGGATACTCGTGGATCAAATTGTTCTGGGTATGAACAGCCTGGAGAGAAGGGTAGGGGTGTCCATGTGCATGTATGTGTATGTGTGTCTACATTCCTGGGGAACTCATTGGTGCTTGGCTTGAACATGGGTGCCATAGCTACCCCTGAGCTAGGTTTGGGCTGCCATCCCTTAAGTTGTAGGAGTCTCAAGACTTTAAATCAATAACTTTTTGTTCTATGTTTCTCATTCAATTGTCAGGTGTAATTTCCAGTTAAAATAAACTCAGTTTTATGGTAAAAGTATAAGATAATCAAAGCAGTTTGATATTCCATATCAAAATCCTCCCTTCCTCTGCATCAACATAAATCTGGACAGCTTGGGCCTGGTGCCACACATAAAGTTATTGCTGCCAATCACTGTTTTTTCTGTGTCTCACACTTCTCTTTCCCTAACAATAAGGTAGTTTTACTTGATCTCATTTAAGTATAGCATTGCTCTCCTGTCACTTCCACACATACATAGAAAGAAGCTCTGTAATGGAAAGGGATGTTGCAGTGAACAGACAACAGGAGAGCCTTGAGCACAAATCCATGAGTTGGCCCAACCACAGTTATTCAGAGTAAGGGCAGATCACCCCCATGAGTCCCTCCCACTGAAAGAAGCTCATGCAGCACTGCTATAAATGCAGTTAAGAGGGGGGCTGACATAAGGATTTGGAGTGCACAAGTTCTGCATGGCCTGTCATCATCCTAGCAAGCTCTTAAAGCACAGACATGAGGACTGCATAGTGCAGCCCAGAGCTGCTGGGGTACCTAGAAGCCATTGGTTTACATAGTGGGGCTGTCCTCACAGACACAAGTTTTAACATCTCTTTTTAACACGATTAGCAGAAGTTCTTTCACTTCAAAAGAAACTGATGCTGACCACACCAAAACATCAGTGATGACTGTCTGGCTGTAGAATAATAGTAATAAAAATGTTAATTACACTTCTTTGCAAGGTGAACAAGGGTCGTGTAACACTTATGAAAAGGTCACCTTGTGAGTTGGCTGAGAATGAGGAATTCTGACCTTTAAAACTTAACGTAGCCCTCTGAATGCATTTGCTTTAGCTAGCTCTGAACACCAAATAAACTTCCAATAAATGGTCACTGGCTAAGGAAACAAAGAGATCCCAGGAATTAGCCTGCTGCCTTTCTCCCAAAGAACCCCTGTTATCAAGAGAAGTGAGTGGTCTGGAAGAAAAATTGTTGATGTCTCTGTTCCCCGAAGGTACTTCAAACAGTAAATGAACACACAAGATCCCATGTTTATTTTCTTTTAAATATATTTTTGAAAATATTGTGTGATCCAAAATATGTGTTTTTCAATTTTGCGTGCCATAGCCTGGCCATGAGTGATGTATTTTATCCATATTCATAACAGTGTACAAACTTTCTATTCATAGCTCTCTCCACAGCATAAATTTTGGTGGGCATGCTGGAATTTCCTTGTGTGGCATATGGTAATCCTTTACCTGAGGGCTTGCTCCAAATAAATGTTTACATTCCTCTGACAGCTCACTTGAAATGTAAAGGAACAAGGTATGTGAGTCTTCCATTAAATAACTGACTGCATTTACATGTTCGGGGAGGAAGGCACATAGCGTTCTTACACTGGACCCATTGCAGGAATGTCCAACCTTGTTTCCTCTCATAAATATTTCATAATAGAAAAGACCTTAAAAATATGCCAATTCAAACTGCAGACTGACCCTTCCAGCTCCAGGCACCGTAGCTAGGAGGGACTGAAATAAACACCACAAGTAAGCAGTGCCTGCAGTGGGCAGTCGTCTATGGAAACCACAGCCTCCTCTTTGGTCCTGGGGATGATCATTTCATTTGGAGGCTATTACAGGGACGGCCAGCTGAAAGAGAGGGTGGTGGGTGGCAAGGGTCACACATCAAAGATGCCAAGGAAGGTGGAAAGAATCTGGAGAAAAACTTCCTAGTCTGGGATTTGGTTTTATTTTATTTCACCCAGTTCAAGCAAATAATATTTTTTACTTAGGCTGATGAAATAATATCGCAGCAATGAGGGATAAGCACACTGAAATAGTAAATATGGTAAATGCCTATATGCTGTATATATATCTAATTACTGCAGTAAAAGTGTTGCCATGCGTTTATTGGCATACCTGGTCTACTCATGCTCCTGTGACTCCAGCTAGTCACATGGGGCTTTTTTAACCTTTTAATAATTATTCATATAATCAGGGCTATTCATTTGGCCAGTTGCCTTTCAGCCACCACCAGGCTGAGGCTGGCCAGTTACCAAAATATCCCCAAGAGAAAGAGCAACACAGGAAATCAGGAGTTTGTTATTCTGCAGGAATCCAAACCCACAGTTTTCTCTGCTCATTCCTGCCCACCTTCCCTGGCAATTTATCTCTAATAAGATATCCTTCAGCTGCCTTTGATATCCTTTACTGAGGGGACATGTTGTTTAGCCCCAGGAGGGAGTTAAAACACAGAGACTCTTTCTCCTCTCTTACTCACATTCCAGCACAGTGAAATTCTCACATTTCCCAGTTACAAATCTTGTGTTTCCCATAAGTGCTTGTCAAGAGGACCATATTTTTTGCCATTCCTCTTGATTGTTATCAAGACTGCTTGCAGCCCTCTCTAAATGAACACAATGAACTTGTGCTTACTGAAAGAGAAGTCAAATTAGTGCAGGAGACTCACAATGCCTCTCAAAAGCTGAGAAGTGCCTGAGTGACAGCTGGTCAGAGACACTTAGCAGCTGATATGTAGCCAACATCCTTGCTTTAAATCAAGAAAACCTTCGTGGAAGTTACGTAATTTACATTGGCATAAAATAAGGGGAAGTAAATAGACCCTAGTAACTACAGTACATTATAATAGCTATGATAATAGTTTGTAATAAAAAGCTGCCTCTCCTCTGAGGAACAAAATTGCCTTTGCAACCTTTAATTAAGCTGGATTCTGAACACTTTGTGGGCTAATTTTCTGCATAGTCCCCAGTTTACAACATGGAAACCGAGGCACGTATATGTGAAGTAACTTGTCCAAGTGTTACAGAGGAAGTCAAAGATAAAGCCAAGAATGGAAACAAAACAGACCATAATATAAATGTGCACAATTCCCACTAGAATCTGAAAGCCCATTTATTCAAGCCTAAATTTGATCTTTACTTAATTGACTTAAGTCCTGTGCCTTAAATTCAGAACTACCAGTACTGTAAAAATCAACCCATTATTGGGAAGATGGATGTATTCATTAGGCAATTGATACTGTTGTATTAAGTGTCATAGCACAATCCTTTGTTGAATTATGTTTATATACATCCTCTACTAATAGTTGCAGAGAAGTGTAGTAAAAATAGAAGAGTCTGAGGAAGAGACAGAGTTCTTAAAATCACAGCTATTACTGATCAGTTATCATTGCAAACACACTTAAAATCAGATTTTTTAAAGCAAATAGAAGATAATAGCACATCCATCTTAAAAATATTATTCCATAAATGACTCTAGTTTAGCTCACACCTGTGCTTCAACATTCATTTCATGGATTAACAGAAAATATGACTTTTGCAGTCTCTGAGGACCATCTACAGACAATACACAGAACTATATACACCATAGATAATATAACCAAAACAGTTTGCAATTCTTGCTACAAAAGTCACTCTACTGTCAGCATGCCCAAGAAAAGTTCCTGAAGATATGAAGCCTTTTCAGCATACTTTTCAAGTTGACATACTTGGGGTTAATTTAAGTAGTAAAACAGAAGACCAAACAGAAATGTCCATGCTGGAAATAATCTTACCCCCTCATTCCAGAACTTAAAACCAAGCACTGTTAGCAAAAACAGTCCAGAAAATAAAGTGGCATATCGTAAGAATGATGGCTTCTGATGTTTCTTGGGACCCAAACCACACAGGATTTATAAACTGACTTAACAATAAGGTATACATCTTCCAGCTTAGGTAATAGCCCATTGAGAAGCCAGATGGGATTTCAAAGAAGCTAAAACCTTGTGCATATAGATACAGGCAAGCACCTCAGAGAATAATATCTTTGGTTGTAAGTACAGTCAGAGTGCACTGCAGAACTGTAAACTTGTATATAATCTCTATCAAAGAGGTAGGTAGCTCTCTTGCTGTCTTTCTCAGCTATTGATGAAAACAGAATCAACCTGTACTAGTACTCTCACATAGCATTTGATTTGTTCCTGCCCAGTTTTGACATCAAAGCCCCACAGACTACCCTTGCAGCATGGCCCCAAGTTTGGCAGTTGAGATTTTTAACTTTGTTATTTACTAATGTGGGAGATACAGATATTTCCATCTTAGCATTTCAAGCAAGTTTTTCAATGTGATTTCCTAGCATTTGGAGAATTTCTACTTTGTTTAGCTAGTGAACTACAAAATCTAACAGTCCTTCACCAAACAGCTTCAAAAATTATGGCAAAGAGGAAAATCCACATTTAAAATTGGGCTGTTGTGTTTCACTGCATATTGGTTTCATATCCTCAGTGGATATGTTGAGAGACATCTCCAAAATCACTAGGGTATTTCCAGACATATTCCTGGAAACAGGAAGGTTGCAGCATACTTCCCATCACACCATCAGTCTCATGCAGCTGGTTCCACTGAAGTGGAATGCAGAACCCTGTCATCCTATGATACTCCACTAGCCTATGGATGATCTCACACCCCTAAAGCCTGCCTTCATTATCACTAAGTTCCATTGGAACCACTCTTCAGGCCCCTACACAATTTCCATGTTTCAGAAAACAAGTTAAAGATCTGACATTCATTGCACTCAGAAGAAAATCCACACCAGGGTCTGCAATTAGAGAGAAAATTGTGTCAATTGGCACAGCACAATCACTCATACAGATGGTTGCACACTCTCCATCCTTAGCAGAGGGTCAGGCCATTCCTCGAGACACACAACAAAAGCTATGTAACGCTATATGGCAAAGAGTGACAAAAGTGAATCACAGATTGCTGAGAGGGGACCTTATCAATGTTTACAAATATCTTAAGTGTGGGAGACAGTGGGATTTGGCCAACCTCTTTTCAGTGGTCTGAGGGGACAGGACAAGGGGCAATGGCCACAAAACGGAGCACAGGAAGTTCTGCACCAACATGCGAAATAACTTCTTCACGGTGAGGGTGATGGAGCACTGGAACAGGCTGCCTAGGGAGGCTGTGGAGTCTCCTTCTCTGGAGATATTCAAGGACGTCTCTGGAGATATTTGGATGCCTACCTGGGCAACCTGCTCTAGGGAACCTGCTTTGCAGGCGGGTTGGACCCGATGATCTCTTGAGGTCCCTTCCAACCCCTACAATTCTGTGAAATCAAACAGTAACAATGATACTAAAGGTTAAGAATATAAGACGCTTGATTAATATATGTGAGCCCTTAACATTATTGCTCAGTTGTCACATTCTAAAGACCACAAAATGTTTTTGAAATGTGCTATAGTCCTGCAAGCAACAATGGCAGCTCTTTGCACCTAAGTATTTCATTTGAACTAGAGTGATGTTTAAGTCTATTAAAAGAGAAATTGTCTTCTCACTCCATTCCATGTCCATTCTTTACTGGAATGGAATTTTGCCGCACATATTTTAAAGTATTTACAAATTTAGTTAGGTTTGAGAAAGAAAAGAAGAGAAAAACAAAAAAAAAAAAAAAAAAAACCAAAAAAAAAAACACACAGAGAAACACAAAACACCACACAAACCAGTATGTGAGATGTATGAAACCTCAAATTTTCAGATTCCTTGAGGCTTGTTTATTTCCAAGTTAAGAAACCAAACAGCTGATGATTACCGGAAAGAGAGCAATGTGTTTTTGTGCTGATTATATCAAATCAAGCCTCCCATTGTCTAAAGAACAATTTTCTGTCAAGACATCGTTTTGACTGTTTTTTGTTTTGTTTTGTTTTGTTTTTTTGACTGAGTCCCAACCTCTGCAATTCAAAATGTAATTGCTGACGTAAATATCCTAGAAAATTCTTGGCTTGCTACATTTCATCTTTTATTACAAACTTTTCAGAATAAAGTTTGCTTGCATTCAAGTAGTTTTGAAATTAATGGGAGGAGCACATGACTTATTTAGTGGAGTATACTGGAAAATGACAAAGCAGTCCATGGGGAAATTAGTGCCCAGATGTCAGGTTACTTGTTGTGCATTGGTTGACACATGGGCATTACTGGGATTTTTGTACTGCTGTTGTTCATTGTTATCAATATCATTCCATTATCACTAGTACTTTGTTCCTACCTCCCCAGTCAGCAGCTAGATGCTATTGGCAAACACAGAAAACAAAACAAAAAAAGTGACATGACTGTGTTTTTTATGCACTTTGACGTTTTAAAAGCTGTACAATAGCCAGAAGTTCAGCTGATAAACATCATTTAGAGTAGACCCAGCTGTAAACAAAACTTATTTTTATTTATGAATCAGATTTTGAGAGGTAATTTGGACCTTGAACTAAAGACAGATGGCAACATCCACAGAAGCAAAGGTGTACATTCTGACAAGTAAAACTTGTGAGCCAACATGACCTTAAAAAACCCAGCACTTCAGATGATACCAGTTATATTCCTTTAAAAAAATGATATTAAGTATTAGAAGTTAATGCATTGCAGAATAAACAAAATAATAATTTAAAATCCATAAAAAGTTTGTAAGAACATTTTACTATTGCTGTTTTAAGTTTTATTTTCTAGAAAGTGTGTAAGGAACAGAAAGTTCCAAGCAACCCATGTGTTCAGATAGTACGTGAAATCTTGCAACAGAATCTGCTTAAGCACTTGGTTCTCAGCTAGATTACAGCTTGAGTGTTGGTGAATGTAGAAGGTAGGAAGACTGAGTTCAGAAAACACCATTTGGTTGGTCATTTTTAACAGTGTGTATTTCAGAAGCATTGTGCCAAAACCCAATGCACCAGCTATAGTGTTGTACCAGTATCCTGGAGCATCACAGAATCCTCCTGGATGGCACAGTGCATGTCCTAACTGAACTGTAAATGAGAAAGACACATGTTAATGAAAAAATACCTAATGTCTGCTTCAAATGATTTTTCATCATGTCTAGTCCTGCAATGTTTGCAGACCCTCTTCAGGCTGGCTGGACACTGGCAAGTAGCCTTCATTCTGCTAGGCAGCTTCCTCACAGACACTCTCTGCATAAAAGTTTTGTCAGTTATTCCTAAATTTGCTCATCCTTCTTGAGCTGGAGGGTGAGGGATAAACAAAATAGTGAGACTCCCATTGCACATTCTATGTTGTAGAAGCTTGCTGTCTGTTAACACTCTGCTTTCTGGCATCAGTAAATGAAAGAATAATTCATCCTTTGTTTCTGCTATTATTTTTTACCTCACAAGGATGCAGCATCTCCTTTCAGGAGACCATGGATCATCTGAAGCATCATGTCCACAGATTCCGTCAGAGTACCTCCATGAAGACTGCCAGGAGCCATCCCCCTGGGATTCAGCTGCTTCTCTTGTTCCAGGATCTGAATTGCCTCTTTCAGACACTCCTGGGAGTTAAATATCAGCCTTCAGTACTGCTTTTTAAAGGCAGCCACATCATTACTCATTTTAAGGCAAACAAATTCTGCACTGCACAGGAGAATGAGCTAGGTGTTTCATGTACTATCTATAAATTGGCAGATTTGTCTCTGTTCTCTTTCTTTGTTTCCTATGGATAAAGTTCAACAAGCCTAATTTATTGTTATATACACTGATGGCAAAATCAGTTTCCAAAACATAAATCACATAATGGCCTTATCACTCCCTACATATATCACACAATGGCTTTATCACTCCCATCGATCTATTTCAGTAGTATTTGACATGGTCACCCTTCTCTTGAAGATGATGAAGATGTGACAAGATATAATTTGAATAAAATTCTGTTCCACTGGTCTTATGTTTGCAGATCTACCTTTTCATTCTTTTCCCTCAGATTTTTATTTCCCCCCCCCTTTTTTTTTCCTCTCACTCCTTGCTCTAAGATCTCTCTTTAATGACTTTTTGCAAAATTCTGCTTTCATGCAATCTTCCTCCTCCAAGATATGTCAACAGGGTTCTCTCTTCTTTTATCAGGAAGAAGCCAAAGAAAGAGAGTGAAGGCTTATATCTAATAGCCAATTAAAACATTAAGCAGTTTAAATGGTTTGTAGATCCTTTTTGTAGTTCATCCAGACCAGTACTATGACCTGGCACAAAAGAGGAGCTTCTGCAGACATCATCACTGTTGGTATAAATGATCTCATCTCCTCAGACATAGGAAACACAACAGCTAGTGGTCAAGGTGGCTGGGACTAAGGAATGTACTGTATTTTTTAAGACAGAAGAAGACCAAATGACCACACAGCTACTGCTGCTAACTGGGGAGAGCAAAACACTTTTTCATATGGTTGTTCACTAACTAGGGAATGTACCATTTTTATGTGCATTTCTTTTAAGAGAGTGAAAATATCCCTGTGCTTTGTGACACCTTCTAAGTGAGTGATACAAACTAGGTGGCAATTGCTCATGGCCTGAAATCTCTGTTTTGTTCCAAGACATCCAGCTCCATTTCAGATGCTTTTCTTCTGCAAAATGTTAGAAAGACCATCAGAGCAAATACCCTGCTGCTTTCTTCAGGTAGGACCATGCTTCTACCAGGAGAAAACAATAGGATTCTTGATTTGTGTCATGCAAGAGAGAATGAGAGCAGATTAAAACATAATATGTTACCATACAAACTTCCCTGCTTTCTGAGATTTAAGAAGCAATGCCTGTGAGGTCTGGATCACAGCGAAAATATGGTGCTGACATATGATGCGGGAAACGCATCTCTTCAGGGCCTGAGTTTTTCATGTGGAAAATTCACTGTGGCAAAGTAGTGTTTCAGTCTCTCAATTGACCGATTGTTGTAGTATTTGTCGTTGTGGTGCTTATTTGTTTAGCTAAAGGAAATGCTTTAGCAGGGAGCGCGCACACAGCCTGGCATAAAATGGAGAGTGCCCACATTCCTGACAATAACAGTTTACTTAGCTGTGTAGGGCAGTCTGTTTTCAGCTGGAAGTTCAGAGCACCCACTTTTTCCTGAAAAAGAGGAAATATAATAATACCATGGAGAATCATGGACTTCAGCTGCTTGATTTCACCACCAGATCTAAATTCCTCCAAAACAAAATACCTCAAAACATCCAGCCAGCAACAAGGTGTGCATTTATGCACCACTGTGGCAGTCTGTGGATCATTTTTTCATGGTAATGTTGAGCCAGCTCATTATTTCAAAACCAGGCACTGTTTTTTTTTTATCCACTGGTCTTCAGGCTATTAGTATGGCATAAATATTTTATCCAAAAACTCTGCTTTACATTGCATAAGACATTTATACTTCATGAATTAAAAGCCTAAGAGATCAGCTGAGGATATCTGCAGGGCTATGGGAGGCAGAAGGCTGGGAGGGCTCAGCTGGGAGAGGTGAGTAGATATGACTTAGGTTTATACAACAAAAAAGGCAGTAGAGAAGGTGAGGAAGAAGATATTCACCCAAATTCTCCACTAGTAGAACAGGGCTCAGTCTAAAACAGGTAAAAGCAACTTTACAGAGCAGGCAGTGCACTTCTGAAACATGCTGCCATGAGAACCATGGTGAGGAGTCAGAGCAAACCTCCAGGTTAAAAAGAGGGTTAGACAAAATAGAATGAAACAGGTTTAAAAAAGCCACCACTGAGACTGGGGAGGATTGTATCCACCCCAGATTGGGGTGATTGTATCCACAATCCAACAGCTATGTTTTTTACTCAAACTAATCTCCCTGGGTTGCCTTCTTCCACATAGAAGGTCATGGGGGATACTGTCATTCCCCAGGGACTCTCCAATGAGCTCAAGGGGGCTGGTTCTCTCAGGCTGAAATTCACTTGAGCTTCAACTTCTCCCCACATAAAGATTAACTTAATAAGCCCATGATAAATTTAATATATATATATTAATATATATATATATGTATATATAAAATCATATAACAAACAAACGATCCAAACCTCTGAAATTAAAAAAAAAAAAAAAAAAAAAACTGTGAAAAACTCTAAAGAATCAGAGCTAATTTTTGTTGGCCATCCACTGGCACAATGTTGGAGTTCAGTCACAGAGGTTCAGCTACATCTTTGTCCCTCAGTAGCAACAGGACTTCAGAAAATTGCACTACTTCAGTAAAAATGGCCAGTACCTTCAGCCAGACTCTGCACACTTTTGACTGCTGGGAAGCATTGGTTTTAGTCTTGTTTCTGTTGGTGAATGACAATGAAGTGGACCATATTTTTTACATCAGTTTCAGGAATGAGATTATAGCTTTTGACTTGGAAATTACTTTCAATATTCATTTTGATCTGTTTCTTTGCCTTTATCAGGGCTAACTGCTTCAGCAATCAGTCATTGTTTTCCCCACTAAGCACAGACCACAGATTACTTTGGTATAGTGCCTTTCAGTTATCTTTATTCACAGAAACCCCAGATTCTTTGATGAATGGTAATCTATGTGTCAGCTGTCTGTAAGGATGAAAGATAAACTCTTACTGGAAAGTGCACCATACATAATTATGACTCAGCCCAAAAACAACAGAATTTGCCTTGGTGTTTTGATCTGTCAGTTCCGCAGTGTAATGTTACCCACTCTTGATAATCCTGGGCAATAACACAGACTGCCCCATTTGCAGCATTCTTTGCATAAGAACTATTAAATTCATTGTCAGGTTCTGTTATAAAAATTACCTCTCTTCTGGATGAACTTTTGGGTCTCTGTGCCTTACCTGGCCTCTAGTTATGATTATCACTGAGAGAGGAAACCCATTTCTAGTCTCAGAGTGTCCCCAGTTGCAAAGCACAGGAAGGGTAGATATATAACCATATGTACCCATAATACAATATACTCATATATGAAAAAGACACCCATAACACAATAACAGATAGCAGTGATCTATTGAGGTAACCTCTCTTTCCCACCCCTTACTGACTCCGCATGATTGTAGACTCCTCCATATTGATGGGTACTATTAGATAGAAAAGTCAGAAAATAATTCTGCTGATATGGCACTGTCCTGTCTGCTGGTTCTACAAGAGACCAAATGTTCATCCTCCCCCTCAATCTACCACAACCAGATGTTTGGGGTCTTTCTTCCTTCTTAGGAAAGATTTTTCATATGAAAAGACACTTTCTGTATTTACTTCAGTCTTATTCTCACCAAGCTGCAGTGTGAAAAGTAGCCTATTGACTTTCTGCTTCATGTCTTGTTGTGAATCCAAGATTAGCATGGGTCACTTGCTCATGCTGGAATTTATTGATTTAATGAATTTCATTAAGTTAGAATTCCAAGAAGTCTGCATCACAGGTTAAGAGGAAGTGGAGGAAGAAACAGCAAATGAAACACAAAAACATTCTCTTGACTACTGTAGGTATAAACTGAAATCTTAATTGAAGCTAGTCAGAAAAAGTAATCCGGAAAGGAAATAAAAGTGAAATTAGTCATCAGCCAGGTAAAGCTTTCTGCACTAAGTGCTCTTTGTATGTTCCAACAATGTACACAGTTAGTTTAAAATAATGGGCACCAGAAACCAACACAAATATGACTGATGCTGACTTTTTATAAGTATAAATGAAACAACACAAAAATAAAAAATCCTCAAAGATAAACACATCTGTTTTCCAGTAGCTACCTCTTGTTCTACAGCAACCTTTTCTTCTTTTGCTCCCTTACCTTTCTTTAACTGAACTTTTAAAAACCTAAAAGGACCAATATTAGCATATTCATCAGCCTGATCATTCATCTTGCCTGGAGCAATTCCTAGGGTCATGTAAACAGTTTGCTGTTTCAGACAGCTTGTTCCCAGAATATGCTTCTTGACAACAGGAAACTCAATTAACAATTGCATGTAGGCTGTGGACACATACCTTTTCAGGATGCAGCTGCATTAGCTGAAGGGGTTACTGAAGTGGCACCTCGTCCCTATGCACTTGTCACCTTCTCTCTGTGGCCTCTAACCAGCATCCACTAAAATGAGATGAGTCAATTTTAAGAATTTAAAGAATGGCCACTGTTACAGCAGCTTATTTTGATTGAAACTAGTTCTGGAAAGTCACATGAGGAGCCTGGCCAGCAGATCAGAGAGGGTGATAACTTCCAGCAGTGGAGGGAGGAGCAGGCTGGGGCACTTACCTTCTCATTGGCACAGCTGCAGCTGGAAAAGAGCATTCATCTGTAGACTTGCACAAATGCCAGCTTCAAGAAAGATGAGAAACCCAGAACAAACACTGTATAGGCATGTCAATGTACATACAGCATGAAGTAAAACATCTTGGGCTTTTAGTGAAGTTACTCCACTTGAGACAGTGGGACCTCTGCCATTTATGTCTGTGACAGAAGACTTTCTGAGTTCTCTGTATGATTTGAGCTGTGTTAATTGAAAGGACAGTTTATCACACATCATAAGATGAGTATCAACTTGCTAAACCACATAATTAGGTCATGTGTCTGAGCCCTAAGTTCTCACTTATGCACCTAAAGAAATAGATTGAATTTCATGAGCATTGGGAATGCAGGCATCTCCTGTTGACTTAGTCATTCCAAAGGCAACTGTAAGATACCCAGATTTGGGGAAAATAAAACCATTTATATCCTTGCATGAAGGCCAAGGAACCTATTTCTAAGTACACTTGTGTCAATCTTTCAGTCTGTGCAATTGAATGCGAGGAAATAAAACCCATTTGGAAAGGTAAACTTTAGATATTGCCTCACTTATTTTAAAATACTACAAAAAATGTAAGAATAATTTAAAAGACTAGATTTTACAGCAGCACAGTTACAGTGCTTTGGATGACTGTGGCAAGATCTTGGCCCCATGAAGTCATGGTTAAATTTCTTCTAACTACATAAAATTTTTAGTCAAAACAGAAAACTGTTATTCCCTTCAAATGGAAATCAGTCTTTCATTTCTAAAGCTAAAAGGTGTGTCAAACACTTCATCAGCAGACATCTTTCAGATACATGTAAGATCTTTCAGCCTTTATGTTTAGTCACAAAAGAAACTTCTTAAGGTAGCCAACAACCATCTTTGAATAATGCAAAAACATTTGGCCTCTTCATTAATTTTACTAGATATTTCACAGCGTATTTAGAGGTGAACCTGCCCCACTTTCAGGGATAGAAAGCTTTAGAGTGGTTTTGTACTTTCCGCTCAGAAGATTCATGAGACTGAGGATGAAAAATTACTCTTACAATTTGATTGTGTCTAGATTTTTATGTATTTGGAGACCCAACAGTGTTTAGCCATACCAGTCACCTTCTCCATGTTCATTGTGCTACTGGTGCAGCAGCCATAACATGCTGTGGACTGCAGTGCAGTGAGTACAATGCAATTAACACACACTTCAGTGCTCAGAAGATGCTTACCTTTCAAGGAACAAAAAGGAGTAGAGACTGGAAATCAGGAGGATGAAGCTCTAAACAGCAGAAGATGAACAAAAGGTAAGTAAGTTCTCTGCACATACTTGGTCTTTTCCATTACATCAAAACTATCTACAATATCCCATAACACACGGATTTTTAACAGGTGAAAGTTGTACATACTGCAGTATCTCACTTTCCAGCCCTCCTTTCCTCATCTCGTTCCTATATGTTAGGGATGTTAGTGGTACAGAAACAGATCCTCTGTGTAGAGAGTTTATGAAGCAAGCTACTGATTGTAATAGGAGAGAGAGGCAGCTGAGAACCACTATTACCCTATGAGGAACCTGGCCATGTATTTGGTAGCATTGACCCACTGCTAGAAAAGCCTGTGTTGTTACAAGAACAGAAGGATGGTGGCCTGATTTCCTCCCTACCAAGTGTCTGTGTTTGAAAACAGTGTCTGCTGGATGCATGCAGGTCAAATGGAGAAAGGAGCTGGAATAGAAAATCCTCCCACTTTGAAGTGTTTTCTTTTTCAGTGCAAACTGGCTCAAATTAGTTCAGCATCAGTGAATTGGATGGCTATGGGCCTTGAATGGAAAATCATTTCTTGATAAATTTGAACCAAGGTACATTATGACCTAACTCCATGCTGCTAATGCTTATGTATGTGCTTGAACTGGAATTTTCTTGATTCAAGTAACCAGTGAGGTTAACATGAATTAAGTTAAACATTTATATTAGCATTTGTTTAGGTCTAGGATCTCAATTCAGTAAGCAATCTCTTCCTCAGGTCAGACATAATCTGTGGTCATAGTGTCCTGACCTACTAATGTGCTATAAAGATGCCATCTGGAGGGAGACAAAACACATAATTGTGCTTCATATTTGCAACACTTTAAGCATGCATATCTGGCTAGTGCCCATATCTCAGCTGACTCTTGGCATCTTTTTTCAGCATGATTATTCAGTTTTGGACTATGTGAGCATTTAGGCTGGGTTCACAGGTGTTTTAAGAAGATAACTCCAGATAAATTGCTTTGAAGGTGTCTAAATTCCAAATGTGGTTCATTGGTTTGGCTGTTTTCAGTCCCTGAAAGCACTTCCATTTTCTGTCAGCCAGATTCCTCAATCTTAACACAACATATCTCAATCTAATAATGGTCTGCTTCTCTCATCTGATCTGGGAAGTGGTTTTGGAGCACTGCTACTAATGAAGTCTCCCCATAGTAGAAGTACTTCCACCTTTTTGACTCAAATCATATTCATCTCCTTTCTCCTCTTCCCATTGAACTCTAGGAAACTCTCTTATCTGGAATAGGAGAAGATCACTCAATTCCACCCTCTTCTGAAAGGCACATCCTACAAATTTAGATGTGAATACCATAAATACCAGGCATTAGAGTACTCTGTGATCCTGTTTGATGATCTGAATAATAAACTGCTGTGAATAATTGCAATTTCATTAGGTCAGAGAGAGAGATAAAACTATAAACTATAAAACACTATAAAACACTGTTTTTGCAATAGGCTGTCTCAGAATATGTAGTACTCATGTAGTTTAATGGTTATCCATGAGGAAAGAAATACTGCTTTCACTTCTTACAGACAAAGGAAAGGAGTCAAATCTCACATTCTTCCTTGTCTGGTCCTATTTCCGCTAGCTCTGTATTGCTGCAGAAAGATCACCATGGCTGCAATTTTGCACAGCACAGGCAGCTGGTGTTGGAAGAGAGATCAAGATGGTGAATTCCCTTCAGTCTGGAAACTGGGAAGAGGTGGGAATTCAGATAATATTATATGTTAGTATATTGTATAAAGTGTACGTATTATATGTATAATATAATATAATATAATATAATATAATATAATATAATATAATTAAAGATGTACTGGTTTTTGTGGATCCAATTGATAAGGATTTAGATCTCTCTGCATATTGTGAAAGGAGTGAAGGATTCTTATCTTTCAGGCAATGGAATTCACTAGGACATCTAAAAGAGAGTACTGTGAGAGTGCTGCAGTACCACACCAAATATCCCATCCTGAGCATCGGTCTTTTAGAAGCTTAATTCCTTTTGATTCAAAAGAATCTAGGTGCTTTTTAAAAGCTTAACCCTGCGATCTTAGGGCAGGGACCTACTATTTCTTCTGGGTACTGAGCAGTATCTATTCCAAATTTACAATAACAGTGAATGCAGAGGTGTTCAGCAACTTACTGTCAACCTAAATACAAAACTTACCACCCAGCCTAGAAGTGTTTGTTTATTTCATGTTTCCTCTCTGCATGGACCATTATGCTTCGTCAGAGAGCAAAAGCTTCATCACTATCTCCCTCCAATGGTAAACTTAGGTAATTTCTTTTGCAGACAGAAAAAAAAAAATATTCAAAGACGCTATAGCACTTGCTGATTATGGATTTTTTTTTTTCAATTTGATGAATAAAGGGAGAGATTAACAATTTCAAAAGTTGAATGCTCATCTCATTAGAGCATGGAGTCTCTTTGAAGGAGTAATTCCCATTTATCAGGTAAATATGGTTTTAGATATGATAGAATCAGAGGAATCAGTGCCACTCAGGCTGAGCAGGAGCTCAGCAGGTCCCTAGTCCAACCTGCTGCTCCCCGCAGGGCCAGCTGTGGGGCTGGACCAGGTTGCTCAGGGCTGTGCCCACTTGGGTGTGCAAACCCCCACAGAACCTGCTCCGCTGCCCGCAGCCCCACCACAACAACTCTTCCCTTACAGCCTCAGCCTCTCTTCACGAGGCCTGCCCGCTGTCTGTTGGCCTCCCACTGTGCACCCATGGCTGTGTCTCCACTACTGCCTCCCCATGGGGGCCACTGGCAGCCTCCAGCCCCATCCTGGCCTGGCTGAGCCAGCCCCAGCCCTCAGCTCCCAGCCCTGGACAGCTGCTCTGGTCTGGCCACCCCGAGCTGCTCCAGTGTCTTTCCCACCTCGAAAGACACTGGAAAGACTGGAGGCAGTGTCCACACATGGTCTGACAAGAGCTGAGCAGAGACGGCATAATCTAGTAGCTGTGCTCCTGTTTATCACAAAATGTCATGCCTTAGGAGGCCTTCTCATGTTTTTTTCCATGCCAAAGTGAATGGCAGGACATAGACCTCCTCCCAGCATCTGGATGAAGACAGCTGGTAGTGCAGCCCCACCAGTGGCCAGAGGGCAGGGGACAGTCACCTCTCCCTGCCCGCAGGGAGAAGTACTCCTGTGGCAGCCCAACTACCTTACCAGCCCTTTCCTTTCAGGGTGTGAAAAGGGGCCATGCCAGGGCAGAAGCTCTCACTCAGGGCATGTATCTTTTACTGAAAATGTGGAAAATATGAATGTAGCTCAGCTGAGAACACAGATCACACAAGTCAAGGTCAGGTCTTGCTGTGGTTTCACCATTTCCTGGTAGCAGCGGCAAGAATTTCCATGCTTTATGGATCTGATTTTCATTTGGAAAGTATGTAAATGGCTATTTTCATTGCTTGTACCAGCTTAGTCAGAAACTCATGCTTAATAAGATGGGCATTTTCCAGAATTTTCATAAATAGTGAAGCCATCGTAGTTCACTCACTCATGAGAGGCTAAAAGAGAGAGAAGATTTGGCAGCATAGCTTTGAAACAGCCCATTGTAGCTGTTACTAGCTGTGATAATACAATGTGTGGCACTCATAGGCCTCCATAAGGTAGAAAAAGGCATGCTATTAGACTCCAAAACGTTCTTATTACTAGCCCCATTTTATGCCCTCATTACTGTTACCTTCATCTCCTCATGTCATTCTATGGTTTAGGCAGTAACAAGGTAATCCAGTAAATAATAAACCACCAAGAATAATGCATTTCAAATGGTGAAGAGACCTAGAATATTAAATGTTCACTATGCAGTTTTTGCAAATAGATTGAAAGAATAAAGTGTCTGCAATTTACTTCAGGGATTAAAAACATGTTTGTGCATATGAGTATGCCTGTACACTGTAAGACATGGCATAAAATTTGAGGGATATTTTTTTCACAAAATCTGATTTGATAAAATGGACACCTCTGAGAATGACAAGTCAGTCACAGTTGACTATTAACGGGACTGAAGCATCACTCCAGCTGTCTCTAACAAACAGGCATCATTTGTGAGATACTCAAACATCTTAAATTCTCAAAATTTAGATGTGGAAAAAAAAAAATACTGCAAGCAGAGCCAAAGCATTTTGGTGTCTTTGGTGAAACTGAACTCCGGTTTTTCTCCTCCTCCTACCTTCAGCAGGATAGCAAGCAGCAAGCTCAAGACAGCATCAATAAAACTGAAGAATCAAGACTTTTTGCAGAGGGCATCTGATTGTCTGAATTATGTAGGGAGGCAAGCTTTGCAGATTTTTCTCTGTCAGAAGAAATCTAAAAACCCCATTCCCTCATCCTTAGCACCCATTAACTTGTGGACGTTAAGATCAGAGAGGGCTAACACAAGCCAGATGTGACTGGCATGAAGCAGTTGATCTGGGCTTTACCAGATGTGCTTAGGCTTTACCAATATCCAACACAAGAGTTACCCTACCACAATATGTAAGCCTAGGAGAGGGTTCCCCTTCTTTTTCTCTCCTAAAAGGTTAATTTCCTCATGGAAACAGAGCAGGTCTATCCTCTGATTGCTCCATACCACGGTCCTCTATCAGCTTACCCAAGACAGTGTCTCTGGGGACACAACACTACAGTGTTCCCAAATTAGATCAATAAACAACAGATAAGATAGAGCACTCTATCTATTTCTTGTAGGTGAATTGCTCTGGGCTAAACACTATGCATGTAGTGAGCTAGATGTCGTTTTTCGTACTATCTCTTTTTAGGTATTTGATCTGCTGGTGTTATTGACTGTTCCATTTCCTCCTGCATCTTTCTGTGATAAGACAAAGTCTTAGAAAGAGAAATATGCCAAATCTACAGAACACACTATTTAAAATTGTTGTGGTATGAAGATCTGTCTCCCAGACTTTCTGTGGACTGTGTACTAATCACATTTAAAAGCCTCAATATTTCAAAATTATACTATTCACAAAAACAATTACATAGACTAAATTCAGGAACAGTCCAGTGTATTAACTTTAAAAAATATAGAGTAAAAGGATGCAATATTAACTGAGCAGCTGACCCTCATTTAATGTTCACCCTTAATAACTGATTATTTTACTAGCACTACTTACTATTATAAATGGTAAATCATAAATTGTATATAAACAATAATGTGAAGCTCCAGTTTTATGTCAGCAATCTAAGTAATTGTGAGGAAGCGCTTATCCTAGGTAGAAACCTTTTGTTATGATGAATGTTATTATCCCTTGTAGATAGAAACAGATACCTATCTGCCCAAGAATGAAAAGGTGTATCTGTCTGAAGGCCAAAGAGGTTGGCATTTTCAAGTGAGGAGGTACATAAAAAATGCAAGCTGGGATCAGTATTCCCTGGCTCTAGGGTCTTCTATGCAGTACATTTCCTCTGGTCTAAATAGCTTCTTAATTACTTTTGCTAGTAAATTTTCACACTCAGCAACCTAAGCTGCGTGACAATAAAAAAAATGATTATACTTAAACAAGAACACATTCTCAGCAAGAACACTCTGTCTCTAACTTAAAATACTATTAGTGAACATATGCTAGTAATTTTATGTGAAGCAATGTGGGGGCATGTGCATTTTATAGTATCTTTTAATGACAATAATATAATATCCTTTAATGAACACTATCAGAACACAGTGAAAGTCTGGGAGATATATTTTAATGACAAGCAGAAGGGATTATATATCTAAGTAAACAACACTAATGATTTGTTTTCTTGCTGAGACAAAAGTTACTAAATGGATGCATGGCTGATTGATGTGGTACTTTCCTATATGTACTCTGACCTGTCTTCTCTCCTGCACTGCAGTTAAATATTGCTTGAATTTTATCTGCTCTAAGCTGAGATGCTCTCTGATGTATCTGAGAAAGTTTCAGCACAATATTATTCCAAACTTTAAAAGAAATGTATTATACTTTATTCAGTATGCAATTTATAGTTTAAATAATACATAATGTGTTAGCAGAAATACAGTACAAAATGTTTTACAGAGGAGCAGAGCAAATAGGAAGAGAGTCTAAAGAGAAATACCACGCTGAACAAGCAGTTAAAGGTCTGTCCGAGTCCTGCCATGGGCGGCTCTGAAACACATTATAGCACATAGTGTTCTCTATGGCAGGATCCCACAGGCATACAAGAGAACAAATATTTATTTCACAAATTTGGACCCTGTGGTGGAACATAAACATTTTGTATGTTGCCCATAGACATTATCACAGAGCCAATATTACATTTCTTGGAAATCAATCACCTAGGAAGCATTTTGTACTGAGACACAGGGTAGACTAGGAGTAAGAATGCTATGTATTTTGATGATAATCCAAAAGTAAGTATAGGTGTATCCCCCTGCAGTCTGCTAGAGCTCTGAGTAATTTGAGCACTGGCCAATCACATCAGTATTGTACTGTTTATGGTCCATTCCTCACATTCATAGCCGGCCCTGGAGTCGGCTCTTTTTGGACCGTCCAAGTGAGCTGGGTGTTCTTGGCCAAGGAATGGGTGTTTTTCCACAGCTGGGACAGGAAGGACTCAAGTGGGTACTCATGAATGGGAGGAGAACTGGACAGGTTTCCACAGCTGGAAGGAGGTAACTTCTGGTCAGTGGTAAGCTGTCACTGGAGGAAGATCTGTATGTACAAGTCTTTCAGAGAACAATTAACGGAAACCCTGGCAGGGACCATACTCAAGTCTCCTCTGAAAAGTCTGGCATTTGAGATGCCACCTGGAGGCCTTAACAGAGTCATGAGGGGTCTGTAGTTCTGTATGCTTCCAGAGATTTGTCCACAATGGGGAGAAGGTCAGGTGTGATCTCTAAAAAGACCCAAAATGCACAAGATTGCACTGTATCTAATGCCATACTAACCCCAATCCACTTGTTCATTTTTCCATTAACTAGAGGCAATGCTACCCTGCCCACAGCACAACACTTTGACCTTCCCTTTGGAGTATCAGATAACTGAAAAACATTCACTCTGTGACCACGGGGAGCATCCATTTTATAAGCTGAAACAAAATATCCCATTGGTCATAAAAATGTTATTCAACCCGCTCTAAAGCCAGGTGTGCAGTGGACTGTGTAAAAAGTATATGGCATGAATTGCATAAGGGACTACAAAAAGAATTATTTTTGTTCTCAAATTATTTCTCAGGAATAGCTACAAATCACTCTTTGTGTTACTGTACAACGTAATAGAGGAACTGTTAATAATTTTGTTTTCCATGGATCAAGTTCCCGTCACCTCTTCTGAACCAGCCATCTGCAAGTTTTTGTGTTTTTTCATGGCTGCACTGGTGGCACAAATTAGGGCTAACTAAAAAGATATTCTAACTTGTAGTCTCCTATCCATGATACTAAACTCTTCTGTTACCTAGATCTGGCCAGGAGCAGACCACCCTTTCTCATCTTAATGTCACAGATCCCAGGAGAACTAGAGTAAGGCACTAAAAGGTTCCTGTTGTGAAAGAATTCCCCAGAATGAATATTAGGGGAATACTGAAGACTGTTGGTGTTTACGCAGGCATGCTGACCTTACTGGAGACCAGACCCTGGTTCTCTATTCCCTTTGTGAAATGTGTTAATTTGATTTGTGTCAGTATGGAACAATGCTAGGGCTGCATGATGAAATATAACCTATCTAAGGAAAACAGAGTGATCAGTGTACATAGTTCTTGTATCATGCAAAGGAAGGGTCCCACAATTCATGTAAATAGAGGGTTTGAAGCCTCTGATATCCGGCAAAGAGATCACCAAATAAGGAGAAAGGGGGAGTTGAAGGATGACCAAAGGACAAAGCCTGGGAGGAAGACTAAGAGCCTTCAGCACAAGAGACCCCCAGAAAGACCACCAGAGACTGATACGCATGCGTCCGGAGAGGGTTTGGATTCTGGGAACTAATTATAATAACCCTGCCTTTTCTAGGAGTAGTGATGAATATGTATTAGTCTAGGAGCATAAAAACCAGCCGCCTGATGTAACAGTGTGTCTTGGTGGAGCAGAGACTCCCAGCGCACCCAGCACTGTTTGCATGCCTCTATTCGCTTAATAAATTACAAACTTTAATTGGAATACTGTTTATGACTCAATCATTTATCACACCTTAATGGTGCTGAATGACCAAAAAAGGATTTACCAAACTTGCACCCATTGCTTACACCTCTAATACCCTTGTGGACTGACACAATAAAAAGAACCAACTGTTGTTCCTTGGTGAGAAGAGCAGCATAATGAGATGAGATCTTTTAAGAGACACCAGTTCTATGTGGATTAATGTCACCTAGTGTAAGGGTGAGTCTAGAGCTGGCTTCCTTAAGCTACCAGTTATAAAAGAGAAATAGAATGCTCAGGAGACAGTTCAGCACGTCTGGGACCATAGAATCAAAGAATGGTTTGGGTTGGAAGTGATCCTTGAAGTACCATCCAGTTCAAACTCCCGTGCCACAGGCAGGGACACCTCCCACCAGACCAGGTTGCCCAAAGCCCCATCCAGCCTGGCCTTGAACACCCCCAGGGATGGAGCATCCACAACTAGTCAACCTGTTCCAGCATCTCACCACCCTTATGGGAAAGAATCTCTTCCTTATATATAGCCTAAGTTTACACTCTCTCAGTTTAAAACTGTTATCCCTTGTCCTACTATTAGGATCTGAGTAACATTTTTGACACCCTCTTCCTGTGGACTATAGAAGAAATATAATGGACTTCTTCTGTTCTTTACTGTCCACCCTCTTACTTCACTTCTTAGCCTCTTTCCAGACCATTTCTGGATATGTTGAAAAATGCACAGATGCTTGCAGTAATCCTTTAATGGTCTCTTCTGTCGTTAAATGTTAACACAATTCTGTGGATGTTATATATTTTTGTCCTTAGCTAAAGCTAAGTGGTGGTTCATCAGGGTGGTAACTTCAGCCTTCCATGAAATAATCACCAATGGTATCTAAAAATGTGGGTCCAGCTTCATGTCCCTGTGCTGTATTAGCCTACTTTATATGGCAACTGAAGAATCCAATTACATTTATGTGTTGTGCCCTCACTATGACTGATCTCCTGCTGCCACCCAGGTCAGTAGAGAAGCAGGAGATCTATATGTTTCTTTTGGGGTCTGAATCTCAGCCCAAACAGATCAAATGAGTTCTTTGGTATTCACTGATGGAGTTAGTTTCTTCCTTTGAACTGATTCTAAGTTGTCCATGAAAACAGTGCTACTGTACCACCAGTATGTTTTTTTTTTTTTTTTTTTCCTATATTTTCTGTATATTCTGTGTTTGTATTTCAGTGTTTAATCATTTGTCTTCCTACTTCAGAGTTCCCTGTAAGACAATGTCTTCATTGACAGCTAAACATAACGATTCTTCCATCCCATTTCTTTGTCTTCTCACACTTGTGTGTAAGTACAAGTGTTATTGCTCTGCTTCACCTTTTGGCACTCTGTTTCAACTGCCTGCGCTGTCCACTTTATACTTGATGGTTTTCATCATCTTCCAGATTCTTAATTTGAGGACAGAGAATTCATGTGTCTACAATGGTGCCTATACCATCCAAAACCATGTAATCACCCATATGTATTGGTTTTCCTATGTTAATCAGCTTAAAAGCTCATTTACAGATGTGTTTTTCAGGGCCAGCAGCTTGGTTCAGATGAATCTCTTTCTTTCCATACAGGGTCCCGTTATACTCAGAGTGCATCAAGTACCTCATGAATTGGAAGCCACCTTCCTTCCGGTCATCTGCTGCCTCCCATTTTTCCCCTTTTCTTTCTCCTGGAGATAGTTCAAAGGACACTACAGCAGAAGGCTTTGCTTTCAATGGCCTTAACGTTTGTGCCTGTAACTTTTCTCTTGCCCTTTGCCATAGGAATGGTACTCATAGGGACCAAAGCTGTAAAGTCAGCTGGGTAAAGGGAGAAAAGACAAGAAAATTTTCTTATAGTGCAGCCTTGTTGTTTATTAAAAATCCACCTACTGAAAGGGCACAGTAGCATCTAATATAGATAAATATACACAAAGCCATTTTTCTGGTGATTGCCTCAAATATTTTCGCTCTGCAGCCTGTTCTCTGCTTAAAATTTGAGAGATTACTACTGCCTTTACTACAAGGTCAGGACCAGATGACTTTAGTCAAAAGGAATTTTACTGTGGACTTGCCAAATTGCTGCTTGTAGTATATGATGTAGCATTTAAAAATAATAAAAATAATAATAATAAAATGCACAACCAGAAGAATGGAAAGAAGGTTTTATAATAGGTTTCTTTGAATCTTAAAAATCAGAAATTTTTAAGTAAGTTCTAGGAGCAAGCTAGGGAAATACTGACCAAAATGTCTGGTTAATATGAACTGGGAGAAATTATGGTAGAGAATGGATTGAAACTGGTGCATGGATGTGATACAGTGGCAGGAGGAGACATGTTTCAAAATACATGAGACTTCTCTGAAGAATTGAATATCAACGGGTTCTTACAGGAGATCAGAGATATGCAGGAGCTTTCCAATGAGAAGTGAGTGAGTATATAGTCTAGACAGGTGGAGTGAGAATGATTTAAAAAAGAGATTTCAAAATCATGAGTGGTGCTATAAACATGAATAAGAATTTATATTTATATTTTATAGGCTGTTTTTTAAAGGTTATATGTGTCTGTAGTCCTCATGAAACTGTATCAACATTGTGATTTCTGAAGATTTATGATGGTATGAAAAAAAGTTTTCAGAAATTATTACCATTTTTCCGCATCTATACTTTTAAATACACAATCTGGGGTGAGTAACCCATGTCTGTCAGAAGTCTGGGGCACCAAAATTCCCCTCAAGGAAATGGAGTTAATAAACGACCAGATACTCATTTCCATGGACAATCAGTACAAAGATCACCTGAAACTGTCAAGTGAAAATTCAGGGAGTCAAAATCTTGAGACGTTGTTGTTGTTGTTCTAATTGTTGCGTTTGACATTGTTTTTAATTGTTGATAACTTGAAAAGAATCAGAATTTCCTTTTCTTTTTTTAATACATTCTGTGGCATAGAATAAAATACTATAAATGCTTCATGTGTTTATAAGCAATAAATTTGCTCTTTGCAAAACTTCTATATCTCACAACAGATATGGTCATACACTGGTTTCAGTGGGCGTGCACTTTCACACATTTAAGATAAACTGTTCTGCAACACTTGTGAGTAAAAGAAGAGCTCATAAACAAAGATAAAACGGTAGTTGAAACTCTAGTCTGAAATTGGTTTAAACCAACTTGAAGATCATGGTCTGTCTGGGTAAGCTTAGACACAGACATATTGACTCGGTCTGCATTTAGGTGCATAACAAAAGTCCAATAAACTTCAAGGAAGGAATGAATGATTCAGGCTTATATGCCAGTTGCCTCTTTTCTCTATCTGTTAGCCAAACTCTCAGCCTAAGTACTTAGCAGACAGCACTATTTGTGTGCTGCTGTTATCCTTACAGTAAGCCAGTCATTTGGTACTGCATTGTGCTATGTGATGAGAGAAACAGCATCCTGCAGATAATGGAATTATAGGTTCCTCAACAACCTCTATGTGTGCATAGAGAAACATACAGTGTGGGTGTTATGAAGAGAGAAAAAAGGATAGACAGGGAGGGAGAGGGAGAGAGGGGGAGAGAGGGAGAGACTGAGCATTCGCTATTGATTAAAATTCTCTATCAGGCTAGCCACTGTACAAAGAAAATATTTTCCTCATCAGTCTGCTTTTGCAGTTTTTTTCCAAACTGCAGCTTGAAGAAAACAGGAAGAAAAATCCCTCTGTTTTCCAGATATTCTACCAGCATGCCAGCCTTTTCCTAGGTCATCGTATCAATCTTGCTGGTTGTTCAGCCCACTGTGATCTGCGTAAGTTGTTTTAGCAGTTGTGTACCAACAGCAAACATTCGCCTTTTGCCTTCCTGTGTCACTGAGCTGCTCTCTTTACCCAGGAGCTCCTGGCCAGCTGCCACAGACAGCAGACTCACCACCTTGACTCGGTCATATTTATTAACTCAGTCTAGATAAACACAGCTGATCAGCAGCAGCCAGGGTATCTTACTCAGCTATTTTTCCTGACAAACTCTAGCCATAGTGCGTAACTATGTTATTGACATGAAGGGTGACTACCTCCATAGAGCTCTGGAGGAAGGCGCGGTGTCAGAAAGGGAGAGGTATAAAAATACAAGACTCCAAAACAAGCCCTGAGAGCCTCTACAGCTCCTAGGAAACAACCTTTTCCAGCTTGGCTGAAGAAAGCGTGAATTAACAGACATAAGCTTAATTAATTCACTGTTTCCAATGGAAAATGACATTTCTTGGCCCACACAAAGAAAGGAAAGGATTTATGTGTAAAGAGGGGAAAATATTACAGCCAAAAGAGCGTAATTATCTTCAGGGAAGGTGATTAATTGCCTGAGAATTATATGGTCTGAAAGATGATATTTAAATCTTTAGTAAGCATGCAAGTCCAGTGCATAACAAATTTCCTTGAACGTAACTTTTGCCACACTTGTCAGTTCTGTTTTCAGCTCAGAGATGCTAGCCTATCTTGCATGGAGGCTGCAGTTACAGAAAGATATGGGTATCTGCAACAGCCAAGAGAGTGCCCCAGCTGCTCCTTGTAGCTGTAGTGATGCTTCTCATGTGCAGCCATTCTGTGGTGGGCAGAGATATAGTGTTCGCAGAAGGTTGAGGGAGGACATTCTCCCTCTCTGCTCTGCTCTTGTGAGACACCACCTGCAGCATTGTGCTCAGCCCTGGGACCCCAGCATAAGGACATGGAAGCATAAGGAAGGGTCAAGAGGAGGGCCACAAGGATAATCAGAAGGCTCAATCTTCTCTCCTGTGAACATAGGCTGAAAGAAGTGGGGTTGTTCAGCCTGGAGAAGAGAAGGCTCCAGGGAGAGTTCATAGAGTCTTTCCAGTACCTAAAGGAGGCCTACAGGAAAGCTAGGGAGGGACTCTACTGAGGAATGTAGTGATAGGACAAGGAGGAATGCTTTTAAACTAAAAGAGAGTAGATTTAGATTAGATATTAGGAAGAAATTCTTTTCTCAGAGGGTGGTGAGGCACTGGCACAGGTTGCCCAGAGAAGCTGTGGATGCCCCATCCCTGGAGGCATTCAAGGTCTGGTTGGATGGGGCTTTGGACAACCTGGTCGGGTGGGAGGTGTCGCTGCCCATGGCAAGGGGGTTGGAACTGGATGGTCCTTAAGCTCCCTTCCAACTCAGACCATTCTATGATTCTGTGATGATTTTCAAA
This sequence comes from Heteronetta atricapilla, assembly GCA_011075105.1. NCBI lineage: Eukaryota > Metazoa > Chordata > Aves > Anseriformes > Anatidae > Heteronetta > Heteronetta atricapilla. The sequence continues at coordinate 60,189,447 of CM021733.1, read as the reverse complement.
GGAAAATACTGAATCAGAAAGACAAAACAGTGAGCACAATGATTGCATGCTGCCATCCAGGCTGGAAGCTGTTTAACTTTCTGTCACTGCATCAAACGATTCTGTCATGTGTTTTCTGTTTTCCATTTTTGTCTTAAACAATATAACTGTCTAGATGATTTATGAAATACTCTGAGCAGGGGATATCATAGCACTGCTAAATGAGGCACATTACATTGATTGGTATTGGTAAGGCAACTTCAGTTACCAGCAGAGATCCATTGTGGGAGGAAGGTGAATGGAGTCTTTCCACTATGGACAGCTGTAGCATCAGGCTTTTTTAGTTTTATTATTTAAAATAGTTTTCATCTGGGATCTGTATGGAAGTCAAAGCTACAATATCTCTATTCAGGGTAAAAAAGCTGTTTTTCACTCTGAATAGCGATATTTGTTCCTGTGATCATACCTCTGATGTTATGAGCTAGGTTTTACCCTTGATGTGATGCTTACTTGTAGTTCTTCCATGACTGCCTGCAGCATGGCTAAAGGCAAGGGGAAATGAGAGAGCCTGTGTATCCAGTCATCCGCCCACCAGAGCATGGGACTGAGAGCAGAAAAGGAAGATGAATAGAAAGCAGTTCAAATCCCAGTCCAAATTCACTGAATAAATTTACAGAACTGGGTAAAATATTCCCTCTTACCTTAAGGCCTGCTGTGTCAGCTCTGGAGTCATAACAAGGTGGCTTTGTTTTTGTGATCCAGGCTCCAGTTTGAGGAAGGCAGTCAGCTGCCCTTGCCCATGGTAGCAGGGAAGCAGGGGTTGTTTTCTCCAGGACAGGCAGTGGGATCTGGATTTAGGTGTACTATGCAGACCTCCAAAATTCCTCATTTTCTACTACTTTGGTGCTATTTCAGCAAGCATGAACCTTTTCCATGGAAGAGATGTTACAATAGAAACAATATGCAATATTTTCCAAGTAATTTTCCATCACCTACTACCTTAAAAAAAAAAAAAAAAAGTTGATAGTGTATTGCTATCATTTATTCTGTTCTATAATACAATCGCTTGAGAGAGCAGAAAAGAAATAAAGGAAACCCATAGCTGCTAGTGTCATTTTCCAGGTGATTTATATTTCAAAGCCTGCTTTCTCATTAAAAGATGAATGAACAAACAAACGAAAGACTATAAAACTTAAAAGTGAATTAAGAGTAAACATGTGGTAAAGTCTGGATACATCTAAGAAATCTGTGAAAAATACTGAATTTTAAGTCCTTGGTAACACTAATAAGAGAAGGGGAGGGACTCTTTGTCAGGGAACGTAGTGATAGAACAAGGAGTAATGCTTTTAAAATAAAAGAGGGTAGATTTAGATTAGATATTAGGAAAAAATTCTTTGGTCAGAGGGTGGTGAGGCCCTGGCACAGGTTGCCCAGATGGATGCCCCATCCCTGGAGGTGCTGAAGGCCAGGCTGGATGGGGCTTTGGGCAACCTGGTCTGGTGTGAGGTGTCCCTGCCCATGGCAGGAGTGGGGTTGGAACTGGATGGGCTTTCAGGTTCTCTCCAATCCAAACCATTCTGTGATTCTATGATTGTGGTAATCACAGATCAGAAAAATCTTGCTGTCTCTCCCTTGTGTGGTAAAAATATTGAAGAAAAAGGAGGTCATAGTGAGAGGTGATATTTTATATTGGATTATGAAGGGACATGTAAAGGTGCACTAATCTAATTTATTCCAGGTACTTCTGTATGTCTCCATAGGAGATAAATTAGAAGAGAGCCAAAAATCACTATTGGAAATATATATATGAGAGAAAGAATAAAAATCTTGAATTATTCAGCTTTTCAGTAGAAGGACTATTGTTTGTAAAACCACCCATTATTACCCAACTTTTCCCATTTACAGGTCCTGTTCCTGGTTCTGTATAATTTTTCTGAACTCTTCACTTGGACAAAATTTTCCATGTCTAGTGTCTGCGTTAGGCTGCATTATTTATGGAAAAATACATCCTAAAATGATTCACTCGTTTCCAGGTAAGAGGTTAGTTAAAAATACATTGTTTTTCACACCATCAAAATGTTCTGGCTGCTTTCCCCTGGAAAAGCACTCAAGCAACCCTCTCATTTGAAACATGTTGTAGAAATTGGGCTGGGGCAGCATAAAGGCCGTTAGGAAAGGGGTGCTATGAAAGTGCAAGTAGGCTTAGAGAATAATCTAGGATATTATTTGCAGCAAACCAGGAAACCTCCCCACTGAGGTGCTGCCAGCAGATGTCTGTCAAACGCGTTGTTTGGTCGCGCATCTTTCCCCCAACTTCACCATCCACCACCTGTGCAGTGCCCTGAAGACTGTTGACATCTGGGGGGGATTGGGGGAAGTTAGCATTTCTATGCAGTCAGGCTTCCTCTAGCTGGCATCTCTCCATGACTGTCGCTGTCTATGCCAGGTGCCAGCAGACCATGTGTCACAGCCCAGCTAGAGGAGCGTTCTGCATTAGACACATATATGTATTTCTCACTAGTGGACCTTTATCATGAACAGACACAGAAGGGAACAGGATTAGGTCGTCTGTGCTGTCTGCCTTTGTGTCGTGTCACTGTCAGTGTTATTTGTGGGGCCAGACGTCTCTGTTTGAATATATATTGTGTGTGTGTGTGCCTGTTTGGGGATGCACACGCAGCCTTGCTGCCAGCTGGACCTGGAGACGCTCCACTTGGGCAGTCGTAACGGTACGTGATATTCCTCAATGTTGAGCGTGCTAATGAGAAGATGAAGGTAAAACGAGCGAATAACAGGCTGATACAAACGATTAAAAATATATATATATAAATCTTTTAATTGTTCACATTAGGTAAAGACTGAAATGTTGTGGCATTTAAAGCTCCTTCCAGCGCCACCAGCTGCTGGCAGGCCCGAGCTCAGCGGGCTGGGACGTGATGAAGGCGCCAGCAGGCGGCAGCAGCGACAAACAACATGGCGGCTGTGGGCGGGCCCGGCCGAGGGGGCGGGCGGGAAAACGCCGCCGGCAGGGCCGCGGTTGTGCTGCAGGCGGCCACAGGGCGGCGGGGCCTTGGTTTTGGAGCCCTGCTTCGTGTTGGTGTTCGGTTCGTACTGGACATTGCATTCCGGTGTGGGGCCGTCCCAGGACCTCAGCTACTCCTACTTGCCTGCTTTCTGCTTTCAAAGCTGAAACGAGGAGTTTAAAAGAGGCTGTTTTGGCGATGAGATTTTTCCTGCATAATGTTTGTGTTTCTGAGATGGAATGGATTAAACATTTTTAAAATAACTGTATTTTACCGTTATAATTCTTTGGTGTGAGTGCACACTTTTGGCTAGTTTTTCATATAATTTATTTTGTTTCCCATCTAGGTATAGGCCAAACACTGCAAAGATGATTTAACACCATGTGGTGGTTTTACTTGGGTGTGCAGCCAAGTTCCACCACGGCTGCTCTCACTCCCCCTCCTCAAAGGGAAAGGGGGAGAAAATACGATGCAAAGGGCTCAAGGGTAGAGAGATAAGGATGGGGAGATCACTCAACAATTATCAAGATGGGAAAAACAGGCTAAAAGTAGGGAGATAGTAGTATTTATTGGCCATTACTAAAAAGCTAGAGAAGTGAGACACAAAGGAAAAAAAAAAATGCCTTTCCTCCATCCACCCTCTTCCACCTCCTCCCCTCAAGCAGCCCAGGGGAATGGGGGCTGTGCTCAGTCCCTAGCTTCATCTCTGATGCTCATTCATAGTCACTCTGTGCCCCTGCTCCCCGTGGGGTCCCTCCCACGGGATGCCGTCCTTCCCCAGCTGATACTGCGGGGGGCTGCCCACAGGCAGTAGCTCTCCAAGCACTGCTCCCACATGGCTCCTTACCACGGAGTCCATCCCCCAGGAGCAAACTGCTCCAGCACGGGTCCCCCACGGGCGGCAGCTCCCCCCAGACCCCTGCTCCTGCGTGGGCTCCTCTCCACGGGCTGCAGCTCCGGCCCAGCGCCTGCTCCTGCGGGGGCTCTCCATGGGCCGCAGCCTCCTCCAGGCCACATCCACCTGCTCCACCGGGGGCTCCTCCACGCGCTGCAGCGTGGAGATCTGCTCCGTGTGGGACCCATGGGCTGCAGGGGGACAGCCCAGGGGCCTCTCCACAGCCTGCAGGGGAACTGCTGCTGCCTGCCTGGAGCACCTCCTGCCCTCCTGCTGCACTGACCTGAGGGGCTGCAGGGCTGCTTCTCACTCCTCTCTCTCTCCCAGCTGCTGTTCCCCAGCACTTTATTTTCCCTGTCTTAAATATGCTCCCACAGAGGTGCAAACAATGTAGTTTATTGGCCTGGCTCTGGCCAGCAGCAAGGCCCTTATCTAACATGGGGCAGCTTCTGGATTCTTCTCACAGAAGGCACCTCTGTGCCCCCCTGCTACGAAAACCTTGCCACGTAAACCCACTACACACCATCCCTTCTAGTTCCCAATCAGAAGAGATCATTTGTCCCATCCTGTGAACTGGCTGTTTTAGCCTTTAAAAGCTTCGAACATATACTGCATGCAAATCTCTCAGGAGGCAGCAGAGAGTGCTGTTCAATAAGCAGTTATTTTTTTCACTCTGGTTCTCGTTTTCATGAAAAATCTAAGAGGGATAAAGAGTTACTGGACTCTTTCTGCTTGTAGAAAAGTGCCCACCATCCTTCACAAAATAAGTGGTGTACCAACTAACAGCTGATATAGGACCAAAAGGAGACATGAACAGCTTGTGTTTTACAGGCATTGTATCTCCCTGTGTGCTTGGCAAGTCCATTTCTCCTGCCTGGGTATATCAGCCACACATTGCTTAAAGGTGAGCAGGTGCATTTAGGGGGGAAGACCCACAGCATACCATTTCCAGGAATGGAAATCAGAGATAGGAAATTACAGTAGGTAAAACAGATGGGAACTAAGCCCAAATATATGAGGTTAACTCCCAGTCCAGCAAGTACTGATTACAGGCAAATAAGTTTTACTTTCCTGTCAATACATAATTTGAAAACAGCTACTTTGGGTGAAACACATTAGAAGAGTTATTCTCAATAAAAGTGACATTTTGGAGAGAACACTATATAGGAGCATCTATTTTGCAGTCCATTCTGGGTTTGAAGCGGATTATTGATTTTAAAAAATATTTTTCCATTATGAAATGTTTTCCCCAGCTTGCAATTTCCAAAATTTCTAACCAGTTCCAGTGTGAAACAAATGCTTTTTAAAACAAATATGCAGCCACACACTCTATGAATCTGCATTAAAGTGGGGGGAGGGAGCAGAAAAACATTTCTGAGTATTAGTTTTTGTAAACAGGTTCTTTAATGGAGTTTTGGTAATAAATATGACACATGCAAAAATGTGCATACAGAAAAAAAGAGGTACTTGGAAAAGGCATATTTTGTCTTTCTATTTACAAGGGAAAGTTCTTACGTGGTTGTCAAACTATCTCCTACCAGTACAGGAATGTTCTGTAAAGTAAACAACTCAAAGATTACATTTCACAGACAATAAAACCCTCAGGACTTCACATAGGACGTGAACAATCAGTTGGACAGTCTTCATGATAAGAAAGGTTTCTTCCCCATCCTAGCTAAAAAGTGTTAACCTTTAGAGGTATGTTCATCTGGACATATATCTTTTAAAATTTCCCTTGTTGTCTGGATCCTGTGGTGCTCTTCTCAACCTTGTGACCTGCTTTTCATTATCTTGCCAGCCTTGAAAGTCCAAATCCTCTGCTGCTGAAGGATGAGGTAAACTCATATAGCTCTATAATGGATTCTTATCACCTTATATCAGCAGTGAATCCAGCATGTCAAGTCTAAAAATGTGTCCAGGTTCAGCATTTCAATTACAGTCTCCCCAGAGATGAACAATCTGGAAAAAGTTTCTCCCAGTTCTGTTGCATGATGCCACAAATAATGGCCAATACTTCAGCAGCTTTTAAGGCATTCACAGAATATAGCAAACTTGTGATATGATGTCTAAAAGACATAGATATTTATAGAAGTTTGCTGTATTCCCCAGAAATGCCTTGCAAGGTTTTGGACAGGTTATGAACAAGTTTTTAAATCCTATTCCACTTTAATACTTTAAGACATTTTCTGATGACAACCAATCATACAATCTTCAAATGACCAGTCAAAAAGAAAAATATACTTCATGACATCTCTTCTAGACATGGGAGCAGAGGTTTTCAGTAAAACCAACATGAGACCCTTAGAAATGCTATTTGCCATGATGATGTAAGTATTTTTAATGCATTTTCTCTTGCGCTGATAATCTATGCTAAATAAAAGTGAAAGCCATTTGAGACTGTCACGTTATCCTTGCTCCTTCATAAAACTATACTCTTCACAGCATTGTGTCAAGCTGTAAGATCTTTTTGCTCTCTGATTCCTTAGTAAGGGTAGGGAAAGGAGTCAGCAGCTTGGATTTAGACAGGTTTCCTTTCAAGAGTGAAAGTTTCCTTTTCCAGTGAAAAAAATAGTTACATTTCTTTAAAATAACTGCAAAAAGGGAAGTTAAATCATGATTAAATAATGACAATGTGCTGAGGAAATGCTTGTCGAGGCCTATAAAATCAAAAGGCAGAGTAATATTTTTTGCTTTGGCACTGTTTTATAAGGGAATCATAAACTATCTGCAATGAGTCTGCTTGGTGGTTAATTAGTAAGAGAACCACATCCAGCTTCCAGATGTTTTCTTGCTCACTAGGATGGAAGAAGCTGAAAGCATTTACAAGGTGATATATATGTAACCCATGGGAGGCATAAATAGAAGAAGAGAGCACTGTCTCACAAAAGGCAATTTACTTTGCCAGTAACTCTCTGAATCTCAAGGAGTAGTTATAAAATTTGTTTGTGTTTTACAGTAAGAGTTTTCTGTCTCTCTGGGCTCACACCTATGCTATAATAAAACCCCTTTGTTAGTGAAATCGCACTGAGTTGTCCTAGGTCAGACTTGATGCCCTAGATTCAATGTTACAAGAGTCTTCTGCATACAGAGTAGGTAGCAAGTGCGAAAAGGTATCTGCTTAAAGTACATAACTTTGTTGGTATGAGTGTATAAAATGTTCCTTGACTGTCAGGGGAGAGTTGTTCCTCCAGGAAGACCCATGTTCTGCACTGGCCTCCTTTATTACAATGAGCAACCAGAGGCCTCAGCTGGCTTGAAGGTAGGTGGAGGGAATTAACACTCGGCATCATTTAAGGAGCTGTGACATATCCCAGGTAAAATAAACAGTATGTAGAAATCCATGATAGCAGGGGGACAGGGGCTGCTATTTTTATCATGACAATAGAAACAGCCTCCCTCACTCCCCTGCCCACCACTCAAAACAAATTTTATAAAATCATCTGAGGTTTAAAATACAAAGGAAAATGTATAAATTGAATTAAAAATGTCACACTGCATGTTCTGTATCTTCAGTGATTAAAAGACTGTGACAGTCCAAGATAATCCTAAACTGAACAAGATCAAAGCAACACTCTCCCCAAAAGCATGCTTGTTGAGCTAAGAACTGCTGCAGTATGGATCCATTTAGATAGTTGTCTATGTGCTGCCTATGACATCAGAAAAGTTGATTTCTGCAATATAATCTGGACATGAACTTAATAATCAAATAATAATAGAAATAGTTTGATTCAAATAAAAATAAATGGCAGCAATTTAATTCTAATAAGCCTGGGAGATGAAAGCTGCTGCCTGTCCTAGCTAACACAAGCCCTGCTCTGTCTGTCCTGGACTCTCCCAGTCAAGTAAGCAAGCAATTGCACAATGATTTTATTCTGGGAAGTGGTGGTAAGGCAGTTGCTGCCATCTGAGACTGTAACATTATCATTTAAAAAATCCCAGCATACCAGCCTTCTTTCTGAAGTCATTTTCATTTTTAGGGTTTTCTTTGCTTTTGACTAAAAAGATACTTGTTTAATTCAACAGAAGCTCTTAAAAAAACTCAACAATGCAGTTTAGATCTCAGTGCTTTTAAAAAGACACTTCAACAAGCATTTAATTGTCTATCTCTACACCGTTCCTCAACCTTCCTAATTGGGCACAATCCAAAGTATGTTAAAATGAAGATTTTGCTTCTAATTCAGGTATTTATAGTATGCCAAACATTTTCTTTATATCAGAGCAACTACCCTCCTTTTCAGTTAAAAACTCTCACTTTAGTTGGCCCTTTACCTTCAGCTGTCATGCGTATTTAAAATTCATGTTATATATGCCACACGGTTTCTTCAGTTCAGAGTTCCTGTCATATAGCAACATGCATTGTTACTGAATTTTGTGAGCATATTTTAAAAACAAGGAAACATATTTCGCCTGCTCCTTGTCAGTTGCGAAGAGACCCAAGGAAACTTGAAGGGCAGCCATGAAAAACCTGGTGGCCCTGGTCAGTTCCAAACCTGCTCACCATGGCCAAGGGGCAAAGAGCAACACAGCCTCTGAGCTTCCCAGTGCACAGCCAGCAAAGAAGTCATCACTGAAGTGATAAACAAGAGGTCATAATCCCTGCAGCAAACACTGGAGAGGCAGGGCATGGAGCAAACAAATTTTGCCTGAGGGAATGGAAATGGTTCACTCACCACAGTTGTCTAGGAAGAACTTCATGTTCCCTTGTATATTTTTACAGCTGTGGTACATGTAGTCTTGAACATTTTTACAGGTAGTCTTGAAAGCAGTCAGATTTAGCTTAGGTGCTGGAAGCAGGAGTTGCCATCCTATTCTGCTTCCTACAGTTACATAAACCAGGGCAAAGTGGCATTTAGAACAATTATTGTTAATGATGGCATTTAAAAATCACTTTTCATCATTTAACGTTGGCACTGACACACCATATAGAAGAATACGGTCCTCCATGAACATTACCTCACATTGGTAATGCTCACATTATCTTACATGGAAGAAGAGCAGGATGAATAGGAGAAGCAATCATGAATTTAACAAACATTTTTATACCTGTTAAAAATTTGCAGTTTAACTGAAAGTGCTTTTCAATATTGATATCTGTTCATGTAATGCAAACCAGTGGGTAGTAGGAAGAACCACATCTGAAGACAGGCTGGGAAAGTTAGGAAAGTCAGCCTGGAGAAGAGAGGGCTCCAGGGAGACCTTTGAGTAGACTTCTAGTGCCTAAAGGAGGCCTACAGGAAAGCTGGGGAGGGACTCTTTGTCAGGGAGTGTAGTGATAGGACAAGGAATAATGGCCTTAAAGTAAAAGAGAGTAGGTTTAGGTTAGATATTTGGAAGAAATTCTTCACTCAGTGGGTGGGAGGCCCTGGCACAGGCTGCCCAGAGAAGCTGTGGATGCCCCATCCCTGGGGGTGTTCAAGGCCAGGCTGGATGGGGCTTTGGGCAACCTGGTCTGGGGGGAGGTGTCCCTGCCCATGGCTGGGGGGTGGGACTGGGTGGGCTTTGAGGTTCCTTCCAACCCAAAGCATTCTGTGATTCTATGTTCTATGATAGTTAAAAGTAAATGTAGTAAATAATGTTTCCAAGTATACCATGGTTGTATACATTGGGAGATTAATGAGTTATTGAAAATAAGCACAAAACAAGTAAAACCATGACAAATGTAATACCTCCCTGTAAAAAGGTACAAGTAGATCGCATATGGGGTGTTTTTTTTCTGAAATATCTACAAGCAGTGAGTTCCTACAGCCCAAGGCAGTCATCAATATCTAAATGCTTTGGAAAGCTCTGATCCTGGGTGTTTTATGCCTTGGCATCCTAGGGCAAGCAGAGCAAGTGGCTGGCTGCAGGTCCCCAAGGTTGCAGATCAAGACCTCCATCCCTTCAGCCCCAAAGACTCAGTGCTAAGAAGATAGCTGAGAAAGGAGGGTTAAAAATTGTGTTTGAAGCCAGTTTTTGCTGGTCAGTTGGTTGGTTAAGGTGCATGTGTCTATAAAATGACAAGCCCTTAGCACAACAGCCTTAGCAGGCATGGGAGTCAGTGAGCCCTGCATCATAGTCACTGGTTCTTTCCACCTTTCCCTCCACCCCTTGGTTGGTGAGTGTGTTTTTCTGGGGACAGTCTGTCTGTGCACATGGGGCTGCCATGCAGGCAGCTGGTGGGGTCACCTGCACCACAAGCACATTGCAGGGTCTGAAGAAAGGGAAAACTCACAGCTGCCCCTACTCCTTTGATCAGCCTGCAGCAGGCTCAGTGTGCCCATGGGATCATAGAATCATAGAATATCCTGAGTTGAAAGGGACCCCTAAGGATCATCAAGTCCAACTCCTGACACCGCACAGGTCTATCCAAAAGTTCAAACCATGTGACTAAGTGCACAGTCCAATCTCTTCTTAAATTCAGTCAGGCTCAGTGCAGTGACCACTTCCCTGGGGAGCCTGTTCCAGTGTGCAACCACTCTCTCTGTGAAGAACCCCCTCCTGATGTCAAGCCTAAATTTCCCCTGCCTCAGCTTAACCCCGTTCCCGCGGGTCCTGTCACTGGTGTTAATGGAGAAAAGGTCTCCGGCCTCTCGACACCCTCTTACGAGGAAGTTGTAGACTGTGATGAGGTCTCCTCTCAGCCTCCTCTTCTCCAGGCTGAACAGGCCCAGTGACCTCAGCCGTTCTTCGTACATCTTCCCCTCCAGGCCTTTCACCATCTTCGTAGCCCTCCTCTGGACACTCTCCAACAGTTTCACGTCCTTTCTATACTGTGGTGCCCAGAACTGCACACAGCACTCGAGGTGAGGCCGCACCAGCGCAGAGTCTGCTCTCTGGGAGACCTGGTGCTCATGGTGGTCTCTACAGCCCAAGGAAACCTCTGTGGGGATGGATGAAGCAGCCCAGAAGAGGTCTTCATGTCACAGCTGTCATTTTCTTCTCTCAACTTCCCTCTGTGCTAAAAAGTTAAGGATAAGCTTGCTGTTTCTCTTTCAAGAGAGACATAAATGTACCAAAAAGATTCAGTGGGAGGAACAGGACAGAAGGAGTGGAAATTCTTCAAAGTGACAGAAGGAATAATGGGTCTAAAAATAGTCCCATTCTGCATGAAGAGAAGAAAGAGGAGAATGAGGCCAGTGTTTCTGCTAGGTTTTGTTTATTAAATTTGTGCCTCTTCAGCATCTGGGATAATGTGGCTATACAGCCCCTCCATTTAATCAGCCAGGCTGGTTACTCAGCCAGACCTCCCCAGTGACAAGACACAATCCTAGCACAGTTGCAGTCCCACCAGCTGGCCATGGCTCTGCTTCTGGCACATGCGTGGGTCCGCACTCACACCCAGCTTAGAGGTCACTCTCCTCCAAGCACCAGTGGGCAGGTGTGGGGCTGTGCGTGGGACCTCCAGAGGTGATGCTCTTCCTTTTAGGGGTAAACCAAAGACCTATATAAACTACAGATGTTCCCTTCTCAGTATTCCTGAACCATGGTTTTATGATAAGCATGCAAAATCATGAATGATTGTTGTTTAAGATAATATGAATATTTGAAGAGAGCCATATACTCATAAAATGGGAGCTCCATAATGAATAAATACCAAATCAAACTAATTAGTATAAATAGGATAGACAGCCAGTTAGACAGATAGATAGCATACATGTGGCAGGCAGTTGTCCCATTTTGTGGGGAATCTGATTTAAGGAGAATGAGACTTTCAGCTGTGGTACTAGAATGCGATATCTATCCCACTACAATATCCATATATTTAGCTTCTCACTAGAAACTCTTAATACATTTCTTCACACAGAAAAGCTTTGAATGGCAAATTTTTTACAGGGAGGTATTACATTTATGTGTTTCATGTTTATTTTCTCTAACTCATGGATCTCCCAATGTATACTCAATATGCTTTACTCCACCATGGTATGCTTGGAAACATTACTTCCTATATTTACCTTTAACTAGAATCACGAAATGTTTTGGATTGGAAGTGACCTCAAGAGACAACTTCCACTAGACCAGGTTGCTCAAAGCCCCATCCAGCCTGGCCTCAAACACTTCCAGGGATGGGGCACTTGCTCTGCCTCTATCCAACAGTGCTGTATCCCCATCATAGAAGGCCACCAGATTTGTCAGGCATGATCTGCCCTTGGTGAAGCTATGCTGGCTGTCATCAATATAACGATCATGAAAACTTTGGGTAACCCAAGAATTCAAGAGTATGTGCTTTAGCATAGTTCAATATTGAAAGAAAACCACAAAAATCTGTGTCTGAGAGCTTATTCATGTGCAGTGTGACTTAGTAATTGTTTGCACCATCTGTTTTATTTATTTTTTTTTTTTTCAAGAAATTAGCTTGTAGCATTTCTCACCTTTGTCCTTGCTTTGAATTTAAGACAATTTTAGACTTTCAGATTTAATTTATTTTCTTGTTCAAAGTTTCTTTCATAACGTAATGTGCTTAAATTTGTTTTGGATCCTTCAGCTGGAAGTATCCCAGAACTGTATCACGTCTCTATTTTTGTTTACTTGTGAAGCAAAATTTTCCTTTCTGTTCCTACGTAAATTATAAAACAGTTGCAGGTTATGCAAAAAAAAAGAGCCTTTAGTGCATAAGGCAGATCTTCCAGATACACTGGCAGTTATCTCTCACAGACATCCTTTCCAAGCCAGCTTTGCTTTATATCATCTCGTGGCACACTGGATGTCAACAACAAATACCCATCTGTTCGCTTGCTATTAGGATGGGTGCCCATGGAAAGGAAATCCCCTTAGATAAGAAACAGCTTCAAATCAGAGAACAGCCAAGTAAATGGAAAATAACTCTTGATCTGCTTTATCTTAATTAAAAACCAAGTCTGCATAAGATTGGTGCCAGTACCCCCATGTCTACGAGTAAATACCTGAGAGACCACATTGCATTTTTCAAAAGGGCTCCACAGTCTAACACACATGCTATTTTCTCACTTATTCTTCTGATATCTTCCCTCTCAGTCCCTGGTAAGAAGTTGTTCAAGTGTCATTGGTGCTCACTGGACTCTTTGACACCTAAGTTTTTATGTTCAGAATAGATCTGAACAAATAATCAGAAGATTTTTGTGCCTATAACTCTCCATCATCATTGTTTGTTTTTCATTTTTCAACCATTTCTATTCAGGAACACAAAATAGAAAAGCACAATTCTGCTGGCAGGAAGGAGGCATTTAAGTAGTTACAATTAAGCAGTTACCTTTCTTTATTGAAACTTCAGGTTTTAATATGAAAAAAATAATCTGTATACACTTTTTCCTTCCCTTCTCCTGAACTGGTAGGAAGGATAGCAGAAAATAACATTGTCCAGATACATCTAGAGGAAGAAGTTGCACAACAGTTGCAAAGAAACTCCCCAGGATTTGGTGGGAGTTACTGTCTTACTCCAAGTGCAGACTGTGGCATCAGGAGGATTTAGTGGGCCCCGTGAACCTATGTCTTCACAGCTGATTTTAAACTCCCTTTATACATACATTTCATAATGAGATTGTTATAGCTCCTAGAAATTTAACCTAGCATTGAATTAAATCCCTCATTTTTCCTTGAGGCATTAGTGTCTTCAATGCCTTTTCTCTGTGTAGATTATCACACAAATTGTCATTTTGACTATCCACAAAGTAGCCTTGCCAGCTCTGTGATGATTTCCTTCTCACATCTCAAATGCAAAGAAGACAGTTTCCAAATCCTCTCCTTAGTTTCCTTCTGATGTGATAGCTTTATGCCTCAGAATAGCCTGCTCTCATTAGGTGTAACCTCACAAACAAATGCAGGTACCAGTGTTTAACATCCAATGACCCACAAAACTGGTTCAACTCAGCTAAATCAGGTTCTTGATCTACTCTGGATTCACCACACTGCACATGAGTACTCAGTGACATAAAATGCACATCTACAGAGGTTAGTTTTAGTGCAGGTGTTAGAGTGGTCAGGGAAGCACTCTCAACATCCAAAGCAACTGATTTTTACAGCCACACTCCAGTAAAGTTTACGCAGCACTGTAGAAAATTATAGTGAACTGTAGCTACAGAGTGGCTATAGAAATATGTTTTTTGAGTGGTCCAAGTCCTTTTTCACTGTGTTCCATAACTTCATTGGGGAGCAATAAATTAGGAATCTTTAGGGAATCTTCCCTGCCAAACACCACCTTGAGTAAAGAAGATATGGATTTACAAATAACAAACTTGACAAATAAAAAGTCATACACACAGGACACAAAAATAACCTCTTAATCAATAGTTTGGTGCATTGTGATGCTCAGTGTGTGCTACCAATAGCTGCTGGCAGACTTTTACACAGGTTCCCTGTGCATGCCAGAGCTTGGCTGTGAAATTGATCTTCATCACTGCTGCTATCCGTGCAGAACACAGCAAAGGTGTGCCTAGCCCTTGCCAAAGCTTTATTTGGCCTACCCTTAAGACAAAAGAAACATGTTGAATTGTCAGGGACTGAGGAAGACATGAAGAGAGAAGAAATGGGGAGAGAAATCCCTACTAAGTCAGGGACTCCTTGTACAGGAATCGTTATGGGGAGATTTGGGGTTCTGCCCCTTCACACCTGCAGCACTCCCTTCTCTTGGGAGGAGGGACCAATTGCAATGTGTTGCTTCTAGAAATGCCCCCCGTGAATGAACCCTTCCTGTGGCTTCACTGCAGGTGTCAGACATGCCCAAATACATGTTTGCAAGAGTTGTCCTTTCAGCAATGACTTCATAACCTGCAGATGTCAAAAACCAAGACAAAATAATATAGCACACTCCAGGCTGAATGTGGTTAACTAAGTTGCTTTTAGTTTATTAATTTTACCCATATACATAGTTGGTTTTGAAAACACCATGTGAAGAACCAGGACAAAGTGTAACAAAATGGTATGTGAAAAGGTTTCAATATGCAACGTGATGGTGTACCTACTGTGTTTTATACATACTTTACATTGAAAACCAAACAAACCACAGTTCTCAGAGGAAGTACACATTTTATTTTGAACTAGCGAATTTAGTTTATTAATACGTAAAAAAATAAATCTACAATAGCAACAGTGCAAACACATCAGAACTTGCATGGCATACAGAACACAAATGAATAAAAATTATTGTACAAAGGGTCCGATGTTTCCTATGGTACTGGCTGTGATATGTACAAAGAACAAGAGCACGACGAATAAACTGCAACTTAAACAGGAAGATGAGCTGCATATTACTTGTTCTGTCTTGTATGGCCTCTCTATTTCAGGGGGTAAAGCCGTCATGCCCTGGAACTGCAATTAAAATAAAATAAAACAGTTTCATCATATAAGATCAGAAATATATTTTGCTCTCTAACTAGTTAGCAAATTGCATGAGAATCTATTGTTAGCTTTGTATTGCGGTTGTGACTCTCACTGTGGAGACATCAGACTCAGTAAAAATATTAATATATTGCACACCAAATGATCATCCCGTGTGCAGATCCATTGTTCTTAGCTTGGGAACAATTGCACATGCTGGCATCCTCTCCTATAAAGCAAGGCCAGGCTTTTGTTTGTTGATTTGCATGACCTTGTTTTGTTTTGTAGGACTGTTTGGTTGGTTTTGTCTTTGTTTTCATCTTTCTGGAAGGTGAAAATGGAAGATTATAGCATTGCAGTGCTTTTGGTATATTGGATGACAATTGAAAGCATTCATTGGCGCATACAAGGCTTATACTTGCATGTAGAAGCCAGCTAATTGTGCACACATGTTCCACAGAATGGTTGAGGCTGGAAGGGAGCTGTGGAGGTCATGCAGTCCAGCCCCCCTGCTGAACCAGGGCCACCTAGAGCAGTGTCATATTTCTGTATATTGAGCATTTTTATGCTTCCTTTAGAATTCGGTGCAATTTTTATGGAGGTTGCATACCTACCTGCCTCTCCTGGCTTGGACATAAAATGAGAGAGATTTGGATACACCACCTAGTTATGCATTTCCAAATGTACTCCCTACTTACATGGTTTAATTCTTGAATTAAAGGAACACTGACAGGTTTATTTTGAACAAAAGAAGTTCTGTGAAAAGCGAGCCCCTGGGCACAAACATTTTTGAAAGTTTGAATGGCCACCTGTACAGTATGTGCTTGTTTTTCCATGTTGCAATTATTCTTCACTGCAGAAAAAAAATAATCTAAATATGGATTTATTCTTAGCAAATAAAACACAAAGCTAAAACTGATCAGGAAGCCATCCCTTCAGCAGGATGAAGATCTTATCAAATTAATTCCTCCACTTCAAGTTTTTCCTTCTTATAACAACTCACTGATTGTTTGGGCTTTCAGGTTAAATCTGTTCTTGATTTTGATGAGGATGGCCAATTACATATAATATTACTAATAAGAGAAGGAAAAGGAAAAAGTCCTAATCATATCTTTGAAGAATATGCCCAAGTCACTTGAAATAGGAAACTGATAATAAAAAGGAAGAACTAAGAACTCCCATTTCCAGTTAACTCACTTTTGAATATGTTCTTTAAGTCATAAATATTGTTCCTTCATCCTGTAAGATAAAGGGGAACACCATTTTCCAGAAAGCAAACTGCTTAAAAAATAGATGCCTATCCCCCTCTGATAAAATTTCCATGTGTTTTCCATCTTCTTAACTTGTCCTCTAACAAATAATCAGTGAAAGAGCAGCTAGGCAGTTGCTACCAGCCAGCAGTTGCAAAGGTCAAGAAGCTTAACCAAAAGCAGTGAATAGACATATGTATTATCATCACATGTAGTCAATCACATGTAGTCAATGAATACTTTTCACAGAAGGTCTGTAGTGTCTACTGACATTTAGAATAAATAATAACTTACTGGGTAATTATTTTTATCTTACATTTTCTAATCAAGAAGTTAAAATCTTCCAAAGGTGCACAAAAAAGAGAGACAGTGCTAAGGCACTTTTTTGGTCCACTACTGTAGATATCTCTAAGACACAAGATCAACAAAAAAGTGAGAGATACTGGAAGACTGTTCATATAGCTCTAGGTGGTTTAAGAGTTAAGAATGCAGATTCTTGAGGCTTCCTTATGCACTTATTATGCTTTCCCCTACAAAGTGATTCAGAGAAGAAATCTGATTCAGGAATTTCAAATCCGGCATTGCAAGGCCCTAACATAAGACCCTGACAATAGAGGGAGCCAATGGAAACTAGCCTTCTAACTTGGATGCCTAACCTGGACACATATGGTTACTCTTTCATCTGAGTCCTAGGCACAGTGGAAAAGTCCATATTCCGATCACTGAACCCAAATCCTGATCAAAGCTCCAGCTTTTCTACTCTTTTTAAACAGTTATAGAACTTGAGTTACGAGAAAGCACTGATAAAACATTCTCATCATTTGTTACTGCAGGTCTTCAATGGCCATGTAAACAGTCTGAAGCCAGGTACTTATTCATACTCAATCAAGCACAGTAAACACCATTTGTTTCATGGCATTGTTGCCTCCTTTTTAACACTTGGTAGGAATAGACTTACCGACCATTCTGCATTATCTGTTTTTGAACATCTCACGTTCACTGGTAGTTTAAGCACAAGCTCATTATAGGAGAGACCCTCTGATCTGGACCACTTGAACTTGTTCATTGCATCCATAAATGACAGATTTTTATATTGCTTAGGACTCTTGATAATAAAAGGCCAAGTCCTGAAGAAAAATAAATACAAAGAATTAAAAAAAAAAATGTCATCAAGGTCATCAAGTTGAAACTGATAAGGAAAATCTTTTGGAGAATTTACTCAGAAAAACAAATGCACTATTAATACATATAAGTGTACATAATTCACATTCTCACCTAAATTCTCTGCTAGTGAAAACTGACAGTGTCACTGGCATTAACAGACCTATGAAAGTTTGTCATCAGTTTAGAACTTGCTACCAGATGCTTTTAAAAATGAAGGATTTGAAGTTAAGAATTACATTGCTGTTCTCATCTACAATGAAAGTTTGTCATCAGTTTAGAACTTGCTACCAGATGCTTTTAAAAATGAAGGATTTGAAGTTAAGAATTACATTGCTGTTCTCATCTACAAACTGAATGAACAGGCTATCCAAAACAGATCTTCTATTTTAATCCCACCCCCGGGGGGAAAAAAAAAAAAAAAGAAAAAAAAAAGTCACATTCTCTACTAAGCTTGACAGACTTGTAAAGAAATGTTTGCCATTAGGAAGCTGCTTCCAGATTGCTCTGCCAAGCTCTGGTTGTAACTCAGATAACAAGTCAGACATCATCCTAGCACAAGGGTACTAGGTTGGCAACAGTGCCAAAAGATCAAATGACAATAACCAGTGTCCTGGACATTGTCTTTTGGCATGTCCCAATGCTCTGGCTGCAAGGGAGCTTTTGACAAAGGTTGGGATAGAGACTTGCTGCACCCTTGTAAGAGGGCTGAGAACTCACCAACACTTGGCAAAACTTTCCCTGAAAAAGTGGGGTTAGTCCCTTTCCCCACCACCATCCAGAGATATGGGAAAGGAACGAATGTCTTTGTCTTTCATTTAGTAGAGAAAACTCAAATATAATAATGAAGATTTTTTTTAAGGTAAATAAAACCTTTTCCATTTTTCTTGCTTTATCTTGACTCTACTGGAGGGAATGGAAAACAACATTGCGAGTGTGGAAAATTTGTAAAAAACAGAAAGTTATGTAAACTTTGTGGAAAAAAAAAAGCAGCTAAAACTTTACTAACTAACCTAATTATTAGGTTAAAAAATGCTGAAGCACATGTTACCTTTTTAAAATTGATGGACCTGTGTTATCTTGCAGCATGCTGTCTCCCATTTGCTTTGATTAAAGGACTGCCTATGCCAAAGTTCACCTCCGCTCAATTTTTAGGCACTGAGGACATAATTTTAATCAGACACCTATTTTACACTATTGTAGCACAATCACTTTAATCTCAACTCCTCATGATTTATACCACTGTCTGGGCCACCAGGCTGAGGAAGAAAAGGAGTTTTAAAGTAAGCCACCAGTGCCTTGATCCTGCCTCCAGCTGCCTTCATGTGTAAGTCAAGAGAGACTTTAAAGCAGTCCGTGAAGCAATTCCAGTGTAAAACTGACACAAGAGAGATGAGTATCAGGTCACATATCCTTAGGCTGACAGAGTTTAATGAAACAAGAATTGTGGATTAGGTCATAAATACTAGAGGCATTAATAATCTCTTCTTCTAATTACTCTTCCATTTGCAGCAGACAGTCTACATACTTACTCTATTCAAAACATCTTTATTTCCCCAGGCCAAATGTGCATTTTTTTCTTAAGTACAGTTATCATGAATGAGCACTCAGGAGAGCATACAATTGTTAGAATATTTTCTTTATAACCTCAGAAAGACTCTTTTAGATAGGACTGATTTAGAAACTGTGTTCTCCCTGTATTAGAAGGGATTGTAAGTAGAAATATCATTAAAACTGAAGTAGACATTGACTGCATTCTGACTCTTTCAGACTCTTCAATCTTGGGTGTAAACTTCACAACTAAGACCTGTAAGTTTGTACATCAAATTACTTTGCAGTAAGAGTTTTATATTTATTTTTCTGTATTTCATTCATTTGGGAACTGTTCCTTTCAAACTACTCCCACACTATGTATGCAATCACTTCCACTGCTAACCCTCTACTGAGATGCTTTCATTTTGGGCATTGTAAGGAGCATTTAATATCTGAAAAAATATGCTATTCATTGATTTTTATATCTTCAAACACATATATCCTTTTCATAGTAGGCTTTTCCCATCTCATACAAAAGTCTAAGTTTTTTGTTAGATTCTGGAAATCACAATTGCTCATAGTGAGCAATATCACTGTGCAGGTCAACCTGGTGAAATGAGAACGGCAGAAAAGTTAGATCCTACAACTCAGTGCAAGACATGTTTTTGCCTAGGCCTTCATGATGAAGGCCAGCAAGAGTTCTTCTGACTTAATGAATGAATTGCAACACCTGATTTAACCTTCCTCCGTGTGCTACACCCTCTGGAAACTCACAGGCCAGCAGCCAGATGCCACATGAAATGGACCTTCATGATGTTTATTACAGATGCAGAGTTGCCTAAATAGTAACGGTACCCTCCCACCGACACCACTTATGGAGGGGATATTGAATATTTGTGGCCCACTGAAGTAGTCAAAACCTACAGCAGAATGATATTGCTCCTTTCAAGCTGAGCAACATGCCAATGTTCAGCATTTTGTGGGTTATTTCTTTAAGGAAGAAAAATTGAAGATAGGGGGGTTTCTTTCTGACACAGTCCTGTTTACCTCTCAAAAATGTGCAGTGGCCTGTTTCCCTGAAAAGCAGGAATCAAAGTCTCAGCAGACAGTGTCTTTGCACAGAAGTGCAAGCTTCTGCAGTCAACAGCTAACCAAAATACTCTTTTCTTCCTCTTGGCTAGACTCCTACCACTTATTCTCCATTTTTCTCTACTTACTTTGTATATCATCTTCTGATTTATTCTTCCAAAGCTCCATCTCCCCATCATGGTGCTTATCTACCATTTTATCTTTTACTATAAAAGATTTAATATTCTTTCATTCCCTCCATTTTTTTCTAATTTAAAAACTTCTTCCCATTTTGTGCATTCTTGTCAGTGTCACTGAAACATCACTGAGCTTCAGATGTGAGAAACAGTTCTAGTATCAATTCTCCTATTGGTTGCATTGATCAGCTTCAGCAGAATTAATGACAACCTACACAGGCTAATTCAACTCTCATGCTCCTAAAGTCCTACTTTTTCAAAATTATCTTTATATCCTTTATTTATGTAATTGAAACACTGATATGTTTTGATAAACTGATACATTTGAAACACTGATATGACATTGATACACTTTATTTATTTACTTATTTTGATGGTTGTTGGTGGGGTAACTGCTGTAAGAAAATATATTTCTTTATTGGAAGAAATGGCTTTTCAATTAAAAAAAAAAAGACACAAAACAATAAAATAATTTGGCAGGAGAAATAAGTAGTTGCACAGGTTATTCATCAAAATGAGGTGGCATGAGGGATCTTGCAACACATTGCACTGTCTGAAAGAAATAAGGGTTGTATAGAAATGACCCTATAAGACTACAGATTAAAGCAACAGACAGAGATAGAGGTACTGTACATATTAATAAACATTTTACTTGCCTGACTGGTCTATAGATTTCCTTAACACCAATGAACTGGAGTTGCTCCATGATGTCTGGAATACTTGCACACCGTGTGAGGTTGATTCGTGGGTAATAGAGCAGATATGACAGGCACATTTCATTCCTGGTGCTCAGACCACCCTGAAAATGGGATTTTTCTTTTAATCAAGATAGCATTAGAATTTCACAGATAGAAACACTGATTAACATTTATATGTTAATGAAATGTGTAGCAGGAAGCCTGATTCAACAGGTTTACCTTTCACATTAGGTTATCAAGTAACAAGAAGTTTTTACATATAATTACAAAATACACTGCAAGCTCAAACAACAGATCCTGAGCTTAAAAAGTCAGAAGGAACACCTATCAATAAAATAAGCCTCCAGTTATGTAGAAGACTATGATCTGAGAAGTTCAGATTTACTTTTGGTTGTTTCCAAGATACTTATGCTTCAGAAAGATGTCTTCAAAATGGAGTAGATGTAGGAAAAATCTAGTAAGATAATTAGTCTTTTTAACAGGAAATTAAATGAGCTTTGCCTAGTAAAATGGAGGAAGAGATGTAATATGTTTCTATATAGACTACATACTTTGATAACAAGCTAGAAAGAAAAAGTAATTTATTATATTATATAGTTATATAGTTTTATTTATATTATATAGTTATGGTTTTTATATTTATATAGTTATATTTTATCTAGTAAAACAGATTTGTGGGACTGTTCCCACAGATCTCATAAATTCATGAACCAAGACACAAGAGCTAGTGTAGTCACCTCACAGGAAAATAGGACTACCTGGACTTGACCCTGAAGTATTTTGAATTATGAAGTATTTTTTTTGAATATGTTTCATTGTTTTTATGAATATTTCACTCAAGATACAGCTGGCACAACAAAAACTGAAAGGACTTGATTCTCTATATTTGGACAAAATGTCCAGTATACAGCTCAATAAAAACATAATACAATGGGTGAACAATTGGGTGACTGGTTGGGCTCAAAGGGTTATAGTAAATGGGGTTACACCAGGATGATGGTCAGTAACTAGTGGGGTTCCCCAAGGCTCCATTTTGGGGTCAGATCTCTTTATTGTTTTTGTAAATTACTAGGATGCGGGACTTGAAGGTATACTGAGTAAGTTTGCAGATGATACTAAATTGGGAGGAGCTGTTGACTCTGTTGAGTGTAGAGAGGCATTGCAGAGAGATGTTGACAAATTAGAGAGCTGGGCAATCAACAACGACATGAAGTTTAACAGGAGCAAGTGCCAGATTCTGCACCTGGGAAGGGGCAACCCTGGCTTTACTTACAGACTGAGGAATGAGAGGCTGGAGAGTAGCTCCACAGAAAGGGATCTGGGGATTTCGGTCAATGACAAGTTGAATCTGAGTCACCAGTGTGTCCTGGCAGCCAAAAGGGCCAACCAAGTCGTGGGGTGCATCAGGCACACTGTTGCTAGCTGGATGAGCGGAGCGATTGTTGTGCTCTGGTACAGCCTCACCCTGAGTGCTCTGTGCAGTTTTGGGCACCATAATATAAGGACAGAATATTATTAGAATGTGTCCAAAGGACGGCTACAAAGATGGTGAAGAGTCTAGAGGGGAAGATGTATGAGGAATGGCTGAGGTCCCATGGTTTGTTCAGCCCAGGGCAGAGCAGGCTGAGGGGAGGCCTCATGGCAGCCTGCAGCTCCCTCACAAGGGGAGCAAAGGGGCAGGTGCTGAGCTCTGCTCTCTGGGGACAGCGACAGGACCCGAGGGAACACCATGGAGCTGGGACAGGGGAGGGCCAGGCTGGGGGTTAGGGAAAGATTCTGCACCCAGAGGGTGGCTGGGCACTAGAACTGCTCCCAAAGGAAGTGGTCATGGCACTGAGTCTGCCAGAGTTCAAGAAGTATGTGGACAACGCTCTCAGACACATGGTCTGACTTTTGGTGGTCTCGTGTGGAGCCGGGAGTTTGACATGATCGTTGTGGATCCCTTCAACTCAGGATATTCTGTGCTTCTACAATTCTATTTTGCTTTTATTCATACACTTACTGCATATGCCTACATGTAACCAATGATTCAGCAAGAGCTATCCCTATGCTCTCTGGATGTCATGACCAGGTCTTCCCTATTAAACAGATCTCACCTCCTGGAGATCTGGATCCAGCCCCTCCTGAGGACAAGGGATCAGCCCCTAGCAAAAGGAGCTATGCCTGCAGCTATGCCTGTCCCTACATGTAACAGGTTTGGCCTCGCTCCCTGGTTTTGCGGTCAGCTAGCACAGTCCAGCTGCCGCAGTAACTAAAGTGTGTGCAAGCAGAGCATCCTCTTCTCCTGCCCTGCACTGGGGATAGCAGCTGCCAGGGAGGGTCTCTGCAACTCCTTGCCAATGTATGCAAAGTACTAATTTGAGCAGTTAGTTGCTGGAAAATGTGAGAAACGTACCACACCAAGGTTCATGGCTCCCAGCTGCCTCATCTTAGTCATGCCTCAGTCCTACTTGAGGCACAAGTGGTCTGATCTTAGTCATGACATAAGTGAAAATCAATATATAAGAACTTGTAATTACAACTTCAGGGAAAGATGGGTAACAAGTTCATAAAAATAATTCATTAGAATATGCACAATTACATGTTAATATATATTATGAAGAAATTGCTCCTTTTGCTGGTGAAGTCTCATTTTTCAAGATCTTTTATGTTCTGGCCTGCTTATTTTTGTAAACTAAACATATGAATGCAATATGCAAGAGATCAGACTACGATCATAGTATTCCTTATGATTTAAAACCTAAGACATGAAAGACAACACATAATTAAGTGCATGCAAATTAGCAAATAAGCTCACACATTTTAATAGCATCTTATGAAAAAGATTTTAGTCCCCCAAAATGGTCACCTCATCTTCTGTGTGCTTATTTTGATCCAATAAAAATTTTCTTACCCATGTCATGCGAATTCGGTCCACAGTACTGTAGTGACATTCTGTGATTAAATTATCCCCCTGAAATACAAGATTTAAGACGTTCACATTTCTGAAGTTTATGAGCACTAGCTTAGGGTATCTATGGATGACAGCAAAAACTTAAAAGGATCAGAGCAGTTGATAGGAGTTTTTGAAAGAGCAAAGGATTAGGTAATTGGTCTATGCTAAAACTTTGGTGATTAGCATTTATATTATCTCATAACCTCAGGGATCCCCCATGGATTTAAACAGAGCCATATTAAGAGTATGATCTATTTTTTCAAACTGCAGTGGAAGTGCTCAGTTACAAGCCTATTTTCAGGAAAATTATATATGTAGACAATATATATAAATGAGTCCTGCTCCAAAACTCTTCCAATGCTACTTTGGGTATCTCTCCCCAGGGTAATTTATCCAGCCAACTTCTATGGAATTACTTGCCAAATAGGAAAATAAGGTTTTCCACATCACAATAACACCTATTTATCTACCAAGCCTAGGAGAAGAGGAGTGGCAGGCAAAGACTTAGCTACACCAACAGATATGTATGGGAAAGGCTGAACACTTACCTTCTCAAGTACATGCAATTAACTTTTTGCTGTCTTGACAAACAGATCTACAATGTTTTCAAATAAAAAGGTAATATCTTTGCTCCCTGTACCTAATCAAATATATATATCTCAAAATGACTATGATACTCAAATGGAAACAAAATCATTGAAGAACATAGACTTCAAAAATCTGACATTTTGGGGCAACTTCACGTGTCACAAGGATGCCAGAGGCTTATTTCCTCTGGTTCACTTTGTGTACCACCACTTTCTGTCCATATCACCCATTGTATTAATCTTCCCTGAAGAAATCAGATTACCCTTCAAAGGCTGAGAACTTCTTCTTCCCTTTAGGCTTTTCCACTGCCAGATTAGTGATAGCACTAACTGTAGTCTGGGCTAAAACAAGAAGGTGTATCAGCCTTGTGCCAGCTAAATGAAAACAGAGCTTTCTGAAGGAGCACAAACAGGCAAAACTTCACCACCCCCCTGCAGGAAGATGCTTATTGGCACTAGGGAGGACTCTGTCTCTCCTGGTATAAGGAGCTGTGAAATATTCACTAAAAGTTTTTCTTTTGCAAGATTAGATCTTTTGGGTCCAAATTCAGAAGAGAATATGAGTCCACAAAGAAAACAAAATGGACTGCACAGATGAAAGAAGGATACACTATGTGGAAGAGCTATCAGGAGAGTGTAACAAGAATTTTAATGATTTTTTTTAAAAAAAAAATATTAGTAGTAGTATTATTAGCTAATTGATTAAACTGTGGTCAGAAATATACCAGAATGATGCATGAAGAACTGTGCTGGTAAAAAGATGAAAACAATTAAAGGGCACAAAAAAAAAAAAAAATAAGAGAAAATTAAAAAAAAAAAATACAGCTTCTACTCTATCTGTCTTTTTTTAAGTTGCTGATACTATCAAATACCTCTTTTTGTCTTTTTTCTGTCTACTCCCTTTTGTTCTTGAATTTTAAGAGGTCTTTCTCTATAATCTGCATGGATATTCCTAAAAGTATTACAGGCTTTCTCTGTAAACCTGTCATCTTCTGCCAGCCCTCTTCCTAAACCCTTCAACATTTCTTTCCTGGAGGAGGTAATACCAGTTTGTCTTTGAAGTCCCCGTGGAGTACTAGCAGTTGGACTTCAAAGAGTAAATTCTGCACCTGAACATCCAAATTTTGCTGTAGGAATTAAAGTTAACATTTTATTTTTTTTGCCTTTCAAGGACAAATGTCAAAGTATCTCAGTGTGGGAGAAGAGACATAAGAGAGTAAGGGACTTGAAGAGAAGCCTAGAAGATCAAACCACAGGGCTCCTGACTATACATGAAGTTCAACCATTCCAATGGCCTTTTCAGCTCAAATCATAAACAAAATGCAGCTGTATTTGATATTTTGCATCTGACCAATTCCATGAGGTAATGGGCTTGTTCACATGCACCAGGACAAGCATATCGCCATCTGCACTGCTGGTCAGTTCTGGAGCAACCAGCTCTTTGCACTACTTAGCTTTCTGTCATCAAGCCAAAGCTGCAAAAACAGTTGCCAGCTGGAACAAGAGATGGGTGAATAATATTTTAAATGAGTGACTCATCCAAAGATATAGAGAGAGAGACTTTCATGAAATACCCATGAATAGCTACTGGTTTAATTTAATGCTTTATAATATAAAAATAGGGGTTTTGTTTGTTTCTTTTTTTTAAGTATATTACATTCTCATAAGAACAGCAGATAGAATTGTATGATTCCTTCTTCCAAAGGGTTTTGTTTACTTAATGAAACCTCATGTAGAACAGGAGTATAGTGTTTTATTCCCAACAACAAATAAAAATGTGAAGAAAAGAGAAGATTTGGTTGATTTGCAGACATGTTTGTAATACTTGCCATGTGCAAATACTCAGGATGTGCTATTTGGTTCCAATGGCTCAGTTGGAAACTCTACAGGGGGATGTTTCCATTCTTCAGCTGACCAGATTCATGAAGATGGCACAACCAGGCACACCTGTGATTTTGTTATCCATTTTGTTCAAGAATTTATGATGGTAAAGTTCAAGTCAATAATTGTAGACACCAAAAAACACCCAGCAGATCAACTGATAGTCCAAGCCAGTTCTGTAATGAATTGTGTGGATACTTACAAGACACGGCAGCTTTAATGCATTAATCACTCTGTGATAAGTGGGAAAATGACCAAAACATTAAAGAAATTAATCCTAAGTGTGAGTAAATGTTATGTATATAATCTCTAAAACAACTTCAGGGAAAATATTAAAAGTGTCATACTGGCAAGATGGTTCTTTCTTCTTCCAGATACTGAAACTCCTGGAAGTTGAAGTCAAACTCATCATCATATGCAAGCAGCTTCTGCTCCTCGCCGTTGCGGAAGTGGCGCATCCGGATAGCTCTGCCAGCAAGATGAGCATGAAGAAGTACCGCAAACACATGAATCCCACTAGGTCTCTCAGCACCTAGAGCCTGGTCAGGGGAAACCAACACCATCAGTGTGCCTAGGTGCAATGTAATGTAATGCAGAGTGAAGGTATATTAATAAATGCAGTTCATGTTCTGTCAGTTTAAAACAAAGTATAGTCTTGAGCAAAAGCAAATCAGAATGTGAAATTAAGGTTTTATATATTAAAAAAATTGCTGGGATTTTTATTTTTATTTTTTTGCTTCTTTTTAATAAAACCAAGTCTTAATTCCTAATCCACACAGTTTTTATGAAAACCAACTGGACTGCCAATAATTATCAATACATTAAGACTATTCATAGAATCATCATCATAGAATCAGAGAATGGCTTGGGTTGGAAGAGACCTTAAAGACCACTTAGTTCCAACCCCTCTGCCATGGGCAGGGATGCCACCAGCTAGATCAGGTTGCCCAGGGCCTAACCTAACCTAGTCTTGAACACCTCCAGGGATGGGGCATCTACAACCTCCCTGGGTAACCTCTTCCAGTGCCTCATCACCCTCTGAGTGAAGAATTTCCTCCTAACCTCTAACCTAAATCTCCCTGCTTTTAGTTTAAAACCATTCCCCCTTGTCCTGTCATTATCTGATTAAGCAAAGAGTCTCTCTTTTTATAAGTCCCTTTTAAGTGCTGAAAAGCTGCAGTGAGGTCACCTTGAAGCCTTCGCTTCTGTAGGCTGAACATACACAGCTCTCTCAGCCTTTCTTCATAGGAGAGCTGCTCCAGCCCCTTGATCATCTTTGTGGCCTTCCTCTGGACCTGTTTTAACAGCTCCACATCCTTCTTGTGCTGGCACCTTCAGACCTGGATGCAGCGCTCCAAGTGGGGCCTCACCAGGGCAGCAGAGTAGAGGGGGACCATCACCTCCCTCAGCCTGCTGGACACTCCCTTTCTAATGCAGCCCAGGATGCATTTGGCCTTCTGGGCTGCAAGCACACACTTCTGGCTCATATCAGGCTTTTTGTCCACCAGAACCCTCACGTTCTTCTCTGCAGGGATGCTCTCAATGACTTCTCCACCCAGTCTGTGCACATGTCTGGAATTGCCCCAACCCAGAAGCAGCACCTTGCACTTCAACTTGTTGAACCGCATTAGCTTCACATGGAACCACTTCTCGAGCTTGTTCAGGTCCCTTTGGAGGGGTATATACCATAATTTTATAGGTATTATATTAAAATCTCAACATCCCTTTAGTGTTACTGACCAATACTGCTGAATGTGGATGTTATCAAAAAAATAAAAATAAAAATCTATGCAGCTATGAATGACATCAATATTGTGCCACTTTAAATTAAGAGGTTGTAATTATAGTATCCCTCCTTCCCATCTTCAAGTCAACAGACAGTGAAATATTGCAGGTTTATATCTGAAACCTTTTTTCCTGGTCAAAACCATTTTAAAATCAGTAAATCTGACATCACTTCCATTCCAATTGGATCTACAGATCCAGACTTTGCATATACTGAACATTTCTTCAGAGCCCAAACTAGAAATAGACTTACTGCAATAGCTTTCAAGCGTAAGGTCAGAAACCTCACGATAATAGATTACTCCAGTGATTTTAAGCTGAAATACTCTACAATAGTATGTAACATTTAACAACACTAACAAAACTAAATTCCATACATAATTTACCCCTTCAATCCACATCATGCAAAGCAGACATTTATCCAGCCTTTCTCTAAAAATGACAAAGTATCTGAGAATCTCTGGTTTCAAGCAATATTTCCATTGTCTACAGAGAAATTTAAGCTATCTTAATGAAACCTTGTGTTTAACAAATGCATAATTTTGTGCTTTGGGCCATACAATAAAACCAACTCAGGTCTTTAGTTTATGTGGTTGATCTAACAACACTTTTCAGGCTTTCACTTTACTATTAGGAGCCTTTTGCATATGCATAGATCTTAGTCTCTCTCAACATTTCTTTTAGGTTAGTGATTCCAGGCTATCAATAGCTTTGCCTTGGAAAACAATGTATGTTTATATATTGAACACAGAATTAAATAATCACAAACACTGTATCATCCAGTATTACTTGTATCAGAAAAGCAACCTCAATACCAAGCATCTGAAAACCCAGATCCAAAAAGATTCAAAATTCTGTAGGGCAGCATGTAGCAGATGTCTTTGCTCATGTCTTTAACCAGCAACTATCAATCTTCCCAAGACGATAAAGAAACTGTCCTAAACTATTTCTAAGCATGAAAACCACTGGTGTCAGGCAGGAGACATACCTCTTCCAGACATTCCAATGTGCAGTGACCCTCTGACACAAATTCAGGCATGCCCGGTGGAATATTGTGGAATAGGCTGACCCAAAGACCAGCTTCAATAACCCCAGCATCGTATTTCCTTAAAATTGAAGTATAAAATAGCCTCAGACCAGAGTTATCTATCAAGCCTGCAACAAAAGAACACAGTCAGCCATGGCTGTAAATCAGTATTAAAAATATATAAAAACCCAATCATTTTGCATTTTTCAAGGCTTGTCCTAAGTTTTTTACACGAAAATTGAGGAATCAATCTCAATAATGTGGAAACCATATGCAGGAAGCAATAAATAGAGACAGCCCACAGAGGGTTGTTAAAGATGGCATGTTGATATCTGCACTGTTCAGACACAAATGAAAAATGTGTGCTGCTCGTAGTCCCTTCTGTTAAGTTACCTAACATGGATGTCAGAGAAAAGAAAGGAGATCACAGGCATAGAAAACAATACAACCAAATAATAAGAGCTCAAAAGGTGTCATGCATGATTTTAAAATAAAATATTTAAAGCACAACTGAAAGTTGTATTTGTTTTTTCATTTGAACTTCTGGAGCTGTGTGTTATATTCTTCTTGTGAATTTATGCATTCCTTTACCTTAAGCCCTAATATTAATCATCTTTTTTTCTTTTAGATTGCCTGTCACATTACAGCATACTTCAGATGACCAATTGCATCCCTTTCACAATCTCCCCAATTAAGAGTATCAACTAAACATATGAAAAATAACTTCCTAAATCACAAACTTGTAGATAATAACAGCACTTTGAGTAAAGAAGACAAGAGAACTACACTGGCTTTTAATCCTGCCCTCAAGGACTTCTCTTGATTTCAAAAGTAGTTTGAAGAACCAAAGCCTGCTGTAAGAAGGTTGAGCTTTTAAAAGTGAAAATGATATGAATCTACTTCATTCATCTAAATGCCATATGTATTTTTTTGTATATATACTCAGAATTTGTGCCTCCATCCACTCACTGATTATAAATATTTATCTTGCATTAGCCATTTTTATGAGGCAAAATATAAGCTAAAACAAGATTAATTTGTATTGCACAACCTTAAATTCTGTGTTAGTACATCTGTTAACTTCCTATTTGCTGCTCCTTTTCAAATTTCAGCTTTGAAAATCAAAAATGCAAAAACATTGCCAAGCATGTCAGAGAGGTAAGAGGCTTCCCCTATTAGTCTTTTAAAAAACAAAACAGACATAACAATGGCTGAAAACAAATTTTCCATCAGTATGAAATCAACAGGATATTTTAAGATAGCCAAATGGCAGAGGGACAGAGGAGGCGCTAAGTTACTCCTTCTCTGTAGTACCTAAGATAGAGTAGCATGTAAGTATTACAGAACAAACTATATGAGCTAAGCATAACCAATTACAAGTGTTCGGGAACTACAAGACAATCTGCAGTATACTAATCATATTTCAGCTGATATACACTGTCCCACAACATCTCAATTTTAATTCATTTTGGAATCTGCACTCTTTCCCTTTCTGAAGCTGTCTGTAATCTCATCAACTTGGATTTTTGTGGTATTCCCCCATCAAGCAGGCTGCTAATATCTAAATGCCAGAAATTGTTATGATATCTAAGAGTTTTTTGTTAAACAAAATCAAAAGAGGTCAACTTTCAAATTAAAGGGGATGCAAATGACTTCAAAAACAGACAAGATAGAAGCAATTCTTGAGTCTAACCAGGAGCCAGCACTGACTATGAAGCTGAGTCACGTAGGCAAACATTGCCCCAAATGCAGAGGTGAACCTGATGGCTTAACTGCAATACCCAAGCTGGGAAAACACAGACCCCAAAATGGGAAAAGAAAAGTATCTGGCAGAAGGACAGGTGGGAGGACTCACAACCCCACCTGCAATGAAGCAGCAGGAGCACCTGGGTCCTCTCCCTCCCACTCCTATCACAATCTCATACAATGTATTTTGTCAGGGAGGAGAGAAACACCACACAGATCACAGACACCCTGCTCTGCCTACGCCTAACTTTCCCAGGTCTTTGGTGAGACTCCGTGTTCACCTGGGGCTGTCCCAACAAAAAGCAAAGCTGTTCCCGTTTGCTTACGAAGGAAACAAAATATTACAGATTCCCAGATTTTGCTTGTGTCACTTAAACTAAACCAAAATCATAGAGCACAGTCAATTAAAATAAAATAGTGAATTTAGGGACACAGCCTCATTTGGATACAAGTTTTCTGCCCGTGACACATCAGGCTTTCAGGTAGTATTTGGTGGAAAAGCGTGTAGCATCAAGGACACAAACACAGATTGCTGTATCACATAAGAACATGCATGCTGAAGGGTGAGTGGCTGTCATTAAATAAAACAATTTTAAGAAAGTTCATTTCTGACATCACAAAGAGAGGGAATAACAGTAAGACGGAATGTCCCAGCTGACACTAAGGATTTTATTTAAACACATAGGGATGTAAAGAAGGACCAGCACACTGTGCTGGAATGGATTTTACCCAGGTCACCTGTACTAGTCATCAGAATATCCTCAGACATAGCAGTTCAACAAACTGTTGTTAAAGAACAACAACAACAAAAAATTACTGATCTTTTCAAAAGTCAGCTTTGAAGTATCCTAGATTTTTTGGGGCTCCCCAGTTTCACACAAAAACTTAACTTTCTTTCTTCTAAATATAAATAAATTTTAGAATGAAAATTTAAAAATAACATTATAGAAGAGAAGCTTATCAATTAAGATAAACTGGTTTTACCTAATGAATAGTCTAGAATCTTGAGTTTTTATTTCACTTTCAGAAATTACCCACAGTTTAGGTAGATGTCTTTTAAAAAATACTTTTAAAATGAATAAAAGGCACATACCCTGTGATGCTATCTAGCGCTTTGCGTGATGTACTGCTATTTCTCAATCTGAATAATGAGACTTCTGGATATCTGAACTGGGTTTCAGAGCAAAAGCAAAGCACAGAGAGAGATATAACATGAAGAATGTTGTGATAAAAGGAGTATTCACCTGGTCCACAACTCCTTGTATTTCTGAATTTCCCACTGTCTTCAGGCTAAGAGAGTGTGAAGTTTTTCTCACTTCAGTGCAATGAGAAAAACACTGGGAACCAGGAACTACTGAGCAGGGAAAAATAGTCTCAGCTTTGTATCTCTTCTGTTTGCAGTCTGATGCAAGGCAAAACTCTTTGTCTAGTACATTTTTCAATCTGGCATGTTTTAAAGAGTGTGAGGGTACAAACCTTCCGTGTATGATGGATTGTCGTAGTGCACCTCCATAAGAACAAACTGAGGATCAGCTGCTGTGCCGATGGATAAGCCAGCGTGAGGAGGGTAGGTGAAGCCCTGGAAATCAACACTTGCACATTAATCTAAGGAACTTTTCCCATAATTAAAAGTTTGTTTTTGTGTGTGTGTTGTTTTTTTAATAAATACAATCACCTATATAATCATCATCATCATTAAATTTACAAATGTAACTTTCTGAACATGGCATTTTGGCATACTATATTAATACTGCATGCACTAAATAACTATGGCAGTATAAATTATTAGGTCTTGTGCTTTCCAAAAGATAAAGCCCTGAGCAACCCAGTCTGACCTCATGGCTTACCCTCCTTGAAGTAGGAGGCAGGACTAAAGACTTCCTGAGGTCTCTTTCAACTCGCATTATCCCACGATCTTATGAGTTTTTTTATCCTTTATTTATTGCTTGAGTAGAAAATGAAAATGCCATTTTAGATGTATAAACACTGCACCATCAAGCAGTTAGTCTGACAATAAAATCCTTATGAAAAAGTGAATCTACATTTTAAATGTTTCTGGTTTACAAAAACAGTAATTTCCAAGGAATACTGAGGTTGTTCGCAACTATATTGTTTTTCCTGCATAAATCACTGCATTCTAAGAAAAATTATTTCAACAATAAAAATGACCCTAATGGCTACATTTACATTAGGAAGCCATGTGATGAAAAAGAGTTGTACAGCATAATAGCTTGTGCTGGACCCTCTGTCCTCAGACTATTTTCCTTGGACAAGCTCTACTCAGAGCCTATGCACTGAATCCCATTTATTGCTGGGAGGGGTGCTGGGTTCAACCCCAAAAATTCAATTTAACTTGAAGTTAAGGAAAGAAAAAAAAAAAAAAAAAAAAAAAAGCTTAGCTAAGTGGGGAGAACTGGGAGATTTTGCTTTAGAAGCTCACTCCTGATTCAATGCAAAATAACAGTATCTTATAAATGAATTAATTTTATAAATGAACTCATATAACATATTCACTTTTGGAGGAAGTAATCTTTATTACAGAGATACTATGTTTGAGATCCCAACTTTCCAATGCTTGATGGACATTAATGAATTAATCTCGGAATATAGTAGTATGTATTATCACCTCCATGTTACATAAAGGTAAACTAAAGTGCTGTGAGTACTCCAGTAAACCTATATGTAACCCTCTCTGTAGATCTTTAACAGGACCATCCTTACAAATGCCTTCACAGAGTTTGTGAGGTGATAACTTATTTATATGAGTTTTTTTTTTTTTATTTCACTTAGTTTAAGAAAGTTGAAAGTACAAATACCAGGTCAGAGCATAGCTGATGGCAAAAATGCACAAAGCATACATCAGGGATAATGCTCATAGTGGTTAAGCTTCTTTTGATGGGTAGCTACATGGGTAGCAGATCCAGCTTCCTCACACTGCAGCACTCAAATACAGTTTTTGGACTGCTGGCTGGCCAGTGAAGCCTCCAAAAACTGTGATCCCCCCAGTCCCTCTCTTTGCCTGCACCAGGTTTGAGTGGGCATCCAATGAAGCAAGGGGGTAAAGAAGGGCTGGGATGCTTCTTTTGGCAGTAGTGCTGCTTTATGTCAGCTGAAAGCATTAATTGCAGCTTAAATTAGCATATGAAATAAACTGAAAACACAGCCTGGGGTTAACATGGCATCAGAGACTGTTTTCAGTAGATATGCCCCATTGCCACGAGCAAAGTGGTCCTTGTGCCGGCTCTGCACCAAAACACAATCACTCCTACACTGAAATTATGTCTTTTAGGGCTGGTAAGGAAATTTCAGAATGATTTGCCAGAATGAGGGAAGGTCCTTCTTAGGCACAAAAGGAGTTAGACATATGTCTGATTTCAATTGGAAAGTCTTGGATGCAGTCACCTACAGAGTGCTTTTCATTCTGTCATCCTCCAGAGATAACAGACATTAGTCCTTGCTGGAAGCAGTGCATTTTCTTATCAGATGGGGCAAGCTGATATGGTGACAGATTTCCATGCTCCCAAGTAATCTTTTTCTGCCTAAAGCATCAACTCTCTGTACTATTTTCATTATTTTTACCTTGTCACTCAAGACGTTCATTGCATTTATCACTTAGAAGGCCAACGAGAAGTTGAAGACAGTGGTGAATCCATTTAAGGATTGTGCTTCTTTACCCATAAATAATAATAATAATAATAATAAAGACAGATTAATAATTCACTAACATGCTGGAAGGAAGCTTTTTTATGATATGCCCTACAGATGAACAGTGCTAGACAGCCATTCACCCTACCTCTCCTCCAATGGCCCAAGCAAAAATGACTGTCTCACATGTGAAGAAAGAGTCTGGCATGTTGGGGTGGTAACACTCATGTCCGTAGTCCAGCACACTGTCGTTCAAGTTGCTGCTGCACTGATACAGCAGGATATGGTGCACCAGGTTCTCATGGCCCTTCTGGATCAATGGCTCAACCTGTCAGTATTGAAAAAAGGAGAGGAGAGGAGAGGAGAGGAGAGGAGAGGAGAGGAGAGGAG
>CM021733.1:60068841-60149379 GCA_011075105.1 Heteronetta atricapilla | reverse complement strand
AAGGAAAGGAAAGGAAAGGAAAGGAAAGGAAAGGAAAGGAAAGGAAAGGAAAGGAAAGGAAAGGAAAGAGACATCTCAAATATGACTATTTCAATGTGGGTATGCAGACAGAACAGCAAATAATATGGTCCACTTTCACTGAAAGAGAAGGCTTGATATTCAATTGTAACTAGGTTGAGATGCTACTTCAGCACTCTGCAACTCTAAGCATTAAAAACATTCTTGGGTGCATCAATGGGGAACAGGAAGAAAAAATCTGTGTCTTGACTAAACCTATGTTGCCATCTGTCTTGCTCTCCCTTCTCCCACCCCAGTCTTGAACTGTCACTTTTCTTTCTCCCTGCCCAATCCTGTTTAGCTGCATTCCAGCATGAAGGGGATATAAACCAGCTGTATGTCTGCTCAGCTAAACCAGCTTGGTATCTCAACTACTCAGGACATTTCATCCCTGACTCTGCCTCTTTTGTACTACGTTGAACTAGAGCTGCCCATAAATTCTGTAAATCTAGGGGGAGCCTGGAGGTATAACCCCACATTCCTCAGCAGATCAAGATGGACTTCCAAATTTTTTAAGACATCTATGAAAAATCAGACCTAAATTACAGTCTGTTCAGTTGTAAAGACCTCATTAACATTAAGTAATTCCCCAGAGGTTGGGTGCTCTGGTCTGCTTGTGGCAATGAGAAGATGGAAGGTTCACAGGGTTGCAGGAGTGCCCACAGTGTAATGTGACCACTGAACTTCAGGGTAGCCCAAAATTTCTTCCAATATAACGTTTACTCTCTCTTCAGATGGATGACGTTAAATTATCTCCATCAGAGATGACATCTGAGCAAACATGAATACTTCTAAAAAATTATTTTGCTTTTCATAAAGATCATATTCCACAAAATATCAGCATATAGAAAACAATATTAAAATGAAAAGAGTTTCTCCCTTGTTTTGCATTCAAATATTGAATGCAAATCCATGTCTATCATATCTATCTTTAAGTTGAATAACATACACATTCTCTGTAAATGTTTTCAGAAGAAAGGTGACATTTTAGCAATACAGCACTTAAGATGTGGAGAGCCATGCAGTATTGCATTTTACTATTGTTAGGAAAGAGAAGGTGTTTTAAAGAGGGAAAGAAATGCATATACATTCTAACATTTCATCTATTTGTTTTGCAAGCACGTGAATCCTGGGTACCAGAGGACGAGAGCAGGGTAAGAAAGAAGAGTTTATTATCTTATTAAAATATTTTCAGCACAATATTGCCACCATAAATTCATCTCTGCACTTTCTTCAAACCACTAAACCAATTACAAAAGGGGAAGGGCAGGAAGAAGTGACTAGAGTGTGTTCATAACAAGACCACCCTCAGTGAAATAAATGTGCAAAATACCATTGAAGTCAGGCTCCTGGGGAGTCCAGCTGCTGCTGAGTACCAGCAAGTCTGTCCAAGAAGTGCTCAACCCAAACCCACCCACTTCACTGTGCTTAGAAATCAATGGAAAGATGCCAGTTTGCACAGACATATCAAAGTTTTGTTCTGATGGCTAGACTGAAATACTTCACAAGGGGTATTCTGTACTGTTTTCAGTAATCCCTATTTTGGTTAGCATTACCATCATCATGAATTACTGTACTATGAAAATAAAGGTATTTTTGAAAAGGTGCAAAGAGTCAGTTCTCCCATCAGATAAGAATTCATATCCAAATATATCAGGCTGACTGACAATGATTTAGAAATCCATTTCAGCTTGATGTTGCTTCCTCCTCTGCTTCTTCATATACATCTATCCAAATAATGCAGAATCATATCATGGCAGTTTATACATGAAACAGCAGTACATATCTTGAGAATTTAGAAATTCCACATAGTGGAATTCCACATAGTATATGGGCTAATCAGATGGTTGTTATGGAAATATTATCTCTGTATCTACCAAGAAAAAAAAAAAAAAATTTTGTCCAAAGGCATGATAGTTCTGCCTGCTGTTACAGGATCCCAGCACCTGTTGTGCTTACAATCACTACTGCAAAACCATCTTCCCCTCAGAACAATGGGACATCACCAAAATTAGAAACTCACATCCTGTCATCAGTTTCTTAGCGTCAGATACCTAAACATCTTATTCTTTTGTTAATGAAAAAAACAAACAAACAAACAAACAAAAAAAAAAAACACTTGAGCATCTTTCCAGTGTATCTTGTAGGACTTCTCATATTCTTCAGATGCACCAAGAAATAATGAAAAGCAGCAGTGAACTTAAGACCTGTCATACATTTTAATTACAACTTGATTACAGAACTACCACCCTTCTCTCCTTCCTTTTTAAACAAATACAGAAAAGAAAAAAATAGGAGTGGGTCAAAAATCTTTTAACAAAATTTTAGGAAAATCTCATGATCACAAATTCTTCATTACCCAGTAATGAAAATGAAAATTTTACTGGCCAGCTCCCTAAGGCTCTCAGCTTCATTTCTGACTGAAACATGAAAGAACAGCAGCCCCCCTTGACACACTGGGCTCCCTTTCTCTGATTCAGTAAGTAGCTAACTATACTTACTTAGTGGAATAACTTCAGCAGAAAATAAAATCAAACACTTTTATTTGACCCTTTATTCCTAGTGGTTAACTGGAGCAGGGATTTAAACATGCCAATTCTACATCACAAGTGAGTGCTGTCCTAGTTACTCAACCATTTGTCATTGTAGCTTATAGAGTGAGGAGGTTGTTTAAGCTTCCTCTCTCACTTTCCACAAAGAGCATCTGTGCAGCTTAATTTGCTTCAAGCAGTAAAGAAATTACATTTTTTTTTTTTTCAATAAACAGAATTCTTGTTTTCTGGCCAGTCTTACAAACAATGATGAACAATGACCAAGTTCCTCAAAAACCAGGCCAAATCTAGTAAACCACTAGTGCATTTAAATTTGCACATAAGTAGTCCCAAGTGTAAAATCAGTTGCTAGAGCAGGTATCTACAATTAAATAACTAATACCAGGGTGGCCTGGTTTCCAGAGCACTTGCAGTCCCAATGAATTATAACACAATTTCTGGGCTCATCTCCTACAAGGTTATTCCTCTATGAACAGCTCTATATCAGTCTCAATCCCTAATTATAGGCATTCATTCATAAAATGTGAACTGTTTAGTGCACAGATTCAGAGTTTCCAATTATCTGAATTTTTAAGCATAAAATTTTTTTTGGGGGGAAGGATTGCTAGTCTTTAATCCACAAACTACAGAACTGAAAGCTTAGCTAAGGTCTAAGTTTGCAGGTCTCCAGTCACAATAATGGTGGGCCAACACTGAAAAGCCACCATGGCTGTCTTGTGCATTTGTCTTCAGAAATAATTCAACTCTTAGAATACTTATGAAAAGATAATAATTTACTATGCTAAATTAGGGCATGAAGAAAAATACAGAAAAGGCAATAAAAGTATGGCATACTATATAATAGTTAATAAACACTGCAGACTTCATTCATTCATTTTTGTTAGGATTCTTATACATAGACTTGCTTAGTTTGTACTTGTAAGGTAAGGGGACACTCAAATGTCACTTTCAGCCAGCAATATCTGATAAATTTAGAATGGGTTGTAGTGAAAATGGGAGTCAGCCTTTCAGTATGAAAGTATAATTACTTTCAGTAACTATGATGAAAATTGTGACTTTGAAAAGTTGTTCCTTTCTCTTTCCTTGGTAATTCCTACTCACCTCCTTTTAGCCAAAGGAGTAAAGAAAGAGGTTGAAAAGAGATTCAAAGGGAATATGCACATAATCACCTAAAACATTCAATTCTCCATTTTACCTCATTCTTTGAGGTGCCTTCACTGTTTCTGCAATACAAAGAACCAGGGTTCATCTATTTGCCATGGCGGGAATAAGCCAGAAGAGATATTGCACTACTGGGGCACCTCAGTGACTTCCTCGCCTGCAGGCAAAGTGCATTTTCTGCTTGACATTTCATAACTGCCAGGGGCTTGGGGAACAAAAGCCCTATGTCCAATCTGCATCAAATTGCCGAAAGCATTTGGAACTGGAAAAAAATAAGTGGATGCACAAGAATTGCCTTCCCCTGCTTTTCACAAAACCTGCAAAAGGAAGCTGCTGTTTTATTATTCATGATGGCTTACTTTTTGCATCCTCTCTACCTTTCCTGAAAGCTTGGGTGAAACATCTTGCTAAATGAGCACACTGACATACAGGAACTAATCTGACTTTCATTAAAAGAGGTAAAAACAATAGAGGTATTATAATCCCCCACCACATCAAATCATAGTTCCAAAGAAGAAGGTATTTAAAATAAACATCATGCAAAATAAAAACAATACCTTTTGCAACTAGAAGTATGGGTTATGGTTATGGTGTTTGATTAGCATTATCTGTATTGATGGGGCAGGTTGAGAGGTGTCAAGGAGTTCTTTTCATCATTACTGTCTCTCTTAGTACTTCTCAAAATATTGACTTTCAAAACATATAAAAATAACAAATTTTCAATTTAAGTTAAAATAGAAAAGACACTTACTTCCCACCTGTTACTTTAACAGAAACCCTGTTTAAGTCAGCAGGTTTACATCACACAAACAAAGAAAATGCCTACACTCACTAGTCCTGGATTACTTAGCTTCAATTTTTCTTCCTCTCTTCTCTATTACCTATTATTTCTTTACCTACTACACAAACTGAACATACCACATGCATTTGTTTATTTTAAAAATAAAAAAAAATAAAAATAAAAAAGCCAAAATTGTAACATAATAGAGGCTTGCATCTCAAGCTGCTGATAAGCAGGGTCAAGATACTAATGTAAGACACATTAAGCAGGACGAAAATGCAAACAGATGAAATGGTCCAAGAAGTTAGATTCCCTACAAGGAAAAATTATCTCCAGAAAGCTGGAAGTCTTTCTTGCTTATTCTTTTTCCTCCCTTTTTATTTGCTTTGCTTTCTTTGATGTTACAGCTGTGGTTTGTTCTTCATGCCTGTTTGTGTGAATGATAAAAGTCAGTAAACTATCTCCATAGTCTCCCCATAGTGTCCCTGTTAGAAAATACAGTTCACAGATCTTAAGTAAACAAAATGCTGAATTTATTTTTATATACTAAAATAGCAACTGTTTTTTGGTCTTGTTGCAATTTTTTTATATATATACAGAAATGTCAATGAAAAATACAATTTTATTTTTTCAGGCTCAAAAGTTATTTTCAACTTGATTTTACATTTCAAAGTGCCAAGATAAAATGTGCTGCCAATAATCTATTACATACAGTGACATATAGCCTTCTTTAGCCAAATGTACACTAATAAATGCAGACCACAGACGTATCTAGCCTTGAATCTCTGTGGGATGTCTTGTTCACATATTCATAGAGCTAAACTGTCTAATAATTGGTCGTACAGCTGCCTGAACCATGTCTGAGCATTAGTCGTTCAGCAGCGGTCAAAACCATGCCGGGCAATCTGCAATGAAGTAAAAGGAATGCAGTCCTCAAGCAAGGCTGTGATACTAAACATGAAAGGGGATGGTTTGAAAAAAGAACAGACATACCTCAGCCCAGAGTCTTCTTCAAACTGACTTCAGCTGCACAAGTGTTAAGCTACTAAGATTTCCAGATTCCTCTGGAGAACACTAAAAATCACCAAGCATCTTGCCATGACCTCTACTAACCAAAAGACACTACGGCATGATATGGCATTTACCACTGTAAATGACTCCAACCAAGGCCTTAGCCTTACACAACACTGTGTGTATGTACCCCCAGTGACACAAAGAAAAAACATTTTTTTATAATCTCAAAACTGAAAATAAAATCTGTCACAAGATGTTGTCCTAGCATTGCTGTATATAAGATTCTATTGCACAAGTTGACTATTTTATTTATATGAGTTTGCCATGTCCCTGATTAACTCAGAGCAAAAAGTGATGGTTGTGAAACTGAGTGCTGGCTGAGATTACTGAAGAGAATTTTTGTAACGGGAGATGGAGGTTTTTGCTCTCTGCTTTCTATACTTATCCTTGGGAAGAACAATCACCTTATTATTGACTACGCTGGACTTCATACTTTTTTCCAAAATGTACAGCATGTACATTCAAAAAAACTGTCCAATTTAGAAAAGCTCTTCAAAGGTAGATACAATATCATCAAGGTTATTCTGTTTTTTTTTTTTTTCTTTTTACTTTTTTTTTTTTCAAAAATGTAGTCGCAGAATAAACAAATATTTATCTAAAACATCTGATTAAAGGTTTAAGATTTTTCTTCCAAAAAGAAAATACTTGGAAATACTTGGCTTAATAAATTTGAGTCTTTTTCAGCAAAAACTCTGTGCATTCACCACCACCAAAACAAACAAACAAAAAATCTCAATAAGAATATGGTTTTGTTTTCATATAATTTTTCAGAAAGAAAAAAATGCTAGTGCCTTTCTGCTTAGCATTGGTTCTTCCACAAAACTCAGAGGTGTGCTGAGCAAAAACCTAAGAGCTAGAAATATGCCCCTGAGCTGGGATAGATGTACATGACCCCAAGTGCAGACCAGGTTTTTAACCGCAACAACCCAACAGCTATCTCGTGTCCAGAGGATAGCCTGTCTAGGCCAGCATTGTGTCTGGGACACAAATTT
The DNA here is from genome assembly GCA_011075105.1 of Heteronetta atricapilla. Taxonomy (NCBI): domain Eukaryota; kingdom Metazoa; phylum Chordata; class Aves; order Anseriformes; family Anatidae; genus Heteronetta; species Heteronetta atricapilla. The sequence continues at coordinate 60,142,762 of CM021733.1, read as the reverse complement.
TCTGCAGACTTTCAGCCTCAGGTTCTGGAATCCTGGGGTCAGGCAGGGACCACCCTTCTAGCCCTCCACCCACCTTACCCATCTGTCAGAAAGCATTAAATTAATACCACAGAACATTTATGGCTGAAAGAGATAAGTCAAATGCTCAACAGGCTGCAGTCTAGCATGGACTAGCTGCTGTAATCTTTACTGAGATTGGCCCTATCATTTGCATGCACACAAGTGAAGGTCCATTTGTTTTTCTCACTGTATAATACAGACCTTAAATTCATCCATTACTAACAAAACACTTTAAATTGCTCTTGATCCCAAGTGCTTCTGAATTTATACTATGCTGTTTAGTTAAAAAGGTGTATGTTTTGTTGAGCAAATTGCAGGAGGCATAGCAATGCCACTGTATCTATTTCACTGGTAGTTATCTATGTACAAGCATTGATGATTATCTTGAATTGTCCTCCAAACATAAAAATGTTCATCTAAATTATTTTCATGCACATTTCTCACAAATTCAAGCTGAAGAAAAACAAAACCTGTGTAGTTACTGACATATCTGGCTTCTTAAATTTTAATATGAAAGAGATGCAGATGTAGAAAAGGCACAGGAAACAGCAACTACCCCCACCCTCAACCTAATAATGTGATTAGGTAAGGTTTCCTTGGAGGATGGAAATTTTCCAGACCAAAAATAGAGGTTCCATACAACTTAAGGCATTTAAATTTGCATGGCTTGTCCATGGTGTGGGGTTGGTTTTTTTTTGTTTGTTTGTTTTTTTTTGGTTTTTTGTTTTTTTTTTTTCTCCAAAGCAAGATTCAAACACAGAACATAATCCCAAGTTGAAATAACAGTGCTGACTTGTTTATTTATTTGTTTAAGTTATAATGTTGGCATTTGTTTTTATCTGGTTTGGGGTATACTTCAAAACATGTAACAAAAATTATAACATCACTGTGGAGAAAAAAGTACTTACCACATGAATGGAAACACTTAATCAAAGCACAGATATTTCCTGTTCTTGGTGTAAAGCAGAAGGGATTTGTTTACTCAGTGACTGTGTTGTTCAATGAAGGCTCTTATTTAAGTTTTATTAACATACCACATTAAGAACTAATTACCATATTGCAGTTTTAAGCTGCAGAATTTTCATAGGAAAAGAATAAGGCCTTCATGATAAAAGTCACTGTTGCTGTGCTATTATTTGGAGAGGAGGCTGTACCTCTAAATTCACACAAATCTCCATATATTTTGTCCCCATATATTACCACAATTAAAGAAATGATAATGATTGAACTGTACATCCAGAATTTCTATAGATCAGTGTGCAGAATAATTTAAATATTTTAATTAGGAGAGAAGAATCAAACAACATAATAATCATGAAAAACAAAGCATTTAAAATGAGAACTAGAGATGGCTTAGGGCTTCTTGTTCTCTGCCATCGAGTCCATTCCTAAATTCTTATTCCTAATTAATTTCCTGGAACTCTGCCACTGACAAAGTTTCAGATTTGAAAGGCATGCAGTAATTTAGACTAAATCCAAAAGAAATATACCTCAAAGAAATATTCATTTAAAAAATGGTTTCTGCCTGAGGTATGTCTGAAGATTTAAGATAACACATTTAGCAACAGTTAAAAAGTATAACCCTGAGGAGCAATCTGATAAAAAGCTTGGGTCAAGAAGAAACATGTTTCATTCAGTTACACTTTCTGGCAATACATTCATGCACTCTCAGGCAACAGAAAGATGGGCAGAATGGTTTCAGTATTCAGTACGACCAGAGTCTCTCAGCACACCATACACACCAAACAGAATTAATTGGCAATTAATCAGTAATATCATTACTTTCTTGGGAAAACAATATAATAATAAAGTAATATGTAACCAAATACTTTTCAGATCTGAAGCCAAGATGGGTAGTCTATAAAGAGTGTATATTATTTCCAGATGAACATATAATTTGAACAGTATAAGTAATGAAGGTACTTATCAAGTTACTCATACAGTCAATGAAGGTACTCCCTTTTAGTTCATGAAATATCCATTAATAAACAGAGATGTCTAGCTGTTTCTTTGAGATGGCAATGGAAGAGGTTTTAACACTATTGTACAATGGCAAAATGTTCCCTTTGATCATAGCTTAATAACATCATACTTTTTCTCTTCCTGCTTGGGAGGGAACAAGAAGCTTTACCAAAGACAGAATGCGTGAGAATATCCAACATGTCTGCTTTGTGTTTTACAAATACATGGCCATCCTGTTAGCAAACATGTTTTCTGAGAAGGAAATGCTGACTTTTGCAAAGGAGAACCAAAGGCGAACATGCATGAGAAATACTTTAAGCCTACAGATACTGATTATCTACAGCAGTCACCAACCCAGACTCTCTGGCCCTTGATGTCTACTGACGTGAAAGCATTGGATAAAATTTGCTCAAGGCTAACGATGTTGACTTGGCACAGCTTCCTAGTCAGCAGAACAAATTTTGGGAACTGTTGCTTATGCTCTCTAAAAAAAAATTATTTTCAGGTTTAGCATACATGAGATGGTTTACAAAACAGATGTTGCTGAGTAGTGTATGTTAGGTTATGCCTAGGTTAATACCATGATTCCCACATTTTCTCACCCTGAACCAGATCCTGGTACACTCGCTCCAACACTCATCAACAGCTCCCAGAAAGCCACACAACAAGTGCCATTTTCAGATGACATGACTGTTTGGAAGTCACTTAACAATACTGTAGTAAAATTATATTTCTTATGATAATTTTCTTATTTCTCTATTCTTATTCTTAATTCTCTATTCTCCATACAAATTATAATTCTCTAGAAACCAATACTCAATTCACACTTCACAAAATAGAAAGACACAGTTCCAGTTCAAGCAACTTATGAGATAGCAAAGGCAAAGTCACTGAAATGAGGGGAAAAGAGAAAGAAGACTAGTTTTCAATGTTTAATAATTTAGATACTTATGTTTTCTCAGGTTAAGGTTGTGTGTTTGTTTGTTTTAATTAGACTCATGATGTAAGTTATTCTCATAACAGGTAAAACTTCACTTAAATTGTGGCACAAAGAGAAACTGTTCATCATCTAGCTGTGGTTCAGTCATCAACTGTGTAAATTTGATGTCATATGGTTGGACATGGTGGAGTGGTATTGTAGTTATTGACTAAACTATTCTTCCACTGTTGTTAGTGCTCTTTCTGTTTTACTCCCCAAGGGAGTCAATGAGTCTATGCTCTCGACATAGCTGCAACTACCGTCCACTGCAAGAGGAGGCAGAAATGGGGAAGGTATTTTTACATTACTCTCTGAAGACTGAACCAGTAGTTAATGCTGGGGTCAGAGAGGGAGAGGTGGAAACTGAAGAAAAATACTTCTTATAGTTAAATCAGGGATGAAATTTCTTCTCCCTAAAAATTAGATTGGAGCAATTAAGTGTGGCCCTAGTGAAAATTTAAGCAAATTGAAGCTTAAGTAACAGCTTAAGATGCTGTTACTATGTGATGCATCTGAATTAGAAAGTTGATTGTAAGAACCAATGATAAGCAGTTAGCAGGACATGCTCTGTGATCCATCCAGATGCTTACTTCATACTGCGTAAGCCCCACCGTCAGATTTTGCTAACTATGAACCCTGCTGTTCTGCTATTTGCTCAGAAGATGATTTACAATTGCTCATCAGATGCCCAATTCTTCTTTGAACTATATTACCTACTATAAGAAGTGTATAATAAACCTATCTAGGTTGACTACAGACAATTGCTAGACAAGATTTTATCTTCTGAGTGCACTAGCTAATCATATTATTCTAAAACTGAAGATAAGAATGGGAGGGAAAAAAACATTTTACATGACATAATGGGGTAAATCAATTGCAATTCTCCACTGAAGATCTCAGAAATTGGAGTTGAATCTCCAAAAGTTTCACCAAAGCTGCATCCTCCCCTTCCCCATGCTCACCTTTAGTCATATTTTAAGTGCATATATGCAACTAGAACTTACATAACTTCTGACTTTTATTTAACCAGAAAGTCACATAAAATACGTATTTTCCAACCATGTGTTGGCCTAGTGAATACAATTCCATAACGGATGGATGTTGTCTTAAACAAATAAATAAATAAATAAAATCAAAGAAACAGGATTAAATTAACTAGATGTTCAAGTTTGGTGATGACAGAACTGAAGTAGATTATTTTTGCATACCAAACATGGAATAATTAATAGAGCAATAGGAGCACAGCTTAAGTATTCTTATTGTAAAGATATACAAGTGAAATGAAAGGAGATTACCACAAAATAAGAATACATTCCACTAGGAAAAATTAAATTTGGTGTGACAGGAAAATCTGTGGTCAGTGTAATTTCATCTTTGATCACAGAATGAAATAATGCATGAAATAATTTCACATATGAAATAATTCAGCAGGTTGTGGAAAAAAAAAAAAAAAAAAAAAAAAAAAAAGCCATTTCTGCCATTTCTGTTATTTCTGTTATTTCCTCAGAGAGCTGCTTAGGAAAATTTGATTTTCCAATCAGTTCAGTTATATATGAGTCCTTAACACTGCAAAACCTAATGGACCAATTCAGGCTTGCAATGAAGACTGCCCTCCAGATCAAAGGGCAGAGAGCTTGCAAGCTCTGCAATGTAAGATGATAATTTGGTTGCCAACCTAATTTACCAAGGCTCAAATTGCTTTGCAGGGGGGGACATACAGGAAAATAGAGAACATTTGCTTGTTTCAGGCCGCATGATGCAATTTGTTTGAGTTATCACATTCGCAAAACGTAAAAGTTCAAGCCAGAGAACAACAAGCAGTTACTGTCTGGTATCACTCAAGTTAAAAATCAGTGCCCTCATTTAGGCACTGAAGGCTACACGCTGCCCTTCTGGCTTTCAATCAATCAGTCTCTTAAACTGGAGTCCCTTTGTATTTTCACACTGGGGTCTTTGGTATTACTAAAGCATTCCACTGTCAAAAAGCAGAGTTACCCTTAGCAACAAGTTTTTTTGGAGCTTCTACTTCCTTATCACAGATTGCTCTGAAACCGAACATGAAGATTTACTAGCAGCTGCTGGTGTGCTCTAATACAGGCCTTTATTTAACTGAAAGAAGCTCTCTTTTCTAAGGAAATAAGCATGGCAAAGTTTGGTGCTTATATAAAAATATGCCCAATGTAACAATTCTCAGCTAATGCTAAATAATTTTTTTCTGGTGATATGCTTGGCCTGTTTTCACTATTCACATCCTCAATTCAGTGCCAAAAAATTACACATAAGTAATTGTGGTTGAGAAAAATCATTGCTTTTCCTACAGGAAAATTTAAAAAGTAACAATAATAAAATAAAGTTTTTTTTTTTTAAATTATTTATTTTGCAACTTTTGCTCTTATTACAGCCTCTTCCATTGCCTGACCATTTTGGTGGGACACACCTTCTTTCCCTGGTTCAGCCATCAGAGAGCTACATGTCTAATACAGGGTGGTTATCAGGCTGGTTCTCTCTCTCCAGTCAAAGGAGAGAGACTGATCCATACAGGGGATGTTTGAGCTCATCTATTTCAGACACTTACTCTGGGATGACATAACTGGCTATTTTTGCCACTGACTACTACTAAGGTCATTTGAGCAGCTAGCTCATATCTGTAGATTGGTCAAGTTAGATGAGAGAAAGCCTGCCTTCATTTTTTGAAATCTCCTATCTTTAACGTGTTGCCTGAATTTAATTCAGTATGCATGAGGTGTACTTAATTTTGACCACAGCACCTAATCCCCAACATGGGGCTTGTTCCCCATTTCAGCAATACTTAACCTCTTCATTCCATTCATGTAAGCAGGTTCAAATAACACACATGAAAGGGGTGCTTTACACAGGCATCCAAAAGTTTAAAGCCTTGCAAAATTGAACCTCCTCTCCTCCTTTCCCTCTAACATTGGGATTCCCATTTAAAAAGTTATCCTACAGAATCTGAAGTATTTTGCACTCCTGAGCACAGGTGCATTGCAGCCTTCTGCTCATATTCTTCCAGCTGTACTGCCAGTTCCAAAAATTTGTAAGGTTAAAAATCATATGAAAATGAGCAATTCTTAGAGAAAAGGCATGTATATACAGCTAAATGGCCCAACTGCTCTATTGTATTTGTTATTTTACATAAACTGAAATTAAATGTCAGGCATATTTTCGTCTATGTGATTATGACTAGTTAATCTTGGGGAACTACTTTCCCAGAGGAAAATGCAGTATATTTCAAAGAAGTTAAGAAAATAAAGTAGGAAAATGGACAGTGCTGAAACTAGCATGGGCATGCCACATACCGAAGCTGAACAGTTTCACGCAAATCAATGATGGTGCATCTGGCACGTAGTATATACACACCATTCCTTCACCAGTAGGTACTGTACATTTTCAGATGTTAACACAACATATTAAACAATATGGCAGGTGTAGTGGGAAACCATGGATATAGAGGATTTTTAGAAAATCTAGGCACAGTAGAGGAATTACTGTGTTTTAAGCTTGTTTCAGTTGCACTAGGAAAACAAACAAACAAACAAACAAAAAACAGCAACGCACATGGGAGATGTAAGGTTAGTAATGAATATTACTAAATATGAAAAGTAATGAATCTTTAGCAGATGCAGTTTTATTACTAAGCATTAAGATTAAATTAAACAAATGGAAGACATGGAATATTGAAACCTAAGCTAAAGACAATAACAACAAAGATGTCTCTTTGGAACCACAAGTAGAAAGAGCAATAAAAACAAGCTTTGAAAATACAGAAAGGGCTGTATTTACCTTAATACTGAGAAATATTTCTCATGAATGTGAAACAAATTTTCACTTTCGTGATGGTGGTAAACATCTACTTGATGCCAGCTCACGGTAAGCAAAAAATAATTCAATTTGGCAGGAAAAATAACAATCATAAACGTGTCAATGCATACATATGCGTGTACACTGAAAATCATACGTCTCGACTGTACAAAAATTAAAGGGTTTCAGAAGCCCAAGTGTGCTGCCACTAAATAACTTTTTTTTTTTTTTTTAAACTAGAAGGGAAATAATAAAGGGACTTTTAAAATGGGCGGCTTGCAGGATGGAGGGTGCTGCACAGTGTGCCCTTTTCACTGTGTGCTCCTCTCAGTAAGTGTCTCTCCCTCCCCAGCCCTGGCATGGCAGTGACTGCATGTCTGTAAGGGCTATCCGCACCCGCAGCAGGAGCTGCCCTCTGTGCGGCTTGAACACGGAGACAGAAACCTTTTCATGAAGAGGCTGGTGCATGGGCATGCCTGTCTGTCTGTCTGTTTCACCCACGGATCCCTCCCTTCCTCCTTGGAGGAGTCCTCCTGGAGCAGAGGTCCTTCTCCAGGTGCAGTCATTGACACCAAAAAAGTGGCTTTAGCGATGAGATTAAGAGACATATTCAGGACGAGGCAAAATAATGTTGTTTATAGAGCATGGCAGAAATCCTAGCAAGAACTAACCTTAAGCCCATCTCCAAAAAGTCTGGGCTAATAAACAGAATGCTTTTTTTTTTTTTTTTTTTTTTTTTTTTTTTTTTTTCTAAGAAAGCTACTTCTGAGAAAGCTCAGAGCTCACTTCCATCTGTGAGAAAAACAAAATCCCTGTAGGGCAGTAAGCCTGAAGCGCATACCACAGCCTGGAGCTCAAAGCAGCAAAACAGGCCAGTGCACATGTAGCTGCAGGGGGATATTGCAAACAGGCAGCGATGTGCGCTCTGCCATGTGAAGAGCTGCCAGGGTCTGTGCTCCAGGACCACTTTGGAGCCATCCTGCAAGCAGATGCAGTGAAGGAAGGCAGTTTCTGGCCACTACCTCCAAGCAATCCCTTTCACCTCTTCTGTGCGATGTTATTTTCAAAATTGATCTATTACCCTGATAACTGTTTCTGCTAACAAAAATAAGTAAGCAAGCAAGCTAAAACACAGGAGAGGGAAAACCATTGGAAGTTTAAGAATTTTTCAAGTAGCCACCCCTCGTCCAGCTAGGCTGCTTGAAGTTAAGGAGTAATGACTCCACCAGAGCCACAAAAACAGCCTGGTGCCTGACATTGTTTGCAGTCTGAATAACTCTTATCACTATTACGTCCAGCTATTGAGAATTCATCTTATTTTGCTTTATTTCTTAGCAGGCATGAAGTTATTAGAACTAGCTTTGTGAGTTATTTCTCCAGGAGTTCCTGAGTCACGAGAGAAGATCTCGTAACAGAAGGTATTGTAGAGACATGTAGGAAGACACACTCTTTTCCCTGGGGAAGAAGTTGCAGAGATATGAAATGAAGTAAGATTAGAAAGAGAAGTCCTAACCCTGGCTGAGTGCCCTGTTATTGCACTGAAGCTCTGTTCTCCATTGCAGCACAAGGAGAAGTTACTTATCCATGTCCTCATTCTACCTATGAGATGAACTAAGATTACAGTCTTATCTCTTGCACAATTTACATGTCATGTAGTGCAACTTGATCAAGAACAGTCAATGAAAGTACACTGTTTCTCATTACCTGAGGTTCCTGGAAAGTCACATGAAGATTATGTAAAAAGAAAGAAAAGACATAAGATCTTACATAATTTACTTTCCACTGATTTTGAAATCTTATGCTAGTTATTTCTTTATCTTGTGCTAACAGAAAAACACAGTGCTTCCAGCCATTACCCAAACAAGCCCTTTGATTCACTTGAAATCAGCAGCTTGCTCCCCCAGGTGGAGGACTTTGCCTTAGCTCCCCAGAGGGCAAAGGCTGTATATTGGCACATGTGCAAAATAGCTTGTCATTGCCCAGAGAATCATTCAGTTGAGTCTTCTTTTCTCTCTTTTCTTTTTTTTCTTTTATTTTCTTTTTTCTTCTTCTTTCTTTTCTTTTTCTCTCTTTTTCTCTTTTTCTTTTTGAATTTTATTTCCAAAAGAAGAACATCTACTCCAAAAGCACAAAAGAAGAAAAGGAAAATGTCATGATCCTGACACCCACGCTATCCAGCTTTTTTATACAGGTGCCTGTCTGGTTCTACCTGGAGTACTTTTGTTGTGCTTCTGGTGCACATCCTGTCAAGTTTCACCCAAAGGGATTCAGTTCATGAGCTCTGCAACTGCATCATGAAGGTATCATTGCCAAAGTGAGGAAGAATAACTTGAAGATTCATTTCAAATGCATGCTCTTCATCTAAACACTACTCTAATGCTGTTAGAGTAGTGTTTTAATTTGGATGTGCCCTATGACCAAGCGTCATCGCTTCGCCCAGCTGTTGTGCCACTAATGTGTAGTTACTGAATATAATTGTAAATGCTTTGAAGACATTCTGTAGCATATAGCTACTCTTTTTAAAAATAATGTGTGGAAGTTAAAAAAAAAAAAAAAAAAAAAAAAAAAAAAAAAAAGCCTCTTAGCTGGAAGTTGTAGCCTCTACCTTTACTCCTAGGTCAAAATTTTTCTCAGACATTTTCTTTCATTTAAATAGTGTGCTTTCCCAAGGAAAGTGACTTTTTAAAAATACATTATTATGAAATGAACAGAACAATTTACAAGACAAAAGGAATGATGGGGAACAGCTAAACAATTTGGAAAAAAAAAAAAAAAAATCCTTTTGTGGTTGTTGCACCTATTCAACACTCCAGAACAGCAGCTGAGAGTACAGTTCAATGCTGCTGCTGGCACACACTGTCCGACTGCACTGAAATGTTCCAAAAAATCACAAAGTAGCACAGAAATGAATTAAGTTGGCTCACTTGTACACAATTTATGTAGACTGAATTATACCAGAGATTAATTTCCACTATTTAAACTTTTTTTTTCTGTCTATAAAAATAAGATGTGTAGATTTGTATGAAAGTGATGCTACAGAGGGAATAAAGAATCAACATCTATATAGGTATATAACTAACACTTTGATCAGGTCAAATAAATAATCTGTCCTTCCCTTTGTGAAATTCAACCTTTGTTTGCATAGTTAATATCCTTCTGAGTACCCGTAAGCCCAATCTTTTGTGTGTCAGAAGGTTTTAGGAAATGTTTAAACAGTTTGTAAGATTGCATAGACACAATTCCATAACAATCCTCTATGTGTCATCTACAAAAGTCACACATATGAAAATATAAGTTATGCCCATGAGAAGATATGCTAAGGAAGCCTTTCTACATTCATTCTTCTCTTTTCTGTAATCATTTTTCTCCCTCTAACCATTTTTAAGCAGTAATATGAAATCTATTTACTTTTCTGAAGCTAGAAAATCCCTGGGAATTCTTTTCTATTTTTTTTTAACTTTATAATAGGCAAATAAATTGCTGATTTGAAAATGTAATTCCTAAAATTATAATATGCATTACACATCATAGTAAAAATAAAGCACATAAAACTCTTCTGAAAAAATAATCAATGTGTGTCTGAACTAAAACAATGTTTTAGCTTCAACCAATTGCAGCTTTTTAGAAAAGCATACCTGTATGTGTGATCAGCCAAAATATTTAAAAAATAAATTCAGTAAATATAAATAATAAATGATTCCAGAGATAATTCTGCAGTTTTTAGCAGAACAGCATATATATACAATTTCCTCTAAATTACATATGCAAAGCATGACCCTGATACTACCATTTCAAAAGTCTCTCACTTGAAAGCAGAAAGCTAGGACTCCTGACATATATACTATATTTCAAGCAATATAGTTTTCCATAATGTTTTCCATATAGACCTCTGAAACCACCTGTCACAGATTTCAAATGTGTTTAGCAATCAAGTACTCAAAGGCAGAAATTTTGACCTTCCAATTTTTCATTTTTATAAAATGAAGAAACCCACGATATTTTAGAATATACTTACTTCTCAGACATACAGTAGAGATGACATCAGGTTCTCTGAGTTAAATTAGAATTTCAGTCTTACTAAATTCATTAGAGTAGCATGACTGACAATAACCAAAAAAACAACCAAACAACAACAACAAAATAAAATTAAATACTTACATGCAGTAACGGGTTCAAAGAAACATAAAAATGAGGGCCATGATTCAGCAGCCACATTAATACAATTAGTTCCACTCGGGTCAGGAAGTGCTAGTTGTATTATCCACCTCTGAGATGGCTTTATCTTATCTTCTTCAATTTTCCCATGGAAGTCTAAAATAACCCTTTGCTCTGTTCTTTTGATGTTCATTGATTTATATGAAACAACCTTAAGGTTACTGTCTATACAGCATTCAGTTAATGATGAATGAATAGAAAAAGCACCTTAAGGCTTGTATATTTATTTTAATTAGCTATATCACTATGCTATCTTAAGTAGTCTTGAACAATAATAAGAAGTTGTTCCTTTATGAGGTCTTCAGTATATTGCTCCTGGGGAGGAATGTGAGAACCAGTTTTCTCTCAGTACTCTGAAGCTTTCAGTTCCAAACTGAAAGAAAAGCTAGAAAATGTATGACACAAAATCACGTTTATGCATGTAGGTTTTGAAATCACCTTGGATCACACTGAATTTCTTGTAGGTGTTTATACATTTTCATTAACTTTTGAATAAACTACAACATCCATCTTTTTTTTGTAATATTTGGCTTTTACACAGCCAAAGGTAATGAATTCTGTGCTCACATGATGCCCATCATTTTAACAAAATTCTCCAATTAATTATTTTTAATCTAAAATTACTCTCCTTTAAAAGAAATCCCTGACATTCTTATATAAAAGTTGAAGCTTGACAGAACATGCTTTTAGACAATTTTACTTAATCTTTGCCAAAAATGTTCATGAACAGCAGTAACTTTCAACCATATTTTCTTAGGTGAGAGAGGACACGGGAGAAGAGAAAGAAATGATCTCTATCACTGCATGCTGATTGTTAGGGAGTACCAGGGCCAGGTGCTGAGCACACAAATGCATACTTTTTACCCATGTTTGTGAAGATGTACAAGAGGTCTTGGTTTTACTCCACCATGGAGCTAAACAAATTTTGAAAGTGCAGTAATTGATTTGAAGAGTCATCATCCTCACCTGAACTCTAAACACAAAAACAGAAAACATAACCTGGACTTCACACAGTCTGAATCACTCACCTTTGTCACATGGTGCTTTTCATGTTGTACGGGAATCTTAAACATTTGGCACCAGTATGTTGTATCCTTGTCTGGTATAGGCACCTGTCTTAATGAAAAGGGCAACAATATTATAAAAGTCATACTACCCTGTTGTGTAAGCCTTAACACTGGGTTTAACCTTAACCCTAACTGCACATAAATCCAAAACCCAGAGTAACTTACGTCTTTGTTTGTCAAGTCAAAGTATGGCAAAGAGGCAGATGAGACTTCTGCTTTCTCAGGGTTCAGTAAACGTAGACTCTTTGTACCACGATTAGACCCATGGTAATTTTGTCCTGCTTCTCCCATGTCTTTGTGGTGGTAGGCCCATATTACCCGCACTGTGCTCTCCTGGAAAAGCAAAACAAAACAAACAAACAAAACCCATAAGGAATAGGAACAATACCTTCTTCACACAGTTCATTTAATTCCTAATATAGATGTGATGTAGGTGTCGCTGTACTTGAACAATGATAATGCATACCAGAGGTGAAATCATCTACTGATACAGCGTTTTCTTTAAAATGAATCATGTTTTATATTTCCAGGGATTTACATGAGAGATCTACATAAGTTGTATCTTTCTCTGATAGCTTCCTTCACTAATGCAGCAAATTTAAGTCATAACTGCAAATAGCAGAACAGACTCATAAAGACATAACCACCTAAGTAAGTAGAGCATTTTTTTCCTAGAGATGGTGCTCATTTGACCAGCACTCAGAAGGTACCCTCCCAAAACAGCTTCCAGGCTCAACTATGCAAAGATCTGAACACCTTTTGTGAGCTGCTGTCCCTATATGCTAGGGAAGATAGACATTTAATTACAGAGCAGGTTTACATCTTAAAAATCAGATTACTGCTAGAGTGCACACCAATTCTCTGTAAACTATCCTCAGATTGCAATAATCACCCCTGAGACAAAATACTCTAATAAATGCTGAAGTGTCCCAGAATGTTAAATTATACTGAGATGATTTGGAGCAGGTGCAAAAACCACAGATCCATCGACTGCCTGGAAATCTGGCAGTTTATGCAGCTGTGGGTTTCCTTCGTGTATCTTTCAGCTCCTCATGTTGTTATTATTGTATATATTGCAAAAACATAGATAATGACAATAGTGTTAAACTGCTACTGTGATGCTTCCAAAATGAGAAGTAGTAAACAAACCAAAGCATAGAAAGTCTTCTAAATCTCTCTAACCTATCTGTCATTTCCAATATGAAAATCATCAACTTCATATAATTTAAAATGCTTGGGAAGTACAGTGGTTTCTAGGGCAACAGAATAATTTCCCATGAGAAGTATTTACCATGGAAAAAGTTGCATCATAAAATTATTCAATTCTTTACATTTAATATAGAATTAAACAACAAAAAAAAAAAAAAAAAAAAAAAAAGAAATATATTTTAGCTCTATATGCTCAAAAATCTAGATTTAAGATGAATTACAAGCTGGTGTAAGATCTAAAAGTGTTTCTTAACTTGACATTTCTTGAACGATTGCAAGTGTGGGATACAGGCACAGAGATACCTCCTTGAATCCTATGTTCACATGATGTGTTACAAAGTAGAGAATATTATGCATTGAAATGAAGGAACAAAGAAAGCTGAAATTTAATTATAAGAGTTTAATAAAACTAGCACAAGTATTTTACCTTGTTAATTTAAGTTGACTGAATAAATGTTTTGGAAAGTGTTTGGGGAGCTGAATTCATTTGCTAAGTGAATTTCTCTAATTCCTTTATTTTACTAAAAATGAGATTTTAATAACCAGCTTCATAATCCCATATACTTTTGGCCTGAGTTATTTCATCTCTATATGTATAGGCAGAGCATCTTACCGTTATGCTCTTATCATTTGTATCACAAGTGTGCAGTTCTCTGCTAAAAGCCAATATTGTGTGTGTACTGTTTTCCATGGCATATTCCAGATGGTAATCCTGTTGTGGGTCTTTTTTCAGTACTCTGTTTTCATCTGTAAAATAATCCTGTAGAAAATAAAAGGTGGACCATTGTTAAAAGGTAATATTAAGTTAAAAAAAATAAAAATAAAAAATAAAAAAAAAATAGCATAACTTTTTTTGCCAAATGCTGAATCCACTTAAACATTGTTTTTATGTAAAATATTGAGGGATGACAGTTTAGGTGACACTAAACACTTTTTTTTTTTATTAAAAATCTTCAAGAAAGCAAGTCTCCTTGGCAAGCAGCTTAAAAATGTCTTGAACAACTTTAACAATACACTGCCTGTACATGACTATGGCTAAATAAAGGCTGTACTCAACCAATAAGCCTAAATTATCATAACTGGGGTGTTGTGAACTTTGGGGAAATTACAGAGGGAAACAAATTCACAAAATATTCCAATCAACAAAATCACTGGTCCTTCTTTCACGACTTTGTCTTTTTTTTTCCTTCCCCACAAAAAGCTAACTTCTCGGATTGAAATCGAATGGAACCAGGAATCCCGCAGTTTAACCAGGATGAACAGTGCTTAGTGCACACAAAAGATGCCTGGAGGGTTTTGGAGTTTATTTGTTGGTTTGGGGTTGGGTGGTTTTTCTTAGAGGAAAGGTTAAGAAAGACGATCCCCAGCTCAGCAGAAGCACAGTACAATGGAGGAGCCGAGCAGCAATGTTGGGTCATTAACCTTCTCACCCCAAATTCCTACTGCCCTGCGCAGCTGCAGCAGCCGTGCAGTGCCCCTCCAGCCTCCTCCTCCCTCTCCTCTAGCCTCCTCCTGCCGCTGCCTCCAAGGTGCATCCTCTGCTTGCCCGCCTGTGAGTTTTAGGCTGTTTCTGCTCAGGCTGGGGCAGGGGTGGTTGGTTTGTGGGAAGTGCTCTGAGCACCCAGTCCTAGAGGAGAGCCTCTAGCCTTCATTAGTGAAACACCTCTTTTTTTTCCCATAATACACCATTGTAAAATGTTATGTCCAAGTATCTTAATACTGGTAAAAGTGGCTGCTGGTTTTAATTCACTAAAGGATCGGTTAGGAGCCACAATCTTCAATTTAACTGCACCCAAGAAATCTTTGTGTGTACAAGAGACCACGTGCACACCAGTCACAGTTCACAAGTCAATCTGCCTGTTATTGATGTACAAATAGCTGCGTGCCCAAACATTTCATTAAAATATTTTAATTTAGATGAAAAAAAATAATAATAAATTATCTCATATAGGTTCAAGAAAGAAAAGGATAAGAAGCAGACCATTTTTATCAGTATGAAAACTTTCAGATTTAGTTCTGTCTTCCTGTAACTATTGAAACATTTTGGATTTTTTTCACCTCCAAAACAAATCTAATTTTTTTTTTTTTTTTTTTAAAAAAAAAGGTACTGAAAAGAGTCCTTTTCCTGTCAGCACTTTTTTGTGACTAGAAGTGAATGAATACTTATATGAAAGAATACACACTTAGAAAAACTCATCAGAAAGAGCAAAAGAGAGGTCTGGGAGCTGAAGTTCTGTGCTGAAAGAAAGGGAAGTGATGAGTTTTGTTTGTTTAGAGAATGAATGACTAATTTGCTTTTCCAGATGGAAATAATGGGCTTGTTCTGGGATGATACTTGAAGGTGGGTATTTTATGGGAACAAAATGCTCCATTTCACCCCTACATCAGAGCTTGGACAGAAACAGTGTATATCTACATAGAATACCATCCCTGTTCTGAAAACACATTTCTATAGAACCTCTGCTTTCATCCTAGAAATAGTAAGGGCTTATCTGAACTAGAAGTATGTCCTTGTGAACGTTGGCTTTTACCAAAGTGTGATATCTTTTCTGAAATGTTAGATTAAATTGCAGGAAGGCATCCTTGTGTTAGAATAAGCACCCAGAGATCAAATTACTGAGGAATTGAAATCCAAGAATAGCTTTTCCACATGGAAGTAGGTTGAAAGTTTTTGCCTAAAACATCTGGGAAGGAACGTTCAGAAATATAAAGCCAAGTTAGGTGTGTACACTCAAATATTTTTCTGGTGATCTTCACCATTTCTTAAAACCCCTAAAGGACATCTCTGTAACCAAAAAAAAAAAAAAAAAAAATGTTATATAGCCCTGACTTCTATAAGCCTGCAGGAAGAGTGCAAGAATAACTGGAAGAAGCTGTGTAATTAAGATATTAACTCAGATGTGCCTTGATAACGTGATTGCCAGTGGAATGATTTCATTCTCCTGGATGACAGTCAAAGATGGGTCCCAGCTCCGGCTTGCTGCAAGGGGCTCCCTTAGTGCCTACAGGTGAGTGTTCTGGGGAAGGTGATCCCACTGCCCACACGGGTGCTTGCTGCCGACCCTGCATCGCCTCTGTGTGGCACCTTGCTCCATCGCTCCCCAGAAAGTACTCTGTGGGTAGATTTTAATCAGACCGATTAACATTAATCTTTCCCACGTGAAAATTTCTGTGTATTAATGAATTCACTGGCTCTGCTTACTTCTTCTGCCTGATACACACCCCCTTGAAACATCCCTTAAGCACCAGGGTCACAAAAAATATCCAGGGAGCAAATTCATACAGAACTCAGGAAGACAGGGATGTTCCTGTATCACCCAAGTCCTGTAACTCCACTGAGTGCAATTGGGCAGCACTAGGGGAATCAAGCGTGAATACATTTGCCAGGAGCTATTTATGAGTTATGAACTGCCTCTATTACTATTTTTATTTCTTTTGTTAAAAGTTATCCAGACGTTCATCACAAACTAAAGTCGAATAATGTAACAAGAATATTTCTGAACAGCTCAGAATTTGATTGCTCAGTCCCTGACATGAAAACAGTTTGTTTGCCACTTTGGAAACAAAATAAGGCCACATTGCCAAAACATTCTGATCTCTTTCTGTTCACAGAACAGATTATGTCAAACTGTGCATGCTTTGCTCAATTTATTCATCAGAGCTTATAAAATTTTAAGACATGCATACATGCATGTTTGTGTACCAACCTTAGTGAACAAAAGGGGGTTATCAAAAAAGAAGACACACTGACAAGTTGTGATGCCACATCCTTTTTAACAGTATGTTGGAAAAGTAAGAAAAAGTGTCTGGAAGTTTCAGTCATCTATCCTCATATTTGCTAAGCAAAGCCTGTGTAAAGCCTATTATTTTATAAACAAATATGCATTAGCACGGAACACACATAATATGGGTAACTTTCTTGCAACACAGGTAAGCCCCTTGCAATTTGGGTAGGTGGCATCAGAAACCTTAAAGGCATAAAGACATGTCTCCAGAGATGCTTCCTTTCAGAAAAGGAAAAATGATAACAAATAGAAGTCCTGTGGACTGTGGTGTAACATCATGTTACCTCATTTGGACAGCCTATACTCCACTTCAATCCTTATGTCTGCTCAGGGGAGAAAGCTTGGTTCCTCTGAAGGCCTGTAAATATGACATACAAAGCCAAAGGACTGCAAAGAGGATGAACGCACCAGAAGCCAGACATCAGGCATCTGGGCTTCAACTGAACAGAAGGTATCTAAATATGTTCCCAAATGCTCTCAGAGATAGCCTGCCATAACACAGAATTCACCTAAATTTGCAAGTTTCACGCATTTAATTCTGTTGAGAAAGGAGTGGGACATTTTCATCAACAGTATCACAGTGCTTCAATATCCATCACAGATGGTCTGAAGCCTGCCTACTTTCAGAACAGCTTATTCTTCCTACCAAATAGGAAAAGACTCCAATATGGCTACATCTTTTACAAAGATTTGGTTTTGACATGCCATACAGTCAGAAAACCTGTGTGTTTTGTGGGCAAGGTTATACTGATACAAATAATTCTGAATTTAATGGAGTTCCAGCACAGATCAGGAATAATTATCGGGTCCCTAATACTGAATTTCTGAAACACTCAGAAAGAAAAAAAAAAAAAAAAAAAAAAAAAAAAAAAAAGTAAATATGGCTTTATTTACTGATATAGCCCTTGAATCTTGAATCCAGATTATTTGGTTTCTTATGCACACACAGAATATATATGTTAAATAAAGTTAGAGCTTCAAAGTTTTACATCAATGTTACGGAAGCATGGGAGTTACAGAAAGAAGGTAAAGCTGTAATGACTATTTTTCTGGTATAAACATCTTATTTTGATTATTTAAACTGTAAGTGTTTTAAACGAAGATTTGGAAGCATTATTTGTCATGCCATGTAATAACAAAGATGTTGCTCTTATTTTAAAATTTACTTTTGAAACATTGAAAGTTTCTGCACTCCCATTGATTATATTGCACAAGCTGGCATTTTAAACTGGGGGCTATGCTCTGAGATCAAGTTGTTAGGTATCTCGTTCCTTATGCCACCTAGAAGCTGAAACAACATACGAAAAATGAAAAATCTTCTCGATTGTACAAGTTCTTGTATGTTCTTTTCCAGAAGTGAGGCCCATCATGTTGCAAAGTTTTTCAGATCCTATTAACCTCCCTCTTTCTCACAAAAAAAAAAAAGAAAAAAAAAAAAAGTAATGTTGTGTGGCATAAACAATTTCTGATTGCTGTGCTACAAAGACAGGGAGAATAATTTCTTAAGGTTGTTAAAAAAAAAAAAAAAAAAAAAAAAAAAAAGAAGAAGAAGAAGAAAAAGATGCAAATGGGCTTTTTTATCCTCAGAGAATGTAAGCACAGCTGCACCAAGAAGTCTGACCCGAAAAGCACTACCAGCTGTCATCGCATACTTGAACAGGTGTTTATAGGACTCCCTCCCCAGATCTTTACGATGTACAAGCTCATTTTGTTTATGGTATCCATTTCCCATGCTAAATTATATACAGCACCTTTCAACCTAAAGGAGCAGCACACAGCTCCCAAACTGTGGCCCCATCCAGCAATCGCCTTGCAGGCTTGGCTTGGGAGCAGCTGATTCATGTGCGTTGCCCCACTCCAGCCAGGTGCTCCCTGCCATTCCAGCAGCAGTGGAAGAGTTGCAAGCAAGTCAAAGGACAAGGTAGGAATGGGAAATAAAGGAAAAATCAAGCTGTGTCACAACTAGTCCTCACCTGTGGTCTGCAGTTTTGAATATCCCCAGACTACCCATCTGATATCTAAGTCCGGGGCTGAAGACAAGTCTAGCAAAGGAATTGGGAAGCTGCAACCAATGTGAAAGTTGGTACAAGAGAAGATCTATCCTAGTATAAATAGGATGGAAAAATTGCCACTGTATGCAAAAGAAGCGACAAAAACTTCTGTCTGAAATCAGCACCAAGCTATGTCTTTCTGGGTTTCCAAAAAAATAACTGTGGTTAACATTTCTATTTTTTATTGTTGCATTTAATTCAGATGGAATCCTGCTGCTCATGGTTCCAGAACACACTGGATATCACCACAAAAAAACTGTTTGTACATTGTATTTGGCAAGAAGTAAACAGAGCATGAGTTTACAAATAAGCAAACCAACCTTTTTCAACCCCAAATAATTTCAGCTTAACTTTAAGGCAAAGATCTTACTATACTCCTATGTCAGTGAAAAGCAAAGCCCACCCACAGAAAACTAACAAGAAGTAGTAGGAGTCTGAAAACATCACTGCTTCATGTAGGAACACCTTGAGAGCATTCCAGTTGACTGATCCAATCTTGGGATTGGCCTGCAAATGGAAAAATATCCACAGAAAAAGGTACAGTGGCAGCGATCAAACAGCTGCAAGAAGTTCCTGAAGTCAGTGGGATCAGTAAGTTCAGCTGCTGCCCTGTAAGCAGACTGCTCAGAGCTAATGGACTGATTTGTTGGGTGTTTTCTTTAACCTACACACCAGATTAGCATGAGATGATTCATTCCTTCCTGAGAAACCCAGATCTTAGTCACACGGACAGCTCTGACAAGCTGCATCTCCTCCTGGTACAGTTCCAGTTACACTGCCTGAGATACACTGGAGTCAATGTGGCTTGTTTACTTCAGGTATACTACTAACTGTAACAAGGACAAAACATTTGTATCTGTAACAAATAATATTTTTTTTGGGGGGGGGACTGTTTTTTAAATGCACACACACACATTTTCCACTTGTGCATTTACGTACACAGCTAATGCATGCACTTGTGTGTATATGTACAGATATTGTCTTTGAATAAAAAAGGCATTTTTTACACATGGAACAGTTATTTACTGAGAGACATGTCTTTGCTCATTTAAGCCATAAGTCATTTGAATACACTTCAGTGTATTTCTCATATCTCGACTGATGCTGCCCGGGGCTTCCTTCCAATAGCCAACAACCTCCAGTGATTCCCCTTGGTTTCAGTGGCAGTCATGGAAAATACAAAAACCTCACTTTCCACACGCACAAATGAAAAGCACTGAATCTTGATGGGCTCTCTAGATGCCACACACAAGTGTATGAAGCATCAGCAGTTGTAAGTTGAAATACGGCATCACTTATCAGCATGGAGAATTTGACTGCAGCAGAGTCCCAGAGTCTTTACATCAAGAATAAATGTTGATTTTGAAATTCATACTCCAGTTATATCAGAAAGTACAAAGCTAGGTTAAAGGCTATCCTAACACAAACAGACTAGACAAAACATGTTGCAATGTGTTTTAAGGGAAAGAAAACCGTAACTAGGAGATACTGTGTGATCCAATCTCACAACTGTACTTTATCACAAGAAACTTTCCTTATACAGGAGCCCATTTAAACAGCACAAGTTTTCTTGTTTTAATAACTTTAATTACTTCAATTATGAAGAAGTTTTCAAAACAATGCAGGAATTTTGAAGCACAAATATTAATGAGACTAGTTCCCAACATTTCTACATGTGCCTTCAAAATCTCCCCTCACAACTCTTTTATTTCTAAGTTATTTCCTTATATGGTGAATGAAACCATTACCCCATAATTCTAAGCCTTTGTGTCACTCATGGTGGCTACGTTTCCATATTGCTCCAGGTGTGAAGCTCTGACTGTAAGAGGTACTTATTTTTGTGGAGCTATAAGAAAATTTAATTTCCTTGGTGTTGCCAAAATCCAATCTACAAGCAACCAGGTATTTTGGAAGCAAGCAAACAAACAACAACAACAACAAAAAAAAAAAAAACAGCTTTCAAACCAGACCCCTGAGGCCTGCAAAACACAAGAGCTCCAGAATTATTCTCATCTTCTGTTCACCAATTGTTGCTTCCTTGTCCTAACTATTGTACCTCTGAAAGGGAAATACAAAGCACCCAGCCAGTGGAGATGTACGCTGTAGCGTCTCTTTATGCCCCACATTGAAGCCAAGAGGGCTCATTAGTCATCTGGAGATTTTGCCACAATGCCCGAAGGCATGAAATACCTCCAACAAAGCACCGACTGAGATATGTCAGTGTGGCACTCACTTTGCATCTCCCTTTTGGTGCCTTTCAAGTTGTTTTCTAAACACTTCTTTTGTTGCTGTTGGCATGAGTGCACTTAAAAGCAGCATATCGTTAAGTACAGAGAATGCTCACTGTTTTCTGTCCTTTAAAAACTCTTCCAAGTACTTTCCTGTGAGCAATTAAGCTAACTCCATGGGATACATTTGATAACAGATATTCTTTAGTTTGGGTGACAGTTAACAAGCAAGGCTGTAATGAATAATAAAGTACTTTTTAGTGACACACAGTCCCTATTCACCCTGAGTAGGGACTATTTTTGTGCAAGTTCAACAGAAGACTCTAACAATGCAACTCTCTTGTATAACTTGCACAAAATAGCCATTCATCAAGGAGGATTACTCTCCCCAAAATGGGGCTCTCAGCAACTACGTGCTGTGGGTGGGGATGCACAATTCCAGACAGGGGTGGAGACCAAGGAAAAGGCATGGGTCTAGCATGAAAATGCATGCTGTGTCAATTCATAAGCATATACACAAACATGCACGCACAAAGAAGGGAGGAAGGAACACTAAATGCAAAAGCTGAAGCTGTCCCAAAATCTTTTATGAAGAGCAACACATGCTGCATGTGACTACAGCAATATTGCAAGGAACATTTTGCTGAATATGAGCTATTCTTCCAAGCCCACCCCCTCCCTACAGAGATAAAGGCAGGTCTCAGCTCTCCAACACCAGACTCCATCGATATCTTCTACTTTTTCTCAAACATGCTCACCCAGACCCTGCAGAGTCTGCAGCTGTGCACCACAGGGCTCTCAGGGACATGCTAGAATTATGTGCTCACTGATCTGCTTCTTTCTGGTGGAGGTGGCTCCCTCAAAATACAACACTGCTGTGCACCTATGCACGCATGCATGCACGCTATGCCTTGTACGCCCTCCCAAAAGAGGTCTAGGTTCCTGTTCCTTATACTGAATTTCCAAAATGCTATGATAATCAATGTGTAATTTGAGGATCATTCAAAAACTCTTCTAAAAGCTACTCCAGTACTTCTCTCACAAGGCATCATAACACTTTTTACCTTAATATACTTAGAGAAAACTAAAATTCTGTCTTTTGACTCTTTCCAGCCTTTACTCATTATGACAGATCTCCTTTTCCTTAGATACAGTTCAGACATGGAAAAACAAAGAACAAGTAACCCACTACACCAGAGTTCACAAAACATCTAAAAACCAATAAAGTAAAATCCATTTTAAGATATCCAGAACTTCGAGTCATCAGATTTTTTAAATGAAAGGCACTGCCTGCAGATGATGGGAATCACATCCACTTGCTATGAGAGGAAATGTTCTCTCTCCTCTCTGAAAATGAAGTGAAACCTTTCCTTCGCCTCGGCACCTTGCTCTCTCACAAACCAGGGAGTATCTGCTGTTAGTTCCTTTACAGAGGGTGGTAGTCTAACTGCATTTACATCTGCTCCCAGAAGAGGACTCTTCCCTCCCAGAACACTTTCTATTTTTAGAGGAGGAGAGAGGATTTAAGGTGGGGAAAAAGCTAAATTTTCCTAAGAGACTAGCAATTTTAATGCCCACTTGAAAGGCTGTGAAGGTGTTTCAGAACAAATTCTAAAAATCAGGCCACTAACGTAAGTCTCAAAACTGTCAAAGAAACCATAAAATGACCCTTCTAAGAGTTTAGACCACGATGCACATTTTCCAACTGATGATCATGGAATAAAAACATATTTCTAAAACCAAAAAGAAAAGTAAGTGCTTTCATATATGGTGTACAAATCTTATAGTGTGCAGCTAGGCATAAAACCACATACTTCCAAGGCCACTATCTATGAAAAAAATCTTTTTTAGTAGTAAATAATGTAAATGATTATATACAATTAATAAATGAAGTGTTTTTAAAATATTAACTGTGTGTCTAAGTAGAGAAAACAGGATTCTGGAACAAGGTATTAGTTTTATATCAGTCTGTGTTGTCTGTCCAAAAAAATAAAAAGAAAAGAAAAGAAAAAGAAAAAAAGAAAAAAAACTTTGGACAAATTTAGTTTCTTCAAACTGTTTAGCCCATCCTCTTTGTTTCTCACCTTTCCTTCTTTCAGTGCAGACACAGAAATATTTCTAACAGACCACCTTTTTAAAAAGACCTCCTCCCAGTTTAAAAATAAACCTTGCTTTGCTGCCTAACTGAAGAAGAAATGGGGATAGTGAAAACACCAAGATGCCAGCAAGCTGAACAGATAGAAGTTATTTCTTCTGTGCTTTATCTACTCCAGAGCGTAACACAATAACTCATAGCACTTTGCATAGCAGATGTTTATGTGTTAAATTAGTGTTTCAGGAAAAGAATCAGCTGTTCCCTGACGGGGGGCACTTGCTACAGTCTTTCCCCTTTCTCTCCATGTTGCATTTGCCATGTGATGCCTTTGGAAGAAGAATGGAATTCAGTATACACGACATTTTTAAGGATGCTAAAAACCTGTGAGGGGTGCTGAAAAGAGCCACAAAAGTGCATTGAGTGCTGGGGAAAATGACCTGCTTACTGAGCTGGATCTGTTTATTTCATGCAAAATAAAATTGAGGAGTGACTTGATTACAGCATATAAATTATTTTATGGGGTCTGGGTGGAGTAAGTAGACTTTTAAATCTGGTAGAGAAAAAGCTTATCTGGAATCTGAACTTGGTCAGACAAATACTGGAAATGAGGAAGAGCAAAGGCTTGTCACTGCCACAGACTACCAAGGGAAGTGATGGATTCTCCATCACTGGATGCCTTTATGCTAGGTTTGGATGCCTTTCCAAAACACTTGCTTTGCACAAAAAGGATAGCCAAGTTTTAGCCAAACAGAAAGTTTGGTTTCTTTTAATGCTGACCAGGTGTATCTTCTGAACCGTAGGGCTCCAGCAAGCCTCGCATTCTGCACCACTAAGAGCTACGCTGCTCGATGACTAGAACAGGTTTTTGTATTATTAGGGGTTTATTTAGACTGAGGTTTTCTGAAAAAATGATCTTCACTTTGAAATATGAGAAAAAATATTCTGGAAATCATTGGTTTGAAATTAAATAAGATAAATATTTGCCTAATCTTGATACAGCAAACTAATAAGGGAAAAATACATTTATGCTAAAAGCACTCTTTTTCTAGAAAAGGTTTGCTTTTATAGTCCTGACAAACAGTAGGGAGAGATTCTTAAGTGTTTACTTTTCTTATGCGAAAAGTTAGCAAAAAGAAAACTCTCAAATTTTAAGCAGCAGCTTCAAAGATCAGCTAGCTCCAACAATATGAAGAAAGACAGCTCCTCGACTGTACCGGGCATTACTCTGCCCTTAGTTTGTCTCTCTAAAAGTTGTCATCCAGGTGAGGAGGGTGATAGGTCGCCATGCCGAGCCTGGCTCCCCTCTCTGTCCCACGGGACGTGCTGTCCCTGCTTCCTGGCCCCACAGCAAACCCGGGCTGGGGCTCAGGGGGAGACGGGTGGCGAGGGTCCCTTCCCCCCGTGCCTCTCGCAGTGGAGCTTCGCTGCAAGCCCCGGCTGAGCCCACGTCCCCAGCCACGGCCTCGGCAACACCTAGACAGCTAGGGGAAAATATCTAGGGATTTACACCAAGGCAGCCGGACTCTTCGGGGGTCACTTTGCCAGGCGAGGGACAAGTGGTGAGTCCTTTTCGGTGGCAAGCTCGGAGCATCTCCGGGTGAGGAGAGGAGGAAGACAAAGGCCGGGGCCAGCGGGGGCTGTTCCCGGAGCCACGTCCATCGGCAGCCCGGGGCGTTATAGCTGCCCTCGTCTCCGCGGGGCTGCAGGGACCAAGCCCGGCCGGCGCCGAGCAGGGCGAGGGGAGCGGGGGAGCCGTGAAGGAGGCAGGGGGAGGCCGGCAGCGGGGGGCTGCGGGAGAACCGGGGGTCGGGGAAAGGAGGCTGGCGGGGTACGGGGGCTCGGGGCAGGGCAGGGCAGGGGAGCGGAGCGGGGGGTGCCGTCTCGGGGAAGGAGCCGGTCCTTACCTGCAGGTAGGGCTGTCCCCCCTCCACGCCCCCAACCACGATGTCTGCCGAGGCCATGCCGCCGCTGGCCGAGAGCCCGAAGCCCACGTAGCCACGGGTGCGCACCTCCAGGCGGAAGGCGAGGGCGCTGCCGCGGCGGCCCCAGTGCAGGCGGTAGGCGGCCGCCCCGTCGAGCAGCGCGCTGTGCGGGTAGCTCCGCGACGGGGACCCGGCGGCGAGCAGGGCGCCCAGCACCGGCACCAGCGTCCAGGGGCGCAGCCGCCGCATCCTCCCGCCACGCGTGTGAGTGTACGAGGCGTGTGCGCTGCTCGGGCGGCCCGGGGGGGCCGGGAGCCCCGCTCACCCCGCCCCCGCTGCGGGCGGCACCGCGCCGGCCGGCCGGCCCCGTCGGGGGTGCGCGCACCGGGGCCGCCGCCGCCGCTCTGGTCGCCCCCCGGTGCCCACCCACCCGGGGGTCCCGTCGTCAGGATCTCGGCATCGCCCACCCGACGGGGGAAGCTCCGCGGTGCGCAGGCAGCCCGAGGTCCGCTTGGAAAAGAAGGCGCTGTGCTGCTGGAGGTGCTCTGTGCGAGGTGAAACTCACCGGGAGGAGCCCGGCAGCGCTCAGCGGGAGCGAAACGCGTGCTCCCGGGCAGCCGGCCGGAGCCGCACCGGAGGGAGGTGAGGGCTGCCTCCCTTACGGGCTGCTGACACGAACAGCACCGGGGCAAACAGCAGCACACGCCGCCGTGTGAGCCGTACATCGAGCTAAACACCCCTAGAAAAGACAATCTTAGAAATAAATAAATAATTAAATAAATAAGCACCAAAAATTACTTTCACCTAAAACATCATAAGAAATGAGAAAAAAAAAAATAGGTCCCGGTGAAATGGAAATTACTTTCAAAGGGAAAAAAAATGGTGTGGCCTTTCCTCCCGTCACAGCAGCAACTTCAAAGCTGCAAATTCGGGCCAGGGGGAAGTGAAGGGAGGTGAGCAATGAGGAGGCTTCCCACAGGCTGTTCCACACAGGAGCAGACAGGAAACTAACGAGCAGGCTCCCATGAACCCAGGCTTTGGGTCAGCTGAGATCATTCCAGTAAATACAGCCAAAAGCCGAGACAGCAGCACCACCTCGTAACTTGGGCAAGCTGCAGAGTAGACGACCAGAGGTTTGTTACAGGGGGGTTGGTAAAAGCGGAGATGCTACAGGGAAGCCTGGTGTTTCAGGTGAGATGCAGGGAGCCCTGCCTCGGAGCGGGACAGCCCCTCATCAGCCTGGCGTGCAGGTCAGCATCCTGTGCCTGCAGAGCCTATGACCGGGGCTTCCCTGCTCCACCACGGCTCTGGAGCTAGCCCCAGACTGCCGCTGGGCTTTTTCTTTTGTGGGGAAAATGGCATTCTGGAGGCTGAGGGCTGGGACAGAAACAGTACGAGAGTTCCTGCAGTGCCCTGTGGGATTGAATGAACTTCACGCCGCTCGAATGTCAGCTTGCACCTTCACAGCTCCGGAGAGTTGCTGCTGAAAGCTCTATTCACAAACCCTGGTGACCCTTCACCAACATCTGGGGATGCTAACCTGTCCTCCAGTGACTGAGCTGAGCCCAGTGGCACTGCTCATCCCATTGCAGTGCCTGAATTTGTAACACGAGGAGTGCGGGAATAGCAGGCCTGCTGCTTTCCAACCTCCAGCAGATATTTTTCCATTAAAACAAACCATCCAACAGTTATGCACAGCTGGTGTGCTTGATCTACAAATACAGTGACAAAACCAACCTTTTCATACTTGCTGCTATTTATAAACCTAAGAACAATACCAATGTAATAAAACTTTCCTAGTGGAGTTAGAAGAGGCACTTTATGGGTAGAGTAGTGCAACCCCAAATCTCACATTAGGACATTTCAGTGACAAAACAATTTTTTTTATTATTTTATTTTTACATCAGAATGAGACCAAACTCGTATGAAAGCACATTCTAAATCTGATCTTTGTCCTAGAAGCAATGTTGTGGGCAGGAGCAGGAGGCAACATCAGGTCACCACCTCCTCCTGGCTGAACCCAATCCCACCTCTTCTCTTTCAGAAGAAGGCAGCCACCTCACCAAGCACAGAGTAATTCAGTGAGTGCTGAATTCCTCTTTAGCTCTCTTACTGACATTATAGAAGATGATCTTGCCTCACATAATTACACAGCATTGCCTGTATACTAAAGTATTGTGTAAAAATGTCATTCTTGTTCATGTCACAAACATTTGAGAAAAAAGCGCAAGATCTATAAAACATTAAAAACTTATTACAAATGTAGACATCTTTCGATACAAACCAGTGACTGTTGTTGCATAAGACACTTCACCCATCAATTCCCAGAACTGTTAGCAGAGAAAAAACGTGTCACAGATGAAGCAACAGCCTCTGCCTACTCAGGGAAAAGCTGTGCCTTGCTCGGTGAGCTATTGAAGCTCTGTAAGAAAGAAATGTAAAAAAATAAAAATAAAAAAATATCACTCAGAGCTAACAGTGATGCTGGGTTTCATTCAGAGCAACAAAACACTTGTCCAAATAAGGCTCCTGCACCAGGCACCCCATGTTTAATTAGTATAGAAACATTTGAAGCTAATATTTGAAGCTATATTTGAAGGTAAGGATCTTCCCTTGTCCTGTAAGAAACGCATGCAGATGCATTATGTGCACATGTGGCACCATGCACCTGTGAATAATGCTGTGAAGAATAATACATAGCAATTAGTGAAAATAAAATAAAATAAAACAAAAATAAAAATTGCTGCCATGCCTATGTAAAAAGCATTTAAACTCTGGGCATGCGTTGTGTGACATTTAGATGGACTGACAAATAGAAATATAATTATATGTGTCTTAGATTAGTAAATATGAAGCGTAGTCGACCATTTTTAAAAGGTACTTATACGTAAAGGTACATATTTTAAAAGCAGTTCCATCTAGGGAGGAAGTGACACACTCTGTGAAAATCCTCAAATTGGGATTGGGACAAATTGGGGCGAAAGGGAAGGAATTCTCCCACACACCTGAGGAGCTACGGCTGCACACAAATGCCACTGCTGATGTACCTCCTTGCGGCACTGCCCGTGAATCAGCTCCCAGTATTGCACTGCATGAATGACTGCAACTAAGTGCTTCCTTTCACGGAGGCACTCTTAAAAGAAGTGAAAGGACAACAACCACAACCAAGAGAAATGAGAGACTCTTTGCTGTAAAGCTTGTATGCTTTTCCAACTGGTCTAATAAAAACCTTGCCCTCCAATTTTCTCTCCCAGGAGAAGTGAGAAGTTTCTATGAACTGAACTCAAAGTATTTGGAAATTTGGCAATGTCTGCAGTTACCAGTCTGCCAGTGTGGAAAAGAAAGCTAAATAATTCTGCTAATGCTCCCAGCACAGGAGTGGGAATTTTTTTTTTCTTTTTCCTAAAATTGATTTTGTTTTTCTGTCCTCAGGCAAGTAATTTCAAGCATCAGCCTACATGAGCCAAAATTCAGCATAAGAACTGCCAAAAGTGTCCTGGTCCTTATTTATATTAGTCTGTGATTAACAAAGCACTTAATACTTAGGTTTAATACTTAGGTTTAAGGCAGTACAGGAGAGCTCCAAAACTACCTTAACTTGAGCCAGAGTTAAGCTGCTTCAAGAACAGGTAGGTAGGTTTGTTCCACCTACATTCCCAGGGGTGCCAAATATTTCTTCCAGTGATTAATGTATATTACTTCATAAGAAGAATTTGTAACTCCTTGGTATGACAACCAGAAAGCAAAAGCAGTGATACCTTCTTCTCCACTCCCCCCAGCAAAAGAAAAATACAAAACAAATAGATAAAATGCACAGTAAGAAAATTAGAAAGATTTATAAAAGCCTTCATGTGGTTACTTTGTTTACAGAGATCAATTAAATTGCAGGTAGTTTCCATTGTACAATGTAAAAATAGTTTTTGAGTGTTTAGGAAATGGGGTGGAAAAAAGGCAAGTGAAAAAAAAAAAAACCTCAAAAGACCAGAAGATAAAAGAAGATAAAGTAATAAATCAAATTCCAGACAAAATATTTACTGAAGTGCTGAGTGCTGGAGAACTTGTATCCCCACTTTTACTAATATCTTGCTTTCAGCAGGCTTCTATTTTCAGAAGATGCAATAGAGCCATATATTTCTCCTCTCAGAGCTAGTTCATGCCTTTGATATCTATTCAGAAAAACACAGGAGCGCATAGGAACAGTAAATGCTCAACTTCAGGTGTATTTACATGGCCATGTCATTATTCTCCTGAGTGCAGCTTCAAAGAACCATCAACAAAACAAGCATCATGCTCTTGTCTCCAAGCGTAATCGAGTAGGTTAGGACAAAACAGTTGTTCCCTACCTCAAGGGTTTTGGTTTTTGTTTCTCTTCAAGTCAAATATTTTAAACTAGTGTTTAACAGTAGCTGAATCATTGCATGTGCCTGAGGAAACAGCACCGATGGAGACATAGGTGGAACATTTCCATCTTGCTCTTCTTGAAGCAACTTTGGCCTTGCATCAAGACAGAGGAGCTTTACAGCTCTGTGTTGCCCAGCAGCCCATCCTGCCCCTCAGCATTTCAGAGGTCATATCACAGAATCATAGAATCTTTAAGGTTGTAAAAGACCTCCAAGATATCCTGTCCAACCATCACCCTACCACCAGTATCATCCAGTAAACCAAGTCCCTGAGAACCACGTCCAACCTTACCTTAAACACCCCCAAGGACAGTGATGCCACCACCTCCCTGGGCAACCCACTCTAATGCCTGACTGCTCTTTCTGAGAATAAATTCATCTGAATTTCCAACCTGATACACAACCAAATCAAGTTCAGCCCACAACCCTTCCTGCTCTCAGCACCTCACCTGCATGGGACACGAGCTGAATTACCTACCCTGGGGGAGCGGGAGGGGGTTATTCCATGTTGATATCCTCCAAATATAACAAGCTTCTAGTTGGATGAGCAATCTATCTATATTAATCCCTAACCCTCTCGCATCCCCTGATATCAAAATCTGGATTTATGTCGTTCATTCTGATGGGGGACAGAAAACGAATTCAAAGGGTAGGTAAAGGGGTTTTCATTTCCTTTTCCACAGGTGAAAACAAACTTCTTGTTGCCTTCTGTTAGCAAGATGGCGTTGCATTGGCTAGGTAATTTGTGAAACATTTATAAAAGACTTTGTGTTCATTAGCAATGTGTAGTCAATATGCACGGATTTCCTTGCTGTAAGCTAAATAGCATAAGAGAACAGCAGCACACAGCTAACCCAAAGCACACCACCCAGCGCCAGATACGGAACAAACCGGTGGAAATGAAACTTTTGTATATCTATGGGATGTCCTATTGACTGCAAATGGACAGAGCATAGAGCTGGGCTGGGCTGCTCCCTGGGTCAATTAGGTGTTAGGCCACTACCCGTAATCAGGCTAAAGCATCGTAATTAAGTGACTCATTAAGGAACAACAGAGAGACGTCATCGCTTTGTCATCTCTCCCCAGCTCCTATCAACACCTAGGGACACCCTCAGTCGGGTAGCACCAGTAGCAGAGGTGCCTATCTCCCTGAACTCGCTAGCATCTGCTAAACCTTGATAATTCCCCACAACACTAAAACCTGTCATATGCACTTTACGTACAGGTCTTACAGATGTAACCTGTAGGCCTGAATTTGTGAGAAATTAATTGCATGTAAGGAATATGAAAATAGCATATAGTTTGGAGAGAAGTCGCTGTAGCTTTAAATGCACACAAACCACAGCTGAAAATGCAATAATAACAACAACAACGATATATATATAAGCTGGAATTTCATACATTGTTTTTTTTTTTTTTTTTTCAAAACAAGTTAGTGGTCCGAGTCTTCTGGTTGTGGGTGGCTTATGGTACTCCAAAATGTCTGAAATTCTGACACTTCTAAATCAACTTCTCATAGTCCCATTAAAAAAAATCAACCCATATTTTGAAGTAATTATTCAAAAATTTTGGTGAGTATGCAAAACATCTGGATGGATTTGACACAATAGAATAGTTACTTTTTTCTCATATTTCTACATCTAAAAATTAACTCCCATACTCTTCATATGGCAAGACAAATCTATGTATTTGGACTAGACACAGTGCAGGAAGACAGCCAGCCCCAGAAAGAACAGCCCATGCCAAGAAGACTTACCACAATGACACCAGTGAAAAAAAGAGTCCAACTGCTTCTCTCTGCTGTGTCTTAGTCAGTTCAAACATAAGAAAAAAAAATGGAAAACCAAAGTTATTAAATTATTTTTATTAGTTAAAACAAGACTGTGGAGACATTTTTCACAGATTTTATTGGTTAATTAATTTGCTGCTATCTCCACATAATAATAGATTTTTGAGAGACAGAGTATATGTTAATTGGTTAAAAAGTTTAATATCATCTTTTTTACTAAAAAAAAAAAGGGGGGGGTTGTCAAATAACTATCGGTCTGAAAGTATACCTGTGGATTTATTTATTTATTTATTTACTTAAGGCAGACTAACTAAAATCGAAATGGAAATGTTTGTTAGAGATGCACACTCACTATGTTGGAATTAACTTTGAGAGCCCATCTCAGCCAAGCCCGTAGTCCAGGGCAGGATCAGCTTTTACCTGTGGCAGACCTGAGAGGTCAGGCTGACCTTTAGGAGGTCCTTCAGTGCAGATTTATTTCCATTCTCCTCTTTCCTTCTTCCTTCACATAAAATTGACTGTGACCCATCACCAGGCATCTCATTAGATGGCTTTGCTAGGAGGCTAATCTTTGTGGAGGCAATTTAAGGCCGTAAGTGCTGTTCTGAACCTTATACATTTCAGCTGACTGGAAGCCAACACAGCCTTTGCTGCCTTGCTCTCCCTGCTAGTATAGTTCATAAAACAATGAGTGGATAACTTTTTTTTTTTTTTTTTTTTTTTTTTTTTTTTTTTAGCCTGTATGACTTTTATAAGAAGTTGAAGTCCCTACCTCTTGCGTAGCTTTGACAAAGCTCGATAGACACCCATTTTTCTAAAGCTAAATGGACAATCTCTACTATTTCCTAATTGGACAGATAAATACAGATGTCATAACTTTAATTTCCCTCTCTTATTTTTAATATAAAAATCAGCAGCACAAGCACAACACAAAAGGAAAATGGGAGGTAGGACTTGGTGCCTTTGAGGAAATAGGTTGTTCTGCAGAAGCAGAGCATATCCCCATGTGCAAAATGGGCAACTACTCACAACCCTCTGTGCAAATGGGCTGAATAGCTAGTTGAAGCTATAAATACCCATGAGAAAGAAAAATGTAGCAGAAAGAGGATGCCAAATGTACTGCATCCTTTGGGCAACAATGGTAGCATCTGTCTTCCCAATGAATTCTGAAGATTGTCATGCAATTGCTCCATCACATAAAAGTTTCCAGAATTCTTCAACATAGCAAAGCATTGAACACCATCTTCTTTCCATTGAAGTCACTGGTAAATCTCCAAACACAAACAGAAGTAACCTTGCTTTTTAGAAGGAAAACATTCCTAGATGAAAAATACCCATCTCTAAAACTTTCTAGCACACTACTGAGCTGTTTTTTTTTTTTTTTTTCAAACTCAGAATGGATGTAATACATTTTGCTTTTAGAAATAAAAGCACCCCTGTCCCCCTGCTCCCCAAACATTTACACACACACAAGATGGCTTCTGTTCAAGTAATGAATGAAGTTGTGATTAAACATAATTTATATATAAAGTGTATGAGGTATACAGAGGTTGGGGAATGAGTTGCTTGCTTGCTGATTTGAAGGTATATTTACTGTTAGATTTCCAAAAGATGGTATTTAAACATGGTGATCTTTAAAACATCAGGATTTTCCACTTCAACTTTTTTGAGTTACTTATCACAGATGCTTTTGTCAAGTTTTACACCTAGAAAGATAAGCACAGTTACTAGAGAAGTGAAAGGAATATGACAGAAAGTAATGTAATTAAAATCCTTAAAA
Organism: Heteronetta atricapilla; assembly: GCA_011075105.1. Lineage (NCBI taxonomy): Eukaryota > Metazoa > Chordata > Aves > Anseriformes > Anatidae > Heteronetta > Heteronetta atricapilla. The sequence goes on along the minus strand of CM021733.1, from coordinate 60,109,401 downwards.
TAAACAAATGACATCACCTCTGGACATTAGCAATGGAACACAAACTTGAGGAGACACACAGCATACCTGAACAAGGAACACAAGAATGCAAGACCATAACATCAAGCGTAGAAAGAAAGTTACAGACGTATGATAGAAAAAGGACCCTGAAAGCAGTGATGCTGAAAGTCTGTGGCATCTTGCTAAATAACCTACAGAGCATGAACTCTCAGCATGAAACTACAGAGAGAAGAACTGGCTGTGCCACCAGTAAAGGAAGCAAGCATTGCAATGCTATGTCCCCTGTTCCAGGGTCCATGTACTGAAAATATATTTAAGAAACTGAAAATATACAGATGATTACTGTAATACTCACTGAAGGTCTTGGGTTTTGGGCTGCTGCATGTCTTGTTCTTACTGAATCTAAGCTGGGTAAAAAGGTTACTGCCCCAGTCAAGCCCCAGCTACTCACCATCACTTTCCTAGTTAGGAGTTACCACTGTTCTCCCAACTCTCCCTTCCATTTGTGTGCTGTTTGTGGTCCTCATTTTATTTCCCTAACTACTCACTAACCCCTGAAAAACATATTGCTTTTTCAATCCTTTTAGCTAGCCTACCTCATTATTGTTTTGACAAGAATGTTTTTTCCTCACTCCTCCTGTCTGTTATATAGCTCTGCCTCATATTTGTGTGAAGAAGTCCTGTAATCTCCTTGCAATGCCACCATTTACCTTCACAGTAAAGTGTAAAGTTGTTTAGACAGAGGTCTGTCTAAGGGAATGTCTGTAAGGGAATGTCCTGTCTAGTAAGATAGGCTTGGTAATTTATATGTTACTTTAAACAGAATTATTTACAAATTTACATTCTTATTCTTTTATACTATAGCTATGTTAAGGATACGGTGTCATCAGTACATATTATTTTTGAATCATTGCTGTTTTTTTCAGAGATGTTATGCAAGTGTTGCAGAAGAAAGAATAAGCATCACTAAAAGATTTCTAGACTTTTTGAGAAAGTTTTTGTCTATACCGCAGTGGATCTCAGATGGTTCTTTTAAACATCAGGAGAAAAACAGCTGTCAAATGCCCCCATATGAGCACTAACTGTAAAGATTTTCAGCCACTGGATGTCCATAGGCAGAAAAGTTTTCAAGTCAGTGCTCACTTCGGCACAGTTAGTCTTCCAACCAAAACAGAACAAATCATTATTTGTAGCACACCATACCAATCCAAAGCACGCATACATATTATTTCAATTTTCATTGATGACAGGTTTGCAAATATACCCATGAGACCAAAGCCTGAAACACATACTTATATGAGCAATCTTTCTACATGTGGCTGTACCAGCTGGACACAACATCCACAGACCATTTGCAGGGACTCTTGGGTGGAGCTGTATTGAACACTTTCTGCTGGTGGTATGAATATGGGTCCTTGTCTGCTTTATATCCCCTCAGATGACTCTAGGTGTGGCAAACTGAGCGAGTGTGAAGGTCATCACAAATATCAGCAGAACCAACTGCCTCTTTGCTGGCTTTTATTCTAACTGAGGCTCTAATTCTTTTTGTATTAGTCATAAGTCATGATATTAACAAAGTATCATAGATTATCCCACTATGCCAAAACATTGCTGGGTTGTGGGAAAAATAAACTACCTCTTCCCATAACTGAGCTTGCTTTAAACTTCCAGGAAAAAAAAAAAAAAAAAATCTTTTAATTATGAAGATCAACACTACTTGATTGCTAAATTTACTTCAGGTCAGGTTGTGTGGTCACTTCATGGTTAGGGGTGGAAGAAAGCAGGGAAAGGTCTCACAGAAGTGCCAAAGCAGGGCCTGCCCTTCACCCAGTCCCAAACAGTCTAGCAGAAAGGCATACAAATAGAAAAACAGCTCTGATCCTTATTCGCACAGGCTTTGGGCTTAGAGCTGGCCAGGCTGCAAGCTGTAAATGTGCAGGAGTGCTCCTTTGGCAGAGCCAGCGGCTGCAGGGGGCACTCTGGGTGCTGGGTGAGGGAGACATTTGCTCTAATTGCACACACAAACTAATAACAGTGCAAATATCAGAGCAGTGTCTTTTGTGCATTCTGGATGTGGGAATACACGTGTACAAATCAGTCTTCTCAAATCTCCCTCCCAGTGGAGAGAAGCTAAAAGGCATCCTCAAGCTGCATTTTTGCAAAGGGCTGCTGTATTAAATAACTGTGTGCCTGCTTCACTTAGGTGTAAAGATTTCAAGCAGTTGACTTTGGTGTTGCTATAGCCTGTGAAACATCTTGCAAACAAAATTCTTCCACTGTCCAAGATTTCTTTAACATACAGCATTTTGAAGACAGTGATATGCTATTCTTGATCAAAGCAAGGATTTGTTGCCCCTTTCCATCTTAGTGTTTTACAAGCCTCCTTTAAAACACCAATACCACTATTGCCAGCAGACCATGAGTTGTCCTGGCAGTGTGATGCTCTGGAACTCACACATGGACCCACAGCAGCTCTGCTTTGGAAGCAGAGCTCCTCAAGGAAGCCATGACTTCATTGCTCCTCCTCAAAGCCTTTGTGGGAGCTGAAAGAGGCGGTCACCGTACATCTGTCTGTGGCCACAACCTCAGAAGTCTCATGTGATACCAATGCTGCTGTCAAAGCCTTCTTTCCATTGCACAATGTGTAATTTTCAGTAAGTAGTGGCATTTCATAGACTTTAAATCACAATGGCTATTTATTTAGCTTCATTCATCTCTCCCTGTTCCTATAAGCCTGACATCACAGCAGCCAGGTTCTCAGCTTTACATCGAACAGATGATCTGCGAGTAATGAACTTTGATTAATCAGCACTGTAATTTTGTAGTGCTAAGCACAGATCAGAGTTTGACTCCTCAACATTCTTCAGGAGTTTCTCAATTATTTTAACACCACAAACTGTGGAGTACACAGTTATGTGTACTCCAAGGCCCTGGTAGGATGGGAGGTTACATTCCCAACCCAAACTTCCCTGAAAATTGCCTGTTTACATGCTCACAGCCTCTTCTCAGAGATTTCTCTGTGATGTACATCACCACTATTTGAATAATAATAATAATAATAAAAATCCACAATTACTTGCTTGTTCTAGCAAATCTTCATCAGGACTGATGATGTAAAACAAAGAAAAACCACCAAAACAAAAACCATGAAGATTTTCTAGCAATTGTTTAGACATCTTGGACTGAAGATCTTGGGCCTTTCTCCCCAGCCTTTCTATCACCAGTCTGGTCTCTTAGAGCTTGGGGAAAAAATGTCATCAAAGCCTGATGGCTTTGTAGATTGTCCAGGTTGCACTGAGCTTTGAGGGAAAAGACAACCAAGATAGGAACGCCCACAGCTTTTCAGGATCTATCACTATTCTGCTGCCTGAGTTTCGAGCAGGGTTTATTTATTTATTTATTTATAATAAATATTTTCCCCATCACTATTGTGGAAGCAGCAGTTTTGAGGTGCAGTTGTCACCTCTTTATTCTTATCTGACAAAACACTTTGGCATGAGCCCAGACTAGTCCCAGCCTTGTGCCATCCTGCTAACCTTATTTCATCCCATTGCTCACAGCATCTTAAAGTAAACACTCAAGGTACTTTGGCACCCATTAAAAGCAAATCAGTACTACTGGCACTCTGATGACTACTAGTCATTAAGTACTACTCAGCACAGTGGGAAGTATTCTGTAATGCATATCCACATAAAATGTTAAAATCCTGGATAAGTAGAAAAAAAAATCATAAAACAAAATGCTTCTAAAAACAACTTGTGCTAGAGGCTGTGTTAAACATTGTTAAATTTGCATATTTTTTCTATAGAGTTTAGAAATTCTTGATCAAACAAATGGTTTCATGGCATCATTAAAGTTGGAAAAGACCTTTAAGATCATCTGGTCCAACTGTCCCCCTACCACCAATGTCACCCACTAAACCACATCCCTGAAACCAAGTTGAACCTTTCCTTGAACACCCCCAGGGACGGTGACTCCACCACCTCCTTGGGCAACCTAGTCTAACGCCTGACTGCTCTTTCTGAGAATAAATGTCTCCTCATTTCCAACCTAAATCTACCCAGGCGCAACTTGAGGCCATTCCCTCTAGTCCAACCACTAGTTATCTGTGAGAAGAGGCCAAAACCCAGCTCCCCACACTTTCCTTCCAGGTAGTTGTAGAGAGCAATGAGGTCTCCCCTGAGCCTCCTCTTCTCCAGACTAAACAACCCCAGTTCCCTCAGCCGCTTTCCATAGGACTTGTGTTCCAGGCCCTGCACCAGCTTTGTAGCCCTTCTCTGGACACACTCCAGGGCCTCGATGTCCTTCTCGTAGTGAGGAGCCCAAAGTTGAACACAGCATTTGAGGTGCGGCTTCACCAGAGCAGAGTACAGGGGGACAATGACTTCCCTGGTCCTGCTAGCTGCACTATTCCTGATACAAGCCAGGATACTGTTGGCCTTCTTGCCCACCTGGGCACACTGCTGGCTCTTGTTCAGGCTAGCATTGATCAACACCCCCAGATCCTTTTCCTCTGCACAGCTTTCCAGACACTCTGCCCTGACACAAAGCCTGTAGCATTGCATGGGGTTGTTGTGACTAAAGTGCAGGATGATATTGTACTTTTTGCCTTTGTTAAAAATTTCTGGGCTGAATTTGTTAAAGAACTCATCAAAAGGTCTTCTACATATCTACACTGCAAAGCCTAAGCAGGAATAAAAAAAAAAAAAATGAAAGCTAGGATTCTTTCTCCTCCTAGGTGTAGGCCCTAACCTCAGTGCTACAGACTCATGCTGCTACCTGCTCCCCTAGCCCCAGTACTTATTTGGGGTTAAAGAGCCCCAGCAAGGTGTCTGGAGAGCTTCAGAAGGGCATCCAAGTATCCAGGGAGAGGCAGCTTCTCTCTAATGCTTTCAGTAATTTCTTCAGCCAATCCATAGCTCCACACACTGGCTGGCTGGGTGCTTCAAAACCCATTAAGAATAGGATTTTGTATCTTCGCATCACTGTGGTATTTATATGGGACAAGTTGTCACCATTTTTTCTTCCTTCATCATATATAGAGACCATTACTGCTACATTTTTGGAAAGGTCACAAGCTGAGGAACTTCTTCCCTTTTTCCTCAAGAGAAAATATCAACAACCAGCTCAAATTTGGGCTTTCAGAAGGCTTAGCCACTAGACTGATGCTAAGGAAGCCTTAAATATTTGCAAGAGCAGCACATCTGGTAAGCATGGTACATCTTTAGTACCTGCAGTGGCATTTTGAACATACATTTCAAAAATCAGTCTTGCCAATGTTTCAAGTAAAGAACACAGTTAGGAGCAGGGCTTTTGCTAGAAACATCCCAACAGAACAGCATAGGAGTATTGCAGGTATTATATTGGTACAGGGGAATCATGGAAAAAGCCCAAATGAAGAAAACATCTTGACAAATTAGAGATCTGGGCAATTACCAGCCATAACAAGAGCAAGAGTCACATTCTGCACCTGGGAAGGGGCAACCATAGCTGTAGGTAGAGGTTGGGTGGTAAGAGGCTGGAAAGCAGCCCCACAGAAAGGGATTTGGTGGGTTGTATATAAGTAACGGGATGCTCTCAAGTGAAATATATTTATGCCACTTGAAATTCTGAATCCGATTTAATAAAGCTTCTGACTTGCTAAATGTCTGAATTTTGAGGATTGGTATATATACTTTTCAATGGTAACTTGTACATAGACAAACTGAATTATGCCTCCATCCCTCAATTTTCTTGACATCACTACAATGCAGTTATTTTAGTCCCCTTAACCTCTTACAAGCCTTGCAAACATGTTTTGCCCCTGTTCCAGTGCTCCTCATGTTTTCACTGAGAACTCAATCACCCGAGAAAACAACATAATTGGGAAGCCAAAAAAAGTTCAAAGATCGGAACATGCCCCTAAACTCATAACTAAAATGATTTCACCAGATTACTGAAGCCTTAGGATACGAATGAAGCACGACATGCAGAGCAGCTGCTGCTTTCTTCCTCCCAGAGCGGTAAAACAAGAAGAGCAAAGATAGATTTTCTCGCTGTAGAAAAGGATAGCTTTAGAAGGCTATTCATAGTAGAGCAATTTTCAAAATTTGAGTCATCTGTATTGGGTGACAGTCAGCCACCATGTATTGCACAGAACAATGTTGCATAGTGTTTTCAGTACAGCCCTCTGCAGTTATATGCAGTTTCTCAGACCTGCAGTTGTTGTATTTATTTCTGTTCTTCTCAGTAGTACAAGCTATAGAATGATCCTTTTCTGTCTCCTCTACTTCATCCTACCCTCTCAAATATTTTTCTTACTTTCTTTTAGTCTTGTGGTCTTCATGCAGTATTTATTTCAGAGCTCTTCTAGTCTATGAGCATATGTGAATGGTTTAACAAATATTCCTTTAGCCTTTCTATTCAGAGCTGTGTGAGAAAACGGATGAATCACTTTTCAAAAAAAACAAAAACAAAAAAACCACAACCAAACCCATGAGGTTTGTAAGTTCTACTGAAAAATCCAGAGATCTACAGTTGGCTGGAGGTTTTAGGGACTTCTTACCTCTGGGGAAAAAGAGAAACTTTAGGTCAAACATCCACTGTCCTGGCATTGTTCAGAAGAAAATGGGCAGGGACAATGACAGACACGGGCCTGGAGGGTGGAATTGCAAGCCATTTCTTGGTTTACTGGGCCCTGGTTGGTTTCAGGTGCAAATCCACCATAAAATTAGAGTTGTAGGGATAAAATAAACAACAACAACAAATCCCACCAACAGCCTCACTCCTTTGTCTGCCAGAAGAAAAAGAATGAATTATCTTCTTCACCAAGATCTACAGTGAGGTCAAGGCTATGACTGGTTCAGATGTTCATGGAAGTTACTGAATTGATCGTGTCAAAATGATCCATCACTAAATACTTTTGAAACTGAGTGAACAAAATGTTTTCTCTTACTATTGATCTACTGGATTTGCAGAGTAATCATGTAGTCAACATAATTGACCTTGTTTTCAGAAAGAAAATTATCACAACCTTCATGGGCCTCCAGATGAAAGCTGGAGCAGGGGAAAGTTGGGTCTCAATGCCTGTCTGCCCCCTCTGTCACAATCTGTCCCAAACCAAGGGTTATAAAAATCATATTGAAAGAATTCACCTTTCCAAATGTTGCTTGTCTAAAGTTATTGCATCAAAAATCTTATACTCGTTATGCAAGTTATATTTTTTTCTGGATACATCTAAACATATAATCCACTACCCTCAATTTATATGAAACTGAAAGTAAATCTGTATATTTCAAAATACATTCTATATTACAAGTATATTTGTAATTAGGAGATTGTGATTTTTCACCTTTTATTGAAGCACTCAGATACCAAAACCACAAAATAAATTTCTACAAAAGGAATACCAAACAAATTATTCTTCATTCATCACAAGGCACCACAGATTCTCAAAAGAGCTATTCCAACACCCTTCTGCAAAGTAACTATTATGAGAGATTATTGGCAAGAGACTTGTGTATATTTTCTTACTTCAATTTCAGATTTCAAATCTCAAACACTCAACCATATTCCGTTTGCGATCAGAAGAACTTAAATAACTACCAGATCTTGCCCCAGCACATGATGGCTGACCAGGCTGCGAAAGACACATTTCCCTGAGTTCCAGCTCATTCAGGCATAGAGAGAGCACACATCCATTCCTCTTGCAGTGACTAGTATTTAATAAAATTTCATCCTTTAAAGGAAAAATCCACTTTTGCCTTGAAACTTGAAAGTTAATTACACCTTGTATTTCTGTCTGGTCACCGTGGTGTCAGTCTGCACTTTTCCAGGGATACAACTGTGGGTCTGCAGTAGTAAAAAAAAATAATAAAAAAAATAAAAGCAAACAACTGTGTGAAAGGATAGTTGGTTATTGCTGCAGAGACAACTCCTGTAAAGCTTAAAGATTCACAGTTCTCCACTTGGAGATTTACAGACAGATTTATAAACTAATAGGAATCACGCAGATCACATTCTAGTCTCCTCCATTTAAAATTCTCTTTTTATTATTTTAAAAAAAGAATGATTTGCTGAAGACATCAAAACTGAGGATGACAAAGAATAAGAAAGCTTTAACTTGTTTTTATCAAACAATATAAAACTTGTTTTTAGCTTTTTTTTTTTTTTTTTTTTTTTTTTTTTTACTTACAAAGACAGTTTAAATCTACTTTTTAAAAAGCATTTCTAATCTTCCAAGCTTCTTCAGCCTAATTCTCACTGACAATGCCGTGGCTTGTCTCCAAGATTATGTTTATTCTTTATCTGGTTGAAGAAGAGCTGTTAGGGAACGGCAACATACCAGACAATGATATTTCTTGCTATTTCGGTGACACTTAGCAGGACAGTTCTTGAAGAGAAAGAAAAGTGAGGTCTAATTCTTTCATTTTTCTGGGTTCCAGGAACCTAGTTTGGGGTTTTCAGTTCCTTCTCTGCAGAGAAAACATTCGGGCTTATGTGAGAGTGGGTGAGAGCACTCACAATGCAGATGGTAGGGAATATATTTAACTACCCTCTACACAAGGCTAATGTACTCCCCTAGAACAGAGGAGAAGTCGTGCTTGTCCCCACTCACCTCACAGACAAAAGTCCATCTGGTGGGCAGGACTCAGGAGCAGCTGCAGTTGTAGCTGAGGCATTCACTGTGGGTCCTGAGTACAGCCGAATCCTCTCATAAGCTTGGCAATTGTAGTAATAGCTTCAGCAGGTTTTGAGTAAAGGCAAGAAGGTGTATTATCATTCAGACTTCTTGGATTATTCAGTTTGCCTGCTCCTTCCCACCCTTGTTATTACAGGATAATTCTTCAGGCTTCAGTCTGCATTGCCAAAGAGCAAATATCTTCTGCTTAAACATTGAATAAAGGAAAACTTCTTCATAAACCAGTCCGGGATGAATCTTGAAAAAAACATTGGAGGGAGGTGTGGGGAAGGAAAACTGAATAATGCTGCTAGCAATGTATTCCGCTCTCCCCCTCTTTTTGCAAGGCATGTTTGACAATGTTATATTAATAAAAACAATGCTGCAATCTGATTCGTTATCTTGTGCTAACAAGCCTTTTAATCTTTTTTTTTTCTTAAATCAGAAAAATATCAGCAGTAGCAGAAAAACACTGTGTTTGGGGACAGAGACATGCTTATTAAAGAGCAAACATTTTGAGTTTTTGCGTTTGGAGTATTCTTACAAGTATCAGTAATTGTGAAACTTTACCTTGCCCTTACTACCTTCCCGATATTTGGAACAGGAGCAAAATCACTGCAGCTGTGTTCAAGCCTAGACATTCAAAATTGCGAGTGGGAAAAGTACACCAGCAATTGTATAAATAGCACGTTATGGCATCATTTAGCGCTCTCACGATGTTCTGCTTGAGGGAATACAACACACCTTTAAAAAATGAACATTCTGGGCCTTTTTTTTTCTGGTTATTTCTGGGTTTGTAGAGTTTCTTACTGTTACACAAACACTTGGCTTCCTTGACCACTGAATGTGTTCAGGGCACAGAAAGAACTAAGTGAATGCCTTACTATCTGCATTCTTCAGTTCTAGAAGTTACTGCAGCTTCATGAGCAACATCAGAGGGAGACAAGTACAAGGACAAAGATGGCTAAAAGCTGATCAATTTCAGGTATTTATTCTTGCGATTTTACATTGCAATAGCATCAAGAATGGCTCTGCAGGTGGGCACCTCATCAGCAAATAATTACTCCTCACCCCCAAAACAGCTTTGCGTGAGATGCTTGGACTTAATTGCAAACTGAAAGGAAAGCTGCATGCTATTCTCTTAAGCATCACTTACCACTGCAGGTACCGTAAGAAACAAAGTCATCAAATGCTGATGCACAGCAAAACAAGAGGTCTCTGCTCTTTCCTCTCTCACTAACCTTCTGCTCCTGAAAGTATCCAATAGGTTCAACCAGGACTAAACAAAAGCAAAGCAAGTCTTTTCCAAACATGACTCTGAGCAGCACAACCGATCCTTGAAACAGCCCCAGTGATCAGCTACAAGAGCATTTGGTCTTTCAAACATCTGCTGACAGATAATGCACTTTTATCCCTCTGCCCTATCTCTTGACCCTTTTCTTCCCAAGATTAAATATTGTTTTGTGATTTCAGGCTATTTTGGATGCCCAACATCAACCCCTATCTCCGACATCAAACATTTGCTGGCTATATGCATGGTGGGTGTGAGGGTGACCTAAGAGGGCTCTTGCATATGAAACTAGTTTGGCAATCGTGTGTACCCTGCTGATAATCAAGAACGATTTCTAAGGGGGAAGGTGCAGGAAAACAAACAAGACAAAACAACCACAAAACAACCAAAAAACAAAACAAAACAAAACAAAAAAAAAAAAAAAAAAAAACAAAGCCTTTACAAAGCTGTCTGCCCCTGTGATTTTCAGTTCTTTAAAAAAGCAGGAAAGAACAGAAAGGCACCCCTGCTGTGTGGTTTAGATAACTGCAAAGGAACTATTCTTACCAGGTTCCTTCAGCAAAATGAAGAGTGCTTTGATTGCATTTTTTTTGGCCTTGCTAATCTGACAGATATTGATGGATAATTTGGCACAGACAAAATCTTTGTTCTAAAAACATTGACTCAATACATGTTGTATCCAGATGTTTTACTAGTTTCTTAACAGGTATCAAAACTTTTTCTAAACACTTGGAAATTGCATTTTGTATAGTTAAGAGAGCAAGTATGCACAAGAGGAAAAGACAGAGAGGAGCTCCATTAAGAGCAGCTTAAAAATGAATATTTATGCCCCCCAAAATGGGCATGCTAAGTAAAACAAAACAGCAACAAAAAAAAAACCACACCACCGTACCGCTTTCTGCCTAAAGAAGATTGAAAATTAAGAGCACCAAGCTTCTTAATGAGCAATTAAGGCCTTGTGGGCTCCTCTTTCCAACAGATACAGGAGCCTGTGTACGAACACTGCAGTGCTGACTTCCCCCCTACCTCCTGCCTGGCTCAGCACAGCAGCAGCACAGCAGCAGCAGAGGCAGCAGCAGTTCAGCCTGCCCTGCATCTCTTCCATTGGCAAGGGCCTCCAGTGCTCCCCCTCCACTGGAACTTAGGAAAGGAAGGCTTTTGTCTTGAGGAGTATGTGGGGGAGGGACCCCAACCCGACAGGCAAGTCTTTATGAACAGTAGGCATTGAATGAAGTAAGCAAGACACACACCACAGTTTGCAGCAGCACTTTCTTCTCCCTGACAGTGCCTAAACTGCTAAACGGGAGAGCAGCTGAACAGATCAGGCACGATTGTCTGAAAAGAAAGCACCAACTGCACATGACAATAAAGACATTCGGACAAATCAAACACAGAAGAGCAAGAACACTGCGTGGATATGAGAAATGCAATGCTGTGCAACTCGCAGAATCTCTGTCACTCAAAACTGCTGTACCAGTCTGACCAGCTCCTACTGGGTGAAACCTTAAGCATTGTCTATTCTGCTTTCCAGTCGCTCACTGCTGGATAAACACAATTTGCAAGATGTGACCAGATCTGCCAGGAGTCAGAGCTGAAGAACTGCTGCTGAAGTGCTGCACTTCCTCCCCAAGTATGTCAGTGGGTTCAGTCACTGACAGAAGCATCATGTTTTGCAATAGAGGAAAGGATCTCCTGGGCAAGTAGGATCAGGCTGGCTATTCTTCTCTGCAGCTGTTTGTAATAGCATAAAGCTATAAATGCTGTTAAGCATTAAGGCCAAGAAACTTCCAAAGTCAGTTTTAGTTCACTAGTAAGGAAGCTATTCAAAGTGCTGACTGCTCTTCTAGTTCAGACTAGTGGAGCCTGGAACCAAAGAAAGGCATCAGCACTACTAGTGCTAGCATTGCCATGGCTGCCAGTGCCCCAAACTGTATCTGATGGTTATTCAACACAGGTAAGTAGAGTCCTTGCCTCGCTCTCAGCACAAAGACAGCCACACGAACACAGCAGCTGGGACCATAACACACATGTCCATACTGCAATTTACACGAAAATTAAATTCCCCCTTTCAGTCTCAGAGGTGTTTTCCACATTACATAGACCACAGCCACGCAGGTCCACAAGACTTATTTTTCCTCCCTTGCTTTTGGGATCCAAGAACAGCAGCACAAGTCTTCTTCCCATACTACGGATGCCTGTCCCTCAAAAGCTTCATGCTGTGCCAAAGGATAACTTAACACCTATGTCAGCAGCCATAAAGAGCAAGCATCCTTTCCTTCCAATGCTGGGGTCACAGAGGTGGGGAGGCAAGATCCACTTCTATTTCTATGTGAAGACTATCCCAGGAACAGCAGAAGAGCGTCAAGAGATAACGTTGAGGACAATAGATGTGCTTGTAAGGACAGATTCTGAAAAAAGGAACTACTAGAAAAAACTTACTCTTTAAAAGACCTTTATTTTGGTTGCACAGTTACAATTCCAAAGTCCATTTATGCTTACAGTTAGATTGTTCCCAAACAACATTTCATAGTTCACTATGTAAACAGTGCATTCTCTATCGGTCGAGTGTACAAGAACTTTATAAAATACAAATTGATTTTTTCATCTGTACACTTTTCAGATTAGTTCAACGTCAATTAAAGATGCAAATAGATTAATTGGCAGAAAAGTGTTCAGTTACATTTTTAATATATTAGTACAAAATGGCACAAAAGGAAAAAGGTCATTTTAAAGGCTATAAGCATCAGACTTCTTAAGCAGTTTGAGTAAGTTCAACTGATTAAGAAATTATATTTAAATATGACCACTGAACTTGGAATTTAATTTGTATTCTTTTCTTCATCTGTATGGAAGACCTCACACAACTTCAGATCTGTTCATGGAAACTGAATCCTGACAGTTTCAGAACAGTAACATTCAAGTGCAGTTAGGAAGCTGGGAATTTCTATTCTTCCCAGTAAATTAAAGAATTCACAGACTAGAACTTATTTTCATCTAGCCAAGCTCATTGATACACACTTCAGATGCAGAGATATCAGGCGTATGCACATAAAACTTTATTTTTAATGCAAAAACTGAAACAATAAATCCAAAGAATTACATCATCCACCCTACCTGCCTTTGCAGGAGGCTTCCAGGCATAACAATACTTAACGCTGAATACAGAGATATATGAAGCATCTGAAAGGTTAGAGGCAAACTGAAGGCTTAATTTGAAGGCTTCAGTTAAAAAGGAGAGATCACACCAAATTCAGCAACCCACATTTTGTTTTTGAACCACCCATATCAAATGGGCAGGTAGGTGAGATAGAACAGAAAAAAAGACAGAAAGACATTACTAGCTTAAAACTAAATTCTGAGTTGTAAATTTGTTGCCACAAGCAACAATTCAGGAGTTTGTTTTGGCAGCAACATGTAGCAATATCTCAAAGATAATCCACTCTTCCCCCACCTTCCTTCAATACAAGTTAACAGGATTTTGATTAACCTCTTAAACCTTACGAGGTTTTTAAGTTAACGGAACAGTTTATGGCGCTGACTGGTTTTACCGGTAAGACAGCACTCATCCAAGAGGACAGGTAGTTACACCGACAGTAGAACTGAGAACATGATTTCTCGGGTTAAAACAAAGTCTTATAAAAAATAAGTGTGCTGAAGTACAGAAGAGCCATTATTTTACTTAGCTTCACAATCAGCAAACCATGACTGTAGAAATTTCCTTTCATAATTTAAATATCAATTACAACACTTACTCCAGATACTTATTTTACATTAAACCATACGATGATCCCAATAATCAATGCTCCAATAGCAAGTATACTAATGAGGATGCACATCTTCTTTCGAGATCTTTGCTGTAAATAGAGAAAAGAAAGTTGATTGAAAACTGTACTACAGTATTAGAAAACAACTCAAATGTTTTGATGGTCCTGCTGCTACAAACAAATCATATAAAGATGTTCAAGAAAAAGAGTTACTTTATCCACGCACTTTTATAGCTGTATTATTCAAGAAAATGATTTCAATAGTGTTTTCTGGCATAAGTAACAAACTAAGGAAAGAGAATGCAGTAACATAGACAATGAACATTTATAACACTAGGGAAAGAAAATGTGTAAACAGGTGGCCTTATACAGAGGAAAATGGACAATCCATCTGCACAGTAGGAGGCAGACATGGCCTTCTATAAAAAATATTTAAAGAGTATAAATGTATATACAGAAGGGGACAAAGGACTGCAGTTTTAGGCTTCCACAAGATTGACTTTGCATCTATTCACAGTTATTTTAAAGTTGTTTTTTTGAAGTTTCTTAGGTTCAAATTGTTCAAAAAAAAAAAAAAAGCATGAGTAAGAGACTCAGCTATAGAGATGTCATTACAATATAGAGTAAGTTTTAGGCACATCCAAAACTTTCTGTCACAACTTTCATCTCCCACACAGGCCTGTAGCTTGAGATTCCAGAGCAACCAGGACCAGGAGTAGGTTAATATCCTTTATCTGAAGCAGCAAGAAATGAATTAGCATACTTTACTAGCGGGTTTTGCAGGCTTTTGCTAGTAGCCAAGGGATGACAACAGATCTTGGGATTCTAGGTCACAGCTCCAGAAGCAGAGCCAGGCTCTGCTTTCTTTTTAGCAGAGCTTCATGTCTGCTTTTTTGTTGTTTTTCCTGCAGAACTACACCTGTGTCAGTTTTTCACTGGAGTAGCGAGTTCTCTGCCCAGTACCACACAGACTACTAAGTTTCTTGTCTTAGCTATCTATTCTCTTCTGCTAGTCTTGCTGTGTTGCTACTGCTTCTCCCATTGTCAGCCTAAGATTTTTTCCCCTCAGTTGTTTAATGATTTAACTTGTTAGAACTCAGCCTTTTGCTCGGGTCCCCTTCTCATCTGCTGGTAGATTCTCTCCCTACAACTTTACAGTCCTAGTTTCTTTTTCATCCTGGAAACCACCAATGCAGTGTTGGTAGGAGAAGTAAAGCATTTTTCCCTGTAACACTACTTAGTCAAGGTAGCGAAATAAAGACATTGTGATCTTATTTCCTTGTCCATTTAATGATCATTCCTACAAACATTAAAGCAGAAGCAATGAACAGGGAAAGAAAGAGATAAGCCAAGCCCAGTTTTGTCCCACCAGCACTGCTCTGTGCACACACCTCACATGGCAGATGGGTGCTGCAGACCTCACACAAGCACAAACGTGAGTTGTGAGGGTACCAACCACGTGAAGCCTATTCCCCACCAGCATGCCTAAGCCTCTTCCAGTTCCTTGAGGAGGTCAGAGCATAGAGATATACTAGCTGCAAATGATTTTTCAGAGTCTTGGAACAAGGCTGAGCTTTCAAACAAAGAAACATTCAAATCCCAAGCATACTACCCAATCTTTTCAAACACAAGCCAATTCTCCCGAGTGTTTTGTCTCTGCTGCAAGGCACACATGACAGAACCTTGTCAAAAGCCTTGATAACCTTCCTTTCAGGTCAACAGAGGTTCATCCTTTCCTCTTCAAGAAAAATTAGCACAAAGTTTTTCATTTTCAATTTCATCCCCAAAGCTAACACTTTCCATGGAAAATTTTGACTGCTGCTACTATTTTTTTTTCATTGTGAATTTTGTCAGTATCAGAGTAGCCACCAGTCACACACAATGACGCATTGTGCCAATTACTGCCACCTGGAATACAGTTCAAGGATGTGTCCATCCCTTCGTTCTCCCACTGAGATCTGCAAGCAATCCTTCAGACATTTTGGCATTAATGTACTGTCCTAGCTACTACTAACACACAAGAGGATTATTATCATTATTATCACACAAGAGAACTAACTTTGACTAAAGAAGGAATATTTATTAGAAATAATCTTATTAGTAACAAGTGCCAAAAATGTTAGGAAGAAGTCACATTAAAAGGTCTTTTCAAAGGGGCTTTTTCAAAAAGCGTTTGAAATGCTTTTTGTGGCATCACCATAGCAATTAACGGAATCAGGACATACACAGCTTCAAGAAGGCTTTATAGAGCAAAAATTAATGCTAGCTGACAGCCTCTTCAGAGGATGTCCCTATTCTTCCACTGACCTTTAGAGACTCACTCCCCACACAAAGTAGTTTTTTTCTTCTTGAGTTATTAAAGGATTTTGTTTGCTTATTTTTAAATAACAGTAAAATTCCAGGTGCTATGAAACAACCTAGCTAATTTCACAGGAAACCCAGAACTTTCAGGAGGTCACTCACTTCTGTTTCAGTGACCTAGCGATGCCATCATAGTCTAACACACACCTTCAGTAGAGCTTTGAGGAAAATGAAAATCAAATTATGAGCTGCAAAATTAAATTTAAAACGTGACTATTGAGAAACACAGAACTTACACAGAACTAGCAGTTGGTATTGACATTACCTGGTAGTTTGCTGCTCTTGACAGCTGCTGGTTTGCTTGTTGCACATGTACATCTGCATTTTCCACATTGGCTTCTATGCTGTCTATATTTTAACAGAAAAGATTTCAAATTTTTGTTAGTCATATCCCAGTAAAAGGTTTGGAATGCTGAAATAAACTTGAGAGCACATGTGACAGCTGCCTCCACCCCCCCCCCCCAAATGTCGATTTCTTCAATATCCTTATGCCTGACTTCATTTCTGAAATGCCCAGGTTGAATTCATCTGAGTAAGAGCCCCGTTCTAGAAGCTAGGCTGACACTTGGAAACCTACCAGAAGAGAAACTTTCTCTCAGTACCTTTCTGTCATCCAGCTTACTACTGACTTCTACCTTCTGCTCAAATTAAGACAAAAAAAAGACCTATGAAGTCAGAGGAAAAACATACAAAAATCCCCAAGAGGCATGAATAGAATATGATATCCTATCACAATGATGTATTTTTTTTTCCATGGAAAAACCTGAGGGGATCTCAAACTTAATATGGGATAAGGTGACAGAAAAAGCCCAGCAAATGTATTCTCAATTTAGAAAACAGCATGGCTTAGCAGCAAACTCAGAAAACAAATTTTACAATCACGTTTATTTAAAAGAATAAGGCATGTCTGCCTGGTAAAGCAGGAATTTTTGCTGAAGCTGCGTATCACTAGTCACCACACTAAAATTCCCCCCACAAACTCTAATTTCATGAACACACAATTCCAAAAACTAAACACTTCTTATACACATTTAAAAAAGACATAATTAAACATGCATTTAAATTATGTTTTAGAGACACTTTTTAAAGTGTCCCCATCACCTCAGCCACTCTACCCATTGTTAGGTTGTACCTGATTTGCTTTATCATTAACCTTCACATTACAGGAATTTTTCCAGCAAAAGAATGTACTACACTGCTGCTCCCCGGAGACAGAGAATAACAACTCTTCAGAGAATATTTGGGTTGGACTTACCTATCACATCACCTTGCTCATGAATCATCATACCTAAGTCTTTGAAAATTTCATTGATGTCCATAATATCAGCCTGAAAGGGAACAATCATCACATTAATTGTCATAGAATAAAACAGGATCTCTGTACATTTAGATAAAAATACTGCTCCTTTTCCTCCTGAATATGTGCCCATGATTCTTTACCCTAAATGAAAAAAAAACAACTTAGTATTTATTTGGAAGACTTTTTGTATTACGAGTAAAAGTTTATTATAATCAAACCAACTGAAGATGACTGTGCACAAAGCAAACTTCACATCACTTCACATAGAGGATCTCTCTGCTGTGGGCTCATCTACACACAATTTTGTCTTGGATTAACTGAAGGAACAGGTACATGCCAACTTGGCTTAATAGACTAATTTTGATTAAACTGGTATAAAAGCATACTCGCTTTTTTTTTTGCATTAGTTTTAACACACCTATTAAATACACGTGAATGTCATAAGCAACACAATTTACAGAAAATGCCTCTATGCCATGAAATCAGGATATCGTAAGCATATGACATTATCCTATTGACATCTGGTCACAATGAATTCATTAATGTCACATTGCCACTGTGCATATGACCTCTTCTCAACTAATGACTGATATATATTTAGTTAATTGTATATTAACGTATGAATGACAAGGGAGAAATTATCACAAAGTTATTTTTAGAACAGAATGGAGGTTTGGATATCTTGACAAATCCCAGTTATAGCATCTTTGTTGTTAACGGTAGAGATGTGCGTTCCAGGTCAGCTGGAGAAGTTCCTTTTGTCTTCACAGAAGTCTCCTGATGTCAGTATTTCATCACACATGACAATTTGGTGTACTTTACAACTTTATGCTAAAGTTTTTTTTAATTTTTGAATGAGCCCTTAATTACAGCAGTTTGAATGAAGTTGCACAACTCTGTTTCCAAAAGAAGTGTTCAAAATACAAATGAACAAAAAGAAAATGCTGAACAATACATTAAGAATAACTGGATAGAAAGGCACAGCTTTCCTTCACTTATAGTTTAAAAAACAACAACACACAACAACAGTGATCTTTTTCCTTCTCATCACATGACCACTTTCTTAATCCTCAACTGAACCACTGAGGTTAAGCACAGTATCAAAACCTGGCTTTCTGACAGCAGCTTTCTAATGCACATTTCACATACCATATAAAGACCATATTTGTAGATTTGAAGAAAAAAATACCCACAAACAATGCCCAATCCCCCAAGGATTTATGCTTGCAATTAAAGCTTATACCAGTGTGAAACTTCTGTGTTTTTTTTTTTTTTTTTTTTTTTTTTTTAAAGTATATTCTGAAATCTGCTGTAAAACCACTTACACTTACCTCAAGCTGCCTAATGGAAGATTCCCTCTCCTCAATAAGACGGAGGTCATCTTCTGTAATTTCTTCATCTTGCACTTGTGTTTGAGGTTGACTGTCAAAACAAAAACCAGCCAAACAAACCCAGAATTAAATAGTCACCATGAGAAATAACTCAAAATAAGAAGAGTAAGATGACAGTCAAATACATACAGCACCAACTTTATCAGTTAACAAAACGCACTTTTTTAGCCTTGCATGTCTAGCCAACAGGGAAGGTCTAACAATCACATCTTTGACAGAGGAAGCTGCTGCTGTAGCAAATTTGCACATAGTATTGAGCCAGCTCATTGGAAATTCCAAGTATGAGTACAAGGGCAAAGTTTCATCTGAGTTACAAAGTGCAGAGTTTAAATCCATTTTAGGCAAAAATAAGCTGACCAATACCAACAGAATCGGAGACTGCCATGTAGTTCTTGCAGAGTATGAAAGCAACAGGAGATTCCACTTGACAACCACAATTCAACAGTTTTACTCTATTCACAGACTGTGCTTACCTAAGTTTGGGTGTCCCAAAGCCCAGGTATGGACTTGGGGCAGCTTAAGGAGATGTTTGAAACTAAAGTTTGGAGAAAAAAAAGGGAGGGAGATAATGGGAACTGTTTTTTTCTCTTCCCACCTATCCCAACGAGAAGACTTCTCCACACTTGCCCTGTGGAAGAAAGCCCCTGACTAAAAACCAACCCATTCCTACTCCCTCGTGAAAAAGGCAACTGATCAGAAAGTCAGCAACCCTTCCCTGCAGGCCATGTATTAATTTGAACTAGGTTAAGACTTAAATTCAGCTTACGTGTCCCAAGAGACAAGTGTTCCTTCTTTGTATGTGTCTTCAGGAGCACCACCCTACATTCGGTGTATAAAAAAAAATAAGTAAAGACATTGCAGACCTGAAAGGAGCACTGTCAGCATTTCTACAATGAGAAAATATTACAAGATTTCTAAGTTATCTACAAACTGAAACACAATTTAACACGTTCATTGCCTGATTTTGCTTTACGCATGCATAAAGCTGAAATACAAGCAAAAGCATTTGGCTCACTAAATGCCTGTTAAAATTTACAAGTACAGCAACATACATTTGGTACAGAGTAAAAGGGAAAAATTGATATGCTAACAAGGAATAGCTCAGCTTCTCAACGCTTCTCTAAATCAATACTGCATAGAGATCTGGCAGGCAGTTCTTCCTGGTAGGAAAAGTCCTGATATCTAGATGTCCAGCAAGAGTATTTCAAGATGTACTGAAAATTGCTTTTGCAAGACCAGTGCACAATCATAGGGGCAGTCCATGTTTTTATGTGATAAAGACAAGGAAAAAGTAACAGATTTCAGAAGTTATCATTGCAATGCAATTCAGCCTTCATTATAAAATGAACTATGTAATTCAGCTATATGTAGAAGTAAGCAAAGAAAGCCACTACGCTTATATTGTGCACGTTCTGCAGTATTTTCAGGGCTCAGATATGAGCCCTTGTAAAAAGCATTACAGAGGCAAGTTTGACATTGAACACCAACACTACCATTGTGAACAGAGTATAATAGCATATTTCCCAATACTTACAGATACCCTCGAGCTGGCTCTTACTCTGGCTACAAAGTCTTTCTCTTTCTCAGCAGCTTGCCTTTGCAGCCTTTGGAAATTTGTTAGTGATGTGGTGAATTCCCCCACAAGACGATCTTTCTGTATTTTTCTTTGACGCTAGAGGAGAAAAAGTTTTACAAACTCAAATGAGCTAAGGCTTTTCAGAACTCTGCCATTTGCAGGCTGCTCAGTGCTAAGCCACAGACTCCTTTTTTCCTAAATGGGTATTAGGGAATGCTACCTACAAAACCATTTGCATGGACAAACCTTCCTTCCCTCTGTAAACATGCAACTCTGCCACAATTTAAGCCTTTTAAAGAGGAAACCAATGTTGTAGTTTCATTTAACAGCATGGGCAGGGACAGGTCATACAGTACTCCATACGCTGATACAGGGAAACCTTCTACCTTCCTTATTATCTCTCAATTATTAAATTAACTCGGTTGTTAAGTGTGAAACATTTTCATACTGTGAATTCTAAAATATGCAAAACAGACTGAATGGAGGCAAGGGTACAGAAAAAAAAAAGGGCAGGGACAGAGCACTACACAAGTATATTACATAAACGCTGGAAACTTGTATTGAATGGCATACTGAAGTGGGTTCACACTCCTTTACAAGTCCTTAGAACTGTTCCAAAGATACATGTTCTAACTTCTAATTTATTTATTTTTTTGAGGAAGATGTTAGGAACGGAATACAAACACAGGGCATTCCAGAGAGCCTCAACTGTGTTTCCCTAATCACATACATTACACCAACCCTTCCTTCCAAATTTGTAAGAGGCCATAACTTTCAATTCATCAACCCAACATTTATGTATTTGACTGAGAGTTACCTTCAGTGAAAGCACTCATGATAAAAGGAGTAAAAAATCAAACAGTAAAGCATCCCACTGTCAATTTTTCAGTTTCAAGACAGAGCATAAAGCCTGAAAATACCATGAAGAATAAAAATTAAATGTCATAAAACATAAAACATCTATGCCTGAACTAGAGTTTAATACTAAGACCAAATTATAATACCATTAGAAGTTCACAACTTGACAGGCAGAACACGCACAGTCTGCCATTTGAAAACAGTTTTGGGACAATTCATTTTCCTAAAGGCTCCTTGATAACAAGCCACAGACTAAGCAAGTGGTTTTAGTGACAGTAATCTGCATCTATGTTTTCTGGGATCTTGTTGCTCTTTCCTTATTTAAGCCATGGATTTCCTTACAGTAAGAAACAAAGGACGATAGTCAGAAGCGTGCTAATGACAACTGCCACTTCAGAAATAACCTTCTGCCCAGATTTCACACAGACCTGGGAAAGAAGCAGCTTAAAGACTGCAGAAATTGGTTTAGTAACAGCTTCTGTCCATTCTGCCTAAGAAAGGAAAAGCCCAACAACAAGCCATAGCATATATGCTGATCTGTGATATGCAGGGCAGAAATTAGTTGTGCACAAATTTGGATGGTGTGCAAGAGTGTCCAGCCACCTGCCTCACAGTTATGGCAAGCAACAACTCCTTGCCACTGGAAGCATTCAGAGCACCCAGTGAGTCAGACCTAGCATCACTGCTACAAATTACTAAGTGGCCAGCTACCAAAAATCATGGGCAAGATGTACTGTCTTGATTCCTACCCTTTCAGTCAAACTACCTCATTCCTGATACTTAAAAACAACTTTTGAACAAGTCTGGACTGCAACAAAAATACTTGCGTTGTAACTGTCTCTGTTATGCAAATGTCATGACCAGCTAAATACTGCTTTGAAAGCCTGAAGTCACTCAAATACTCTACATAAGCCAACATGATAGTCAAACAAGCCAAGCTCTTTGTTTTTTATACCTGTTCACTTGTTGCAGGCAAAGATCCAAACTCTTTGATGTATTTGTCAGTTTCTTTGGCAAGCTGGTTTGTGTACTGCTGCTTTTGTTGCCTAAAACCAAACGCAAAGTTTCATTAGAGGCTGTTAATTCTGTCTGAATTTCACTGGTTCTCAGAAACTGTGGAATTTCACTGAAGTACGTGAAACCATCTTTATTCTGTTATTCACCGCAAAGTGTGACAACAGATCACCACAGATTCCAGGTGAGACAGATGCTGAAGGAATGTTTCTCTGTTTGACAGTACAATTGCTCACTTTCTTCACTGTTCTTTTTTTTTTTTTAAGGTTTCTTGATTGTTCCTATAACTTGCAGCAACAAAGTCCCAGTTATTGTGAACATCTAAACATGAAATATGCTTTCCCATTGTCTATTTGAGGCTGTCAATAATTTGAAAGACCAATTCCTGAGAGTTACTGGGAAGTTTTTGTGAGGAAATCTATATTTGTCCGTGATACAACAGCTGTGAATTTAGCTGAAAACTTTGTTTACCAATAACTATAATAGTGCTTTAAGAAGTCTTGTCCTCAGCAGCATCACTATTTGTTTTCTGTTTCTCTGAAGAGAAACTTGCTGTTATCACACACTTCTTTACAAGTATCACTTTTTCCCCCCTAGAGTTACTCAGATTCTTTACCTGCTTTCCGACTCTGTTTCCCAGTGTATACTGAAAGTCTTTTTTTTTTTAAGAAAAAAAAAATCTGGAAAGATATTAGCAAACAATCAACATCAATGTTTAAAGTAATTAAATAACTCTTCCAGGCACCTCCAAGCATGAAAGGAAGGGCCAAATGTTCAGAAAAGTGAAGAAGTGACATATGAAAGCTCAAGGAAACTTAGTGCATGTTACCTTCATAAACGGACTTGGAAGAGTGCTTCAAGTCCTATATTTTCTAGTCTTTTTAGTTGTGAAATTGTGTCTAGATCCTGCCTGGTTACTGCATAAACCATGTATGTTGATTCAGTCCCCAGTAGGGCTTCCACTGTGGGTTGTACCTGGCTAATGTTATGAACCTGAACTCAGGCTACCACGAAGCAATTTGGCTGTTCACACAAAATGAATGCAATGCCTTCAGTCCGATACACACTTCTTCCTACTATTCAATGGCCACAGTGCAGTGTTAGCCACACTAAAGACTGCCAACTTTCTCACCCACAGGGTTTGCACAACACATCGTTTACTTGCATTTATGATGCTGAGATTAATGTGGTAAAGGAGGTCGATTAAAAAAAAATCATAGTAGTTCATTAGACCGAGCTGAGTAGAGGGCAGCTGACTGGCACATTCATGAAAGCTCACTTTTAGGTGACTGAAGTATAGAGCACAGCATCTGTGCTTCAGTTTTATTTCTTTTTTTAAATTTTATTCGGTGACATTTCTTACTGTAACTTTCCTCATGAAAAGACATTCCCCTTTCTCCTCCAGTACTGTATTTCAAAAAAAAAAAAATACATCACCTTGTGAAACTGATATAGACAGATTTGAAAAACTGGTGGAAGGTTGGGGGAGTGCTTGCTTTTTCAACAGCGCTTCTGCTTTCTGGTCCTGCTGCTTTTCCTTTGCTGACATACAGCATAAGTTTTGTACATGTTTTGATACTGCAGGCAGCGTACATGGGTAAGCCACCTGACTAGCATAAAACGGCTATCCAAAATTAATTTAAAGGAAAAAGAAAAGGCATCTCAACATTTAGATTTCAAATATTTCTCTATACTCGCCTTTCTCAGTGAGATCAAGCACTCTAACAAAAAAAAAAACCTGATCACCTTCCAGAAGATTGTTTACTATGCGATGAAATTAAATGTTTTCATGTGAAGTACTCACAGCTGTTGCCTCAATTCATGTGTGTCTTGTGGTGTCCCGAGCTGATGTAGTATTCTCTGTATTTCAGCAGCTGTTTGTGAAGAGGAAGAGAAATTTTAATGGTGCACATAAATTTCCAATTTATTTTTATGCATTTTTGCTTGACGGTTCTAAAACAGTAAGAGTTGACAGAAATTGATATTCAAGACTTTTTTTTAAACCTACTAAAAAGATTCTACTAAGAAGTCCCAGAACAGCTGGTAAATGTTTGTGTCAACTCAAAAACAAAGCCTAGGGTTTCTTACAAAGGAAGGGAACATATTCAACTGTCTAGGTAGAAATAGGCAATTTAAACGTTAGCAGTTTTAATGCAGTAAGTATAAGTCAGGCATTTTAGTTATAATTTTGTAAATAAAGTAGCACAATGTCCACTTCAGGACATTGAGTTTTTAATCACACTACAAACTTAAAATTCTCAGCATGCTCTGTCTTGGCTTAACACCCTCATATACTCCAAAAAAGAGAGAATACACACACAACTTAATTTTGCTCATCCACAGTTTGAATCAGACTTGTTTTCCTTTCATTTCTGTGGTGCTTTCCAGGCAGACTGGTACACCACCACCACTGTGCACATCCAGGTTATAAAGACACAAACAAAATGGGGAAGTTAGTAGTCAAGTTTTATGAGTTTAAAATCAAGTATTTCAAGACAGAAGTATTTGGGGGAAATTGAGAGGACACAAACTACTAAAAATTTAATTAGAAAAATGGCACTGTAATATGGGTTTCACACAGTTTTCATTGTTGTTGAGCTGAAAAGCACTAAAACATAAGTGAAAATTCTTGAATGCTTTCTACAATCAAAACCTACTGCCAAGCATCAGCTTCTCCCTGCTACCTGCTGGGGCAAGGAAGCTCTGTGCAGCCTCCTGGACTTCAAAGCTTCTGCACAGCAGCTTGAGCCCAAACAGGCACCAGTGGCCACATGGACTGGTAAATAGCTATTTTGACCAATTAAGCTTTCTTTTTATGTTAAGTATAGGGCATTGTTTTAAAATAATAATAATAATAATAATAAAGTGCGACTGTCCTGTTACCTTTTGAATTCAATGATAAGCTTTAGCATCTATAAATCTTCAGAATAATTTACTTTCAGTAGTATTGGATCACAGACATTCTCCCCTCTGATTCAAGAGCCAAGGTGCTCAGTTAGTCTTGATGTGCTTTTACAGGGAGAAAAAACAACCTGCAAGCACTGTCATAACATCTCTTTTTGCAGGTGGAATAGCATGTTTTACTGCCACCTAGAGGTAGAGCTATTTAACTATAAACGAAGAAGCGAAAACTTAAAAGGGCTCACACCTGAGAAATACTCTGAAACAACGCCTGTCTTTAACGTATTTGCATATCAGCTTAATTAGATATTTACCCTACTTCTAAAAATGAATATCAGTAGATGATTGAGGGGAAATTAAAAGCCAGAACAGTATAGCTGGACACTACACAGTTCTAGGCAGAGGGAAGCTCATCTGAGGTCAGGTCTTGTGATTCAAGAATTCAGCACAAAATTAGAACACCTTTAACCAAGAATCCTGTAAGCAGCATCAAGAAACATCAAACTAACCAAGTGCTAACAGGCTTTGTAATCTGTCTGGGGA
The DNA here is from genome assembly GCA_011075105.1 of Heteronetta atricapilla. NCBI lineage: Eukaryota > Metazoa > Chordata > Aves > Anseriformes > Anatidae > Heteronetta > Heteronetta atricapilla. Next base: position 60,083,743 of record CM021733.1, on the reverse strand, counting down.
AAAAAATAAAAATAAAAATAAAAGAACATACATATCAAGGACTGAACCGACACCATTTTTTCTGAGCTCCCTTTAATTTAGGATTTTCATCCTTAACCTTTCACAAGGATATTATTTAGAGAAGAAAAAAAAAAAAAAAAAAAAAAAATTTTCAGTCACTTTGAAACATGAAACACTGCTTATACAAGTAAGCAAACAGAAAAAAAGGTAAAGGGGTAAAAGTAAACTGTTGCCAACAGTCTTCAGCAGCAGTCTTGACACTGTCTTCATAAGAAAGACAGAAGCTTGTCATTTTGTACAGGCACTAAAGAAGTTGGCAGGAAAAGTAGAATATAGAAAACAAAGCTAACCTGACCTTCCTGCAGAATTTATAGTACATACCTGCAGGTTTACTAGGGAAAGAAATCCATCCTTTGCACTCCTTCGCATTAATATAAACATGCTACAGTGTATACAGGCTTAAAAATGTATTTCTTATATTGTCTTATAAATTTTGATATTACAGATTTCTTACTGTAGCTAATTCTCACTTAGACATTTGATAAATTACAGGTGTAACCATAAAACTACCTAAACCACAAACATTTGTCTGGACTCATGAACTAGTACAAATTTATTGATAAAAACAGAATTTGAAATAGATTCAGACAATGCCACCTGGATCATAGAGGTGAAGCATCTTGTTCCTTCAGACATACACACAGTGATCTTAAGAGAATTTGATTTAAAGCAAGAACTAGATTCAAAACTTTTAGGTATAAGTCAACATCCCTTCCCTTCCTCAACAGAAAAGCATGGTAGCCACAGCCTCTCCTCCTGAAAGCTAGAAACACCTCTGCTGTCCTGTTTCAAAAGCAAGTACTGAGATGGCCTTGGCACTGAAGAGGAAAGACGAAACTGCTGGAAACCTAGCATTACTTTTTGTGTAAGTCAGAGACCCCTACATTCCTAGCTTTACCACTGATCATAGTATTCATAATGCCTTCATTGTTTAACCATCTTTTTGCCCCTGTGCAGGGAATTCAGGGTGGCACAACAAAGCATCCAGCTGCTCCTTAGGTGGCTCTCAGTTCATTGGCTTTGGTGCTCGAGTGTCCCAGGGAGCTGAAAGCATAGGCCTAAATCACAAAGCCAAAGATCTGTGCCATAAATACACTGACAATCATCAGAAACCAAGGATGAGAGCACAGGTTTGGCTGGCTCCTAGGTGACCTCATCCCTTAAGGTTTTTATTTCCCTACTTCCTGATTGTTCCCGCTTCCCACACCTTGTGACAATGACCAGGAACTCTGACAAGAGGAATAATCCTCCTACCAGAGGTCCTTTCTGCCCCTCTGGGGCAATACCAATCCCATTACAGAGCTTGAATGGATCTTGTGCACAACTTGAATCCATTCCAGTGCAAAGCTTCACGCCTTAGCTCGTGCTCCTTGGATACACCGAAGTAGCTGCTGGACTTTGCTCCGGAGCTGCAGAAGCACACATGCTGTGTGCACAGACATTTTTTCAGAAGTCATCAGAGGCAGGCTAACTGCTGCTGCCAGCCCTGTGCTGAAGGTCAAGGTAGGTGTTAGCACGTAAGAACGACCAATGGTTCTTTCAGAGCTCACACAGGAACCCCAGCACCTTGTCAGCCAGGGACTGGCAGCAAGCCACTGCAGCCGGAAAGTCCTGCAGGAAGCAGGGTGCACACCACCACTCCATCCAAATGCATTTTCTCCAAAAGACTGCCATCTCACCTGCCAAAGGAAGCAATCTCACTCTTTCCACCTCAGAATGAGTATTAGAAAGAAGCAATACTGTATTAGTAAGAAGGTTTTTCATTTCTCTTCCAGCATTCCTAATCTATACTTCCTAACAGGTAACGATTACCTGTTGAAAGCTACTCGGCCACTCTCTGAGCAGTCACATGCTCAGGAACAGGTCAGCCATGGTTAATGATGAGCCAGAGGAACAATTAAGACCTAACCTGAATTCCTACGGAGAAAATTACTTAAGAGCCAACTCGTGTTTACTTTTACTGGGCCAAACAGTGGTTCCATTTATAGGCAGCGGAAGCTCTTCCTACAGGTAAAGAGAAAAAAAAGGGCACAGAAAAGAACAGGAATGCTGCGTTGTATAAAACGCCTCATTTTCCCTACATGAGTTGCAGGAGTAGTGAGGTTTACAGTGAGATTTACAGTTAAATATTTTATTTTAAAAAAGGTAGGATTATTTGAGAAACATGCTCCTGACAGATTTGCAATACATGGTATTTATTACGTAGATGAAAACATATTTCAAATATTGGATCACACCCTCTACTTATTAACTGCTGGCTTTTAGCTGGCTGGGGAAAAAGAAAGTGTTACCTCCTTTCTCCTTGTCTTCCCTGATTTTTCAAATGGCTCTGCAAAATCTTTTCCGTTACTACAAGTAAACCCACATAATTGATTGTTCTGCTGCTTGAATATGAAAATGTTTAAGATCACATAGGAAGTTTCAGCTTAAAATAAAAATAAATCAAACAAAGATCAAATGTAGACAACTTCTTGCCTCTAACAATATAGGAGCAAGCGCAACTATCCCCAGCTGAGAACTAGTCACCACTAGGCAGGCTGTAAGACCAGTGTATTCTTGCAGAAGAAAAGGAAAAAAAAATAAAAATCCTCAAGTAAAATCCTAATGTTGAAAAGGCCTTCATCCACTGAGAGGAAAATGATGGACTGGTGGATCGTGGGGAATAGTGGGGGACTGCAGGTCACCCACCTTCACTGGTAGGACAGAGATGTCCAAGCACTACACTCATCTCCTAGCATGAGACAAGGGACACTGAGGATGGTCCTGACTTGAAAGACTAACCAGTAACTCCAACTACAGGAGAGATGCCTTCCCAACTTACCTATGATCAGCCACCTTCCCATTCAGTTTTATGTTACCCAGTTTAACATTTAGAAAACCAAACTTCAAAACCCTCAATTGGCTGTGAAGTCCTCATCTTGTTGCAGCTTCACAGCTGAAAAGTGAGGTGAATCAACACACAGCCCACAGAATCCTTAAAACGAAGCCACAACACAGAAGTGTAAAACTGGGGAAAAAAATTACTAAGTAAGTGCTGCTTATTACCACTTTTCAGCCTGAAACTCACTTCTTATTTGGATCACACACCACTGCATTTTAGCCATGGAGCAGCAATTTCCCTAAGTGCTACAGTCCAAGCCTGAACAACCACATTGCCCAATTTAATAAAGCCACATTCTAATGGTTCCACAGGAAGTGCAGCACCCACTGGGCATGCACGGAAAAAGCACGAGCAGCAAACACCAGGTATCAGCCTACAAAGAGGACAACAACCAGCCAAGCAGGCAGGGCAGGTACAACGAAATCTGTACTGCAGAACAGCAACGCCTGTGACCCGTCAAAGGAAGAAGGAGCGCTGTTTCACACAGCACCTGCAGCTGCTCCTGAATGTGAACTCTAATAGTGAGGGGTCACCCCAGCACTCTTACTTAAGAAGGGACAGACAGATTGGGTTTTAGCCACTGCAGAGAGTTCATAGATCTAAATCCAGAAGGACTAAAACTAGCAGTGGAGATTTAAAGTCAATGATTTTCAGTTGTTATTCTAGATCCTGCGCCCAAAGGGAATAAACAGAATCAGCAAAGCACTCCTTTGCACACACAAAAGGAAAAATCTGCTCCACATAAGGCTCTGGCTCAGCTATGGCTTCACATGGCAAATAAGCACCACATACAACAGCATCACGCTTACCTTTCAGAAATGCATTGTCGGAGATCTTACACATATCACCACTGGCCAGGTAACTATGAAGAAATCACCTACTCATTTCCAGTTGAACAAGGGAGTCAAACAGCACACCCAGTTACAGACTGAGTGGAATCCAATCAATTCTGGAGTCACCTCAGAGCATGTTATTGGAATAGGAGAATTACTTGTAAAAATGACACCACTACAAATTGTTTAGCTTTTGCTTGGGGGTGACAGACTTCCTCAATTTATTCAAATCCAATTCATTGCATTTTCCTTCTGTGCTTCAACTGAAACTACTTGACTAAGGACAGATGCTGCAGAAAACATCTGTGAATTGACCTTTTATAAACACTGTTACATATAACAACCAACCTAGTGTAGTTGCAATAAAATCAGCATATTGGAGCTTTCTGCAATGAGCCTAAGTACCTCTTCAGAACTATTAGTGTAGTTCACATTTACTGAAGATTTAAAGTAAACCATAACACTCCTGTGCCATACACCTTGCTAACTCTACTTTAGCCAGGAGTAAGAGTTCAACAGAGAAAATAAAGCCAAAAAACCCCTAACCTAATGAAAACCAACCACCCACTCTAAGAGCACACTTAATTGCAATTATCTAAAAGTCAGCAATTTGATTTCAAGTTATTTAATTCTGTCTTAACTGAATGTATTACACTGATTATTTTAAAACAGAGTAATACATCAGTGCGGAAGAACAGTACCTGAGGTATTTATGTAATCAAATGAGGAATGGAATGAAGATTGTCCTCGGAGCTCTAATGACTAAGGACTTGGTTGGTACAAAAGAGCGAGAAAACACTAAGACTTGCACCCTTTCCTGTTAGGTTTTATTAGCTTCTCACATTTCTAAATAGAATCGTGCCCCCAAGTGACCAGAAACGTAAGTAGCAGTGTCTGGAGCTCAGGATCTGCCTTCAATTCTTTCAGTTCAACTGTAATCATTTCATGCTAGAGTCCCAGCATTTCTAATGGTCTTACAAAGAAACTGTCAAGTGGGATTGAAGTAATGCCTGTTCTTCAAATGTGGGTGTAGAGCACACTAAATGCACATTGTTTAAGTAAACAGTATTTGACCATGTGATCAATTATTACAGCTCAGCTGAGGTGAACTCATTAAACCAAGATGTAATCACTTCGTATTTATATCCTAAATTCTCCCTGGAAACTCCCTGAAACCCCAAAGTCCAAACTTTCCTCTAAAGAATAATTTATGTTTTGTAAGGGATGCATGATTCTGCAGCATACAAAGCTGCACAAACACCATAACCTCAACCCACCTATGCAAAGAAAGCTTGTTCGTTAAGAGGTCAGGCCATTAACACAGGAAGCTTACTCAGCCATTGACATGGAAGCAGGGACACGCAACGTCGCCGCCTGGCCTACACAAGGAAATAGCTGTCACTCAGGGGGACAATTACAGTCAACCATGGACCTGGGTTTATTCGCAGCCCTTACAGATGGGCAGCGTATTGCACACCAGCTTCATAGGAGATTTGATAGAGGGCTCTCTGGATAACCAAACTGCCATGCATTCTCCTCTTTTCTTGCCCACAAGGATGAAAATCCAACAGAATTGAACTGGATGACGTATTTTAACTACCTTAGAGGGGCTCTGAAAATTGACCGTCTAGATAGGAAGGAGAATAAGGAGCCCAGCACAAAAAAGACACTGACCTGCTGGAACAAGTTGCTCAGACAACATTGCAAATGTCTCCACTGATCATAGTGCTGTTTGCAATTCCACAATTTTACAATCACTATTTAAATCACTTCCAAACAAAAACGGCTTAGTTTACAGAGACCTTTCCCCAAACTAGTCAGCTACAGCACAGCAAAACAATGTAGGACAAGGAAAATTCTGCCTTTTCTGCACATACTGACACAAATAGTGCTCTGGGGTGTACATGGAAGATCCATTTTTCACTCTATTCTGCTACCAACATAAATAAATCCTTGTCCCTCTTGAGCAAAGTCATCCGTATAACGCAGTTTCATATGCCATTTTCCCCACAGAGCCATAACATTTTAACAAACAAGATAAAACATAAAACAACAAAACTCTCCAAATCCATAAAAACATCTGTTAGGCATACTACTTCAAATGTGTAAGCTACTTTACACAGAACAAAGCCTCAAGGAAAAGCACGCACAATTCATGCTTAAAGTTTTCAGAGCTGGTTTACTTATAAAAGAGTTGCGAGGCTTCATGACTTCACCTCATTACAGAAAGAAACACATTTAGGAATATCTGAAGTATCTGAATTCCTCCTCCTCTCAACCTCTATATTCAGAACATGATTTGTATATAGCAAATTCAAGTTAAATTCCTCAGCCCTAGGAAAGACCACAAAAGGAAATGCAAAGCACTGTAACAGCTGCCTAACCCCTCTTAAGTAACCATCCCTTTACAGGTTTTACTGAAATCAGTTAAAAAGTGAAATTTCACCCTAGATCCAACAAGTCTTCCTGATGACAGCACCAACAATAAAAAAGGTATACTTCAACTAATTTCCACTAAGTCCAGTTCTAATTAACTGCAGCTAATTGGAAACTTGTAGCAATACCATTGTTACAGTCTCAACAAGCACTACTTGCTTTAAAACCACACCTGTACAAAACCACACTGTAAAGAACAGAATTCTGTTTTCTTACAGGGTGTGATTTCAACACCTCAGTGATTTTATTTATCTTTCACTTGGCCATCTGTATCCTTCTTTAGCTATAATTAATAATCATGTGAATCTGTTGGTGATACAAACATGGTGGAAGAAACAGTTTCTCATGAATGTTTCAGCCTGTAAAAGGCATAGAACAGAACTCTAATACTCCTCACGGCTTAGTCTATGGTTTTGATTTTCTACAGTTACATAAAGCAAAATGTCATATGATGCATTTAATTCAGCTCCCATTTTAACAACATCCAGTGAAAATACTGGCTTACAGAATGCTTGGGATGCAACTGAAATTGGGCAAACTTGCTGTCACAGGAGAGGCATCACATGACAGAAGAAATCACAGAAGGCCATCTCTGCCGATTGAGGTTGACCTTTTGGAAATGTGTTTTATGAGAATTGATGATTGTGCTGCCTCAACAAACAGAAAGTAAGTAGTCAGCTGAGAGCAACAGTCTTTATGAGAAAGAATCTCTCAAAGCCAGACAGACTCGGCCTAGCCATAATGTGATTTTGGCTACTGAATTACTATTATTATTATTTTAAAAGCATTTTTAGTATGCAGAGCACGTGCTTCTCCAGCTGGGCTGATTTTCAGTGTACACGAACAAGTCAAATACTCTATCGCTGACCTTGTCAGAACTGAGCAAGGGTAGATAATGACATTCTTACCGACTTCACAGCTACTGTTGGGCAAAACCCAACCATGACCTTTATAAATTTGGGGAGATGGGAAGGGAGGAACAGTGAGGGAATATGAGTGCCTCAGCTGAGCTGGTGTGAGTTCTGTAACTGTTTGATTAGCTTTTACACCAGAAATTCCCCTAACTCAAAGACTGGCTGTGTGTTATCAACGCCAGGCTTTGTTTTATGTGCTCTATCAAAATGCAGCATACTGCTGTACTCCCTCTAAAGCAACAGCTCTTAAACCCAGTCTGCAGACATCAGTGGAGCCACTGTAGTCACCTATGTAGTCTGTGCTATTCTTGGTCTTTGGGGATTTTCTAGCTCTGTGAAAACAAACAAACAAACACAGCTAACTACTTCATCTTGCATAGTTCCTTTCACAGACCCATGAGTCAAATCCTTCCAGCTGAGGAGAAGGGACACCTACTCCTTCAACCCCATCTTTCCTACTCTTACTGCTGTGCAACCATCCTTGTAAATTAATGCAACTCTGCTCCTTTTTGGAGCTTGTATTAAAACCAAATGTTTTCCCTGTTTTTGCTACACACAAAAAAATTATTCTGTCAGATTCAAAGAACTGTTTGACCTTCATCTTCACACTTGCAGGAAGCCTGAAATAAACATATTTTAAAGCTTTTAAATTAGGCTTTTTGTTTTACTTATTTTACTCTCAAGTTTCCATTTGCTGAAAGATTTTCTTTTGTACTGAGAAAAAAAAAAATCACAACATAGCCTCAATGCTCTCAGCTTAATAGGCATATCCCTATTATATCCCTATATCCCTGGCAGAAACAGTTCTGTAAGAAGGCGGGACTTGATTTGCCATAAAGAAATATTTTTTTGTTAGCTCATCTTGCTTCTGTGAGTTACTCTCTTTCCTTGTCTATCCAGTTGCAGTAAACGAGCGACCAACACAAAGTATTTGAGTGGTACATCCTGAAGGATGATAGAAAGATTCTCCTTAAGTTATAGTAGCTGTCATTGTGCTACCACATAAGTGAGAGTGTGACCTATGAAACCAAGTTCTGTCATTACTGCTCCTTCAATAAAACTGATTAAAAAACCTTTATAATAGGTTCACCACCTGCAAACCAGACAGGCTGGAGCTCTATACCTCTCTGCCTCTTCTGCCTAAGACCTGCCGCTCTGCACTGAATACCAACGAGAGCCTTGAAGCCTTGATTTTTGCAATTCCAACTGCTTTTAACAAACAGCATGGAGAAACACTCCAGCCTAGTTCCCTCAATCTCAGTGTACAGACAGCGCTGACAGGCAAAACATGAGTTTGAATCTTTTCAGGCTGAGGAAAGTAGACTCCACTCCCCAGATGTCGCTATGGGATGTCATAATCACTTGTTTCTACAGAAGCATTGGAAATGTAAAACAGAGAAAAGATCCCTGCTTTTTAAAGAAGAGCTAAATCAATCCCTTCATAGAACCCTCTAGAGGTTGGGACATCTAGCTGCCTTCCTGGCTTAAGTTTCCAGGAGAGTTTATATCTTCAGGGTCCTTAAAAACCACCAATCAGTGCACTCTTTCTGAAAGAAACTCAGAGAGCCTATTACCACCAGCATCAACCGTACCAGCTTACCAGCAGCTTATTCAAGGCAAAAAGCAATCTACAACTGTTAAAACACTTTCAACATAAATCAACTGCATGATTGGATCAACAGATCAATAAGATCTGTTCCTTAAAGTTAAAAGGGTGCTAAGCTAACCCAGCTGTTACCTGATTTAAATGGTCCTCTCCATTAACACAGAACAGCCCAAACCAGAAACAATACTTCCAACTGATTTCATTACTGGTGTGCTTAATCAGCACAGACCTTTGTTGATCAATAACAGTGGGCTAAAGGATTAGGAAAGACAGCAGGTAAGGATCACAAGTATCAATATAACAGCAGCAACATCCAGATGCATTATGAAGTGCTTGATATTTAATATATGCTTTTGATCTTTTATATGTATGGCATATTAAAACCAGTTAACCAAGAACCAGATCAAATGCATTACTTTTGGTAGGGCTAAATAATTCAACCCAGAAGTTGTAAAGTACTACTGTAAAGATTTTAATTCCAACCAATGCTGCTTCCTATAAAACTGTTGTATCATGAAACCTCTGAAGCACAGTATTGCCTAAATCAGGAATACAGCTAATATTACTACTAATAATAATAGCTAAAAAAAGTATTCGAGCCCTTAAACAGCCCAATCTAAGAGCTTTTAAACCTGAAAACAAGTAGATAATTGAAGGGAAAAAAATGAAAATGAACATGTCTGCCACAGGCTGGAAGCTGCCTCTGGAAGATGAAGATAAAAGCCGTGATGTTGTAAAGTGAAAGACTACAGAACTGACTGAGAAGATTTCAGGAAATAAAGCACAAGGGCTTACAGAGCCAATTTTTAGTTGAGGAAAAAAAGAACCCTAACGTACAGAAACTTTTCAATAAGGCAAAACTACAATTTTTCTTCCTAAAAGATTTAATGGCTTAAGAAATTAAGATTTAAAGAAATTATTTCAGCCCAACCTGTATCACCAATCTGTGCTACAAGTAACAACTCCTAGAACTTGTCTAGCAAAGCAAGAAACAAAGTTTTTATTAAAATTGATACACTTAAGGGATCAGACTTCATCTGAAGTTTTAATTCTACATGCACATGAAGTCCTTCAAAACTTTACAACCATGCATGCCAAAATCTAGCCGTTGATGGTTAGCTCCCTTATGACAAACAGTACTCTTTGCATAATTTGCAAAATCAATTTATATTTACTTTTCATATAAAATAAACCTATCAAAGATAAAATGGAAAATGGAGAAACAGGGAAACAACTGAGAACCTTAAATGCCCTAACTCCACCTAACTTTAACACCTTAGTTAGGTGGATAAAATATTAGGTGGGATGCATCTGAGCACGGGCGTGTTAACACTTGCATAACCTTACTTGTACGTTAGATATGTACTTCCAAGGGCAAGCTGCAAGGCCATGGCTTTGGTCCCTGATAGGCACTTCAAGCTCCAGCAAATATTTGAGGCAATCTTTGTTCAGCAAACACCCCAACCTACAAGCTTAAGGTGCCATGTAACTGGCCAGAATAAAACTGGCTTTTTACCAGCAGCTGTCTTACTAATTATACATTCATTCTGTGAATGCAGAGTGATGCTACGCTTCTCTGGTACACATCACACTCAACCACACATCTGAAGGACTCCATCTGCTTTGTGGTATGCCACGAACACGTCAAATGAGCAGGTGAGGTCAAGGAGCGAATTCCCATGAATGAATCTGAGAAACTAATATAGAACGTGGGGTACCACTATTGAAGTTTCATATCAACGTGCATAAATTCAACTTACAGCATTGTGTGATCTTCTGGATGTTAGAAGTTATGCGCTGGGCTAGCTGATTAGGATCCACAAAGCCGGCGCTGTACGACATGGCTGAGGAGATTTACTGTCAAGATCATCCACGATGGGAATGGGTCTCCACCTGTTAAGGACACCTAAAATCGCCCCCAGAAAAGAGTTATGTTCTGCTCATTCACTTACAAAGGTCTTCATCAGCATAAAGAAAAATACAGAGGAAAAGATTAAAGAAAACTGCATATACTAACGTTTACCCCACTTCTGCAACAGAGTTCTTCAAAGCAGAATTTAACAGAACTTTTCTTAAGTGCTAAATAAGAACGTGACACGACATCCTTTTTGAATTTCCTACAGTAAGATAACTTACTATTAAGTTTATTAATGTTCACAGCTTAAGATCTGCAATTACTCTACATCAGCTACATCACAGAAACTACTTCTGTTGTCAAACTTCTAACATTTTGCCCCGTGTAAGCAAAGAAAAAGTATGTGTTTTCATTTTTTGCCATTACTGAAAAAGTTGAACTTTTATTCTGTGAATGCCAAATCCTCCGATGAATTATGCCCCAAACCAATCGCATGGTTTTTTCCATACATTTCCATATCATTTATCCCACCAACACAACATAGCATGTTAAACTGCTGGGAAAAACAATGATATTTTCTTACAAGGTATCAGAGTGAATGAGGCACCCCATGTCCTCCTAGCACCAATGACTTATCAACTTCAGTTTCAGCTGTACTCAGTTTCACCTGAATTCCGTGAATCAATGTTTTATACCTTTTCAACTGCTGTGTTTCTCAAGATGAACTCATTTTTCTATAGCCTGGGTATACAAATTCATTTGTAATGGTGTTTTTTTGCACCTAGAAGTAGCATATCTTATTTTAAAAAGCCAGTAACATAAATATAAATACATTTGTCCTAAAGGGGCACATATGCAATTATACAGCATGTAACTAAGTCTTAGTCTGCTTTCCTTCATCACAGCCCAAGTTCCACCCCAAGTTCAATGATGCTCTAAATCCAGATTAGCTAAGGATACATGTGTAAATTAAAACTGGCATTCATCCACTCTGCAGTGAGGACGCAGACTAATCAAGCATATGTGCATCCAACACAAACCCACAATTTCAGACAGGTCACACTTAGTTTATTTCACCCTTTCCAATCTCCTGCACTCAGGAGTTCAACGTTTTAACCTCAACAATGCCCTGTATTTCCACTGTTTGACCATGTGCCTTCCCTGCGAAGTGCTCTTCTCCTGGGCTACCAGCTTCTCATTAAAAGGCACTGATAAAACAGAGTGAGAAAGCCAACTGACTTGTCAAGAGTGATACCGGCTGTACAGTTTGCAAACTCAAGTCCTTATGAACTTTAAAAAAAGAAAAAGAAAGAAGGGCACAACACGACAAATTAACAATGCTTGTTGCCAAATATAACTTCTTTCACCTCCACAAATGCCATGCATTAATACAGTGCAGCAATACCCAGTTGTTTTACAACGGGCCTGTTCTCATATGACTGTCCGAGAGAACAGCTGTAGGTGAAAGAAAACCAAACCTTCCTGTGTTCACTGTTTCTGGCAGAATTGCCAAGAACTGAGTTGCCAAGAACAGAGTTGCACTGGTCAGCCCCACGAAATGTCCTATGCCAGAACTGCATCGTGGATGCAACTACAGAGGTCTGGCTCACACGTGCTGCCCTGCAGGTGTATGTTACCTGTGCTAGATGAATGAGCTGCTGCTACCATGCAGACAAACCCTTCGTGTCTTTGAAAAGGCTGCTGCACCAGGGTCCCAATTCCTGTTTGGAGGCTTCAGGCTCTGAAGTATCCCCTAGTAATAAACAATCTGGTTGCAGATGAGGAGACAGCAAGAGTATTTGCATTCTTCTACATACTTGCCGTGCAGTCACCCACAAGTCACTCTGCCTCTCTGCAGGGTACTTCCTATCTTAGTCTGTACTACATGCAGATTCAAGTTATTTTGGGTCACAGGCTAAAGCTTGTAGTCAGACAGCCTAAATCCCACTTGTCTGGAACCAAAGTTAGCATAACAACCCTTGATCTCTTTGGAAACTCTGGAGACAATATTGCATTGAATCTGTATTTTAAGCCCAAACCCCTGCAAAATTTATAGCAAGTGAGTGGCTCTACACCTTAGTACGTTGTATTTCCCACTAAAATGATTGAACTTCTTTACTTAATCACAGACATAAAATCCAAATAAGCCATCTAAAAGATGTCAGTTCAAAAAAGAGAAATTCTCCAAACTGTTGACACTGTTTTTTCCTGTTAGAAGTTACAACTGTTTCTAAACATGTTAGCAGCATGCTAACTGGAATGCCAGTACTGGCTAAAAATACTTTTAAGTTAAATATTATATTTAATGTTAAAAGTTAAACATTAAAATGCAGTTGCTGAGCAGAAGAGCCAGCAAGAGACCAATCATCTTGCGCAAAAACATTGCAGAACCGAAACAGTCCTTTAGGGCTGGTTTTTCTCCCCTCACATACTCATTCACCAGGCAGCTGCATGTAACTTTTTTTTTTTTTAGCCATTCAAGCATTGACAAAAGGAAAGTACTTGACTTTTTTGGTCCTGAAAATGTTTACAGCTGACCTGAGGTATCTTTAAACAAGCTGCATCGCCTTTTACTGCGGTGCTCCATCAAATGTACAGATTATACAACACACAAGGCTTGGAGCTTTTCAACTTTATGGCCACACAGCTGGGCAGCCAAACATAACACATAACGAGAGGATGTTCAGATGGTAATACTGTGATGTCCACAGGATATAGGTTAGCATACGTAGTCTTCTCTAATGAAGAAACAGCACCCTATCTACAATAGGTGAGAGGAGTAAAATTACAACTGTAATTAGGTTACACTGTATAGTACTGAGTCTATGACCCACTTATAACTGGAAGCTGAGCAGCCTCCACTGCTATTTCTATAGTTCTCATTTTAAAAACACACAAAATGATAGAAGTTGACACAACTGATTTGTATTTTCTAAATGGAACTTGGTATTTAAAAAGCTTTCCGCTTCTAGACAACATGAAACAGCTTCGGCTTTCGACACACAAGAGCAGGTAGTGTGAAAACGTTTCTAACAAAGCAACTGTATATCTAAAGTGCTAATATTCTTTCAGTTTCTCAAGTTGCTTCTTTGGGAAGTCCACTGGGTCATTTGAAAAAGTTATGGTAAAATAAAAAAGGAAGGGCGTTGGGTCGGGCAAGGAAAAATACACTTATTTTAACCAAGATTTATAGTCATGTTGTAGGACAGCAGTGTGAATTCACAGCTGTCTTAACCCATACCAACTCTTCCACCTGCGGTGGTATTCCAGAGCACAGGAATAACATGAGTTGGTGGTAGGGTAAGCTCCTGGTCTCTGACAAGACTGGGGAACAGACTGGAAAGAGGGGTTAAGCGGTCAGCCATCAGCTTTCATCACTTCCCAGCCTCAGAACAGCCCAAAGGCATGGAAAATTTTGTATTTACTTTTATTAAAAACAAAAAAACAGCCCCTACCCCCTTCAAAAAAAGAAAACACACCCACAAACGGGAAGTGTGAGCTTCTTCCTCATTCCAGTTACAGCAACGCAGGCGTCTGAACTGACCAACCCCCCCCACCTCCTCTCATGCACCCTGCACTTGTTAGCCCAGAGTCACTCACACCCCTCTGAAAGCACTGATAGCTGAGCCTGGGGAAGTCAAGGGGAGTCCTGCCAATGGCAAGGGTCAGGGTTTCAACCACCAGGGAAGAAAAACACATACCAAGCACTTCCTTCCAGAGAAAGGCAACAGGAGCCTTCATCAAGGCTCTGCATTTCCATAGAAATTATCCCTTTTCGGTTCCACAACATTTAACTACTCCACCATGAAGCATTTTGATATTACAGCTTGCATGACTTTTTAAATGGGAACTAATAACATGGTGCAGATCAGGGAAGTACACTTTGCATTCAAGCTGGAACACAGCTACACTTGTGGTAGTCTTCAGTTCCTCTAAAAGTTTCGGCCTGGTGTGAGCCTTTGATTGTACCTTTTATCTTCTGCTTGCAATCTTTGTTTCTGATTGTGAACATGCTTAAGAGGCAACGAAGCTTGTCAAACCTCTGAAAAAAGTCTAAAAATTGTGTCTGCTGATACAAATGGGAAAAAAAAAAAATCCAAACATTTAACTGCTTGAAGCAATACCTCACTGTACATACAGGAAATGTAAAGAACTCAAAGGATCAGTAAATATTTTTCCTAATTTCTACGTTAATGAGTTCCTACTTATCACAGTCACTCCCGCTGTCCCAACCAATACACCTTACTATTGACTTGGTTTCTAGAAAAGTGTTCATCAGGCACAGAAAAAAAAAAAAAAAAAAAAAAAAAAAAAAAA
>CM021733.1:59925685-60068741 GCA_011075105.1 Heteronetta atricapilla | reverse complement strand
TAACAAAGTACCGCCCGAGGCCCAACAAACAATACACTTTACTTTTTATTTTTTTTCTAAAAATTTTTAAAAGGAATAAAAAAAAAAAAAAAAAAAAAAAAAAAAAAAAAAATTCTCTTGGCTATTTCCAGTAAGATCACTGCTGATTGCAGAGACTTCTTTCCGCTGACCAGACAAAGAAGCGGGAACTCCACAACCAAGCAGCTTCCTGGTGCCATCCTTGAAAGCTTCCTCAGGACAAAATGATGTGATTTGACGAGCAAAGGATGCCCTGGAGCTCAGCAGCCATCACCTAACTCCACTACAGGCTCAGGTCAGCTACAGTTAATAAGCATCTTATACAGAACAGATTCGCTTTGTATTTTCTCCTTTAGATATTCTAAGAGTTTTCCTTCTCCTGCAAAACTTACCGATAACCAACATCAAGATAAAGAACATTTAAGCAATGATTTTACTATTTATGCAATACTTTAGAATCAGGACCTAGAAGTGTTTATGAGCATCTTTAACTTTCAGTATGTAAAAACTACATTTAGCATTCAATAAACATGTTTGAAAATTTCAATATGAATTAGGATTTTGCGCCTTTAAATATCTCAAGACAAGTCATGTGGTTTTCTTAGATGTGTTTTTGTTTTTTAAACAAGGTCACAGAAACAAAGCTTTTCCTAAACAATTCCTAAATGTGACTTCCTTTGTAAACTACTCTCTGCCAAAAAGGGGAAAAAAAAGTGTTATCTTTCAAATAAGGTGAAAATACCAAAAATGATGAAGATCTAAATATTAAAAAGATTTGGAAAAAAAAATAAAATGCAACCAGGCAAAATGTTAGCTATGTAAGACTTGTATCACAGTAACAGCATTGGTTAGTAAGATTTCCACACTAGGACATAGCTCAGCCCACCTCACCTCTGCAGATTTTACAAGCCCAATACTGAGATGAGACAGGATGCATCCAGAGTGACTCTGGCTCCTGTCTAAGGCAGCCCAAAACACATCACACTCTTTAGAGAGCATCTTTTGCTGACCTCAGCAGTAACCCCTCCCTGCCTGATTAAAATAAATAAATAAGCTTTCCTGACTTTTTTTTTGTCATCTGGTTTCAGGTAGAAGTAAGCTTAAATCCAAAGAGGAAACAGAAAAGCAAAGTTCTATGTGAGCGTTGCTGCATGAGAGCAAAGCAAGTTTTAATTGAAGATGTCAAAAGGTACCTTCCTATCCCAGTCTGCCCAACTCTCTCAGCCTTGCCTCACTAGTCATGCTGAAACACATCAGAAACGAACTTACACCATGACTAGACATATTTTTTTCTTTTTAAGATAAAAAAAAGAAAAAAAAGAATCATTAGACTGCGTAAGTGGTCAGTGCTATGATCATTTCCCTAGAAATAATTATGTTCCAACAAAGACTTAAGTTACATTTACAGCATAAGCGTTAAAACTCTCCAGTGTAAAACAAATTCATGCAGGCCTGAAATACTATTGGGCCTATTGGACCACACATGGCTAAAAAAAGAATATGCTTATCATTGTCTGATTCATCCACATCAATATTTATAATGAATTAAGTAAAGGAAGAGCATACATACATATGAGCCTAATATCACTTTAGTTCTCAGGGAAATGCCTCAGCAGAGGGAACTGCGTTTCTTAGGAGCCAAGAGGAAGCCGAACACCGGGAGC
The DNA here is from genome assembly GCA_011075105.1 of Heteronetta atricapilla. NCBI lineage: Eukaryota > Metazoa > Chordata > Aves > Anseriformes > Anatidae > Heteronetta > Heteronetta atricapilla. Next base: position 60,067,059 of record CM021733.1, on the reverse strand, counting down.
TGGAATCACACTGGTGAGCGGAGCGGTGGGCACAGGAGGGACGAGAAGGGACCAGAGTGGTCGCAAAGCGCCAAGCTTCTGGTGCTGGAGGCAGACACACAACGCCTCCAGGGGAACCAAGGACGGACCGGCACCACCAAGCAGCACGCCGCGCGCCCTCGCCTCCCTATGGGCAGCTCGCTCGTTTTGGGCCACACGCTCACATCAACCCGATGGCACTCGATGCCATGGCAGGCCTCTCCGTGGCCTACCACGATGCTGAGGACGAAATACAGCTCTCAGTCTTTTTTTTTTTTTTTTTTTTTTTTTTTTGGAGTTTCCCTTCAATGTCAGCCACCAAGCAGCATTACTTAGCATTTTTGTGTAAGGCTACCAGAGATGCCTCTTACGTGGTACTTACAAGGTACGTGTATAACCAGGACAGGGTAACTTTCTCGTTGCCTTGCATCACCAGCACCCACCTGAAAACCCGAAGCACAGGCGCAGCCGTGCCCCTCCCCCTGTTCACCAGGGGCAGGACATCTCGGAGGGCACCCAGCACCTCCAGATGCCACCACCCAGCCTCGAGCAGGAGGCAGCACCCCTCGCTCCGTGCCAGGCAGCGCAAACCCCCCTGCTCCCCCCCGCAGCTCCAAGCGGCTCAGCAGCGGCAACGCCGGCCCGGAGCCCAGACCGCCAGGCCGTGGCTCCCCATTTCCAGCCTCCCTCCCCGCCGCTGCCCCGCTCTGCTCCCCTCAGACACACCCAGGAGGTTCATGTCGACCCGGGGCAGGTGCCCGTCCCCCGTTCGGCTCCTGCTGCCAGCCGGCAAGCGGCGAGCTCCGGGCCCCGGGCGCCCGCCGGGCGCCCCGCCGAGCACCAAGCCCTGCTTTCGGCCCCGCCGAGCACCGAGCCCCCGCCCGGCCCTCCCCGGGGAAGGGGGCACGGAGGCGGCCCCGCTCCCGCTGCCCTTACCCGGCCTCGGCGAGCTTGGTCCCACCGGGCACGACTGAGGCGGCGGCGGCCGGACGACGGGCGGGGAGGACGGGGCTGGGCCGCCCTGCACCGCCCCGTCCTGCCGCTGGGCGGGGGCCCGCCATGACGGCGGTGGCGTGGGGAGGAGCGGCTGCAGGGCTGGGCAGGGCCGGGCCCGGCCGAGGAGGAGGAGGAGGAAGAGGAAGGAGAAGGAGAAGGGGGTGAAGAGGAAGGCAGCGGGCAGGGGACGCTGCCGTGAGGCCGTCTACGCCCGGGTGAAGGGCTCGGCGAGGCGCGGTGCGGGCAGCCCGTTTGTTGCCCTTCACGCGATGTCAGCCCCGCAATGTGTGTGCTGTAAAGACCAAGACTTCCACTTCTTACCTTCAAAAATAAATAAAATATATGTATCTAACTGATTGGAGGCACGTGGAGAGTGTTTAATCTAACCGAGTGGAAGGGATGTCCAGCAGGCAGGCCTCATGGCACTTGCACCTGACGTGGTCTCAGGCTTGTTAAGGATACTCCACAGAGAAAACGCACTTGCGCACCTCGCCAGCTTCCCTGTAAACCACAGTCCGGCATGAGTGGAAAAGAAGGGGGGATGTGAGAATACAAGGTCAGGAAAAGATGGAGAAAGCGTGCACAGGGAAACAAGCATGCACTGTCATTACACTAGTATCCTGCGTGACCTTCAGTGCTGATCACTGCATCTGTATGGGAGCAGGCACTTAGAAGTAAGCTGAAGGTGAGCGGGAAATTAAAATACGTTTAAAGATGCCCAAAAAAGCTGAAGCAATGGGAGGCAGAGCCAGAAGCCGGGACATGGAGCTGACCCAGTTACCTGAGAACAAGGGACAGATGAGCCTCTAGGCCTGCACAGCAGCTAGGAATGCTTCTGGATCCTGCTCCGTTTTTCAAAAGGAAAATTACAGGGTCGAATGTTCCCCAGAGCCCCGCAGGCTGGCCGCTTAATCTATGAGATACTCTCACACATTAAATGCTGCAGAGCAAGCCACGCAGTACGGGTGGCAGGGAATGATGCCGTCTCCTCTGCAACACCCAGCCTGGCCTGAGGAAGCTGGAAAGTGTACTCCTCCTCCTCCTCCCCTGGAGCTGCACCACAGGCACGGGAGTTTACTTCTGCTACATCACAGATCTCGGTCATTGCTAATATGTAGAAATAACTAGAGCAGTGAAAACCTTAATAACATTGTGACCAAGTAACACTAATAGAGAAGTCCAATAAAATGCAAACTTAACACAGTGAAGTAAAGTCTGAAAAAGTACCCTTTACATAGGTGGTTTTTAATGTTTCTCAAAGCATGCTCAAATGAGAGACAACGTAAACTCCAACACTAGTAAGTCTACATATATTTAAGTTAATTGATGCTTGGAAATGTCCAAAAACCATTCTGATGTGCCTGTCTTCTCATTTGATGCAGGAATGTATACAACATTATTCTAGTTTTAATATGCCATTTTGATTAGCAATGATTTCAGTGCTGCACTGGAAAATTTACCCCCGCGCTGCTGAAACACCGGAGATAATCCAGGATTATCCCACTAGATGGTGCACTAATAAGAATGTAATGCATTTCCCTTCTGAATTAAGGCCTTGCCTTGATTATTATCTCCAAGTTTCAGTCATAAAGACTCCATTGACCAAGCCAGGCCACTCCTGCTTTGTGAAGTCTCAGCTGGGCTCACTGTCAGTTTTCCCCAGAAAACAATATGTCTTTTACTACCTCATTTCAAATATGTGTTTCCAATAATAATAATGAAATAATCAATGGAGCAGAGTCCCTTTATCAGTAACAATGCTTTATCTGCAGATCACCATTTTGGTACCTCTCTTTGTACTTTGGAGGTAATACAGTCACAGATCAACGTTCATTCTTACTCTATGGAAAAAAAGCAGCCAAATGCTTTCGTAGAGACACTGGGTGTTTTATGGAGAAAATGCTGTTTTTCACAGGGTCTTAGCTCACTTAGCATACACCTTGTATTGTTTAATAACTAAAAATATTTGCATTGTTATTCTTTAAAGTAACCAGTTGCTACACAAATATTACAGATTGGGAGGGATGTTGGATTATAAAACAGAAAAGGAGTGCTGCTACACAATTTTATCTATAAACGCATGCCATTGGCATGTATTTCCCACAGCTCCCACCTCAGTGTTACCTGGATATTGAGTTCAGAACCACATGTTTACCTATTTACAAACTACATTTCCTACTTCTCTTGGAGCATGATCAATTGATTATATGAATTGCGAAAGGTCTGGAGAAAGAAGGGGAAAAATGTTGAGACCATGGTGTGAACAGATGCAGCATGGAGGGTATTCTGAATATTCAGCAGATACCATGGAGGATGCTCTGGATATTCACTGACTCTGAAGATCAAAGTATATGCCATTTTATATTCCTGTTATTGCATGTAAAACTGAACTAACGGAGTGTCATTTCAAAAACACACCATTCGTATTCGTCATGGTATATGATATTTGAAAGTGTTTGAAATTAGATCAAGACCAATGTAGTATGATTTGGAAATGACACCCCTTCCTGCTCACCCAGTGTCTGAGTCCATGGTCTGCTCCACCTTCCTGCCTCCGTCCTGGAGTCCTCTTGCTCCTACAAGATGTTGTCCCTAGGTGGAGGGTGATGGAGCACGAGGTAGCACAGGCGTCAGACCTGCTTGTGACACAGGAACTTAGCAGCTCTTCATGCCTGCGTGACGCATGACAACTCAACAGGGAGGAAACCCAACCCTGTCCTTGTATTCCTAATGAGTGTCCTCTCTCTCAGGTGTGAGTGGTGTGTATGTGGTGCATAATTTACCTTATGGGCAAATCTCATTCTGTGCTCTCACATTTCATTTGTGTGCCTCTGACATTAGATATAGAGAGCCATGCTACCCGCATTTGCTACCTACGGCAAATCATCTCGCAGGCCTTCTCAGACGGTTGTTAATGCATTCCATCAGCATGAAGAATTCCTGTTTTTGTTGCTGTCTACATTTGCTGATTTAATTACACTATCAGCTTCAAAACCTGAAATGAGATTAGCTTCCTGTTACACCAGATGCTGTTCCAAATTTTGGCAGATGACTGTTTCCAGCCTGAGCAAGCTTATGGGCTAACTGCATTGCAGAACGGCCTATAAATTTGCTTTAAAAACTCAATTGACCATTTGCATGTTAATTAGACTGGTACTTACTCTCTAGCAACAGCAGTGAACATATAGTACATATTCTAAATAACCAGAGAAAAAAATCTGTTCCCAGCATTGATAAGGCTTCCAAAAAGAAAAAAAGAAAAAAAAAGAAAAAAAGAAAAAAAAAAGGTTTACTAGCAACTTATTTTCAAATCTTTCTTTGCCTTGCTGTTTAATTCTTAAAGGTCACAATATGCTTGTATCTGTGCTAGTGAAATGAGCTGACATTATTATTGCAAAGCCTTGTCTTTAATTAAGGGGTTCCTGGAAATAAACAGTCTTTCTCTCTTCAGCCAGATTGTTCTAAAATGATAAAGAGTTACACAAGGCATAAAATTAAATGGTAATATTTTGTTCAGATAAAGAATTACAAATCTACAAAAGAAAAGATATTAAAAACTAAAAGCTATGGGCTTTGAGGTTAGCAACTGGCTCTGATACAATCTGATAGGTTTTCATTTTGAAAATGAGTTCATTGTTGAGCAACCAATCTCCATCATTTTACAGCTCATCATCATTGCCACTTTACAATTCATAATTGCCTTCACTGCTTTTCAAAACAATGGAGAAAAACAAATACATAGAAGGATCATGACAAAACCGGACTATGTAAACATCAAAGGCAAGGGGATGTGATTATAAAAATGTCACCGCTTCAAAATGCGGTGACAGAAGAAGAGTACAGCGATCATGGCTCCTTTCAGGTCTGCCTCACCTGTTTGCCTGGCCACTGTAGCTACCAATAGGCTGGGTTCTGCTGCTCCCTCTTTCCATTGTCCCAACCTGTTCTTTAGCCGAAAAACAGATCTAGTAATCATCTCCTCATAATGTGATAAACCTTCTACTGCAACATAGGCAGTGGTAACCCATCAGCGGAATGAGGCTTATCCACTTTCATACAAAAAAGAAAATCTGTAAAGACAGATTATGCCAAAAAGAAGTAGCCGATTGAATATATTTATGACAGTAATCTGTTGAGGACTGGTAGAAGAAAATATCTCAGAAACAAACAAACAAATAAACAGAATCCAACCAACCAACAAAAACCCTCAGTGAACTCAGTGGAAGTTCCCTTTGTCTATTGCCTTGGCTGCATGGAGTTCAAAAGAAAAAGGTGTCAATGAAAGATGTTTTTAAGACTCCCCTATGACATGATTCAGTTTAAGGCTTGTAGATTTCTGTATAGCTAAATGTCTAAACTTCTAAAACATGCATTGTTAAGCTCAATACCCCAAACATGGATGTCTAGTGCCATTTTAGATGCTCATATGTATCCCGCCTGGCTCCCTTTTGCTACTTACCCATGCTGAATGCCAGTCCTGTGCAGTCATCTCAGGTTCACTAAAGCATTTAAGTGCCACTAGGCAATTGATTCAATATCCTTAGATGTCCACTGACTACAGTCAGAGCTTAAGCAGCCATTCAGGCTATAACTATAATCAGTTTAGACATTTGCTGTAGTTATAGACACCTACCTATGCACATTAAATTGAAGAGTCTTTATCTTGAAACTCGTCTCACACTGTTCATTATGTTATTCCACAACGGTACATTAAAGATGTACTGCAGATTTTGTATTTATTGCTATGGTAATTTAGCACCTGGATTTCTCTAATTGTCTGATTCTGCTTCTCTCTCTTTAGCTTGGATTTGGGACCCTTACCATAGAAAGTCTAGAGGTGTATGCGATAGGGTTGAGCTTTTTACCTTCTGCTATAGCATGAGTAGAAAAGAGAAGAGTCTTTGGTTTCTGTCCTAAGAAACAATGAAGATTAATATAGTAAATGGGGGGGGGGGGGGCGGGGGGGGAATAGCAGACACTGAGAGACTGAAGTGAGATTGCAAAATACTCTAACTGCAGCTGTAAGGCTACATAAATGTCTCAGTTTAAAAACACAGACAATTTATGGTCAGTCTCCATTTAGGACATCCTTGAAAATAACACTTAAGTGCTCTTTCTCTTTCATTCCATTAGATATACGCTTGAGCTTTAAATATTTCAAATACCATTTTTTTTAATTGATGTATCTTTTTTTTTTTTTTTCTGGCTGAGATCTTAAGAGTATAGACAAACCATAAAAAGATTTGACACAATCAGATGTCAGAACAGATTACACCATCCCAAAACAATACCTCATTTTTAACTGGTAGAGGAAAGCCTTCTTGCCGTGAAAAAGCTTAAAAATATTATTAAAAAAGAGTGAAAAGGCCTTGACTATTTAGTTTATTTTATTACATATATTAAAATATGCAGCTGCAATTACTTAAATTGTTTAAAAATAATCACTTTATTACCCTGATTTCCTACAGAATCTCTCTTGTGCAACTCCTCTCTTTTGTTCTTCTACACGTAGGCCTGATTCAACTGCCTACTGAATTTAGTAAAAAATTAATCATGCTTTTCAGCAGGCTGTTGGGTCTATGCTGATCTACTACTAGTTACATCCTTTCTGTTTCTTGCTGTTTCTTCTTTTAGTGTTTAGAATCATAAATTCTCATTCTAATCTAGTTATAATTCTAATAATAGATTCTAATATCTGTTTCTTCTCTTAGTGTTTGTCACTCAGAAAATATGCAACTGAATATAAGATGGCTATAAGAATGACTTTTTTTAGAAGGCAGTTGCACTATAATTTTAAAAATATTAAAAACTAATAATAGTTTTACACACCATTAGCAGAATAAAAAGATAAAATCTTTACAGTTATTTATATGCCTATTCTTTTTATGTATATATATATATATAGAAGAGTTACTGCAGCATGCTACTTTTTTCTGATAAAATATTCATAACAGTGAGGTAGAAAATAACTCAATTATGTATAGTACAAAATTTTATCATGCAACTTGGTGTTGAACAAAGATCTCAACTTATCAGATGTCTACAGTTTTAAAATTGGCCTTATGGAATCACATAAACATAGCTGAAGAAAACTGAGAATCTACACTGACATTTTATGCTCCACACAAGAGCATAAGCATATGTTATGTCCATAAGCAGACCCACTCACTTTGGAAGCAAGCAAACAAACAAACAAAAAGCATGTGGAATCTTAGGAATATCAGCGAAAATAATTTCAAAGAGCAACAAAAATAAAGTCATAATTATTATTATCTAGGGTTTTAGTACCCTGTGCAGTTCCTGTCCTCCCTTTCTCCCCTTCTTTTATTCCCTTTATGCAGTAGGATTGAAAATGATACAGAGAAGGGCAAAAAGGGTGTTCAAAGGTGTGGAGCAGCCACCGTGCACGCACTGATGAAACAGGTGAAATTTCAATAGGATTGAAAATATACGACCAAAGACTTTAGGGTGTGTGTCCCAGTTGTAACCTTTGGCTCAGGAGCATATCACTGTGGGCTAGGAAAACAATGAAAAAATATCAGACTAATCTTGTTTTGTCTTCTGTTATTGGCCATTAGGCAGGCATTTGATCTCACTTGTAGTTACATCCTTCTACTCTTCATTCTTAAAAACTGGCATACACCCTATGTAACTTGCTAAATCAGCACTACCTGCTTTGCTAAAAAAATAAATAAATAAATAGAAAATAAATTGTCTGTGAAAATATCTTCAGAAACAGGCAGGAACAGTATGGAAAAAGGACGGTCTTTTTTTTTTTTTTTTTTCAGCTCAGCAAGGGAAGGTCATTCACAGAACAGCATGTCTATTTAAATCTGGGATCTGCCCAAGCCAGATCTTTTAAGAATAACAGAAAATAAGAAAAACACTAGCTGACTGGATGTTAATAATATTCCTGAGAAATACTATGATATAGCCTACAATATTTTCTACAGTGTGGGCAAAAACCCTGGTTGTTATTGGTACAAGTCTACTTTAGATGTCCTGGAACAAAAGAACCCATGAGTTAAGACTAGTTTCATGGCTTTCCTGAACCAACGGTAGGAAAACACATAGATCAAGGGATTGCAGGCAGAATTAAAGTAGGCAAACCAAATTAGGATGTCGAACAGAACTGGGGGAGTAATGAAATCCAGAAGACTGTCTACCATCGTGTCAATAGTAAAGGGCAGCCAGCACAGCAGGTAGATTCCTACAGCTACCCCAAGAGTCTTTGCTGCTTTCCTTTCACTCTTGGATGCTCCTATGTGTAGCTGAGACTCAAAACCTTTCTTCATGTTGCTTATCAACCTGGCTTGCTTGTTAGCAACAGCAAATATTTTTACGTACAAAACTATCATTATGAAGCAAGGGAAGAAGAATACTGGGAAGTTCAGCCACCCCCAGAGCTTGTTGAACAGCAGCTGACAGCTACCAACACAGGGCTTATCTTGCAAAAAAATGGCCCAGCCCTTCTGCAATGGCTTTAGTGTACAGGAAGACAGAGGTGTAGACCATAGGGACTGCCCACCCCACCCCAATGTACATACAGGCCACTCTTACGGTGAACTTGGTGGGGTAGAGCAAAGGGTCACAGATTGCACAATGCCGATGGAAATGAATGGAAATGAAACAGAGGTGAAATATGGAGGTGAGGCAGAAGAGCGTGTCCAGAAAGGTGTGCAGCCTACAGAAGTCATCTCCAAAATACCAGCAACTCTCTACAGACCAGATAGTGCTGAAGGGCAGCACAGTCAGCCCCAGAAGCAGGTCGGCAAGGGCGAGGGACAGGAGCAAGAAGTTGGTGGGGGTGTGCAAGACTTTGAAATGAGAAACTACAATGATGACAAGTAGGTTCCCAAGCACCGTGATCAGCGTGCCCAAGGCACAGGTCAGATAAATGGCCAGCTGGACCCCAAAGGGATGCAAGGTCTTGTAGCAAGAGCCGTTCACCTCATAGCACAAGGTGATGAGCAACCACTCCTCAGCACCAGGGCGTGAGGCTGAGCTCATGGCACTCCCAGTGCTTTCCTCAGCTTTGCCACAAGACTGGAAAAGGAGTTCGCTTCCAACAGAGGTGCCAAATGACTACCTGAAAAATAAATAAATAAATAAATAAAAAGTGATAAAACGGCAGGTTAGAGGGAGAGATGCCTTTAAATCAAATCCTTTTATTAAAGCTACTGGACAGTTTCCATATTTTGAGAAAATGTATAAAATAGCCTGTTTTATCTCTTTTGTATCTCTGTTGAAGCTTCAGATCAGTGTGTTGAATTTTGGTAGCATCATTTTTCTGTATTTTTGGCTTGATTTTCTTCCATCCATTAGTAGTACTACAGGGAATGGAGCAAATCCAGAGGTGTGTGAGTAATCAAAAAGAGAAGTTCTGCTTTAGAAGGAAAAATACTGCGGAATAACAGGCATTGCAAACCAAAGTTCATGAGGCATATTAAAGCTAACTTTAACATAGTAGCACACTGATTCTTGTGAATTTCCCTGTAAATTAAGTTCAGATTTAGTTACAAATCTTTTTATTGAGTCAAAGTTGCAAAGTGGTTATAACAAAATAAGCAATATCTGATTGCAATGGAAAAAACTCTCAGAGCAAGTTGCTCAGGTTATAGTGTCTTAGCTATGGCATATCCACTGAGGTGACAACAAATATTCAGCAAGGCAAAGAGAAATATTGTTATATACCTTAAAGATTACCACTGCTTTTTACTTACGATATTGCTATTTAAGTTTTATATTTAAGTTATTTATGTTTTAAATTGAGCTGTAAGAAATATAAGACAGTAATGGATTATAATGGATTATTCTGGTAGTCTTAATAAATCAGATAACTGAATGGCATAATTTTAACAGTAAGACAGCTACAGTTAAATACATTCCATTTCTTTGTATGTATTTTTTTTTCCTTGAAATGACTGGTATAATAGCTGCACATTATCCTCACCCTTCCTATCCTTCCCAGCAGCAACAAAGCTTTTTAATCAGGAATACTTACAGTACAAAATCTCTTTTTGTTTTATAGGTGCTGTGCTGCAGTGTACTCAAGTCCACCTCTAAGTATACGTCTATTGTCTGAGTGGAAAGCATGAGATCAGTCAACACCTTATATAAACCAGATGGGGAAGAGTGTCTCTATAGATGACTAATATACCTCAGAGGCAGAGAGAGACTGTTCTTTATTTGGCAAAAATTGCTGTTTTCTAAAAAGCAGTTCAAATGCATGCTCAGCTGCTGCTGAATCTGTATTTATCTCAAGGTTTGTCTGTGAATTTTCTTTCATAGGATGTCCCTGCAAGAAGATGCTGATAACACCAACACATCCTGGGGCATCGCTGACCTTCACCCCATGGAAACCTCCCTGGCTAGCCTGGACATTAAAAATCCCAGTGCAAAAAAGGTGTAAATTGGCATAGTTCAATATAGCACTGTGCTTAGTTGGAGACTGGCCATGAAACTTTGAAGAGATGTGTTTCTCCTTCTATTTCTCCATTTTAATAAATGAGCATTTATGTTAAGATTGTCAGAGGCTTTTGGATAGCTTTTGATACTAACAATAGCTTGGTGCTCTGACATTCTCACTACTTTCCATTCTTCTTGTATTATATATGTAATAGAATATCATTCTCACTCAAACATGTTGTCATTCAAATTTGAAGTACAATTGTGACCTTGTCAAAATACTTACTCCCTCTAGCTAGCTAACCATCATGATGCTTCTGAAGTGATTATCATCACCCTGAAAGAGATGAGCATATAACGAAAGAATCTGAGCTTGCTGTTCCTGCACACATTATTTGTTTGAATGGCTTTGAGTTTTCCCCCTCTCTTTTCATGTGGTCATGTGAAAAGAGACGAGTTCATGATTAAGAGAAGGCTCAGATGGTGAAAATGTAGGTCTTTACAGCTTGGAACAGGAAGAGCTTTTTAACTTGTATCAGCTCTGAAAGAATGCTATCATAAAATGAAAAACGCCAATCATTCTCAAGATGTCCTTTCCTCTTCCTCTTTCAGACAAAATTTCTGGATATAATCTCAAACTGAATTCTTATCGAATGTACAACACAACCTAGTAATCAGCAGGAAAACACACACAAAAAAAATAAGAAAGGAAAAGTGTACTGCCTGATATGATTCAATCTCCTGCAGTGAAGACATGCATAGACCGCTATCTTTTTTATTGAAACTGCTGTGCGTAACCTCTAAGATCTCAGTTCCTTCAGGTAACCTTGAAGTCTGCACTCCTTAAAATAGGACAAGGCAGTTTCGAAGGTTTACAGACTTGCTAGGATAGCCTTCATCAGTCCCCCTTTGCTGTAAATATTTTTGCTCACAGCTTCAAAAAGAGCCAGTCTGTGATCCTTAAATAGAATATAATACAATGAGAAGGCGATAGGCTTACTACATTGGCCTCCATTAAGCTGGCGAACCTAAAACTCCAGTCTTCTAGCTATAACAGCTCTCCTTCGTCATGGTGAGCAGTGGTCATCCCAACATATCATTTAGGAGTGTTTTACCATTGCTGCAGATTTTTGGTAAATATAAGAATGTATTTAGTGTAAATACTCATCTAGTCCAGTTTAAAATCCTGCTAAGGTGCCATTCCCTGCAGACAGGGGTGTCCACTGGGTACTGCATGTACTTTTTCTTCATTTTTCTTATACAAATAGCATCATTTGGCCTTCAGTTTTGTAACAATGGAAAATTCTTGTCCACAGCCCTGACAAGAAATTGGTTCACCTGCTGCATAGTTTTATGTTATTTTTGCTTTTACGCTGTTTTGCTCTTGGTTATACTGGTCCATGTTCTGTCCATTCAAATGCTCGTGTAGAACACACCAGCAGTTTCAGAAATGGTGCCTCTGTGATTTAACTGTGACAGCTTCAAATTTATTACATGTGTAAGTGAAGATAGAAGGAGAAGTCATTGGCATCTGTTACATCTTTGTCCAAATTAATCAGATAAAGGATTAAAATCAAAGAGCTTGTGGAGTAGAGAATGAATAATAATAATAAAAGTTCTTTAGTTGAGGAAATTAATAAACAAAAAGTGAATATCTGTATTTTATCTGTTTTCTTTGAAATGAACAACTCATATATTTGTTTTAGTCTTGGATTGTCTTAACCCGAAATATATTTTTTTTCTGTCAGTTTATTGATCTTGTTATTCTTTTATTGTCTTATTTTCTCTTTGTGCCATATTTGGAGTGAAAAAAACATCATAATAAATTTTTAAAAGTCCATTTAAAAGTTCATCATCTTCAAATATTTCCTCTCGTCATTTTTTTTTCTGCCCAAGCATTTCTGTTGAATGTGATGCCAAAGCACAATTTTAGTGAACTTATTTTTTGTAATGGACAGAGGAAGTGCAAAAGATATGACAGAACAAGTTCAAGGCCAGGTTGGATGGGGCTTTGAACAACCTGATTTAGTGGGAGGTGTCCCTGCTCATGGCAGGGGGGGTTGGAACTAGGTGGTCTTTTAGGTCCCTTCCAACCCAAGCCATTCTGATTCTGCGATATGGAAAAGTTAAAATACTCACTTGACCAACTGAAAAAAAGTTGTATGTGTTATACTGTAGTTGAATAGTTCTCTGAAGAATTCATTAATAACAGGTCTTAAAGTTAGTCCCAGGACTGCAAAAGAGGACAGCAGGTACGACTGTTATAGCTCTTCCCCAGAGGTCCTGATTCCCTTTGCTGTTGTTTACAGTGAACAAAGCACATTTCAGTTGGGAATAACCTAACTGAAACCTCTAATATGCTAATAGAGCCTGGTAATTCACATTTTAGAAGAAAAACTAGAAACTTTAGATACCTGAAGCTGTCAGAAATGGAAGAGAGAAGGGGAAATAAGGTACTGTACTGTAAAGTACCAGCAGAAAAAAATGAATGAAGAATTAATACTGAGATACAAGGCATCAAGAGTCCAGCCTGCAGGAAGTATCAAATGGCTTTCAAGTTTCTGGAAGCAACCCATGCAAAGCTGCCTCTTTGTTGGACAATTTTTTAGTGGCACAAAGTGAGCAGAGGAGACCAAACTCCTGTGGGCATGGGCAGCTCCTACAGCACTGGATCGAGCGAGGAGCAGAACACACAGCAGGTTGATGAAAACTTCCCCATCTCCTGTATGCCATTGGTTCAGGGCCTCTGCACAGCTCTGGCCTTCAGCCAGACCGCTGATCCTAGACCGGGCAGATATCGCTTGCTTCCTGCAATTTCCACCAAAGGAAGCAGAAGTGGCCAATATAATTACACACGATTTCTTCCTTGTTAGTGCATTGTGCAAGGCTATGGGGATGTTCTGGTCATGTACTGCTCCCTGGGCATCAAGCATCACTTTCAAACCCTTTAGAAACACACATTGTCTTCCTGTCTGACCTGGTAAGGACACAATGTTGGTACTTTTACTTGAATGAGATATTGTTTCCTGATAAATTGTCACAAGGAGGAATAAAACCTCTTTTCTACCCACAATAATAATAGAAATGCCAGATGTGCTGCATTGTAAGGGTCTTGCTTCCCCAAATAGGAGCATGCTCTTTTTATACCTACTCGAAAGAGCAGTTGTATGACAGACACCTCACCATCACTTTGGTGCCCCAGCTGTGGATAAGGGACACAGTGGGAGGACAGAATGGAAGTTTTGCCTATGAAACATCTGACAAATATGACCCTATCACAAGGAGATTTTTATTATTATTATTAGTAGTAGTAGTAGTTGATTTACTCATTTTTTTTAAGTACTTCCTTTGTTTTAAACTTAACCTGTATTTCCTCTGGGTGAATGTGCACACCTTCATAGATAAAGAATTTGATGAACAGCTATTTTTATATATTACATATATTACATATATAATACATATATTTTTATGCAGGGAATGCACATGGAGGGCAGCAATTGTTCAGATACTAGAACATCATACCCTAAATCAACCCCAATTTACAATATTTTTCTGTTACAGATTGAAAAATTGCATTTATAAAAAAAAAAAAAAAAAAAAAAAAAAAAGCTGAGGTTAGTCTGAGGTTAGTTTACTAGCACTTGTAATACAATGTCTGCAATCCTGTGACTAGATAAGGACTGTGGATTATTTTCATCTGGAAAAAGTGTTTTGGCTCCATTCTGTGCCCCTTGCTCATTCGGAAAGTTTGACTAAGACATCAGCATGACTTGGTTACTAATTTTCAGGCAGTGGTATCTAAATAATTACCTCATGCAGCTTAAACTTGAGAGTTCACACTGGTCCTTGGGCACAATGGTTCCTCAGTGTCATGCCACATAGCTTGTGTCTCTGTGCACACAGCAGAGAATCTGCTTAATGTAGCCTGTCTTTTTGTCAGTATGCTGGGTCATTTCCTAGCATCCAGACCCATTTCCTAGGATATTGTACTATTTTGCTGACTACAGGCCCACCAGCAGGATACTTGATATTTTATCTGACAATATGTGCAAGTATTGTAAAGATAAAAGAACCCATTTAAATATTTTCAAAGTTTTCTGAAAGTAATCCCAGGAGTTGCTAATTCATCTATAAAGAGTGTGACCTGGTAACCAAGTTTTTACAGTGAGGCAGCAGAGAGAAAACTGTGAGCAGATGAGTCTGAATATTGACAATTAACCTCCCATGACAATTTTCAAATATTTAAAAAAAAACAAACAAACAAACAAAAAAAAACATAAATTATGCAGGCAAAACTGAAATAAGGCAGCCAGGAGGCAGCATTGCGCAGATACTTAGGTGCTGAGAAGTTAAAAAAAGATGGACTACTGTAAGAAAGGCAGCTAACAAAAAAGACAAATATCCTGTGATTACACATAATGCTTCTCTTACTTTGTTCTGTTTGTCAGAGGAAACGTGTTTCTTGCATCTGATTATGATTCGTGGAGAATTTTTGTAATTCTTCTGGAATGTTTTCTTGCTGCAGAAAAAGTATGGGTTCATACTTCTATCACTGTGCCTGGAAAAGATTAAGCAAGGGCAGAAGCCAGCACTCCACAGCATTTGTCAAGTATGAGAGAAACACAGAAGCTACTGCAGGCAATGGATGCCATATATTCTCCAATAATGGCAGTATTTAACTCAGAAAACCATGTTAAAGCCAAACAAGAATGGAACTGACTAGCTATCTAAGAAAATTACTTCAATGATAGGGATGGTCATTCTGGTAATGTAATGCAATGGGTCAAACAAGGTATAATTATGGTCAAGAGAGAGAAATCGGACAGAAAGGAGAGGTGCTACACACAGTTGCACCACAAGATATTGCAGAAGAGACCGCAAATGTACCAGCATGATTTGGTAGACCTGGCTGTACCTGGTTGGGCATAATGTAACTGTCAGAAAAAGGCAGGTATGGCCACAGATAAGACCAGAAACTGAGCAACTTAGTGGGAGTGTGGGTTGCTGGAAATGATGTCTGGAAGCAGACACATATTTCCCCCAAAGGTAGAGGACAGATCCACACGTGTGCATGTATGCTGTAGCACAGGGGCAAAGTCCACACCTTGCATTTCTAGGCCCTAAATTGTTAATTGTATTTTCTCTTTCTAGGCCCTAAAATCTTAACAATGTCAAAGCAATGTCACCCAGTCTGTGAGCTCCAGATGGATGAAGTCATGATTCAGGAGTATGGAGAATTTGCTGAAGTAGTGCAACTACTTCCTGGGGAACAAAACCAGATTAAATAAAATTGCTTAAACATTGAAGAACATGATCTGTTGGGGAAATGTTTCTGAGCACATGATCCTGTCTTTGGATCAAATCTTGCCTTTCTTGATTTTAAATGTATCTGTATATTTTCAGAAGTATTTTAGGACCAGGTGTAGAGACAAATATGACAGACACAAGTGCAGCAGGCACTTTCTGTCACTCGGCATCTGAATTGATGGACATGGGAACAAAATCTGACTCTTAGCTTCACCAGCATAAGGTACCTGCAGTGTACCTGAAAGTACACCTGCACCTGCAGGCTTCACCCTCCCTCTCCAGACTATGCCCCAGAGCACTCCAAGATTTCAATAACAAATGAAAAAGTGTGAGCTTAATGGTCTACATAGCTCTTAATTGCAGAATAAAACTAATTTTACAGTAGTTATTATTTCAGAGTACTAACTTTTTTTTTTTTTTTTTTTTTTTTTTTTTCTCCATACAGGGCTTTAGTTGCTTCCATACAACTGGAGACAAAGTATTCCATCTAATCTGTCTGTGCTTTATGTTCTCTGCAGCACTTCAAGCTGTCTTTTTTTTTTTTTTTTTCTTCATGCCAGTGTAGTTTCAGTTAGAAAAATATCCTGATTCAAAGTGAACCAGCACAATGTGTTTATCTGTTCTGTAATTAAAATCCAAAGCTTCTTTGGTGCTCTTTTTCTAATTATTGTATTTTGGAGGAAACATGCAATTAAAACACAACTGAAAACACTCCTTTCTTACAAGAATAACTGAAATGTTCTTAATTTATATATAGCCAAAAAGGCTCATGGCTGTTTCTTGAGAAATTACACATCTTTTGCTATGTCAGTCTAATGCCTCATCAATGCTTTGCTGCTGCTTGCAGCCATGAAGACAGACACACAACCAATCCACTGGAATGGTTGGAAAAGACCTTCAAGATCATCTGGTCCAACCATCATCACCCTACCACCAATGTCACCCACTAAACCATGTCACTAAGCACCACGTCCAACCTTTCCTTGAACCCCAGGGATGGTGACTCCACCACCTCCCTGGGAAACCCAGTCTAATGCCTGACTGCTCTTTATAAGGAGAAATGTCTCCTAATTTCCAAAATGAACCTCCCCTGACACAACTTGAGGCCATTTCCTCTATTCCAACCACTAGTTATCTGTGAGAAGATGCCGACCCCCAGCTCCCCACACTTTCCTTTCAGGTACCTGTAGAGAGCAATAAGGTCTCCCCTGAGCTTCCTCTTCTCCAGACTAAACAACCCCAGTTCCCTCAGCCGCTCCTCACAGGACTTGTGTTCCAGGCCCTTCATCAGCTTCGTTGCCCTTCTCTGGACATGCTCCAGGGCCTCGGTGTCCTTCGTGTAGTGAGGGGCCCAAAACTGAACACAGCACTTGAGGTGCGGCCTCACCAGAGCAGAGTACAGGAGAACGGTCACCTCCCTGGTCCTGCTGGACCATTAAAGATGATTTGATTTGGTTATGCAAAGGGGAGAATAAATAAGTTAATATATTCTGTTCACATCTGTACATGCCACTTTGTCAGGAGTTTCATGGAACAGTTACTTTCATTTACTTAATTTTCATAAAGCTGATTAAAGCATTTATGGGTTGATTTGTATGTGCGTGTGTGTGCATGTCAAAGAATTATAACTTGGACTGACTATTGCACATTAATTTACTTGAAACTATATGACTTCTTTGGCATATTTTCATTTTTCATACAAAAATTAATGCCTATAAACCCAAACCTTTAAATTAAATCTTGAATGTTTTACTTTGGAAATGTATTGGCAGTGTCTTTGGGGAATTGCTGTTTGTATGTTCTATGTTGTTGCTCACTTTCTTCACCTCCAGAACACACCTGCCTCCAGAACCACAGTTATATCTGTGACCCAATGCTAAACACTTGCTAAGTGCTCTGCAGTATTAAGGTACAACATAAAATCCAGCACAGACCTTGAAAAATAAATCAATCTATTTAGCAGAAAATTTTCAGCTCGTGTTTTTGTAACCCAAGCACTTATTTCTTTATTTAACACTGCATAAATAATAACAAAGATGTATGTTGTCATTTTTTTTTTAGAGATGCTTTTGCGTCTAGACTCCACAAGGGGGTAGAAAACCCTTTCACACAATTTAGGCTGTGACACAAAAGATCAAACCAACCAAACAAGCAAACAACAACAACAACAAACAAACCCCAAAGAAACGGACAAAAGCCAGTGAATTGAACTGTTCTGACCATAGTCAGGCACTGAAGCTAACAATTGTTGGTTGATGAGTTGCAAACCATTTAAGGATAAAAATACAGCAATTATTTGAGTAAAAATCACCGAATTTGAAGATGTCTCTGAATGTTGCTGTTAGATGTCAAAAAAGAGGGAGGCAGAGTCTGGATTAGCTGGCCAGGATGCTCTTAAACTGCCCTGTGTGTTCATCCTGGGAGGTTCCAGAGAGGGAGAGGACCACTGGGGTGCTCTCAGACCAGGGTCCCCACCTGGATGTAGGAGCTTGAAGTCCCTCCTGAATGAAGGACTGGAAATATATCCTCCACGGCAACGTTCACATGGAATCATTCACAATAAAAAAGATACAAGAAGTCCTAAAGATTTTGGTTGCTGCCTTGAGGAGAGGAAAACAGACTGGATTTGATATAGACTACAATTCATGCTAAAACATGAAAAAATAAATTAATAGGTGACCATGTGTTTCATTAAAAAAAAAAAAAAAAAAAAAAAAAAAAAAAAAAAGCTTACCATGATATTTAAAGAGGGGAAAAGTTGAAGAGATCTGCAGTTTTTGCATCTGAATATAAATGTGTGCCTCATTGAACTGACTGTGGTGACTATTATAGTAAAAACCACAGACACTAGTTCTGTGCACCAGTAGGCATGGTCTGCAAAAACCACTTGTTACTCTGCTGCCCTAGGTTTCATGCAAAACAGTTCTTTGTTTAGCACAAGGTTTAGGACTACTGTAAAGTTTAGGAGCAGGTGGAACAGCATGGCATCCTGCAAAGTCATCCAGGAACTAAGTCCAACCCTATGACAGATCTGCAAGACATTTTGGCCAGAAAAACTGCTCTGGTAGGTCAGCTGCAGCCTGGAAGTTGTGTAGGAAGGCTGACTAAGCATCCAAGGGCACACTCTGGATGATACAAGGATATGACACACTGAAGCCTCCCAGATAACTGCAAGTCATTCTCTGAGGAGTTGCAGTCTGGAAGAAACGCTGTCTTTGTAGGCGATGTATTGCAATGGGCTGACTATGAATGATTTATACTGTATGTTAATTAAGTCATTTAATCATTACTTACAATGTCTCTGACTGCATCATGTGTCACCAGCTAGGCATCTAGTATGTAGGAGAATTTTCAGAAATGAATTAATGTGGACCTAAAGACTTAATTAGACACCTAACTTTAACTTAACACATTCCTGTTGAAGTAGCAGTAGGGATTCAAACTCACTCTGCCAAATGGTTGAGTTCAGTGGTGATCTCTGCTGGCAGCAAACATTGTGAAGACACTTTAAAAAGGATCTGTAGTTGCCTTCAAGTCTAGTGCTACGTCACATGTTTTGTGGCATGATTCATATTCATTCATATTAATTCAGGGAGGTGGTGGAGTCACCGTCCCTTGAGGTGCTTAAAGAAAGGTTGGATGTGGTGCTTAGGGACATGGTTTAGTGGGTGACATTGGTGGTAGGGGGATGGTTGGACCAGATGACCTTGGAGGTCTTTTCCAACCTTACGACTCTATTCTATTCTATGATTCTGTCTCTGAATCATGACTTCACTGCTGGAAGGACATCAGGGACCTTCAGCATTTGCTAGCTTTCATTATGAACCTCTCGTGGACTTCTACCTGTGCTATGTGCAGGCATGCACTCTTATTTTTACATGAAGGCTGGTCTGATGGCACAGAAGTTTGTCTAAAGAAGCCACACTGAGCCACATGCAGGCATGACCTGGAACATCTGGCTGTGACACCATCTCTGTAGTGTCCCCCGTTGCCTGGCATGGAGCTCCCTCTCCCTGCCGACATCAGCACGCTGAGGACTTTCTGTATCATCTCCAAACTCTGTGTATTTCATGGGGCTCAGCAGTAAGCTCCTGCATCTTCTGAGAGCATCCTAGATGGTACCCTGGCTAGTAAGTTATCATGAAAAATGTTTGCTCTACACTTCACCAGAGCTGTCCCAGAGCTGGCCCTCAGGAAAGCATTGCAGGAGCAAAATAAGATTGAGTCCAGACAAGCCTGAATGTCAGCGCTGGGCTATATTAAAGAGATCCAGCTTTTCAGAGCCATTGGTCATAAGCAACCTGGGGCTCAGCATCCTTATTCTCCCTGGATATCACTCACAGTGCCTCACTGTTTCATCCAGAGGTCTGCATTGCTCCCTGGACACTTGTCAAGCAATGACCTGGGGCAGTGTCTTATCCAGCTTCTAGGTGTCTCAGTTCTTTCGGGCACTAAGCCCTGCTCTGTTCCCGGATCTAAGTGTTCATCTAGTTCACAGAGAGAGCTCTTGTATTATCTGTAAAGCCTTCGGGGGCTATGTTTATTATTAGGAAAAGGAGCCTTACACACCACCCCAGACAAGACTGCGACCTTCTATTTCCTTGCTGTCTCAAATGTTTCATGGTGGGAGTGATACTGGGGTTTTCCAGATCCAAAAGAGAATGGGTTCAGCAAAGAAAATGAAAAGCCACTGCTGCTATGCCATAATAACACAGCTGAGATAAACCAACAAGTAACTAAATATGGGAGTGGCTTTTTGGTAGTCCAACTTTTAAAAAGTACAGTATGCACTGCATGCATATCGTGAAAGGTAAAATGAAGGAAATGTGCACAGCAACAGGACTGCAGTAGCTGTGTTCAATAATGACAACTCAGCCTACCTTGCTCGCAGCATGTGTTTGATGTGAACTCTGGCAGAGAGTGACTCCTTACTTCCTTACTGACTTCAGAGGGAGTTTAGCATGGCAAAGACCTCGCTAGAGGCTTCAGTTCAGTGCTCGGGTTTGCTGGAGGGGATCTGAGGTGAGCTATACGCAAGGATATTTTATAGCATCTGGAACCTGACATCAAAACTAAGAAATCACAAGCATGTACATACAAGTGTGAGTAGCACTCTCATTCCTGGGTATCCACACACTGAGGATAAGGGCTGCAAACCTGATTCTACTGATTTCTGGGGAAAAGGGCAACTTTAAGTCAAAATTATACTGAAATTATATCTGCTTGGGAATAACACCAGACTCTATACATCTATATATTTACACCCCAGTCACAAAAGGATGGCATATGCTATCACCATATCAATGTGGAAAGTTTTCAGTTTAGGAGATTACTGATGGTGAAGCTCAAGAAAGATTTGCTGCATGCATACAGAATTAGGAGAAGTATTGAGTTTATGGACTGTGTACTTCCTGAAATAACAAAAACATACAAGAATTGATTCTAGAACAGCTTAATTTCTCACACACTACCAAGGCAGTAGGAGTCAGCACAGGTGGTAATTAAATAACAAAATATAAAGAGTTTGATTTTATTAAGGAAATAGTCATTGAGATAATTTTACAGTACTGTTTTGCAAAATTCAAATTGTATGTTTCAGACTGGTTACTGAACCATGAGTACCCACTAATCCACTGCTTCTTCTTCACCTTTAGATCTGCTGTCAGCTGTGGAATCTACTAGTGTGACTGATCTTCAGATACAAGTTTTGTAGTACGGAAGTGCAAGTTGAATATTTTTCCTGTTACAATATATTTAAATGCTTTCCGAAACCATGGATAGAAAAAGCCGTATATTAATGGATTGCAGAGAGAATTTAAATAACCAAGCCAGGTTAGAGCATCAAACAAACGTACAGGAGTAGAAAAGTTTAAAAATGGATCAATTAAGATTGCAAAAAAACAAGGAAACCAGCATATTAAGAAACCCAGCATAACTACACTCAAAGTCTTGGCAGCTTTCCTGTCTTTACTCTTAGAAAGCTCATTTTTCATATCACTTTTTGTGTGCTTGTGTGCTTGGCTCAACTCACATATGTGCTTTTGGGAGACTACAAAAATTTTAACATAGATCGCTATCATAATACAAGCAGGAGCAAATAGACCAACCATAAATAAAACAACCCCCCACACTTTGTTGAACATGACAGGGCACAAGCTTGAGCATTTGACCAAATTTTCATAGCCCTCAATTCCAGAAGCGTAAGCCTCTGAGAAAACAACACCAAAAGCAAAAGCCGCTGGTGCTGACCAGCACACTGCTATAATTTGTTTTATGGCATTCATGCTCATCAGATAGGCATAATGCAGAGGGTGGCAAATTGCGTAAAAGCGATCCACAGCAATGGAACAAAGGTGGAAAATGGAAACTAAGCAGAGCATCAGGTCAAAACTGTAATGAACTTTGCAGAACGTCATCCCAAAATACCAGCAGTTCTCCACAGACCTCACCATGCTGTAGGGCATAATGGCAAAGCCCAGCAGGAAATCTGTGGCGGCCATGGATAAGATGAGAAAATTGGTTGGGGACTGAAGCTGTTTGAAATAGGAGATGGAAACAATTATGGCCAGATTCCCTGAGATGGTGAGCAGGAAGGCTGCAGTCATGAAGAGATACAATACCCCTCGTGCTCCAGGTGACCTGGAGCTGTCAGGACAGGACCTGTTTCCAAACTTGGAGCAATCAGCCAAATCTGTTGAGGTATTCACAGAAAGCATAATCAATCCTTGATCAGATTTTTCTGTTGGATATGCAGACATATATGTAGATACAATTTTCATGAGTTTCCAGAAAATTCCAAGTCCTAAACTGGAAGATAAGACGTTAGTCAAGAGCATGAATTAAATTACTGAGGAAAATGCATTAATTTAGAGACAAACTTTCTCTTGGCTTAAATGGAGATGAACTGCAACCTGTTATTCTTCTGAAATAGTACATGATAACTGGACGCTATTAAAAATTCATTGCAAATAACATTTAAAATAAGGCGGTTGAAAGTAAACTTAATTACATTTTAAATTAAACTGCATGACAACATCAATTTTATCGGTTGTATCTACAGTATTTTATAAAATATTGTGATTGCATTATATATAGATGTTAATATCCATCATTTTAGAGTATTAAAAGGAAAAGATACACAGACAAAGACACCCCTCAAATTCGCTTAAGTCTGTGAACACCATACAGGAATTATTTGTCTCTTCAGTCCTAGAACACTGATGTTTTCTAAAGGAGAAATGTTTTGCCAGCTCCCATATCTCAGCTTTTGCAGAGGTTTCATTTAGTGAGCTATACAACTAAATGCTCATCCTATGAGTCACAAATCAGCTGCCAAAACCCCCTTTTCCAAATTATTTATGATGCTAAATTCACCTTTTGTGGACCATAACATACTAGCAATGAACATATCTGGTGGAAACCAATTGTAACATGTTTTGCATAATTATCAGTTCACTAACTGAAAGGGTTCAATCTTGTCTCCTATAGCAGACTGTGGTCAAGCTGCAGTAGCTATAAATGAATGCACTAGTGATTACTTTAGAGTAAAAAATTCTCTTAATTCCCTCTGTAGAGAACCAAATCCATTTCTTCTACGTCTATTCCTATTTTGGACTCAGAAGGAACCCACTCAGAAAGAACTTGGGAAGCATCTTAGTCCACTAAATTTTCCAACAGGTATCATCCTCATATAAAGAAAATACAGAAACAGAGCATCAAAATATCAAAAATAATGCTTGTCAGTCAGTTTTATAGGCTAATCCTACCTTCATCTGTTTTAGTAGCATCATCAATCAATTTTTTTAAGTAGACATTTCCCTGTTTTGTTATTGTTCAGCAATATTGCAGTATCTTTAAAAGGCAGACCCTCTTTAAAACTTGGCTTGGATTAATGAAATGTGTAAAATTTTTTCTCTTTTATGACATTACACTTAATTCCCAGTAGTTTTTAAGAAAAAAAAAAAAAAAAAAAAAAAAGGTATAATTTAGGGATTTACACAGACAGGAGATAAACAAAGTATCTGTATTCCCAAGACCATTATTTTTGTTTTTGCTTTTAATTCCTTTACCCTCATGTATAATTTGGCTATTTTGGTGACTTAAGATAGCTGTAAATCATACCAAAAACAGTTTTTGAAAAGAGAGACTAAAGGTAGAGGTGAAGGGAAGATGCTATGTTATTTCTTTATTGTAGCAGATGATGCATTCTAACTTGCACAGTTTTGAATAATTACAACTTTTAATGAAATTTTGAAATGAAATATTTAATAACCATAACATTATCATATTTTAATGTAATGAGACACAACAGCACTTTCTCTCATGCTAGTTGTAGCCACAGCTTTTGTATGATGTACAAAAACTTTATCTATACTTTAGTGAACAATACAGATGAATAAGAAGTAGTGTAATTTTAGAACAATCTATCACCTGCTTTTGGACAATCTAAATACATTTGTTTATTTCTAAAAAAGTAAACCACATGAAAGATAATATGTATTTTCTTACAAGAAAAGACAAAATTAACTCACTACTGATGTGAATAAATTGAGTCCTCAGAGATCAGAGGTGTATATTCAGATATGAATGCTGACCCTTGTGAATATATAAGGAGATGCATTACAAGTCCAAATATATATATTTTTTGTTTGAATAGTTTGCTATTCAGCATAGCAGAGGCTGGGTTCTTATTGACTGAGAAATACAATATGTCATGAAAACATTGCAGAAAATAATCATTGTTTTTAAAATTAAATAAGGGAAATGTAAAAACATTTAATAGAGTCTACCTTTATTGCAGTCATTTTAAAGGCAAATGAGGGAACTTTCTACTGGAAATAAAATACAAATCTCTGGAATTATCTACAGCAGAATAACTTATTGACTCAAAAAATAGCAAAACTGCCATGGTGTACCACAGAAATATCTTTGAGATCTGTCAGCATTTTTGTGGCAAGCATGCCTAGAAACTTTTTTTTTTTTTTAATTAACCGAGTGAGAGATAGGCAAACTTCACAAAGACGATCCTTAATTGAAAGAAGTGACTGAAATATAAACCTGTGCAGAAATCTGTGCAGACCAAATTAGATTTCAAACAAATAGCTGTTGAAAGAGGCTACACATCACAAAGCATTACCTTCAGACAGCAGTGTCCCATGCAACTCACAATTGGTCCTCTTTTCAGCATGGTGCAGCACACAGTGATGAGTAAAGTTTGACACCTTTCAGAAATGAAATGTTTAACAACAGCTAACAAATTCACAGGAACTGAAATCATTATAACACAAAAAAAAAAAAAAAAAAAAAAATCTATAACTGTGTTAAAGGAAGGATGCTAAACAGACCTTAGAAATTGTCTTTGAGAATTACTTACACCAGGTACTGCTGTAAGGCAGTGTGGTGAGAAAGCTGCGTAGTCACTGTTTTGTTTGATAATAGTTTGATTTTATTATAGCCTATGCGTTTACTTCGTGTTGTGCTTTGTTATTTCCAAGTTGTTCTTAAGTATTGGTTGGAGAGAACTATTTGATTACTAACTTGAAAAACTAACAGATAAATATCTTTTAGTCAGTATGCTGTGACTATAATGTTTAGGGAGACTAACTTCGTCTCTAACTATGGGAAATAAGAAGCCTGGACATCTAGGAGTGGGTTATGGAGTTCCCACTTACCTGTGGATCTGGTGTCTTAGGAAATTAATTTGTTTTACAAAGGCAATTGCATGGACTTCAAAGAAATATTTTCAGTTACCTATGCACTATGCTGGATTTAACACAGCAGCATGAAGGTGAAAGATTTTTAGAAGAAGGAAAAAAAAAAAACTACAAAGACTACAAAGAAAGAAATTGAATTTACTTAGAAAAATCTAGTTATGTGGGACTAAATAACATTATGCAAAACTTAGTAAGTATTATAAGAATTAGACTTCATAGAATCACAGGACTGCAGAATGGTTAGCACTGGAAGGCACCTCTGAAGGTCATCTTGTCCAACTGCCCTGCTCTAGCAGTGCCACCTATAGCCTGTTGACCAGGACTGTATTCAGGTGGACTTTGAATACCTCCAAGGATGAATTTCCAATAAATATTCTCCCTTACCTCTCTGGGAAATCTGTGCCAGTCTCTAGTCACCCTCACAGTTAAAAAGCATTTCCTGATGTTCAGATGGAACCTCCTGTGTTTCAGTTTGTGCCTATTGCCTCATTCTCCAGTCCCTCAGTCATTTTCATGGCCTTTCTTTGGACTTTCTCTGGTATGTCCATGTCTGTCTTTTACAGAGGATTCCAAACTGGACCCAGGTGTGTCTTCACTAGTGCCTAGTACAAGGGAAGGACCACCACCCACCACCTACTAGCACTATTTTGCCTAATGCAGTCCAGCATAGCCAATGGCCTTCTTTGTGTGAAGAGCATACTTCTAGCTCATATTCAACTTGATGTCCACCAAGATCCCCAGATCCTTTTCAGCTGGGTGTCTCCCAACATGTGCTGGTGCTTGGGGTTGTTCCTGCTCAGGTGCAGGACTTTGCACTTCTTCTTTGTTGAACTTTATGAGGTTCCTGTCAGCCCCTTTCTCCAGACTGTGAAGGCCCCAATGGATGGCAGCATGATCCCTCCTCTATCAACAGCTCCTCATGGTTTTGTGTCATCTGCTATCTTTATGAGGGTACACCCTAGCCTATCACCCAGATCATTGATGAAGAAGTGGAACAGGACTGGGCCCAGTATTGATCCCAGGGGTAGACTTTGCACCACTGATCACCACCCTTTGGGCTCAGCCATACACCCATTTTTCAATCTGCTCTTTCAATCAACTCTGTCTGTTCATCCAGTCCATACTTCAGCAGCTTGTCTATGAGAAACTAATCAGAGACGGTATCAAAAACCTTTCTGAAATCAAGGTAGCCAATACCTAGTGCTCTTCCATCACCTGCCAAGGTAGTCATTTCATTATAGAAGGTTATCAAATTTAGGCTATGTCTAATGGAAACAAACAAGTCCAAAAGTGCTTGGAGATAGGCACAGTATTTTTCTGAGTTAGATGTTTAGATGATGCAGTTATACTGAAGTCTGTAGATAACTAAGATGATCAGAAAAAAAAATATTGAATTAAAGCCTTTCCTAGAATACTAATTATCTTGTGTCTGACTATCTAGCATTTTCTGCTCCTCTATTCTTTGTTGAATGAGTATTAATGTAATGTACAGGAGAGAGCGTACAGTCTGTACAGCCTAGAGAAGTTAATGATCTAGGAAAAGCCATACACTTTGCATTATTTAAACATTTTGAGAGCTCATTCTTTCTGTTTGAACACTGCACTAATGTACTTTTTTATCTAGTTGTTTAAAATACTCCATTTTCGAGCAATGGTTGCCTTGTGAGGTTTCTGGAAGGGTTCTGCCTAGAGAGTCAGTGCTCGTCCTCTTGCCCTGTGCTACTGAATCTGGTGACCAAGGGGGAGGCCATGAGGCTCAGCTGGAGGCCATATGTATGAGGCCATAGCAGGCTGCAACCCACTGGCTGCAGCAATGTGTCAAAATCACCAAAATACGAGATACAGGCACCAAGGTAGAGGGGACAGGTGGCCATCTGTGAGTCCTAAACTAGCTGCAAGAAGCCTGTCAGTTTTGTTTGAAGCATGAGAGGAGGTGATGTTGTAAATCTGATGTATTTAGTGGTTACAAAATGAGTAGATATAGTTTTACCAACAAGACAGATCCTTCCATAATGTTGGATTAATTGTTTTGCAGAAGTTTTCAGTGAAGTTGAAACATATGAAATCACCCACTGGAGATTCATTTGTTTTGAAAAAGGTAGCCATCTGGGAAGTGTTTAATAAGGTTAGTAATTAAATGTGTTGATACGAAATTTAACAATACCCTTTGCACTTCATTTATGTGATAACTCTTTGAGATTGCAGTTAGGTACATTCTACATCACTAGATCTAACCCATGATCTGATTGGACAATGCCAAGAGGCATTTTTCTTTTGCTCCCCTAATTTACCAAAATCTCAGGTTCGAATAGAGACCCCATGGCCTCATTAACACCTCTCATTTGTATGTCCCCTTCACAGTGAGAAATAACTTTGTGTTGCCTATGATTAGAGATAATGAGAGAAAGTAACCTGGGACTTCATTAAAGTTGCTCTGCCAGAGAAGACATTCTGTAAACAGAAGGCAAGGAAGCTCTTTGGGGTAATGCTACCTCCAGGTAATAGGACACCAGAGGAAAAAAATAATTCTGAAACTTTCTGAGCTGGGCTGTGCACAAAACTGACTTTTAGGTTAAGAACAAGAAAAACTGCCTTGTAGGTGTGGATGAAGGTCACCAGCAGCCTGCGTGTGGAAGCTCCTTGTTACTTTTGCAATGAATAAATATTGATAACATCTTGGCTAGATTGTCCTTCAGTAGAAGTATTGGTCTATATACTGAAAAAAAATCTCCTAATATTTTCATTTACACTAACTAGATCTTGTGCAGCCATGATGTTGGGATGACCTTACCACTTCTGCAGTGTCTGTGGCGTAGCTGAGGTTACTCTAAGCCAAAGCCTCACTACCTGACTTCTCTGGTAAGTCACCTCCACAGGATAACCTAATAGCTGCTCCCAGTTTCTGAACTGTTTCCCTTCTGATGTGCTCCAGGGCAGGACCTCATGAACTGGATGTGTGCCTCTGGGACTCCACAAACTACCTGTCCCACCGCCCTCTCCCAGCTGCAGCTTTTCAGGCAAGTCTTCAGTAGCAGCTCCATGAGATCCACAATCTCATTTCAGGGCTCTTGTTAGTCAATATTTGGTCCTTAGAAGTCATCTAACTGTCCAGAAAATCACCAGTCATCTAAATGCCAGAAAACTGGCATTTGATGCAAGTTATTTGGAGTCCAAAGATCATACCATTTTTCCATATTGTGGGATGCATCTATGCTGAGTAATTCTCATCTCAGGTACCTAAAAATTGCATCTAAAATAATCTAAAACCTTATGCTAGAGACTTGAAGTTCCTCTTGGTAGCAAGAGAAAGAGCATCTACAACAACAATTCATCTCAATTAAAAATGAATAAGCTCTTGAAATAAAACAAGCTCTGAAGGCAACAATTTTTCTACAATGAGTACAAAGAGAGATACAAATGATTAAAGCAGATGTAGTGCTTCTTAGATGCCTGCATTTAGGTTAGATGGCTATCAGTCTTCAGGAGTGTGGGACAATCACGTAGAAAGAAGAAGAAAATGATTATCAACGAAAGGTAGGATAATCAGATGGGATCACGTTTTTGACAGTTACAGGTTCTGGGGGGTAACATTTCTGCTGTTTCAGGCAGAGAAGGATATTTATAAACCTATTAAAAAAATCTAGAGATGACAACACTCTACATTTTTTTTTTTTAAAAAGGAAGAAAATATTATAGCATGGTATAAAAGGAAAAGCTGGGGAAAGGTGCAAAATGTGGTTGCATTTGCAAGCGTTGCAAATACCAGACTGAAAAGGTTAATAGTTGTAACATTTTGGAAAAGACTACTCTGCTTTTGAGTTCAAAGTCCTTCAACATAAACAAAATTTTCTTATTAAAGTGCATTCGGTTCATGATCAAGGGGCAAAAGTATTTGAGGAATAGCTTGAAGATACGTTCCAGGCAGTGGAAATGTTCTCAGCAGAGTACAAAATACGGCTGAATCTGACTGCTCGTCTTTTACGCCCAAGAAAGTTTATGTTCAACCATAGCACATCTTAAAAGTGCAATGACATAGGATTGTTTTTCTGTGGTTGTTTTCCTCTTTTTCAGAAGTAGATGAATTAGCAGTCAGGCCAACAGTAGCCTGAACTGGGTGCTTCAGGGGCTCAGTACAAGTATGGTGAGAGTGCAGTTCTCGATTCCTGCAATTCTCTCTGAGCCTCCAACTGTGCCAGACCTGCATGGGCCAGAGGGACTTTGGAGCAACTCAATGGAGTTCAGTATGACTTGATGCTGTCATCAGTTGCTACTCAAGTAAAATATGATTGCCCACCCCTGTGCCCACAAGCAGTAAAAATCTTGTCTCTGGTGTTACACAGTCTTGATGTTTTTATGCTAGGCATATCTTGGATGAAAGGAAAAAGAAAGCAATGTCTCCTTTAACTTCTTGAAGGGTCTATGTTAACATATGCTGAAGTTATTAAATACACTTTAAAAGCCTAAGAGGGCAGCGCTCCTCTTAGGGAAATACCACTTTCCTTCAATCTATAACACCATCAGAAAAAGGGAGATATCACCTGGCAGCAGCCGTGAAATTGCTCTTTCAAGAGAGATCAAGATATTCTAGAGATCACACAATTTACTTGAGAAAGTAACAGTGAACATTAAAAAATGAACTGCATCAGACAAACCTCACCAGGGATGAGGAAAAAGACAACTATCCATTAATTTATTGGAAAATGTATTGGAAAGGTAGAGGTGGTTTTTTTTTTTTTTTTTTTTTTTTTTTTTTTTTTATCTTAACTTCCTTTATTGCACTGCGATAAAGAATTAAAGTGGTCATATTGTCACTACCAAGGATTATCTTCCACAGTACAATAGCTGGCATGTTGCATATTTCAGTCATTTTTCATTTTTATTGCATTTTAGAGTGTAAACTTACAAGATGACAGTGTAAAGGAGACAATTTCGGTTCCTGATATATTTTGCTCTGCTGAAATGTAGCATCATTGAGCTTTTATGCT
Source organism: Heteronetta atricapilla (assembly GCA_011075105.1). NCBI lineage: Eukaryota > Metazoa > Chordata > Aves > Anseriformes > Anatidae > Heteronetta > Heteronetta atricapilla. The sequence goes on along the minus strand of CM021733.1, from coordinate 60,036,632 downwards.
CTACAGTGCAGAATGCTTCAGAGCTCTACAGAACCCCAAAAAGAAAGACAAGATGTACAGTGTGGACATATCCCAGCAAAATGAATGGAGGACATCATTTAACACTGAACATAGCTCTTCCTTCAATGCCAAGTCATCAGCTTCCCCTTAGCCTCTTCTCAGGTACCAACATTTTACTGTCCATTCACAGAACTGGTTCTTCATACTCCAACCAGATGTCATAGGAAAAGGGCAGAGGTATTATTTCCATCTGTTTTGTGGTATGTTAATTCTAGCAAAGCCAGTTCATAGATTAAAAAATGACAGCCTGTGGGCCTTCTTCAGCTGGTAGCCATGTACTAGCTTTTGACTTCCTCGTCTGTCCTTTGTGTCCCAATCTGGGTGTCCAGAAAAGCTGCACACAGATGTAATCCTGACAGCCTGCTCACCCAGGTGCAGTGACATCAAGCCATTCCTATGATCCTTTTTCTGCCACTCCTCCTGGTGCTTTCATGTCCATCTTGCCCCACTCACCCTACGATCAGGCAAGTCATAGCATTTCTATAACAATTCTTTATATAGATTCCTCACTGGCTGTCACAGCACTGCTGTAAGCCAAAATATCAATATATCCAAGCTATATAAAGTTCTGAAGGATGCAAATGTGTGGACATTTTACAACAAAATTTTCATTACATAAGTATAATTTTCTGGCATTTTCAGATGGAGTGTTGCTTTTCACTACATCTTTTTTTTTTTTTTTCCTTTTATTGTGTTTTCCACAATATCTTTGATCTCAAAATGCTTTTGACCTCATTTAGCAGCAAAACCTTTAAATGACAAAAGTGACAACCAGTAGTTGAAACGGAAAAAGAAGGAGCAGCATGACTTCTCTTTTCCTATCTTCCCTCCATGCAGCATACTGGGATGACTGTACATTGGCCTATTTTGACCTCTGCACATTTACTGAAGAGGAGGGACAAAACATAAAAGTTTTGGGTTTTTAATCAAAGATGTCTGTATATTCAAAATAAAAGGTTTTTCTGCTCTTTTTAGAGGATAGCAAATAAACAGAAATATATATATTTAAAAATATGATCTGTTGTATCAGAATCACTTCTTAGTGATTAAAAGCAGTTAATGAGCTGCTGTAGGCTTTTTAAATCTAGGTTTTGCTTTCCTCCACATAAAACACTACATACAGTTCCCAGTCTCGAATGAAAGAAGACATAAAACACAATAGCTCTTTATCTGCTTGAACCAAATTTAGTAAATCAGCAAACAAATAGGTGTTGTTTCTGTCATTTTCAGCTCTTGTTTCCTGGAGGTCAGCCTCTAGAAAAAATCTCAAAGCCAGGAATCAACCATTTAAAGGATGTCACTCTAAAAATAATTGAATCCTTGAAGAGTCCTTTTGAAAAATGTTTCCAAACAGAATAATCTTTAATGCTTTGCGAAACCACATGTAAAAAAATGCATAAACAATTGGATTAAATGTAGAATTTAAATAACCAAACCAAACCAAAGCATCAATGAGAATAGGAGGAGCCACATAATTCATAAATGGATCAGTTGCTGTAAGGAAGAAGAATGGACTCCAGCATATAAAAAATACTCCCATTATTATACATAATGTCTTTGCAGCTTTCCTTTCTCTGCAGCATGAAATGTGGTGCTTCATTTCATATCTCTTCTTTTGGCTAATTGCTTCAATGGATCTTGCATGCCTCTTGGCTATAGAGTATATTTTCCTATAGACGTACAGCATAACAAATCCAGGGATGTAAAAAGACACTATGGAGGCCACAACACCTGAAGTTTCACTAAAGAAGACAAAGCATCCTCCAGCACAATGGATGTGATTATAAATCTCTTCTGCTCCTAGCAAATTTAATTCTAGAAAGATCATCCCAAAAGCAAAACCAGCAGGGACAGTCCAACTTATGAATATCATGACCAGGATAACAAAAGTATTTATTTTTGATTTGTATCTTAGGGGGTCACACACAGCATAGTAACGATCAATGGATATGAAAGAAAGATGGAAGATGGAAGCCATGCTCAGCATAATGTCCATGCTTGTGTGGATCTTGCAGAAGAAGTCGCCAAAATACCAGCAGTGTTCAACAGAGCGCACCATGCTGCAAGGCATGACGAAGAATCCCAGCAAAAAGTCAGCTGTGGCCATGGAAAGTATCAAGAAGTTGGTAGGCATGTGGAGCTGCTTAAAATGTGATATTGAGATGATAACCATCAGATTTCCAAACACTGTGGCCAGAATAATGCAGACCATGAAGATATACATGGAAATGCGGATACTGTTTGACCAGCTGCTCTTTATGCAAGAGCCATTTACAGATTCACAGCACAGTTGCATTCTTACTGAGGTACCAAATCCACGGAGTGATATGGCACAGCTTATATGGCACGTCCTAATGCTGAGGCACGTTTACAAATGGTTTTTTGTTTTCTTTGTAAGAGAAGCTGAAAGAAAGAAAAAAAAAAGAGCAATATGAAAGATGAAATTATTTTGCAATTATACATTTAATATAATTAAACTTTTATAATGAGATTTCCCTTGAAGCACATACCTCATTTGATAAAATTAACTGTATAATTGGGTGTCCTCATACCCGAATAAAGGTGGGTCCCATTTCACTGGGCAATGTATTAGGTTTTCCTGGCAAAGTTTAGGTAGCAGGGGGCTGCAGGGGTGGCTTATGTGAGCAGAGCCCAGCAGCTGTCCCATGTCAGGTCAGAGCCAGCTCCAGCTGGCTCCAAAAGGGACCTGCTGCTGGCCAGAGCCAAGCCAGGGAGTGACCTGTGTTGAGCCTCTGAGAGAGCAGATTTAAGAAAGGGAAAATAACTGCTGTGCAACAGCAGCTGGGAGAGGGAATGAGAAACAGCCTTGCAGTTGCCAAGGTCAGTGAAGAAGGAGGGAAGGAGATTAAAAAACAAACAAACAAACAAACAAACAAACAACTTCTAGCCTTCTTCTGCAATGTTGGTCTGAGTTCTGCAGCTTTCACTTTACTCTTGAAAATCAGTAATTTTAGATTCTGAAGCTCACTCAACTTCTTACATTGTGCCCGGCTGTGTGGTGTTTAGCTGCCGGCTGGGTTAAACCACAACACAGGGAGACCTCTGCGGTGAGGCTCCATCAGAAGACCCCAGGGCACAGGGCTGGGCCCTCCATATAGCCTGTTCCCTACGGCCTGTTCTGGGCTGCTTGGCCCAAGTGTATGGCAGTCTCCTGCTCCGCAGGCTGGCAGCTTCTCCTCCAGCCCTGTCCCAATGGATGGGGCTGAACCTGCTGTGCACCTGGCAAAACCAAAATGTGTCCATGAACCTCTCATTTTCAGGCAGCTGGCATTGCTTGGCCAGACCAAGTCTCATTGTAAAATCCTGTAGGTTATAGCTGTGAGTAGGCATGTAGGGAAAAAATGTACAAGGAGAAATAGTTTTCTGATCTTACACTGCCAAAATGTAAGGGAAGAGCCTGACTAATCGGAAGCATTAAATGCCATTTAAGTAAACATCTTTAATGTCAGGCTCTAGTTTATTTCAGTAGTAGCAGTTTAGCATTGTTATGTGTAATTATTATGTTGATACTGTTTTAGAAAAGGACAGACATGGAGAGAAATATTTGCTGAACATTGCTTTAGTCTGCTTCTTTATTTGCTTCTTTAGGATGTAAATATTGCTATCCTTCTCTTGTGAGTGCAGTAATTTGACCATTTTGTGAGTCTCTCTTTTTTTTGCAAAAGCACCTCATGAAAGTATTCAAGCAATCATCATTCATTCTGGTTTTCCTTTAATTAACAGGAAAAATATTATAGTGAAAAAGAGATTATTAGCATATGCTATTAAGTATCATTATCATTGTGATATAGCGTGATTGTTAGAAGTCAGAAGAATACTGACACAACAATTCAACCACTACTAACTTAATCCATTTGCTTTGGGCTTTGATGCCTGAGTTTATTTTGGGCAGAACATAACAGAATAATGTGTTTTTCCCCAGTTGAAACAAATATTCTTACAAGCACACTATTAAAGCTAACTAGAAGACAAACATAGATGATAAAGTATAGCTTGCAAACCCCTGACAGCTACCAGGAACAGCCTGTGTTATACAGACAGACTTTCTATTGCCAGACATTGGCTGTCTGATTTTAGGTGGTGGCACCCAAGCATCAGGGACGTGTACCCAGGAGGTACTGTCACAAATATAGGACACATGGAATCAGAGTGCATATATTTACTGTTTCGTGTGCATCTTGCTTTCTCTTTTTCTACTTGCTAATTATCTAACACAACCTTTGCTCTTTTCCACTTCCTGTAAATATCAGATTTTATATATTTTTCCTTCACCTTTAGTCAGTATTTTCATACTGTCTATTATTCCTTCCTTTGGCTTATTTCCACCCAAAATAGAGAAAGCACAGCCAGCTGGATTTTTATTAACCCGATTTTTCACAGCAGAAAATATTAAACACCAATTTAACTATATATACTGGACAGAATTAGAAAAAAAAAAAAAAGGAAAAAAGGAAAAAGGTTTAAGCTCATTTAGGCTGTAAATATGTCACATAGATTTTTACCTTCATTTGTTTTATGTGTAAAAAAACTAAATAAATATGGTAGAATGGGATATGAAGCCAACCAAAAACAATTAAGGTGCTAGCTCTAGTTTCACTTTCAATTTGTTGTCTCTGTTTCCTTTTTTTCTCTGACAGTGCAACTGTTTAGCCTAAATGAATATGATTTCCCATGGAAATAATTTTTCTTTTAAAAAAATCTTATCAGGGGATTTTTTTGTTGTTGTTGTAGTTGTTGCTGTTAAACCAAAAGAAACTCCTTCCAAAAAAGGAATGGGGAAAAAAAATAAAAATAAAAATTGTACAATTCTGCTCAAGTGTGCTGCTTTGCATGAAAACAGAAGCAAAATAAATCTAAACATCTAAACTCCTGTAGCAAACTGTCCAAATGAGCTGAGTGCTGAAGAAGTTTTCAACAAGAAAGTAGAATACTTCCCTTAATTACAATGAGCAGTTGGTTTAAAATATGATAAAATATGAAGCACAATTCCAAAAAACTGCCCTCCTACCTTTCTCTCCTGATGCTGGGTGGAAGTCTGGTCTTGGTGCTCATTTGTTTTCTGCTCATTCAGTGGCTCCTTTCCTTTTAAAGTTGCCCTCAAAAGGCAGCTGAGGCTCCTCACCACCATAACTGTTCTGGGTAGCATACATTTGAGAGGATGGACACAATCCAGAGCAGACTCTCGAAGCCCCCAGCATACTGCTTAGGATATTGAGTGTAATGAATGGCACTCTTGACCCATTGTCTCAGGAGCAGCTGTTAATAGTAGCTCATACTATATATTTTGTCATTTACTCATCTTTGTTTAACAGACCTTATTTATAGGTATGTTGAATTCATCTGAAAGATGTTTACTTGTTTAATTAAACATGGTGGTCACTTCATGAGCAGTCCAAGATTACCTAGGAGCAGAACAAAAACTGCCATGTAGTCTCTCTTCTTTAAGCTTCAAAAATGTAATGAAATACATAAATATTGGTAGTTAGCAGCATGTAACATTGCCTTGAAATACTGTGTACAGATTGACATGATGTGTATTTGTCAGCCTAATTCTGCTTACTCTACTGAACAAACAAGTTTAATCTAACAGCCTAATCTGTGAACAGCTATTTGCAAAATACAGCTACTGAAAAGGTGTTTAAAGTACCTATTATTGACTGTACTGGATGAGGATCATTCTTTTCATGCTGCACAAAGGACAATGTAGCCCTTTGAAACAATGATGCTGCTGGACATCACAGACTATTAATATGGTGATCATCAACTAGAGCACACCCATTCAGGTGGGCTCTGCATACAACAATGCAGATTAAGATTATGCTTCTTGCCAACTATGGTCCATGACCTGGTTTAGCTGCTTCATCATATAGGCTGCCCAGGGAAGCAGTTGAGTCACCATCCCTGGAGGTCTTCAAAAGACATTTAGATGTAGAGCTTAGTGATATGGTTTAGTGGAGGACTTGTTAGTATTAGGTCAGAGGTTGGACTAGGTGATCTTGGAGGTCTCTTCCAACCTAGATGATTCTATGATCATATTATGTGCACAAAAAATCAAACAAATTCAAAAAACTCACTTCCTTTATTTTTCTTGCAGACTGGGGTGTTACAATGCAAGGTTCTCCTTGCAATAGGAAGAGAGTTTGCCAATAAAAAAAAAAAAAAGTGTAAAAAGCTATCCAGTTGTGTGAGAAATCACTTGAGATAGTCAACAGGATAGGGAGGAGACAGATCTGATTGCTTGAGCTGGAGAAATGTCAAAGAGATGCTAGGCACCCTAATGCTTGTCTCTGAGAGGAGTCTTCACACTTTTGAAATTCATGGCTGTGAGCCTTCCTTGGAGCCAGGAATTTCTCTTTGAGGGCTGAATGTTTAGGACTTGGTGATTACCATCTTGTCACATACATTTTACAGGAAGGTAAAATTTAAGGGAATAAGCTGACGTTGCCTTAGTTTGTAGCAAACTCATAATTATGAAGAAGTCTGATGGCCAGCTCACTATGGGGACTTAGTCAAAGAACATACATGGATGCACACACACTGCTCTCCTGTTTCTCCTTTGAGAGATATGGGGGCCAGATCTCAAGGGGCTGATCTGGAAAAGCAGCTCTGCTTGATGTGCTTTCAAGCAGAGTTTTCATGTATTTCAGAAGCAGCAATTAGCCAAATCCCTACATCCTCAGGGATCCCACTGCCACCACAATCAGGGCAGACAATCTGGAAAGCTTATCTATGCTCTGAGCAGCTCTGCTCCTTGAGCGAGCATCTAGCTAGGAAAACTTTTTGTTTTGTTTTGTTTTTCCTGCCTCCATTCACAATCAGATTTTTAGTCTGGTCAGTGGGTGCTTTCCTCCAGTTTCTGACTTACTATCCATTCTTCCTCTTACATGTGACATTTCTCCAGCAAGCAACTTAATTCTTTTCAAACTTGCTCGGGACTGTGGAAGTGTTAGGAGTCCTAAGGGAGGTGAATAAATCATAGAATCATAGAATCATAGAATATCCTGAGTTGGAAGGGACCCTTAAGGATCATCAAGTCCAACTCTTGACACCACACAGGTCTACCCAAAAGTTCAGACCATGTAACTAAGTGCACAGTCCAATCTCTTCTTAAACTCAGTCAGGCTCGGTGCAGTGACCACTTCCCTGGGGAGCCTGTTCCAGTGTGCAACCACTCTCTCAGTGAAGAACCCCCTCCTGATGTCAAGCCTAAACTTCCCCTGCCTCAGCTTAACCCCGTTCCCGCGGGTCCTGTCGCTGGTGTTAATGGAGAAAAGGTCTCCGGCCTCTCGACACCCCCTTATGAGGAAGTTGTAGACTGTGATGAGGTCTCCCCTCAGCCTCCTCTTCTCCAGGCTGAACAGGCCCAGTGCCCTCAGCCGTTCCTCATACGTCTTCCCCTCCAGGCCTTTCACCATCTTCGTAGCCCTCCTCTGGACACTCTCCAACAGTTTCACGTCCTTTTTATACTGTGGTGCCCAGAACTGCACACAGTACTCGAGGTGAGGCCGCACCAGCGCAGAGTAGAGAGGGACAATCACCTCCCTCGACCTACTAGCGATGCCGTGCTTGATGCACCCCAGGACACGGTTGGCCCTCCTGGCTGCCAGGGCACACTACTGGCACACTCCTGGCTAAATGAGGAGGGAGAGCTCAAAACCTGATGATAAAAATGATATGTTGTAGGGTTATTATATTCATCAGATAGCTTCATGACTGTCATATGTTGTTTGCCTGTGTTGTGCACTTATCATTGGAATATGCTGGTGGAGGGGAAGTTCAAACAACAAACCTGAGAGCAGCCATTTTGAGTGTAGAACCCCTGGGGAAAGCCACATTTGCTCTCTAGCTGACTACCAGCAATGTCCACAGAGTTTAAAATAATTACATGTATTTTTAAAATATAATAGAGAGAAAGAGACCAGGTCACACTACAGGAGATTTTTTTTCTCCTGATGTGTGGCTGGGCTTTCACCTTGACTTCACCCTACAGAAGAAAAGACTGATCCTCCAGGGCCTCCCACAGCTGTGGGGCTGTCCAGCCTTCTGCTCCCACCAAAATCTCAGGTGGCTAAGGGAGAAGGAGAAAGCTGCAAGTATGGGCAGGGGTGGTGTGTAATAGCATATTTAGTGAAATGAATGTAGCAGTTTCCAAGATGCCAAGATAATTAACTATTTAAGCAGGTCAAATTGTCAACTAATTTAGAGCAACAAAGAAATATCGGTGACAAGTGTTAATTTTACTGGTGCGTCTGCTTTATATAGGCATTTTCGTGCTGCTTGGTACTGATGTGAATCATGAAAATATTCTCAGCCTTACAGTTTATAGTATCAGAGACATATATGTCAAGCTCTATGTTTGGATCCTCAGAGCACTTATGAATAGTCACCATTCAACAGTCTTTTGAGTCTGTAATATTATAGTAAAGCAGTTATACGTCAAAATTCAAAGTGAAGACTTGTCTACAAAATTGTTGCTGTGGCTTTCTTTTTTGCAAGATTTACATTTTTCTAATAATTAGTTTGCTAATTTGCAGATTTTTGGATACAGAGAAAACCAAGACAAAGAGATGTTTTAGAGATGTTTTTACATAGCCTATCATACATGGGTTATCTACATTAAAAAAAAAAAAAAAAAGGAAAGAAAAAAAAAGTACAAGATTATTATAAGATTATTAAAACAGAAAAACCTGAAAACAACATCCCAGGAAATGGAAATAGCACTTTTGCAAGATCTCAAATTCATCTGAACATGTTCAAAAACAGTTCTGTCCTTCTTGCCTTCTTGGCAAGAATGTGGAAAGGACACTGAAAATAGGAAGGAGCAGAATGTAGCTAAGGAGTGAGAACAGTTCCCATGGGTGAAAAAGTAATATAAAAGATGGACAGCAGTGATTTCAGCTGTGGCTCTTGTTTGTATTTATGTGGGCATGGTTTGGTCATTTGGCAGAAAATGTTGTTTTGCAGTATCCATTAGACAGAGGAAAGTTTCTCATTTTCATATGGTTCATTTTAAAAACTGGATCTCTCAAAAGAATTTAAAACTACTGGAGGCTCTGAGATGAAGGCTCTGAGATGGACCTATGGTTGAACAGGAATTTTGAAAGTATGTAACTCCACTCACCATTTATGCAGTCCTCAGAAAATAAAAAGCACATCATTACAAGAAGTTATCTTCGTAAGTTTCCATTTGTACACTTGAAATCTGGGGAAAATGCACAAATTGCAAGTAAGCCATTAATTCAAAATAAATATTTAATTATATGGGTTAAATGAGAAGATGTACCAACTACTGAGCTGAACATCATTTCTGCAAACCTGGTGTAATCCTGGACAATCTGAAGTTAGACCAAATTTACAGCAGAGAAATTTAAAGAACAGATGAGTTGATTGACCTCTAGTTCTTTTTCCGTTGTTTATATTCTTACTTTTCAGTGCAAAACATTCCTTTTCTTTGCCAAGTAGAAATAGCTGTTTATACAAAGAAACATGATGTTTATGCAGTTTCTTGAAGTGTATTTTTTAGGGTCAACCCCCAAAACGAGATAAATGCAACTCTGAAATGCACAGAGGAGTAAGAGATTCTAGCAAGAAAAAAATGTTTCTACAGCAATACAAGACACATCCATCCAAACCCAAGAAACTCCCTCTGCACAGGGAGGGTTGTAAATCTGTTATAGCCCTGCTATTAGCAGAAGATGCTGCCCCTGACACAAGCACCAGGAAGCTCCCCGGAGGGCAGGAACAGCCCTTTTGTGCTCTCCCCAGCAGGGCTGGCAAGTTCCCCGAGCCATGGTGCCAAAGCAAGGCAGGTTCTCTGTGCCTCTCTGCTGTCCCCATGCACCCACCAGTCCCACAGCAGCGCACTCAGGACTGTGGCCAGTTTGTAGGCATTTGGTGGCCTCCAAAATACACCTCCAATGTGAAGGCAAAAATGGAGCAGGAAGGCAGCGAGCAGCAAGCACGTAGGATCCCAGCTAGGTCACTCCACACCCTCATGGCCCTGGAATAGCTCCACAGAAAGCAAAGAGCCTTGATCCTCATTCAGAGCTGTGCCTGAAAAGACGTTTGCCCCCTAGCTATGTTCCTCTTTCAGGTATTGGGAATTAACAGCTTTTTTAATGATCCTCTCGGTGGCTACCAAAGTCTTACTGCTATTTATGCTGTTGCTACTCAGTACAGAAAGAATTGTAAGTGCTAACCATGGAAAAATCATCACTGAAATAATAATAATAATAATAATTTCCTAAACCAGAATATTAGAAACTATCTGTATAAGAGAAGGTGAGACCATACCTGCTCAGGAGCTATTTCCTCGTCACGAACTGGCGCAACCTGCAGATACAGCACAATAGTGACTAATCCCACACGGAGCCCACAGCTTGGCAGCTGCCTACTTTGGTCTGACTCTGGATTACAGCCTGCTGGAAACATCTCAGCAACAGAATGACGTAGATATTAATTATTCAGAAAAGATAAGCAGACAATAAATCTGTTCTGTCACAAGCCGGTTGTATATGCAAAGATGAATGAATCTGAAATAAGTTAAAGCCAGGCTAATGGAAAGAAGCATACAAAATAAAAACGGATGTTTATTATAGTTAAAGTCTCGATGGACCTAACAGCACTGAACTGTTGCTACTAAGACAGCTTCATGGCTTCTAACTCAGGGCTCTACTTCCAATTTTGTTAGACTTTGACAAGCTTTAGAAATTTGAGTTATTTTAGCAAGTTTGATGCGTCTATCCAAGACTTTCAAAAAAAAAATCCAACCACAATACTTCAACAGTATCTGAAAACAAGACAGATTTAAAAAAGAAAAAGAAAAAAAAGAAAGAAAAAAAAAAGATATTGTTTCTTCTTGGTTAAAAAAAAAAATCTGCTTATCTTCTATTTGCAATGGCCTGCTGTTTATATTCTTTACAGCACCTAAAAGGTGTTGATTCCCTATTTATATCTTTTTCCATCTCAGAGGAACTATACCTAAATGTGGCCAAATTGTAATTCAGCAGCAGTCAAACCACAATTTGTTTGTTTTTAAAGCACAGCTCATTTACCAGCATGAGTGAACTCTGAAGTTTCTCTGAGCCCTGAGCATGACGTGTGGCTCTGGTCACAGTGGTCTCTCTGGAGACTTGCTGTTGGGGCAGGTTAGGGAGATAGGAAAGCATGGGCCTGGCAAGGTGGCACAGGGGACATGGGACTGAACAGGAGGGACAATTCATGGTGAAAGGAAGGTCTTGGAATGTCACATTTTGGCTTGGAAGGGTGGCTGCTCTACGGGAAGCTACTGAAAAATAAAATGGCCCATAAAGGCTTATATGTCAATAAGCAATCTCCTGGAGCCTGTTCTCCACAGTACTCTCTGCCACCTTTCACAAATGTTGGATTTGGCTATGATAGGCGCATGTTGTTTGCTTAGAAACACTGAGCAAATTTGAATGTTTCTAATTGCCCATCTGTAAGCCCAACAGACTGCAGATGCCAGCGCTACTGCACTGTGGGCCATTTTTAAGGGGAGGAACCAACACGTGCCATCTTCTGCTTCTACAGTTGTTTTCTGCTGCAGGAAGCAGCAGTACTGTGCATGAGCATCTCTGGTGCCATAGCACTGCAGGTGCAGCAGTTCCACCTACACAGAAACTATCAGTTTCAGAAGCTGTGCCCTTTCATGCCCACCCTCTGCTGCCCCATCTCAGGAAGATATGCATGGGCAGTCTGACTTTTCAGCAGAACAGCTTCCTCAGTAGCTGCCATATGCCCTTTAAATATGCTTTGGGATCATCAAATGGGAGTTAAGAACCTAATGGATTCAGTTTGAATTTGATTTATTATTTGCTGTCAAGTTCCTGCTTGCTAGCTGTCCACTGCACAATACTTGTGAGAATGGAAGGAACAGATGGCAGGAACAGGAGGTTTAGCTCCTTAGATGGTTCTCCACCAGCCTGCATAACTTTTTGTTCTTGCAAGTGATGGTTGGTGGGAAAAAAAAAAAAAAAAAAAAGTAAATCTCTCTCTCTCTCTGTGTGTCTCTCTGTTTTGTTGTTGTTGCTGTTTTCCCATTTCCAGTAAGCAATGTTGTTCACATCTGCAACCTTTGCTGCTTCTTCTGTTCCTTGCAGATCAAATTAAGGAGGGCTATGTGTTGCATCCTCGGTGAAAGAAGAGCAATGATCTGTAAGAAAAGATTCAATAAAAAACAACTGGCATTGTAAGACTCTCTTGGTAAAATCCAAGAGAGGTTACATAAGTAACTGTTGTAGGAACCCCAAATAAGAGAGGTTGCATGCCTACTTTTGATTTAGTCTAATGCTGAACTTGGAAGAATCCCTGCAAACAGAGGCTCATGTTAACATGAATAAACAATCTGAAATGTTTAGTGTAACATTAAAGAAAGGCTTAGGAAGTCTTCAACAAAAATGAATGTTTAAACCTGTTGCTAAGCAATGTGAATGATCAAACTTAAGTTTTATTGTTTTAAAACTCTGGTCTTTATAAATAAAGCCATCTGATACTCTTGAGGTACAGCTAAATGACATCTGTTATGAAAGGCACCACACATGTACTTTTACCCACACCTGCCAAACCTTTCTATCTTTCAGTCTAGCTACCAGGAAGTACATCATTGTGCATTAATGGCTGTGTTTTAACAGCTTGCTCTTCCCTTTTTTTATCTCAGTGTCAGATATATTTGATTTCTGCTTGGGCAAACATAATTATTATTTCAAACAACAACTTTCCATGAATGAATTACAATGAGATTTTGCACTTTGGAATCACAGTATATCCCAAATTGCAAGGGACCCACAAGGATCATCGAGTCCAACTCCTGGCTCCACACAGGACTACCCAAAAATTAAACCATATGCCTGAGAACATTGTCCGAACATTTTTGAACACCAGTGCTGCGACCACTGCCCTGGGGAGCTTGTTCCAGTGCCCGACCACCCTCTGGGTGCAGAACCTTTCCCTAACCCCCAGCCTGACCCTCCCCTGTCCCAGCTCCATGCCATTCCCTCAGGTCCTGTCGCTGTCCCCAGGGAGCAGAGCTCAGCGCCTGCCCCTCCGCTCCCCTCCTGAGGGAGCTGCAGGCCTTGAGGCCTCCCCTCAGCCTGCTCTGCTCGGGGCTGAGCAAACAGAATCACAGAATCACAGAATTTCTAGGTTGGAAGAGACCTCAAGATCATCGAGTCCAACCTCTAACCTAACCCTAACAGTCCCCACTAAACCATATCCCTAAGCTCTACATCTAAACGTCTTTTAAAGACTTCCAGGGATGGTGACTCCACCACCTCCCTGGGCAGCCTGTTCCAGTGCCTAACAACCCTTTCAGTAAAGAAGTTCTTCCTAACGTCTAACCTAAAAATCCCCTGGCGCAACTTAAGCCCATTCCCCCTCGTCCTGTCACCAGGCATGTGGGAGAACAGACCAACCCCCACCTTGCTACAGCCTCCTTTGAGGTATCTGTAGAGAACTATAAGGTCGCCCCTGAGCCTCCTCTTCTCCAGGCTGAACAAGCCCAGTTCCTTCAGCCGCTCCTCACAGGACTTGTTCTCCTGGCCCCTCACCAGCCTCATCGCCCTTCTCTGGACCCGCTCAAGCACCTCCACGTCCTTCTTGTAGCGAGGGGCCCAAAACTGAACACAATACTCGAGGTGCGGCCTCACCAAAGCCGAGTACAGGGGGACAATCACCTCCCTGGACCTGCTGGTCACACTGTTTCTGATACAAGCCAGGATGCTGTTGGCCTTCTTGGCCACCTGGGCACACTGCTGGCTCATATTCAGCCGACTGTCCACCATCACTCCCAGGTCCTTCTCTGCCTGGCAGCTCTCCAACCACTCATCTCCCAGCCTGTAGCTCTGCTTGGGGTTATTGCACCCCAGGTGGAGGACCCGGCACTTGGCCTTGTTGAACTTCATGTAGTTGACCTCAGCCCATGGGTGCAGCCTATCCAGATCCTCCTGCAGAGCCTTCCTACCCTCGAGCAGATCGACACACGCACCTAACTTGGTGTCATCTGCAAACTTACTGAGGGTGCACTCAATGCCCTCGTCCAGATCATTGATGAAGATATTAAAGAGGATCGGCCCCAGCACCGAGCCTGGGGAACGCCACTAGTGACTGGCCTCCAACTGGACTTGACTCCATTCACCACGACTCTTTGGGCCCGGCTATCCAGCCAGTTTCTAACCCAACGAAGCGTTCGCCAGTCCAAGCCAAGAGCTGCCAGTTTCTTGAGAAGAATGCTGTGGGAGACGGTGTCAAAAGCCTTGCTGAAGTCAAGGTAGACCACATCCACAGCCTTTCCCTCATCTACCCAGCGCGTCACTTTGTCATAGAAGGAGATCAGGTTCGTCAAGCAGGATCTGCGGGATCAAGCAGGGCTGTGTTGTGTTTCCAGGATATGTCAGGGAAGTTGAAGTCCCCCCACGAGTACAAGTGCTGAAGATTTCGCAACTTCTGTCAGCTGCCTGTAGAATTCCTCATCTGTCTCATCATCCTGGTTTGGTGGTCTATAGCAGACCCCGACCAGAACACTAGCCTTGTTGTCCCTGCCGATCCTAACCCAAAGGGACTCGACCTTGTCATTCCTAGCCTCGAGTTCTACAACATCGAAAGACTCTCTAATATAGAGAGCTACACCGCCACCCCTTCTGTGCTGCCTGTCCCTTCTGAAGAGCTTATAGCCAGGCATCGCAGCACTCCAGTCATGAGACTGGTCCCACCACGTCTCCGTGATGGCAACCAAGTCGTAGCCTGCCCGCTGCACGATGGCTTCCAGCTCCTCCTGTTTGTTACCCATGCTGCGTGCATTGGTGTAGATGCACTTCAGCTGGGCCTTTACCTTATCCTCCGGCCTTGCCATTGTTCCCCCTAGCACAGCCCCAACAATCCATGCTTCAGCCCCATCCCCCTTCTTACCTAGTTTAAAGCCCTATCAATGAGCCCCGCCAGCTCCTGGCCCAGGATCCTTTTTCCCCTAAAGGATAGGGACCCGTCTACGGCCATCAGGCCGGGTGCTGAGTAAAGTGCCCCATGGTCGAAAAACCCAAGATTTCTTCGTTGGCACCAGCCCCGGAGCCACGTGTTTAACAGGTGGGCTTTCCGTGTCCTCTCCGTACCTCTCCCTGCCACCGTAGGGATGGATGAAAACACCATGGGGTCCACCCCCATTTGGGGTGTCTCACCCCGGTACCTCTCCTTGAGGCCCTGCAGGGAGTCACTCCACAAGTCTATCTCCCGCTCACACTCCCTGATATCCCTCAACCTCTCCACCTCCTGCTTGAGCTCCGCCACCAGGCGGACCAGGTCGTCCACCTGCTCGCACCTCACGCACACAGTATCTCTGCCTCCCGCCGATGGCAGCAGCAGGCTCTGACACTCCCTGCATCCGGTGACCTGAACTGCTGCATTTTTTAACGGGTTGTCGGTCTGGGTGTGTACCGACTTCCTGGAGAGCGCACCGTGCCTGGTGGAGACCATTATCGCCTCGCTAACGGCTGTCGTTGAGGAGGTGTTAGGAGGTGTTAAGTATGGGTGGGGGAGAGCGCTCTGCCCTTCCTGCTCGCCCTGCCTGCGCGAACTGCCGCGCTAACTGCCTCGCCACTCCCTTCTGCCGCGCCACGCGCTGTTTGCCCGTCCTGGTCGCCGCGCTCCCTAGGGGCTGCCTTTGAACGGCCGGGGAGGGGGCGCTGCTGGCTCCGCCTTCGCCTCGTCAGCCTCCCTCACGAGGGCTGCCGGGTCCTGGCGGCTCCCTCGAGCAGGCTCGATGCCGGAAAATTTGCCCTGCCTGGCCCGATCCCCCGCTCCGCTGCAGAACGCGTCTGCCCCGGAGCCGATCGGCTCGGCAGATGACCACGAAGGCACATCAGCTGCTCCTCATACTTCTTGCTTTCTAGAGCTTTCACCATGTTCGTAGCCCTCCTTACACACACTAATAATTTTATGTCCTTCTTAAAGTGTGGTGCCCCAAACTGCACACAGTACTTGAGGTGAGGCGGCACCAGAGCAGAGCAAGACAATCCCTTCCCTCAACCAGCTAGCAATGCTGTACTTCATGCACCCTAGGACATGGCTGGCCCTCTTGGCTGCCAGGACACACTGCCATCACATGTTCAACTTGCTGCTGACCAGAACCCCTAGATCCCTTTCTATGGGAATGTTCTCTAGCCTCTCATTCCCCAGTTTGTATGTATAGGAGGGTTGCTCTGTCCAAGGTGTAGAATCCAGTACTTGCTGTTGTTAAATTTCATATTGTTGGAGATTTGGTTATGTTACCTGTTGTGTCCAACTCCGTGTAAGAGCATCTCTGAGAAAGCTAGAGAAGACAACTATTAACCAAGGAGGGAGTGGAAGAAAACAAATATTTGTACATTTTGGACCAATTTTTGTACAGTTCAGTTTGTCAGCTGGGTGACAAAACAAAGTATTAGGAATTCTATGGGGCCAGTGAACCTAACTGCTGCCAAGGTAGAAGCTACATGAATCACCATCTATCTATAGGATCTCTCCTGGGCAGAGCCAATGGCTTCCAACCCAGTCCAGGCCCTGCTGAGTGGTGTGAGGGCTATCTTGCAGGGTAGACTGAAAAGAAGACAGAGTCCAGCTGTCTGAATTCAAAAATAAATGTAGAACATCTCTTTCTCTGCAGATGCACAATCAGCAGATGTAAACTGACGTACCAACATTGATTTTAGTAGTAGTATATCTACCTCACTGTCCCCATTTGTCTTTATCAAACCTCAATGAAAAGATCATTAGGTTAAGATGTTTGGCCCTTAGTGGAGACAAACTGAAAAGCAGGAAAGAGAGAGAGCATGACAGATAGCAGTATTTAGCTAGCAAAATAATAAATGCTATATGAAAAACTTTGGAAGGTCTCTAACAAGGACTGGGGAGTATATCCTACAAAGTCTGTAACTTTGCAGTGACTACCGTACTAGGCCTAAAGTTCACTCCATTCTTTTTTCTCAATTTAAGGGACTTGGTGCTAAAATGTTAAAGCTTCTTCTTATTATATATTTTTCCTAAGATTTTCATAAATGTTTCAGAATGATGTTTTGATCTTTTCAAAGCTATTCATAAATTTGATAGGAATTACTAGGGAAGTTTTGCCTGAAAATTAAACTGAGCTGGATATTTTTAGTGGTTGGTGTCTGTGAGGAAGAAAAATAATTCAAACACAAAGTTCCTGCATTCACAGTAAGGGTTCAAAATCACTGGAATTGCTCAAGCCAACAGATGATCATTAAGGCTTTGCAGCACTTCAGTTTTCTCTGAAACTATGAGACTTCTTTGTGCTTTTTTTTTTTCCCATGAATACTCAACACAAAATGATATCAACACAAGCAGTGGGCATATGTTTATGTTACACCTGAAACAGCAGCTGACATTTTGCTTTCCCCACAGATAATTGAGGGAATTAGGGTTTGAGGCCCAGATATGAACCTCATGTCCTAGCACATGGTAGTCCTCATGTAAACAATTAGTTCAGCTCTTTGCCAAGTTTTAGCTCTTCACTAATGCTTGTAATTCCCCAAAAAGTCAACACAACTTTCATGAAAATCAGTTACACCTGTGTGTAGTATTTTTCATTACTGAAATCTCATTTCTAATTTCTACCTAGCAGGTGGGAAGATAAGTGCATAGCTGGTTAACTTTATTAGAATTCAACATAAACTCTTCTAGGTGAATAGATTTGTTGCATTCTTCTCCAACTTCAGTATATAGTATAAATAAATATATTAATAACATATTGTTAATAAATTAAATAATATTAATTTTAATATTGTTTTTAATAATAATTTTAATATTAATATTTATAATAGATAATAAATAAAGTATTAAAATTATAAGTTATAAAATATACATTTCAGTGGTATTTTAAAGCTACTATGGTCTATATGATGAAATTACTTTCCTTATTTTTATGTCTTTTCCTGCTTTGTTTTGGTTAAGAATTACAATTACAGACAAATATTTCTTGTCAATTCTATTTCACAGCTTCCTTTACAATTAATAGAATATGTAGTAAACTTCAGTATGCACAGTATCAGATTATTCCAATTTTAGTTGGTCTTGTTCTACCATTAAAAATATTAACTCCTTCCTGCACTTCTTTTTACTCCTGCATCCTTACACCATCACTGCTACCAGGTTAGGAGGTCATCAAAATCCACATTAATGTTAAAAGCAGCAAATGATGGGTAGGCAGAGTTAAAATCATGTAATTACAGTGTGTTTTTTATATTGTACATATATCTAGTACAAATTCACTAATTCACTACAGCCATGAGAATACCTGAACAGACAATGGAGTATGAGTTACAAAATTAAAATATTGAATGGTTGCTGTAAATATTTTAATACTTTCACAGATGGAGGCTCCAAGTGCCTTTGTTAATTCTCAATTGTTTTCTAAACTGATAGATAAATTAAGATTCTTGGTTAATTATAAATGTATGAATTCTTCATCTCAAACACAGGTCATGGCCATTCTGTCTGTCATCCACTAAATATGCACTGAATCTGTGTACTTAAGAATGATTACTGCCAGTAATTCACATATGATAACACGAGTTGTTCATGAACGTTTAGTATTGTATTATTGTGGCTAATAGTTTTACAATCTCTGACTGTGCCTCACTGGTCCATGCTATTTAATGGATAACTTGAGGTTATAATGATTAAAATATGTGTACAAGAACAAGGCTGTAGTGTCCTGATCTCTTAAAAATAACAGATTATTTTGATTCTGTCACTTCACTGTTGCTCAAGGTCTGCTTGCTTTAATTCAATGTGGACAATATAATACATTAGATTTTACATAGAGCTTAGGTTTTCCCAAAGGTGTTACCAGTCTTAACTCAGCCATAAGATTTGGATTACATTTGTTTTAATGAAGTATTTTTCAACCTTCATCTGAAGTCTTGCATCAGTAAAACCAATTAAGGACTTGTTTTTCTCTCTGTATGATCAGAGAGACTGTGTAAAGACGTGTCTTGTTTGCTTTGGCACTATCAAGGAAGAGTATTGACAAGAGAAGAGAAAGCCTTTCCAGTTCCGAGAAGGATGGAGTTCACGAAGATACCATCTGTAGTAGCTTTTGGGGTGGAGTCACTGACATGAATTATATTAAAAATTAATTTGATTCTTCTTTGGTGTATCTATCCTGGAGTCAGCAAACACTCTTGTTCTTTCAGAAACTCAAATACTTTCCCCTAAGGAAAACATAGGAGAGGGTATTTATTTATTTGTTTGTTTATTTATTTCCCAAAAGATCAACTAAATTATCTCTTTTCTAATTTCTACCTAGCAGGTGGGAAGATAAGTGCATAGCTGGTTAACTTTCTTAGAATTCAACATAAACTCTTGTAGGTGAATGGGATTTGTTGCATTCTTCTCCAGCTTCACAAAGATTTTTTAAAATTTCATGTCCATTTGGAATGTATGAAATACTCAGGATTTAGAGTATAAGCTTCTTGCAAAATGCTGTTTTGAGAGTGATACTGATGATCTGTGAAGCATGGAACATCTAAAATCTCCTAAAATTCCTCTTTTTTTTTTTTTTTTTGGATTAACATGTAAAGATATTGATGCCAACCGGTGAAAGATTATTTTAGTCAGGTGATTTGACTGCAACAAATACAGAAGTCAAATTACATTCACATGCAGCTACAGTAGAAGTTCCTTTTTTTTTTTTTCCTCTCTCTCTCTTTTTTTTTTTTTTTTTTCTCCCATGCCAGCAAATCTAGGCAGGTTAATAAAAGCATATTTTGCCTGAAGTGCTGAAGGTGCAGCTGAGTAAGAGATGGAGGTGAGTGGCAGGGTTCATAAGAAGAAGGTCCCTGGAGTTTGCTGCTCTTTCAGCACCTGTGTGGTAAGAGGGCTGCAGGAAGAAGCCTTTTAAAAAATTTAAGGTCATTTTCAGTACTGGAGTTTGAATGTCAGGGTAGCACTTGCCTTTCTCAGAGCATTTGTGAGGCGTTGGTTGCTCTTTTACCTCTTTAGGGGCACATGGATGAGTGAGCAGCACTTGGAGGATGGATGGGAAAGGATCACCTTGGGAACCACCTCCAAGGCAAAACTCCTGGCTGCTCAGCTGCAGAGACACTTCTCACTGCATGTGTGTGGCTGGTGACCCCAGTGCAAACCAATGGACCTACATGGTCAACATGATGACACTGCAGATCTTCATAACCAGCATGCTTATACTTGTTTGCCCTTCCGAAACTTCTGCCAGTTACAAGCCAGATAAGGGGTTCCTGGAGTGCACCAAACTGGCTTGGGGAGCAGGAATCAGCTCCCACCCATCAGCATGGTCTTCTGTATCCGGAAATTCTGGACCCTGTACCCATCACACACCCAACAGTACTGCCACTGGGGAGTCACCTTCTCTCTTGACCAAAACCTGTTTGATGAAGGACTGTCCTGGGTTACAACCATAGACCAGGTGAGAAAAGGGTGAGATGCTGGACAAGCCACAAGGAAACTCAACCTTGAGGGCCTACAAGTTTGAATAACTGCTCCCAAGTAGCACAATCCCTCCCCTGAATATAAACTCAGCTGTTTTATTTCCAGGATGAAACAAATCCTAGGAGGAACCTCCAAAGTTGGGTGCTGAGAATCAGCACCGCAAGGAAAACAGAAATCAGAGGATTACAGCAAATTATGGATAATGTATGTTAGTGTGCTTGTGGTGGGAAGCCAGAGTTTTTCTAATGTGCCATAGTTAGGGCAGCTTGATGCTGAACATAGTGCATGCTGTATGCCAGTGATGTGAAAGGCAGTAGATACAAAAGGCTATGGGATAAACATTAAGGCAGGGAGCACTCCAAGGCATACAGGGTGAAATGAGGCCTGTTCGCTGCAGAGCATGATAGATATAAACCAGGCCCAGGGCTGCCAAGTTTCACATGTCCCAGTTAATGGGACATAGATAAAATAATGTTTAGAAGTCCCAAATAATGCACATTTCTGACACTACATGGTCAAATGTGTCTGGGGTACTAAAACATTACATATTTCCTTCATTTTCACAGTTTTGAAGAAATTTTTCACAGTTTTGAAGAATGTTGCAGTACACTATGTTTATATGGTAAGTCTGATCTGAAATGCTTGGACCCAGCATGTGTATGCCATGCATGCCATGTGTGCCATGCAAGCTCAGAGGGACTGCAAGGTCCTTTACAGAGCAGACTTGGTGTCTGTGTGGGTCATGGAGAACCACTTTTTCTCTCTGAGGCTGCACCTAAAACCATTTCAAATCTGTTTTTTTCTTCATTGTAAAGTACCTTGGTCTGAATGTCATCAAGGCCCATTGAGCATTAGGAAGGCCCTGCTGAATGGTGTATAAGGCTGAGGAACATGGACAGTTGTTCATTCAGTGTTCATGCAGTCAAAAAACAGGAAGGGGCAGAAGGGACAAGAAGGCTTCTTTGGGGAAGATTTGTTCAGCAGTAAATTGGCAAACTTCATATTTCACACATTTCAGTATCAGTGTCTGACTGGCTTTATCCTGGCAACCTATGTTATATCTTTGAAAAAAAAATACTTTCTAATCAGAGACTTCATGCGACTGAGCATAAATAATAGTTGTATTGGCTCAAGCACTATTTAAACGATGTACCATTGACACAGGTACACCACAGAGTGATCACATCTCTTTCTCCTAAATAAACTCAACTGCCACAGCTGCTAAGCAGAAGTGTAAGACTGCAGAACAGGAATGATATAGGATAACTGCCACAAATCATGAGGAGCTCATGAATCACCATGGGAAATTCTCATCTTGTCTATACTGACTGTGTAACAGTTAAGGAGTTACATTATGGGGAGGTTCGCAGGGGATGCTTCAGGTCCTTTTCATAACGTCTTCCAAAAAGTGTTGCTGTTAAGAGTGGCTTCGATGTGCTATTCTTACTTTCCAGACGTCCATCAGGTAGCACCTAGTTTAATAGAGGAAGAGTGATTCTATTACCCACTAACAGAGTAGAAGTATTGCATGGTACAGAAGGGATAGGCCTTAGAGGTCAAATAATTATACACAGCACTTTTTAAAGACAATCCTCTATCTCATGCATGGAAATGTTCTTGCACATCAGGCACTGAAACAGAGCTCAGAAAATTGAAGTATCATGCTCAGCTCTGCCACTGCCTTCCCACATTTCCTTGGACCTGAAAGTCTTTACAGTCCCTTCAGCTCCATCTTTGTAAGAAAAATCATTTCCTCCATCTCATAGGTATACAAGAGTGGCAATACATGGTTTGTAATGTTTTCATTAGTTATTTGTACGTGGTGATGCAGGTTATATCTAGGACAGTAATGTATCTTTTTTGATTTGTAGAACGCTAAACAATTTCCAGATGGAAGTAAAGAGAATTTCAGTCTCCTGGACATACATTGCTTTTCTTAGCTACTTTTTACAGATCTGTCTGGAATCATTGTACACAGACTATGAGTATCTGTAACTTTTTAAGAGCCTCTATGACAGTCAATAAGCATGTATATGATAAGATAAATTTGTTTCCCCTAATGCTCTACAAGCCTTTTTCACTGACTTCATTGTCTCTTGCAAGCTATTAAACAACTCTTACAAATCAATAAAGATTTCATCTAGTCTTTTACATAAATGTAAGCTGAAGTTTATGAATGGAAACATATTTTCACAAAAATATATGAAGTTCCATGTAAAAAAGTAATAAAACTGACAAACCTCTTAAAAATACCTTTCAGTATTTTAACTGCATTGGATCTCTATCCTTATGCATAATGCTCATTACTTATTGAAAGCTGCTATTTATAGCTTTGGGCTGTGAAGTGGGAATGCATACTTGCTAAAGAAAACACTGAATAAATTCTCAGCCGTAGCATCTATATGTTCTCCTCAACAAGGATGAACTCAATCCATGTGTTTAAATGTCCTCTTGAGTTATGTTCTGCAGAACCGGAGTGGTTCTGACTTAGCTGCCATAGCAGTTTCCCTTCCAGTACCACAGCCTGGAAAACATCATGTTAAACATTTCTGGAGTGTCCCATTACCTCAAATTCCCCAGGGGCCAGCTGCACGCCACTGTACAAGACTTCTGGAAAGACGTAGTTAGTGCCAAACGTGCCGCTGAGGGAGAACATGTCAAACTTGGTCTGTGCAGCCTCCACTGGCTGCCCACATGTGCTCAGGTCTGTGCTCCTACACTTGAGCAGCGTGCATACCTGTGGTGAGAGGATACAGAAAAGTAACATGCAGTAGGATTTCAATAACCAAGAGCTGGACTTGATAGAAAATTTCTTATGATGCAGGAATGAACAAATATTTTGGAATGACACATTAATTTTGGCATATACAACCCACTCTCAACCCTTCTGATCAAATTACCTGCCAATGGTATTTTATGACAGAACCATGAAGCCCATCAAAAGCACCAAGCACATAAATTTCATCATTGCTCTTGTTTGACATCCTATAGATCAAATGACAGCAGAGGTCCTTCTGGCAAACTGTATAATTTCCAGCTTTGTGCTTGAGTTCACTGAAAGTGAACATATCACGCCGAACAGCTCCCAGAAAAGTGTTATCTTCTGTAAAGTTTTTAACACTCGTAGCGTATGAGCTCCAGTTGACTGCAGGAGGGTAGGTGGGAGAAAGACGGGGTCGTGTGCTCAGCTCGGCTACCAGGAGACGTCCCTCCTCTGTCTCACTGTTGTAGTAGTAGGCGGCCGCTCCAGCGGGTGTGAACAGCCCGCTCCCTGCAAACGACACGCACAGCGCCCACCGTCACCACCTCCCGGCGGGTGGCACTGTGGGCTCTGTCACCTGTACACACGAGGCTGTCTTCAGCCAACTCATTAATGAGAACTGAGGAAAAACTTTAAAGCGCAGAGACACTAAAATACACATTATAGTTAAAAACTAAAACTAAAAATCTAAAATCCAAAGGTTTTGTGTTTCACTGGGTCTTGAATCTGAGCCTTCAGAGGCAATTTCATACAAGGTCATATGTATTTTTAACAACTTGGATTAATTATGACAGAAATTAGAGCTCTGGAAGTGACATATATGCCAAGAAGGAAACTGTGGGCATAATTACATTTCATAAAAGGAAACCTAGAGCAGTGCCCAAATTCAACCCAGTGTCTTAATGGCAGACAAAAATGTTCCTTTGTGGCTTTCACTTCTGCTTTGGCGAGTAGTTACATATGCAGCTAGAACAATGTTTTCTCAGTTAACAGAAAAAAAAAAAAAGGCAGTATATATCTATTTGTATCAGACCAAAATATATTATCTTGAATTCTTCAGCAGCAACAAAAATCTGAAAATGTTTTATTCGATACAAAGGAGAATTCCTTTCATTTTTTCTTTATTAAGTTCTGTTTAAAGCATTTTTGTCTATTTAACTGTCGATTGAAATTAAAAAAAAATAATAATGCTGCCTCTAAACAAGAGGGTGAACATTTAACTGAACCTTTGTACCATTTCTGAAAGAAAACCTTGCTTTTGAAATACAAAAAAATAATGCCATTCTAATTTTACCTCTCCCTGAACTTTCAACATTTTCTTGCCAGTAGTGGTTTACTGCATTCAATACAACATGTAGAATATTTTTAATCTTCTTGAAATACTATTTTTCAGAGACTTAGCTATTTTAAAACAATGTTGCCTGCTCCTGAATTCTGTATTATGAAGACTATTCCCCTTTTCCCCAAAGCAACTCACCTGTCATAGACATTCTGATGTTGTGAGTATTTGCTGACAATAAATTGACTCTCATGCCCATAGCCCAGGCAGAGTGAAACTCCACAGCAGTCAGAAAAGGCAGGACGTTCATCCAGGCCGTCGGGAAGAGCACTGTGTCCACCTGGAGCTCGCTCACCAGCACCACAGCAGGCTCCCGGAAAAGGATGTCGAAGCAAGTGAAAATGCCAAACTTCCCAAAGGGTGTCTCGAAGGTGACAGCTTCTGGCTCTTTAGGGAAATTAAACTGTGTTTCTTGTCTAAATAGGTTGTACTACAGGCAAAGAAAATGGCATATCAGAAATTAAAAATAAGGCAATATTACTAGCTGTCACTTTTTTATCTGAGATTAAAGCAAAACCGTGGGTTGAGATTCCTTTGGGTAAAGGTGGTTTTCTGTATCTCAAAGCTACCTCCATAGCCACTGGAGATCTCCTGAGGAGGCTCAATGGCGACTGGGAGTCGAAGGAAGTAAAACCCTCACCCAGAGGTTTGTTGAGCAGGGGGTGGATGTGTCCCTGCTGTCTACTGGCGGCAGTGCTGAACAAATGCTAACTGCTAAATGCTGCCAAGGCATCACCTGGGAAAGTGCTGCCTGGTTTGTCTAAAACTGTGCTAACAGCTAAAATTTACTGAGCATGGCCAACTGTGCCAATGTTTCATTCCAGTTTGCTCTCATTAATGTAGGTTTGAGGCATTTGATAGCCAGCATGCCTTCTGCAGCTGCAGTGCTCCTGGGAACAGTGCCTGATGGATCAAGTGTTTGCCTGCTCTTCCCTCTGGCCACAAGAGCCTTGCATTGGATGGGCTGTCACTCTACAATTACCTAACATTATCATATAAATCTGCTGAAATCGCTCCCAAAGAGATGAAAAGTATACTGATGATCAATTACAGGGTGATGCCGAAGCGCCACTTTACCTTGTGGTAACGAGCCACCAGTTTCCCTTCCGAGTCAAAGACAACATTGGTGTTGTACTGGTAACGACCGTCACTGGGGCAGCTGGGATCACTGGAATTGCACGACTTCTTGTCCCCGATGTTTGCAACCACATAGATGGAGTTATTTCTGGCCATGCAGCTGAGCCGTTCCTGCACTGGTGCTGGAGCAAATCTGAGGCATTTTTTTTGAAATAAACAAAAACATCAACAACAAAAGTTCAAGTTTGGATGGGGAATGGATTCAAACTTACTATTCCACTAACTGCATATCCCCAGGTGGTGCAAAAGGGATAGATGGCTTCTGTTCTTTTTCTCCTCTCTGTTCGTAGCATCATTCTAAATTCCTGGTGTCTTTTAGCTTTAAAAAAATGGGCTCCTTGTGCTCTTTTTTCCTGTACCCTTATTGAGGCCAAGTTGTTTTTTTCTGTGTGGATATAATTCCCAGCTAACATATATACAAAGCTATGGGCAGCTTCAGAAAACAAGGGAGGGAATAAGTCAATATATAGGTATAAACTTAAAATATCTTAAAGATTAATTTTCAGGCAAATATGAGTCTCAATTTCAAAAGATGTTTTTAAAAACTCTTCACTCTGTTTAAGGCAGCTGTCTGTAAGCCACTGGTAAAGAGTGGTCACAACATTTGCAGACCTGAGGCCTCTTGAAATCTTGCTTCATAAAAAATACTAAATCTTAGTTTAGAGAAGACCCTTGTAGCCTTGTTGTCCCCTGCTGACACACATTCAGAGCAGCCTGATGTGCCTCAGCAGGCTGTGCAAGCAGTTGGATTTCTAAAAGGCATTTAATTCAAATCTAGAGAAATATTTTTTGCTATTTGATTAAGAAATCACCCCAGCCATATAAGCTGAGGTCTGAATCACTTTGTTTAATCTATGCTTTTGCCACGATAATTAACTGGTTTATAGTTACAGAAACCTTTCTCAAGTAGTCAGAAGTAGTAGGCTTTTGCATGATTTCATAATAATGATGTTGCCTAAAATTTCCTCATTTTCCTCCTTTTCTAATTTTTAAAAGTGAGGCTGACTCTATGCTTTTTAGCTTGCATATTTCAATTACATTTAATTAAGAGTTCTTTTTGAAGCATTTAATTTATACAGTATTGGGGATTTTTAAGAGATTAAAGAATTCCTCAGTTCTTAGGCACTTTTTAGGAGCAGCTCACAACTCCATGGGACATCAGTTTAAAACCAGACAAACCGCTGCAGAAGGAATCACCTTGTGGGATCAGTGCAGGGAATCCAGTTCACCTCTGGATCAGGAATGTCCTCCAGGTACGGATAGATGGCTTCTCTTGTGAAAACCCAGCCATAAATGCCATCCTCAGGAGTCACAATGATGCGTGCGCCCTGGCAGAAGAGGCTCTGTTAAGAAGTCTCCATCAATGCATCCCCAGGGGGGTCAGCAGCAGGAGAACACATGATTAACACCACCTGGGATACATCTCGTACCTGCTGGGCTGCTTCCTTGATGGCTCCTGCCAAGATGTCCATGTTCTTGTTCATCAGGGCCAAAGCATCTTCAGGAGAAACCGTCTCATGAGCGGCACGTGGCAGGATGACGGCATGCTCATACACGGCCGCAATGAAGGTGTCTGAGGCCAGGGCCTGTAGGGCTGCCAGGGCAAACACCACAGCGTGCACTACAGGCCGGGAAGGGACCATGGCTGCTGCCTGGCAGTTGCTTCAATGCTCTGAGTCTGGAAGAGTCATGGGGAATATAAAGTAGATGGGAAGAGGAGGAGTAAAGTTTGTAACAGGTTTGTTTTGGAAGTAATCTTCTATTGAGTAATCTGGGGAAGTACAGTGCATGTCAACATTCAAGAACATTCATTTATGGTAAGAAGAGAAAGAAACAGTTGCATGAATTGGATCATTTCCAATTTAAAGTGCCATAAATAAAAGGTGAACAAATGCCTAAGAGAAAGTGTTAGGAGCAACACTGGTCTACAAGAGCCTACACAGAAGGATCACTTACAAGCTCCATTTGCACCTCTCTCCAGGCTTCCGAACTGATCTCAGGGTTAGCCCAGGCTCTCGTGGTGAGGGCACACTGTTCTGCACAACCTCACTGTGTTTGGCTTCTATCAGTTAAAAATGCAGCCATGGCTGAAGGCAGACTACCTGCGTGCAGTAGAGTGTAGCTGTAGCTGATACCACGTACAGTTATAAGCTGTGTGTTCCTGCCATGCCACGTCCCTGTGGCCAATGACTTATTATAGCTGGAGCAGTTTAGAGTGTCCTCCCTCCCAGGTACACACTGTGGTATACACTTAACCCCTGAACCGTTCTGATCTTTCTGCCTAGAGCTGAAATACTAACTAGTTTTATGAAGATTAATTAAGCAACAGATCTTTTTTGCTATTTTATGGAAAGCAATTTATTTCACAATAATTAATTTGAAATCGCTTATAGCAAGCAATTTTTATTCCTCATGAAAAATAATTTATTGCATAATATTTTTGAAATAGCACTTTACTACAAGAGCTCCAGGTGCTTCATTAACAGTCCACTGTTAGAAGCTGCATCATGCTTGTGAGGATGAAGGAACATAACCTGGCTAATCATATTGACTTTTCAGTAAGACATCAAGGAACATACTCTTCATCCTGACAACATCTTTCTCTTCACTATGCAGCTCCATCCAGAAATCTTATTTCTGTCCACCAGCATCAAGGCTTCCTCAGGAGAAGCAGGCATTTTAGTGTCCTCTGACAAGAGCACGCTGTGCTCATAGACAGCTGCAATGTAGCTGTCCAGGGCCCAGGCCTCAAGAGCGGACAGCACCAAAACCACAGCAGAGGCGCGAGCCCTCAAAAGCCCCATACCTGAAGTCTGGAAGTCACCCAAGAGCAGGACAGGGAAGAGCAAAACCAGGGGACTTTAATAGGGAAAGTCTTGCAGAAACCTGGGAATTCCCCGGAGTGCCAGAAAGCCGACACCATGCGATGCAATCACTGTGCCCCTAAAGACTCAAACATCAAAGGCCGGAGAGCCACAAATGTTGAGCAATCCTGCTCCATGGTTACACCACCAACAGAGAAGTCACCACTGTGCTGAAGCTGAAGAAACGCATTGTCCGCCAGATTCACCGAGTGTTCAGGCCTGGCATTACTGTAAGAAGTTGAAGGCAAGCCCAGCTCACGGTGGGAAAACAAGCCAGAGGAGTTTGGGAAATCACGGCAAAGACCGGAACAGACACATTCCTGGGCAAAGTGCAGGGTGTGGGGTGCAGGCAGGGCTGCCAGAGGAGGGTGCTGGTGCCTGGGCACCGCCTGTGCCACCCCTGGCTCAGGGCTGTGGGGCCTCTGGGGGCTGCTCCACATCACAGCAGGGATGCCAGCAGGCTGCTTGTCTGGGCAAACCCATTAGCACACTGCTCAGTAACTGAGCTCTGAGGATCTCTAGTCCTCAAAGATCTCTGTTAGAGCAGCATTGTCCTTGGGAACCATAATTCCTAAATTTTGCCCTTTGCACCCTGCTTTAGTTACATCTACAGATCACCCCACTGGAAGTCTTGAAGCTGAAGCTGCACATGCAAAAAAAATATCACATTTGCTAAGGTTTCTTACCTTTTTTGTTCCTGATTCAGCTGTCAGATAAAGAAATGCTTTTTTGCTGTACTGGCCTGGAAGAACAGTCTATTGTTATCAGTGGCTACTCACAGACTTATCTTTATGCACAGTGAGTTGGTATGCAGATGAATGGGTAGATTTGGAAAGGATTATATTCTGTATGCCTGCCTCACTTCATACAACAACACATTTCATGATTATGAATATTATGCAATCTTTGTGGCAAAAATAATTTAGTGCAATAATGGCTTATGCCAGTCTTCTATGAGAAAACATTCAACATTCAAACACATAAATCTACCTAGTCAGACAACAGAGGTCTTGAATCAAATCCTAAATTCAAGGTACTTGCCAGATTCAGGGTTGGGATCATATACCACCTGCACACCCATTTCCTTAGCCAAAGGACTTGTATCAACAGGGAACAGTCCTGAAGAAGCTGCCTCCCAGCCTCACCACATGTTCCTGCTACATCCTTCTGCACTGCAAGATGAAACCTCCTTGCATACCATAGTGTCCTTTAAACTCAGATCCTCTCCTCAGGCGAGTTGCATCATGACCTGCCAGGTTCCTGGGGGATGAGGACAGTGTCTGCACTGAGTCTGTATACGTGGGAAGAGGATCAGACTGAATAATCCCTTGCTAAATTGAGATCTATCTGTGGGCAGGCAACAACTGACTCAAACAGTGAAAAAAGTATTGAGAGACTGTGGACCTAGCAGCACTGATGTTGAGCTTCCATGAGTCAGAGCACATGGTATAGGGTTAGGCAGATTTGGGATTTTGATGAACAACTAGGTGCTATTGTGTTATGTCACAATTATTTATTTGTATTTGAAAGCAGAAAGGTCATATGGTGCCCAGCAGTGATAAACAGTGCTGGAGTCCAGATAGGATTTGCATTTCCATCTTCTTGTCAACTTTGTAGCTGAAGTATGAGGAACTGAAGACCTTGAGAGTGATTTGATGGGACCAGAAATGGTGCTAGTGTGGGGAAAAATGAAGTGGAATTGGGATTTATAGGGGTGTCTGACCCCTTTTGAAAGTCCACAGAAAGAGATGCATATCTCTATACACCAATATGTTAAAGGAAGAGGTCATTGGAGAAGATGAGGAAGCAAAGACATGAGCAGTGCTTTCTCACCAGGAGTTGCTGGTATCAAATAGAAATCTAAACCCCCTAATCCCAACAGTTAATGCACTTGCAGAGCAGCACCACCCAGCATTATTATCAAGAAGCAAAGTATAAGGCTTATTTCACATATGCTGGTGTTACATGACAAGGGAGAAATAGAAAAAATAGGAGGAAGAAGCTGCTACATGACACTGTCACTCAGTGACCTTTTTCTGGCTACACACAATTTCCAGCACTGTATCCAGTACACTCAACAGGTCTTAACAAACTTGTTCAAAACTAGCAAGCGGAATATTTTGGGTTTTCAATTTCAAGTTTTGGTTCAACAGAGGTTTCTGAAAAATGGTGATTCATCTTCAGTTCTGTACAAGAAGAGCCAGCAGATTTTGGTTCAGGGTGGGCTCTTTGACTGGAGTTCTAGCTTAGCCTCCATGATGTACTGTTCTGTGCTGCTACATGTCACACAATGTTAACTGTTGGCATAAAGACAACAAACCCCAAAAAAACACAAATAGGAGAAAGAATTGTAGAACTGTGATAAAAGATCAGACTTGTAAGGTAATTAGCACTTGTAACTGCAGATCAGAGACAAAGCACTACTGAGCTTTGTTGCATGGAGCTGTCACAAATCACATCTTTCGGCGTTTTATTTACTGATCTCAGCAATCTGCAATTATAAAGTATGCAATGCTATTTTAGTAAGAATTTATTCTTTGTCCCAAAATACAGAATTTCTGAGGGCTAAAAAAATAAAAATCCAGACAACAATGAGAGAAACACAACTGCTATTTTGTACTATTAAAGCGTAGTATTCTTAAAATATAGAAATAGTTACTTCTCAATAAATGGTAGCAATACAATAATGTCACTGATTTTTTTCTAAACAAATCACACTGAGAAGTTTGTTCAACATGAAGAACGAAACATAATCCTGATTATTGTAGTAGAGGATGTTGTATCTCATTTGGACATGAAATTATTAGTGTACAGCTTCAGTTACGGTAACATCACGGGAAGGCTGTCAGTTGTGGATCTTGCTATAGATGATCCTTCTCATACCACCGACCAAAAAGTGTCACAGTGACGACTGGTTTTGTTGGTTTTGTCTTACTTATCAAACGCCCGTCATTCAATACCTGATTGTATTGGAAAAGTAACAGAAAGACATAATTAGAGGAATACTACTATGAACAAACAAAGAGCTCAGTAAGATGTAACAAAACAAGAAAGTACATCAGACCGTATCATGGCAACTAGTGACTTGTTCTGGTTTCCGTTAGGACAGAGTTATTTTTCCTCCTAGTAGCTGGTAGGGTGCTATGTTTTGGATTAGGATGAGAAGAGTGCTGATAACATGCTGATGTTTTAATTGCTGCAGAGCAATGCTTACAACAAGCCAAGGACTTTTCAGCTTCTCGCTCTGTCCTGCCAGCGGGCAGGCTGGGGGTGCAGCAAGAGCCGGGAGGGGACGGACCCAGGACAGCTGACCCAAACTGGCCAAAGGGGTATTCATCTGACATCAGGCTGAACAATATATAGGGATGGCTAGCCAGGGTGGGGGGCCGGCTGCTCGGGGTTGGGCTGGGCATCATCGGTCAGTGGGTGGTGAGTAACTGCATTGTGCATCACTTGTCTCATACACATTATTAGTAGTAGTACTATTATTAATAATATTATAATTATTTTCCTGTCTTAATAAACTGTCTTTATCTCAACCCACAGGCTTCACTTTCCTGTTTCTCTCCCCCATCCCAGAGAGGGAGGGGGGAGGGTGAGCAAATGGCTGTGTGGTGTTTAGCTGCCAGGCGGGTTAAATCACAACATGACTTCATTGAAAAGAATAAAGTATGTCTGATTATTCAGTATGAAAAAGTTCTCTTTGGGTGTTTTGATGTAGTTATTCCACTACTAATCCACAGAAAGTCTAACATGAACCAGTTCCAGAGTGCGCCATTACCTCAAATTCCCCAGGGGCCAGCTGCACGCCGCTGTACAAGACCTCTGGAAAGACGTAGTTAGTGCCAAATGTGCCACTGAGGGAGAACATGTCAAACTTGGTCTGTGCAGTCTCCACCGGCTGCCCGCATGTGCTCAGGTCTGTGCTCCTACACTTGAGCAGCGTGCATACCTGTGGGGAAGACAAAAAGACAACATATTGAGCAAGACAGAAATATTCTGATATGAAAACCTTGTGCCGTTAAACCTTGTGTGTGTTGGAGTAGGTGACAGTCACAGGATTTCTTTTATAATCCTTAATCAAAATCTCTCTCATAAACTTCAGTTGTAGCTTACTTTTTCACCCTTGACCTGATTGGAGGGTATTACAGACCTGTACTGCCTTAATAGTTAGAAATAACTTTTGTTTCTTATGTAAGCACTGCCAGAGCTCTTTATTTGATCCCTGCAGGCCAGTGGCATTTCCAGTAATTCTTCTAGTTCCCAGTTCTTATTTGAAGATTCCCTTCTCACAAGTCTTATTAAGATAAATTTGTGAATGGAAATTTTAGGAAAATGAAACACAGTCCTCCTCATGTGCACACTGTATTACTGTACACACAAGTCCTCTTACTGGTATGTGTATGTGTTGCTAATAACAGTTCATTAGATTGTCTAGTCGATCGTGGGAAATCTGAATTTCATGTTCTCCAACTTCTGGTGAATACTGGAGTATCATACTGAATCACCTGGAATACCGTGTCAGTTCTGTCTGCTCCCTCCCTTACCCCAGTACAAGAGAGACTTGGACATACTAGGAGGAGTGCAATGTAGGGTTACCAAAATGATCGAAGAACTGGAGCACCTCTCATGTGACGAAATACTGAGAAAGTTAGAACAGTTTAGCCTGGCGAAGAGGAGGCTCAGGAGGGATGTTATCAACGCCTACAAATATCTGAAGGGAGGGTGCAAAGAGAATGGGGACAGGCTCTTCTCAGCAGTGCCCAGTTCCAGGACAAGAGGCCATGGGCACAAGCTGGAACATAGGAGGTTCTGCTGGAACATCAGGAAGCACTTCTTTACTGTGCAGGTGAAGGTACTGTGCAGGCACTGAGCCTGCTGGAGTTCAATAAGTATTTGGACAATGCTCTTAGACATATGGTCTGATTTTTGGGTGGTTCTGCTGGGTGCCAGGATTTGAACTCAATGATCTTTGTGGGTCCCTCACAACTTTGGATATTCTATGCTTCTGTGATAGGGTCCTGGGAAACCTAGCTCTAGGTGCCTCTGCTTCCCACCTCAACCATTCCGTGATTCTGTAATAGATGACCATGTAATGAAGTCAGCATCCTCTGTTACAGTTTTGTATTAGCAGCTGCAGCACATAAAGGAAAGTAGGAATGGTAATGTTTGCCTTTTGTCCTTATGGTTTAACCATAAGCATTCTCCAGCTTAAAGCTGATAAATGTTTACAGATATTACAATGAAACATGAAATAGGGCTAGCACTCCTGTGAAGATTCAAATGACACTTGCTGGCTTTGCTGCCAAGTGATGGAAGTGTTTGTCTACTCATGTCAGATATTGGGAGCCAGAAGAAGCATAGCTGCAAACAACCAAAGTATTATTCATCACCAAATATGCTTTCCTATTGAAATGAAAATATGCAGACATAAAAAATCTAATACTCTCAGTGTGTTCTGAATAAATTAAAAAAAATACTGAAGCAAAAAAAGAAAAGTAGAAATTCCTGTCTGCTCTATCATACTCAGTACTAGTAGAGACCATCTGGCAGCCTCCACAATCACTGAAATAGATGTTCCAACTGAGCTCACCAAGAACTGATTTTATTCAAGCTATCTTCTTAGATGCATTAGATGAGCTGTTCACTGGCTAAAATCTCTCTACATATCCTGGAGTCTATGCCAGCTGGTATGCAAACACCCTGCTGGCAGAGAAAAGTAACTAAAAAAATAAATTAAACTGCTGGCACAATAACTTAATTATGAAGGCAAAAAATATGGCTTTAAACAAACTGTTAGTTAGGATGCAACTCAGTGTCTTCCCACATGTTTGATTAAAAAAGAGGAAGAGTGAACATTCCCAGTAAAAGTTGTATGCCATTTCAGTAAAATTCATTGCTATAATTTGAAAAAAAATTACAAAATTACTTCTTCATGAATCTGAATTGTCAGAACATTTCATAAAGACAGATAATCAAGTGATTTTTTTAACAGCAACCATTTGATAAAGAGTAAAAGAGAGATTCAGAACACTTAGGCAAAGACTCACAACAGAAGACTAAAGTGTAGCTCCCTATCTAGCCAATACTGTATGTCTAAAAATAGCATTAGCGTGTGGCCTCTGGGAATATAAAGAGGTTGAGAGACCTCTGCACTGCACTTCTTGGATTTAAAGACACATTTGGGTATTTGGACATTTTAGCAACTACTTCCTATTGCTAACAAATAGGACACCAGGTCTACAGCATACAAGAAATAAATCATTGTCCTTCTCCCCTCCTGCCCCAAGGAGCTGAAGGTTTCTCCCTGGAAAGAAACTTCCTAAAATAAGTAACACCCCCCAAAGAATCTTTACCTGCAGATAGTATTGTCCTTCAACAACATGAAGCCCATCAAAAGCACCTAGCACATAAACTTCATCTTCTCGTTTCCCTGCCATCTTGTAGCTCAGGTGACAGTGGAGGTCTTTCTGGCAAACAGTGATACTCCCCTCAGGCTTAGTGAGCTCAGTGAAAGTGAACTGGTCATGGAAGATCAATCCACTGAAGTCATGTTCATCTGGTATGCATTTTTCTACACTTGAAGCATATGAACTCCAGCTGACAGCAGGAGGGGAGGCAGGAGAAAGGCGAGGGTGTGAATCTAGTTCGGCAATGAGAAGACGGCCTTCCTCAGTTTTCATATTGTAGTAGTAGGCTCTGGCTCCATCTGGTGCATAAATGCCGCTCCCTGAGAAGAATGCAATTTTCAGTCCAAAATAGTTCAAACACTTCATATTGTCCTTTTAATTATCTCTATTGCTAGCTTATCCAGTCTTTTATAAATATTATAAAAATTTTATTCTCACCAAAGACAACTATTAGTAACTCAGAATATAGAGATTATGCTTTGGCAAAGAGTGGCATTTATTTCTCTACATGAGGTCTACTCAGTATAGCCTAAAGGCAGACGCTATTACCTCATGATTGTATTCATGACCTCCCCAGTTCTCTTTTCTCCTGTATGCAACAGAGTTGACTGAGAATTCCTTCTTCCCTGACAATTTGATGTAAAAGGACTAACTACTGATTGAGAACATGCAAAACACCACACAGGCAAGTATCACAAGCCCATCCTGATGGGCACAGGAAGAGATAATAGCTTTCTATCTCAGTTTATACCATCTGAAGACTCTGCGCTTAGGGAATTCACAGCTGGACAGTGCCAAGTGATGGAGGAAAATCAAAGAAAATCTGCCATGCCCATTACTGTCAAAGAGCTCTGCCCTTCAGCTACATAAAATGGACAATAAGTAGTAGCCTATTCAGCATTTCAAATGAGAAGCCCCAATCCAATACTGTGATTTCAGGGCACAATTAAAATATTTGTCTAGCTGAAATATATTTTCCCATAAGCTAAACTTTAGAAAGTCAGTGTCAAACTCTTAAAAGAAAATGCACACTTTTTAGCAGTGTTACTGCAATAGGTCTGAACAAATTATTTCAACATTTTTCCACAGCTGTGTTTAATAAAGCTACAAATGAGTCTTTCATTTGTCCAGAAAAAATGGAGCCATGCATTGGGTGTACAATACAGTTCTGCATTTAAGAACAGATTTGGAGGTCTAAAGGAAAAGAGCTTAAGTTTCAGAAGTTTCTACTCATGTAGAAGCAGCAGTAACTTACTGCTTGTTTGGAGGCATTGAAAGAAAGAAAGGAAACTCTTAAGAAGCTAGGGAGGAGAAAGGAGAACACCAGAAATTTTGCTGTGCCTTGTATGGCACCAGCAGGGAGAGAGTTTGCCAGGTTTAAATTTTGTTGGCTAAACTCTTCACCTTGCAGATAAACACATTATATTCCTCTGCAAAATGACCTTGCAAAACAGGGAATAAAGATTCCTGGTTATAATGATTTTTCAGACAGAGTTAAAATTAATTACCTGTCATGGACATGATGGTGTTGTGAGTATTGGAAGCTAGGAAGTTGACTCTCATGCCCATAGCCCAGGCAGAGTGAAACTCCACAGCAGTCAGAAAAGGCAGGACGTTCATCCAGGCTGTCGGGAAGAGCACTGTGTCCACCTGGAGCTCGCTCACCAGCACCACGGCAGGATCCCAGAAAAGGATGTCAAAGCAAGTGAAAATGCCAAACTTCCCAAAGGGTGTCTCGAAGGTGACAGCTTCTGGCTCCTTAGGGTAATTAAACTGTTTTTCTTCTGACATAAACAGATTATACTATAGGGGAAGGAATAAAACCAGAAACCAGTTAAGGATACCTACTACTATATCCTGGAGTCATTCTGCAAAACTGTTCTGAATGACTTCAGGTTTTTAACCTGTGATGGAAGCCCTCATATGTAGGAAGCCATCATATGTATGATCACCATAGTGCCCAAAAAGTTGACATGGGAAGACAGATATTGCCCAGGCATCTAGCTAGAAAAGCATCTGGCTATTTGCTGGTCTACTGTGTCAGCTACCTGCAACTCTCATTAAAATGATCTTTCCCATCTCCCCACCTAAGTTTAAAAAACTGGTGACCCAAAAGGCACAGAGCACAGAAATGATCATGGAAGAGGAGCATAGAACATCTGGTGGGTTGGTAATTTTGGTGTGAAGATGCATGGACAGACTGTACCAACACAACAGTACACAACAGTACCTGCAGGAAGCATGAGACAGCAAAAACAGAAGAAAACAAAGGCGGTAGTGATGGGGAGGAGGCAAATTGTCTCAGCTGACAGAAGAATCCAAATCTGTGACGCTTCCTGCTTTGTAACATTTTCATTCTTCCTTTGGGTTCCCCTTAACTAAAAGAGTCATTTAATATACAGGAAGCCTAGGCAATAAACACGTGTAACCAAGCCAGAAAGTGGGTTCAGGGTTACTGAACTTGGCACTTGGCACTTGTGCCATGCCTGGTTGGCACATGGGGGACCAGCCTCAGCATTAGTCTCATCCAGTTTGTGAGCAAATAAGTATCTTGGCATCACCTGTGAAGACCCAGGTGGAATACCAGGTCCAAAGTTTATTAAATAAACAGCTGACTTCAGTCTAGCTACAGACTAGCTACAGAGGGAGTGAGAAACTGGGGGAGAACTAGCCCTGCAGTCCCCACAGTCAGTGCAGAAGGAGGGCAGGAGGTGCTCCAGGCATGGAGTAGAAGTTCCCCTGCGGTCTGTGGAGAGGCCCCTGGAGGAACAGTTCTTGAAGAGCTGCTGCCTGTGGGCAGCCCCCGCAGGCTCAGTTCAGGAAGGACAGCATCCCGTAGGAGGGACCCCACATGGAGCAAGGGCAGAGAGTGACCGAGAAGGAGCAGTGGAGATGGAGTGTTAGGGACTGACCGCAGCTCCCACTCCCTGTTCCCCTGCACCACTCGGGAGGATGTAGAAGGGGTTGTTTGGGGTGGTGAAGGTGGTTTTAGTTTGCTTGTAGTTTTTCAGAGTTCTAGTCCTCTAGTGATAGGCAATATATTATATTAATCTCCCTGCGATGAGTGTGTTTTGCTCATGACAATAAGTGTTGAGTGATCTCCCTGTCCTTATCTCAACCCTTGTGACTATTCCATCGTATTTTCTCCCCCTTTTCCTTTGAGGAGGGGGAGTGAGAGAGTGGCTATCATGGAGTTTAGCTGCCCAGCTGAGTAAAACAACAGTCCTTTATGGTGCTCAGCAGTGGGGCTTGAGGAATTTGAGATTATGATAACTGAGAGATGTAACAGGCAAAATCATGGACTGGACATTGTCTAGAATGTAATAGTTGTGAACCACTTAAGAAAGTAATAATTGTGAAGAATATATGTTGCAGTAATGTGGTGAAGGGACAAGGGGTGGAATGAGTGTATACTGCCCACTTTCTCAGTGTTGTGCTGATGATATGCTTATTTTGATGTGGGGATTATTTATTTATTTGTTTGATGTAAGTGAACTTTGTGAAGATTGTGATGATTGTGGTGCAAGAGTATGTTGTGATAATTCTAAAATAAGCTTTTCACAGAGGCAAGGGGTAGTAGGTAGCAGAAGATGATTACCTAGAGACATTCAAAATACTCAAAAGCTAATTAGCCCATTGGGAAAGGAGGAGGAGGTACCATTCCTGATAGCATCCTCAAACTAACTTCCAGAGGAGGAAAAAAAAAGAGAGCAGAGTTGTTAATATTCTCAAAGAGATAGTTCCCAGAGGACAGGAATTATAGCAATGCAGGGCCCGAATACCAGATTAGGCTCAAGGCCAGTGCTTTACAGCACAGTGAGCTGACAAAACCAAACACAGCCTTTAATAAACTCTCTGGCTTGATATACAGTAAAAGGGATCCATGGCATGGATCATATAAAACAGGATCACATAGACAAACATTGAGGACAACCCAGACAACATTGTGACTAGCAACTGTTAACTAAGCATGATAACTATAAGCTCCCTCTACAGCGCTCTGATCAAATCTATTTCTATCTCAAGCCTCCAAGCCCAATAGTGGGTGACAAAAAGGACTGTGGTAGAGTTTGGCTGCCAAGCAGGGTAACACCACCACAGAGGTACATAAAACTGAAAAAAAAAAAAAAAAAAAAAAAAAGATACTTTCATTGGTTGGGTTGTAAATGTTTCAGTGCTCTCATCACTTTTTGCTCCCAGCATAGGTCCATAAATCCTGTTATGCAAAAGCTGTCCTGAAACATCACAGGAAAAACACTGATAGGAAAGAACCTGTTTTCCATAAATCAGACTGTTCATGTAAGATGAGATGCAGATGAACATTTTAAAATGCTGGAACATGAAGGGGTACTCTGGTAAAAAAGCTGGCATAGAAAACTAGGATTGCTCAAGCACCAGGATTTCCAGTAAAAGGAAGTTAAACTGAGGCAGTCAACCAACTAAGATTGGACCCGAGCAATCAGTCAAACTGTTTTCATTCTAGTCTGCTTTTAGAAACATGACAGTAAATACAAATTTAGTGTTAAAACTTCACAGGAACAGAGAGATTCTTTTAAATTATAGCAAAAACCTATACGAGGGAGGCATCTGCCATGGAACAATTACTGGCATTAAATTGTCTTGCCTAATGGAGACATTTTGGAATATGTGGAAAAAAATGGCTTTCAAGGCCACTTCTTACCTTGTGGTAACGAGCCACCAGTTTCCCTTCTGAGTCAAAGACAACATTGGTGTTGTAATGGTAGCGACCATCACTGGGACAGCTGGGATCACTGGAATTGCACGACTTCTTGTCCCCGATGTTTGCAACCACATAGATGGAGTTATTCCTGGCCATGCAGCTGAGTCGTTCCAGCACTGGTGCTGGAGCAAATCTAATGTGTTTTAGACCAGGAGAAAAAATATAATAAGAAAATATGTACTGACCATGGTGTCCATCACTGGATCACTGAAGGCATGCTGACAATACCCCTGATCCTGCAGTCACATCAGGGCAGGCATATATATAGGGTGACTGCAGTACTCCCGTGGATTGCTTTCTATGCCTTGAGACAGGTCCTGAAACCTTGAAGCCTTCCCATTGGTGTCCAGAGGGAAATGTTATTGCTGGACTGCCTACCAGTGCCCTGGGCACCCAGAATGGGGTCTGCAGAGAGTAGATAATCCTGGGGCTGGGAGAGGGCACGCTCATCACTGTTGTTTTGTGAAAGGTCATACATGAGATGGACCATGCAGGAAGACTGTCATGCCAAATACATAGGGAGCACTGAGGAATAGGGCATGCCAGAATGTGATGGCAGGCATTACAGTCCCACAAGGCTGCTGATGAAAAACCTGACTTAGGACAGTGGAAAGTTACAGACATCACCTTCACAAAACCCAATTGAGGAACTGGAATAAAGACATGCTTAGACGTTGCTACCCCCCACACTTCACTTATTGAGAAAGACTCCTTATATTTTAGTTAACTTATGTCTCAGTAAAAAGCTGCACATCCTGCACTTCCCCCACTTCCTCTTGGAACCATTGAGGAATCTCATTACAGATGTCATACCATGGTCCTAGCATCTCATCTTTGAGCAGGTGAAGAAAGCTGCATTGCAAAAGCCAGACCATGTTTGTATTTCTATGGCTGAGCACTTACTGCATACTGTATGGGTCTGAAGTCCAGTGTGCAACTTCAGGTTACCACAGTCCTGCTGGAACATGACACTTGAGTGACAAATCATATTCCAGAGGACAGAGAGTCTAGCAATTAGGACTTTACCTTACTCTAACTGTGAAAAACTAAGACTAAAATTTTCTACGTCTGTATCACTCACAGATTTCAACTTTGACTAGTGACCTCATCATATCTATTATTAGCTTTTCAGAAACCAGTTTTCAGCTGTTCACAAAAACAGTATTTGTGGTTTTATATGAACATAGCATTTATAAACAAAACAACAAAACACATTAGAAACTAGCAATAAAAATTTCCAATTAGGTCCATTCAAAATAGTGTGGAAAAAAATGAAAACAATAAGAAGCAGCATATCCTGGAATCAAAGCTTTTTTTTAAAAAAAAAAAAAAAAAATGGAAAAGTTTTGTCTATATTTAGCAACCCAAATTCAGTATATTTTTTGAATTTCTCTTTAAAGTGTCTCATTCAAAAAGCATTTTAACAGGTTTCCCTTGTCAATCTTATTATGTAATTTACCTTCATATGATATTATACAACCGTAATTCTGTAACTGAAACTTTCCTGATGTCAAAACCATTACCAGTTCTTAGGCATTTTTTAGGAGCAGCTCACAACTCCATGGGACATCAGTTTAAAACCAGACAAACCGCTGCAGAAGGAATCACCTTGTGGGATCAGTGCAGGGAATCCAGTTCACCTCTGGATCAGGAATGTCCTCCAGGTACGGATAGATGGCTTCTCTTGTGAAAACCCAGCCATAAATGCCATCCTCAGGAGTCACAATGATGCGTGCGCCCTGGCAGAAGAGGCTCTGTTAAGAAGTCTCCATCAATGCATCCCCAGGGGGGTCAGCAGCAGGAGAACACATGATTAACACCACCTGGGATACATCTCGTACCTGCTGGGCTGCTTCCTTGATGGCTCCTTCCAAGATGTCCATGTTCTTGTTCATCAGGGCCAAAGCATCTTCAGGAGAAACCGTCTCATGAGCGGCACGTGGCAGGATGACGGCATGCTCATACACGGCCGCAATGAAGGTGTCTGAGGCCAGGGCCTGTAGGGCTGCCAGGGCAAACACCACAGCGTGCACTACAGGCCGGGAAGGGACCATGGCTGCTGCCTGGCAGTTGCTTCAATGCTCTGAGTCACAGACCAATGGTGAAAAGGAAGCATACACAGAAAAGAAAAAAGGGTCAAAGTTTAACTTAAATAAGGGAGGGAGGAAGTGCTGGCCAGTTAAAGCATTACCTTGTAATCAAATGTCTCTGGTTACATACAGAAAAGTAGGACATCACAACATCAGAAGGTGAGGATGGCGCAACTCAGACTGAAGAGTTGGCAGAGTACACAGGCAGTCACAGAACTCTGGCTAATGCCAAGAGTAATAATGCCAATATGAACGTATATTATTAAACACAGGACTTGAAAGAGCAGTCCAATATTTGCTGTTGTACTTTTTCTGTCATTGTAACACTCTTTTGCTCAACTCTGACACCCAGGTAAAGGTGGATACAGAGTCACAGAATCATCTAGGTTGGAAGAGACCTCCAAGATCACCTAGTCCAACCTCTGACCTAATACTAACAAGTCCTCCACTAAACCGTATCACTAAGCTCTACATCTAAACGTCTTTTAAAGACCTCCAGGGATGGAGGTCTCAACCACTTCCCTGGGCAGCCCCTTCCAATGCCTAACAACCCTTTGGGTAAAGAAGTTCTTCCTAATATCCAACCTAAACCTCCTCTGGTGCAACTTTAGTCCATTCCCCCTTGTGCTATCACTGGACACGTGGGAGAACAGACCAACCCCCACCTCGCTACAGCCTCCTTTAAGGTACCTGTAGAGAGCGATAAGGTCGCCCCTGAGCCTCCTCTTCTCCAGGCTGGATAATCCCAGCTGTCTCAGCTGCTCCTCATAAGACTTGTTCTCCAGACCCCTCACCAGATTTGTTGCCCTTCTCTGAACTCGCTCAAGCACCTCAATGTCCTTCTTGTAGTGAGGGGCCCAAAACTGAACACAGTACTCAAGGTGCAGCCTCACCAGAGCCAAGTACAGGGGGACAATCACCTCCCTGGACCTGCTGGCCACACTGCTTCTTATACAAGCCAGGATGCTGTTGGCCTTCTTGGCCACCTGAGCACACTGCTGGCTCATATTCAGCCAACTACCAACCAATACCCCCAGGTCCTTCTCTGCCAGGCAGCTTTCTAACTACTCACCTCCCATCCCATAGCACTGCTTGGGGTTGTTGTGCCCCAGGTGCAGGACCCGGCACTTGGCCTTGTTGAACTTCATACAGTTGGCCTCAGCCCATTGGTCCAGCCTATCCAGATCCTCCTGCAGAGCCTTCCTACCCTCGAGCAGATCGACACATGCACCTAACTTGGTGTCATCTGCAAACGTACTGAGGGTGCACTCGATCCCTTCATCCAAATCATCAAAAAGATATTGAAAAGAACTGGCCCTACTACTGAGCCCTGGGGGACACCACCAGTGACTGGCCTCCAAATGGATTTAACTCCATTCACCACAACTCTTTGGGCCTGGCTATCCAGCCAGTTTTTAACACAATGAAGCATATGCCAGTCCAAGCCAAGAGCAGCCAGTTTCTTGAGGAGAATTCTGTGGGAAACAATGTCAGAAGCCTTACTGAAGTCAAGGTAGACCACATCCACAGCCTTTCGCTCATCTGCCATGCATGTCATTTTGTCATAGAAGGAGATCAGGTTTATCAAGCAGGACCTGCCTTTCATAAACCCATGCTGACTGGGCCTGATTGCCGGGTTGCCCTGCAAGTGCCGTATGATGACGCTCAAGATAATCTGCTCCATGAGCTTCCCTGGCACTGAGATCAAACTGACAGGCCTATAGTTTCCCAGGTCTACCTTCTGGCCCTTCTTGTAGATGGGTGTCATGTTTTCTAGCCACCAGTCGACTGGGACCTCCCCTGATAGTCAGGACTGCTGATAAATGATGGAAAGTGGCTTGGCTA
This sequence comes from Heteronetta atricapilla, assembly GCA_011075105.1. NCBI lineage: Eukaryota > Metazoa > Chordata > Aves > Anseriformes > Anatidae > Heteronetta > Heteronetta atricapilla. Next base: position 59,992,889 of record CM021733.1, on the reverse strand, counting down.
GCTCTTCCAACAGTTCTCTCAGCACCCTCAGGTGGATCCCAACTGGCCCTATCGACTTGTGTACATCTAAGTGCTGTAGCAGGTTGCCAACCATTTCCTCGTGGACTGTGAGGGCCACATTCTGTTCCCCATCCCCTTCCACCAGCTCAGGGGACTGGATATCTAGAGAACAACTGGTCTTGCTGCTAAAGACAAAGGCAAAGAAGGCATTAAGCACTTCAGCCTTTTACTCATCTCTTGTCACTAAGTTCCCCCCTGCATCCAGTAAAGGACAGAGATTCTCCTTAGTCCTCATTTTCATGTTAATGTATTTATAAAAAACACCGCCAACAATGGAGCTGTTGTGGCAAAACTGAGAGCCTTAAAAACTGTTTGCTTTATTCTAGTGTCTTCACATTCCTCATTCCTGTGCTAGATGCCATTATCTGCAGCTTGCTTCCCAGAGTTTCTTTAGACCAGAGTCATTACATTATCATCTCACTGCACTTAGATGTCATGTATCTAATGAGCCAGTGACAGACCTGTCCCTTGCACTTATCCCAGAGGCTCTCCCAGTTGCTTCTCTTCAGCTGTGTGTGACTTTCCAACAGCCTGTCACCAGCAAATATGCATCTCGAGGGAATATTTGCCTCGGAAATCAGGCAGCTAACCCACCAGCCAGCCCGTTATCCACGTGCCTCACTGTCTGGCCACCACATGCCTGAAGGTCAGGGCAGCTCACCCCGCAACACAGCATTCCTGCTCCTCAGCTCACCCTTCCTCACCCTGGGATAGTTCTGTTTATTGATCGAAGCAGGCTTCATTTTTAATCTTTGACTTCAGCTCTAATTTGTTTTCCTACCACATTTTCCATTATTTGACATTCTAGTAGTCGCAGCATTCTCACTGGGAAAAGGTTTCCTGAGTAGCGGGAAGCAGAGCAGACTGCCTGCTTATGTCCTGCTACCATTGCAGAGCCATCTCTTAGGAAGAGCAGAAATGTTGTGGGTGAATGCAAGCACCAGAGTTCGCTGCAAGAGCAGTGCTAACCAAGGGTTTCAAGCATTATGAACAACAATTTGCACCTACTAATGTTCACCACTAAGTACTTCTCTATGTACATTGCTAGATACAACATGAGGCACATTCGTGAGTCTTAAATATGAGCCTTTAAAAGGCTGCAGTGGAGATGTTAGTGGTAATTGAAGTAATTTCACAGAATTTCTAGGTTGGAAGAGACCTCAAGATCATCGAGTCCAACCCAATGTAGTTTGGGAGACTTTGTTGTTGTTGTTGCTCTGATTTTCTAACCAAATGAAACCTGGCTGGGTCACATTAACTTCAGTGAGCCATTAGTCTGAAGGAGGAAGTGGTAAACTCTGCCATGTTTAGGGAGAGCTAGGAAAACATTCGGCCCAGAAAGGTGACTACTGCAGCCAGGCAGGCACAGAGGCACCGCATCCTGCCAGAACGGGGTTTCTGCAGCAACGTTGTGTGTCTGGGCCTGGGCCAGCAGGCACCACTGCCAGCTGCCTGCAGAACTGGGAGCTCACCCAAGGCCACGGAACTAACCCAGGTTAAAAATAAATAAATCACCTACATTTCCACTGAGTCAACCCCATGCGAAACTACAGCAGTCCAGACTATATATGACTACAGGCACTGCGAGAAGATCCTAGAGCTCCCTCTGTTTTTCACACCTCCGTTCTCCCAGCCCACTCTCCTCCTTCCCTGCTACCATGTGAGGATAGCGGTTACCTGAGGACTTACTTTGGTGACACAGGGTGCAACTGGGTGCCAAGTCAGCTTAGCCAAAGAGGCCGTCTGCCTTCAGATCGTGGTCCTGCTCCTTGTGCTGAGAGAAGCTGCCTGGAAAATGACTCCTCACGTGCTAATCTTTGCATGGAAAAACCTGTGTGAAGGGACACGCCTGAAACCACACAATCCTGGCAGAGCAGCCAGGTCAGGTGGCCAGGCTGAGATCAACCTCTTCTCCTGTTTTAGCCCAGCACAGGGCTGTATTGCTGTGCTGTAATAGAACACTGTGTCCAGGGGTGTACACACACATGCGGAGATACAGTACTTTTTTTCCACAACAAGTAAAGTATATTCCATTATCTCTGTTGTATCCATTACTTAGCGTTACCATTTGATGCATCTATATACTGAAATCTTATTTTTACAGTGTTCATTTTGTTCAAAGTGTTTTACACCCTGCAAGTATATTTATTTATAATTTAATTATTCTATGACTTTGGTCAAATTGAATGTGAATGATTTTATTTCAAAACAAACCTGCAAAACAAACAACCAAATTAACCTCACATAGAAATCAGCCAAATACCACACAAAATAATCCAATGCACTCACTTGGCACGCACAAGCATATTTCACAAAATCACATAATTGTAGGGGTTGGAAGGGACCTCGAAAGATCATCGGGTCCAACGCCCCTGCCAAAGCAGGTTCCTCATAGCAGGCTGCCCAGGTAGGCATCCAGACAGGCCTTGAATATCTCCAGAGAAGGAGACTCCACAATCTCTCTAGGCAGTGTGTTCCAGTGCTCCATCACCCTCACCATGAAGAAGTCCTTTCTCATGTTGGTGCAGAACTTCCTGTGCTCTATCTTGCGGCCATTTCCCCGTGTCCTATCCCCACAAACCACTGAGAAGAGGTTGGCTACATCCTTCTGTCTCCCACACCTCAGGTATTTATACACATTGATGAGATCCCCTCTGAGTCTTCTCTTCACCAGGCTGAACAGACCCAGGTCTCTCAGCCTTTCTTCATAGGGAAGATACTCCAGGCCTCATATCATCTTTGTGGCCCTCCGCTGGACTCTTTCCAGGAGATCCCTGTCTTTTTTTGTACCAGGGAGCCCAGAACTGGACACAGTACTCCAGGTGAGGCCTGACCAGGGCAGAGTAGAGGGGGAGGATCACCTCCCTTGACCTGCTGGCCACGCTCCTTTTAATGCACGCCAGGATCCCATTGGCCCTCTTGGCCACGAGGGCACACTGCTGGCTCATGGTCAACCTGTCATCCACCAGGACCCCTAGGTCCTTCTCCTCAGAGTTCCTCTCCAGCAGGTCGTCCCCCAGCCTGTACTGATACGTCTGGTTGTTCATTCCCAGGTACAGGACTCTACACTTGCTCGTATTAAACCGCATTTGGTTTCTTCCTGCTCATCTCTCCAGCCAGACCAGGTCTCACTGAATGTCAGCACAGCCTTCTGTGCTTGTTTGGTCTGTTCAAGTTATTAGCTAGCCTTTGCCATCACCTGCCTGCACTCTTGATTCTCCTCACATCAGCATCAGCAACCATTTCAACTGGGAGACAGATATGCCCCTGTGAAACTGCTCATTTTGAGAATTTTTGACATGGATCCACCAGACTGCTTGAAAAAGGTGACACAGTTGTCAATAGTTATCAATAGTTATGTGGAATGGAAATGTAAGACACTGTAAAACTGTGGTCAGGAAGATCAAGTAGCCTCCTTCAATTGCAACTTAGGGCATGGCATGCTGGCATATTACCGTGTGCTCACCTGACTATCTGATTTGAAACTACATTTTTAAGAGGCTTATTTTCTTTTTCAAAGTAAATGATAAATTTAAATTGCAACCATCTGACTTCAAAGTTTCTGTTACTTTTCTCTGTTTTAGAACAGGGTGTATTCAGAATTGGAGCTGAATGATGTTCTGGAACTGATTTCTGATTAAAAATCATAGAATCATTAAGGTTGGAAAAGACCTCCAAGGTCATCTGGTCCAACCACCCCCCTACCTCCAATATCACCCACTAAGCACTGCATGGGGTTGTTGTGACCAAAGTGCAGGACCCAGCACTTAGCCATGTTGAACCTCATCCCATTGGCCTCTGCCCATCAACCCAACCTGTCCAGGTCTCTCTGCAGGACCTTCCTACCCTCCAGCAGATCGACACTTCCCCCCAGCTTGGTGTTGTCTGCAAACTTACTAAGGGTGCACTCAATTCTCTCATCCAAGTCATCAGTAAAGATATTAAAGAGGATGGGCCCCAACACATACCCCTGGGGAACACCACTGGTGACCACTCACCAGCTGGATTTCACTCTGTTCACCACCGTTCTCTGGAGCTGGCCATCCAGCAAGTTTTTAACCCAGAAAAACGTGTACCTGTCCAAGCCATGGGCTGCCAGCTTATCCAGGAGAATACTGTGGGAGACCGTGTCAAAGGCCTTGCTGAAGTCTAGGTAGGCTTCATCAACAGGCTTTCCCTCATCCACCCGGTGGGTTACCTCGTCATAGAAGGAGATGAGGTTGGTCAGGCAAGACTTACCTTTCATGAACCCCTGCTCACTGGGTCTGCTCCCCAGGTTTCTTGCACGTGCTATGTGATTGCAGTCAAGATGATCTGTTCCACAACCATCCCCAGCACTGAGGTCAGGCTGACAGGCCTGTATTTTCCTGGATCGTTCTTACAACCCTTCTTATAGATGGGTGTCACATTAGCAAGTCTCCAGTCATCTGGGACCTCTCTGATTGATTATGAGTGCTGATAGATGCTGAAAAGTGGCCCAGCAGTCACATCCACCAGCTCCATCAGCACCCTCAGGTGGATCCCACCTGGCTTCATGGACTTGAGACAGTCCAGGTGGAGAAGCAGGTCTCTGTCTCCACATGAATAGTGGGGGGGTTGTTCTACTCCCCATTGCAGACAGGTCAGGAGGCTGAGTACCCCGAGGATAAGTGGTCTGACTATTAAAGACAGATGTAAAGATGGCATTGAGAACCTCAGCCTTTTCCTTATCCTCAGTAGTTATGTTCCCCACAGCATCCAGTAAGGGATGGAGGTTCTCCTTGGCCCTCCTCTTATTGTTAATATATTTGTAAAAACTTTTTTTTTTTTGTTACCACAGTGGCAGGTTGAGCTCATGCTGGGCTTTAGCCCGACTTTGTCCCTGCACATGCTAGCAACTTGTACTCTCCCCATTCAGTCACGTCAGTCTTCTTCCCCACCAGCTCATCTTACAGCACATGAGGACAGCCTGCTCCTGTGCCTTGAAGATTTCCTTCCTTAGGAGCATCCAGCCTTCCTGGACCCCTCTGCCCTTCAGGACTGACTCACAAGAGACTCTCCCTACCAGTGTCCTGAACAGTTCAAAATCTCCTTTACTATGGGTGTGGATCCCATACCACTGAAGTCAGTGGACTTTATTTTCTATGTCCCTTGTTCCCAGTGGGAAAAAGGTCAAGGCTATGACGACCCAAAGCTATCATATAAAAACAGATACAGAACTGTCTAGCAGAGTAATTTATTTTTGTTGCGAAATGAAGTAAACAAATCAATGTGCAATGACTATGTTGTTAGTGCAACCTGAGAAACAGAATGCCATTATAATTACATGCATTAGCATTAACATTAATGTTACAATTAACTAATATGACTAATTAGAAACAAGCAGACAAGATCTTAAAGCATCTGCAGTGAAATCATGGTGAAGCTTGCTCTGTGTGTGGAGGGTCCTTTTCATACAATCTCCCGAAGAGTGTTATACTCAAAACTGGCTCAGATGTACCAGTCCGGCTTATCACACGTCCATCACTTAGTACCTAGTTATGGAAAAGTACAGTAAACAGGAACATGAACGAAGTAATATTATTGTATGACAAGCACAAGATAACATTAATTGATGTTGACCTAGTTGAGAGAAGTCTTAGAAAAAAGACAAAGCAAGGCATGTATGAATCTTTTACGTGGAGCTACCATGTTTGAGGCCATACCAATTCTGTCTTTGAAAACATTTTACTCTACGAGAACTGGGGAGAAATATGGGCTGATGTGGGAATTTCCTGACAGCCCATAAGAGTTCCAGTTATTTGTTCAGTTGATAAAAGAATTGTGAAATGCAATTCCTGTACTCAAGCGAATTACTGAAACTGAGGACAATGATAACTCCCAAGTTGCTTCCATATCTCATAGTGACTTTTTAACCATTTGTTTTACAGGGCTGACAACTCCTAAGGGTATCCTACTACCTCAAATTCCCCAGGGGCCAGCTGCACGCCGCTGTACAAGACTTCTGGGAAGACGTAGTTAGTGCCAAACATGCCGCTGAGGGAGAACATGTCAAACTTGGTCTGCGCAGTCTCTACCGGCTGCCCGCATGTGCTCAGGTCTGTGCTCCTACACTTGAGCAGCGTGCATACCTGTGGTGAGAGGATACATGAAATCAAAGTACCAGTAAGCTTTCAAAAATCAAGGGTTGGATTTTCAATATTTTGATTAATTAATATTAAGATTTAAATTACAATTAATTAGAAACAAGCAGACAAGATAATTATTTATTAATAAAAAGTCTAACAGCAAAATTTAAAAGAACCAACACACTGGCAAGCTATTTGGATACAAATGTTATATCTGTAATTTAGTTTCTTCATCTTGTAAGATAATTGCACATTAGAGAATAACATCAGCACAATGGCAAAATCCATGTCTCTCTCTTGTGACAAGAGCATCCCTATGAAGACACTAAGATCTCTTAAGTCTTCTCTCCTTTTTGTACACAAAAATGGAAATCTTGAAGTGTTAGAGCGTAGGAGATAACTCAGAGTCTTGACTTTCATCATTTATAATATAGATAGAAAAGTAGGATCAACATCACTAACGAAGTCAAAATACCTCATGAAGAAAACAAATATTTTGAGAGGGGCATAAAAATGCTTCCTTTTGAACCACCTCAATCAAAAATTGGACTAATGCAAAGGGGCTGCAAAAAGAACGTTTTAGCCTGTCCAAATAAGAATATAAAACCTTTACCTGCAGATAATACTCTCCTTCAACAACATGTAGCCCATCAAAGGCACCTAGAACATAAACGTCATCTTTCTGCTTCTCTGTCATCTTGTAACTCAGGTGGCAACAGAGGTCCTTCTGGCAAATAGCACGATTTCCCTCAGGTTCAGTGAGTTCAGTGAAGGAGAAGAGATCATGATAAACGACTCCACTGAAATAGTGGTCATTTGATGGAAGCCATTTGATACTGCTGGCATACAACTTCCAGTTAACAGCAGGAGGATAGCCAGGAGACAGACGTGGACGTGAACTCAGTTCTGTCACAAGAAGGTGACCATTTTCTGTTTCAGTATTATAATAATATGTTCTTGGGCCATCTGGGGCATAAATACCACTCCCTGCAAACACACAAAAACAGAAAGATTTTAATCTGAAAGCAAGTGGTTATGGTTCAAGTAAGCAGTCTTCGTTAACTAAATGCACCAAATTTTATTCTAATGTTTACCAGACTCTTCTGAAACTGAATTAAGCCTTCATACACTACAATCCTGATCTAATGCTTTTTGCAATCAGCGGAATGTAGACCAAACTCTGATGTTTCTTTTAAGTAGCAAGATTAGTACACTATGCCGTTATACAGGATTTGAGGTTGAAGATCAGTATTTCTGATTAAAGTGAATGGTAATGCTGTCAATTCAAAACAATCCTGTACGGAAAAGAAATCACCAGAAGTCACACTTCTATGCAAGTTATTTACACAGATGCATCTTTAAATCCCAGAGTAAAACCTAACCTATAAAGCATATGAATTATCTAGCTTAGGATCATCAATGACTGACAATAGCAATGGCCCATATTTGCTTTCATTTGGAAAGTGAAGTTTGAAGATGCTTTCTAGCAACACCAGTATATTTCTCTCATTTGTTAGAATTAACAAGTAGCATTAAATTTGTGCTTGACTTCTACCATCTGTTCAGTAAAACTATACATTGAAAACTTCACAAGGTCACCACTCCAGAAGCAGTATTTGCAAGACTTATAAAAGCATTTCTCAGCACTAGGCTTCCACCTAGTGGAGGAAGAGTTTGTCACTTTGCATTAACAAAACACGGATAAACACCAAGGTCTCTGGGTCAGAAGATGTAGAATCACATGCGTTAAATCTCAGAACTGAGCATTTAACAAACAACTAAAGGTGTCCCAGCTATCTTAAAACATTTCTGAGTTCTTACATATAATATTTTGTTTTTCTCTTTATCTGTACAAGTTCTGTTGTCCTAATCCTCTCAGAAGGTGGTGAGGCACTGGCACAGAATGCCCAGAGAGGTTGTGGATGCCCCATCCCTGGAGGTGTTCAAGACCAGGTTAGATGAGGGCCTGAGCAACCTGATCTAGTGGGTGGTGTCCCTGCCAATGGCGGGGGGACTGGGCGGGGGGGGTAACTATATGATCTTTAAGGTCTCTTCAAACCTGAGCCATTCCATGATTCTGTGATAATCTTGTTGACATGCATACGCATGCCTAAAGCTTATTGGTATTTCAGCCCAGGTCAAGTGGACTATGTAGATATAATAGATACAATGTCATCCACATGAACAAGGTCAATTAGACCAATATCACATTACCTGTCATATCTAAAGTGGAGTTGCGTGTATTTGCCGAAAGAAAGTTGACGCCCATTCCCATAGCCCATGCTGAGTGAAACTGGACTGCCGACAAAAGTGGAAGAGTATTAACCCAAGCAGTTGGGAATAGAACTGTGTCAACCTGAAATCTGCTTGCTAGGACCACAGCTGGGTCATGAAAGAGTATGTCTGCACAAGTAAAAATGCCGAAATATCCAAAGGATGTATTGAAAGTCACAAATTCTGGATCCTTGGGATAATTAAACTGTTTCTCCGTCACAAAAAGGTTATACTGTTTGTGGAAAGGAAAAAATGAGAAAACAAAAACAAAATATTAGAAATCAAATTATTTGATTCAGAATAATATTCATTATAATACTTACTCACTTAAATACAAATAATGGAAAATATATTTTGTGAACATGTTACTTCTTAATTTTTAAAAGAATTCTTACTATTGTAAGAGTAGTTAAGCACAAATATTCATGGTTCTGATTTATACCAGTGAAGGGGATTGTATTTGGTTAGCAAGAATTTAGGATGGTAAAGTTTTAATGTCATGTGTCACTTCCTACTGAGAAACAATAAAAACAGAGGTCTGAGTTTAATTAATTTCATTTAATTACTTGCTACTAATTTCAGAATAGCAGGAGTGAAGGTATCTTAAGGCAGTGACTTTTTCTCACTATGTGAAACCTGCTAAATTATGACTCTATGTACAAATACATGTAAGCCTGGGAAGTAGCCTTTGCTCCAAATCTTTAATCACCCACAGATCATACACTTCCTAAACTTTTTAGGATCGTCTTACCTTGTGATAACGAGCCACCAGTTTCCCTTCTGAATCAAAGACAACGTTGGTATTGTACTGGTAGTGACCATCAGTTGGGCACCTTGGGTCACTGGAATTACACAGCTTCTTATCTCCCATATTTGCAACCACATAGATGGAGTTATTCCTTGCCAGGCAGCTCAGTCTTTTCTGCACTGGTGAAGGAGCAAATCTGAACAGCAGGAAAGGAAGGAAGTAAGACATCAAAAACAATGAATCAGTATAAATACCAAAAATAAGGCTACAGATCACAATAATAGGTTTAAGTAAGGCACTCCTAATACAATACAGTTGTTTTCTGTTATTCAACAGGACACAGTGTATTTGTTTCAAAACTTAGGATGCTGAAACTCTGGCTTCATCTCATGTCAAAAGACTGAGGACCACAGCGGTTTTGTCACAATGAAAGCAAATCTTTGCACCCTCTAATTCTCCCTTCTGCTGCTGTTGCAGAGCAGAGCATTGATGTGACAGTGACATATGGGCTAATCTCAGCATTCTGCTCCAGTTAGCAATTCAGCTGCCATATTGACGTAGCTCAGGATTTGTTTCTTCTGCATTGTGGTCCATTATCTTTCACCAAATCATAGAATCATAAAATCATCTAGGTTGGAAAAGACCTTTCAGATCATCCAATCCAATCATCAACGTGATCTACCAAGTTCCATCACTAAAGTACGTCCCTTAGTGCCATGTCCACACATCCCTTAAATAGCACCAGGGATGGGGAGGCCACCACTTCCCTGCGCAGCCTGATCCACTGCCTAATCACCCACTCTGTGAATAAATTCTTCCAACTGACCAGTCTAAACCTCTCCTGGCGGAACCTGAGCTGTTTCTTCATGTCCAAGAGTAGCACCATCCTCACTGTAAACTCCTTTTAGGTAGTTATAGAGAGCGATGAGGTCTCCCCTCAGCCTCCTCTTCTCCAAACTAAACAACCCCAATTCCCTCAGTTGGTCCTCACAAGTCTCAAAAAAATTGTGTGATATATTAAGGAAAATGAAACTTCACCTTCCTTCCCTTTACAATGCTGTGATGCCAAGAAGTGGGTCTGATCATGCTTTAATTTGATGGAAATAAAATATGTTAAGAGAATAAAAAGGCCACTGTGTCATACTTCTTGTTCACTTAGGGTCAAGATCACTTATATTTGTAATATTCCTAAATCTTAAACATAGAATCATAGAAATGTTCTACACCACGCACGGAACGCATTATGAAATAGCAAAATCCATAAGGCTTTTTTTTCCCACTTTTAAATAAATTTTGACATTCATGAGTATGCTAACAAAACCCAAAAGAATTAAAGTGAGAAAGACCTATGGAGAAATTGACAAAGGAAGCTGTCTGAAGCTACTAATGGCAATTGTACAACATCTAACCTGTCTTCTTCTCACAGCAGTTGTATATAATTTTAAATGCCTTGGACCGTTAGCAATCCTAAACACAGCTGTTTTTCCCACCAGACCATTCCCCCTTTCATAGCAGAGACGATACCTTTCAGGATCAGCACATGGAATCCAATCCACCTGGGGGTCTGGAATATCTTCAAGATAAGGGTACACCATCTCCCTTGTGAACACCCACCTATAAATGCCATCTTCAGGAGTCACAATGATGTGGACACCCTAGTACCAACATACAAAAACAAAGAACATTTGCCTCTCCCCCTGTCAATGATGAACATTGAACAAAGCAACGTCTCTAGGTCATAATACCTGTCTGGCTGCTTCTTTAATGGCCACTTCCAAAACATCCATGTTTCTGTCCACCAGCATCAAGGCTTCCTCAGGAGAAGCAGGCATTTCAGTGTCCTCTGACAAGAGCACGCTGTGCTCATAGACAGCTGCAATGTAGCTGTCCAGGGCCCAGGCCTCAAGAGTGGACAGCACCAAAACCACAGCAGAGGCGCGAGCCCTCAAAAGCCCCATACCTGAAGTCTGGAAGTCACCCAAGAGGAGGACAGGGACAAGCAAAACCAGGGGACTTTAATAGGGAAAGTCTTGCAGAAACCTGGGAATTCCCCGGAGTGCCAGAAAGCGGACACCATGCGATGCAATCACTGTGCCCCTAAAGACTCAAACATCAAAGGCCGGAGAGCCACAAATGTTGAGCAATCCTGCTCCATGGTTACACCACCGACACAGAAGTCACCACTGTGCTGCAGCTGAAGAAACGCATTGTCCGCCAGATTCACCAAGTATTCAGGCCCGGCATTACTCTAATAAGTTGAAGGCAAGCCCAGGTCACAGCAGGAAGAAAGCCAGAGGAGTTTGGGAAATCCCAGCACAGACATTCCTGGGCAAACTGCAGGGTGCGGCAGGAGACTGGCCCTGAGGCCGGTGCTGCTGCATGGGCACTGCAGTGGCTCAGGGCTGCCTGGATCTAGTCGTGTGATGTTTGGCTATACCCAGCACTTATTCACAGCTTCACCGTCCAGGCAGCTGTCAGCAAAGCAAACTGGGTATTTAGACCTGCCATCAGTTGAGACAGGCACGGCATGGACTGTGGGAGTGCTCGGTCTCCCATAGGAGATCCCACTGCTCCGCTTTACCCATGGTTTCTGGACACCTAGATAATCACAGCAGGAGAACATGATTGTGACTTAGTTCATCTAAAGAACAAATCTGGAAAACAGGATCCCAATTCAGGTTTTCATCTCCATTGTGTACATGAAAGAAGGAAGAGAAGATGTAGTGCCATTGCAGTTAGTTAAGCCTGTCCAATTCTACTGGACTGCTGGCAAAGCTCACAAGTTGCAGGACAGCTCATTATTTTCAATGACATTTATGTTCTGGTAATTCCTGCGACTTTAAATCCTAACAGGACAAATCAGTAAAAAGTAATTCAAGAGCAGAGCTAATGAAATCTCATTTCTACAGATTTTCACCTTTTGCACTTTGCATTTTCCTCTGGTTCTCTCAGCTCCTTCTTACCTGCCTCACCGTCAGCACATACAGGGCTGGCATTTTATACTAGCCTGAGCAGTACACTCTGGATCTCGAAAAGGACACAAAAAGAAACAAAGCTATTGCCAGGATGTTCCTAGAGGAAGATTGCACCCTAATGCTTCTCAGCTCAGCCAGCTATCAGAGCAAATTTTCTTGGTAGTACCCTGAAAAGAGCTCTAGCAGAGCTGATGGGAAATTGCTTGGAGTAGACTGTTTTTCTTATATATGGGAAAAATGGGTACTGCAGACTACTGACTTCTAGTGCCCTGTTCTGGGTTCAAGGACAAAATAAGACTCATGCCACAACCAAAGACTAAAAGTCTAGTGTCAGCTTGCAAGGTATGCCCTTATCTCCTTTTGTGCTAAGCATCTAGAAGAAGGGGAGATTTTTTTCCTCTGTTGGAAAATGGTAGCCCTAACTTCTCACAGCTTTACTATTGCAAAGTGATTTAGTACAAATATTCCAGATGGCATTTATTAGCAAAACAGATCTCTCACAGACCAAACTAAGTCTTCATATATAATATGACCATGTTTGTACAAACACACACAAAATGCATTGTCTCCTTCAGGAATGAAAATCAGTTCTGTATGGAGGTGCTGTGTCTTCTCTTCATTACCTTTGCTTCCCATTTTCAGACACTCACATCACACAACTGCTGATAAACACAAAGACTTTTCCTATCTAAGAAAATTCACAAAACTTAGGAAAAGTTGCTTTATTGAAAACAGTATTGTGCTTAAGTGCTTTGCCATTTCAAATGCTGTCTCAACATTTTATGTTATTAGTTAAAGTATTACAAGAATACCTTTGTTCTAAAAAATATAGAAAAATCACAGTAGCAAAATAGTAGCTTTATCCAAGAATAATGCACAGCAGGCTCAAGTACAGAAGACAGACATTTGAAAATGCACCTCTTCTCATACAGTGGTACACTGCATATGGAATACAATTAAAGAGGCCAACAGCTGAGGGTTACTCATCAGTGCAACCAATCCACATGAAGACCTCCAAAAGAAAGGCAGTCATTGTTTAGTGTTTCAAAACAGTGATGCAGCTCCAACTAAACCACAACTGGCTGTTCACTAGGGGACCGTGTATCCCGACTCCAGAATAATGAAACACTGTTAACTCCACTCATCTCAGACACTAAGTTAAATCACAACAGTAAATAGAGAACCTAAATAATTTCTGGCTATGTTTCACTAGCCAACAGATGAGTTCTTTCTTCATTATCAACAGGAGGATTTTGCAGGCTGGAACTTGAACTGTTTGCAGAAGGAAAAGAATGGTAGGGAAGAAACAGGTTTAATATTCTCTAGATGTTTCTATGCAATACCAACATTATAACATGAAACCCACACATAACATGGAAAAAGCTACCTGGATCATTGAATCTGGTCCCCTACTATTGCACAGAAACACATACTACTGCTTTCACACACATTCCTACTCTCAGATATCCTTCTGGAGGAACCAGAAGTAGGGTTTGCTCTTTATTGCCACAGACCTGTTGCTTGTATAGAACAGGCATTGCCTGGTTCAGATTTCTGTTTAGGTCAGTGAGGATTTAGTAAAACATAGAGACAAAGTATGTAAGCATTATTTTTAATGCTCATTATTAGGTTGATAGCGAAGAAACTAGGGAAGCACAATTTCCAAAGATTTGCTTTAAGTAAAATAAAGAAAAATATCTCTGCATACCTTTGTCTTGTGGCCTCAGCAATATAGAATATTCCAATTGCAAGTCCCTTTGAGAAAACAGTCAGTTACAATCATAATAACAACAATCTTATGCAATAGTTCTTAATTGCAATAGATTTAAAAAGGAAAACATTTGTAATTACTTACACTTAACAGTGCCCATCCTCCTTGGATGGCTGAGGCCCATTCAAAACCCAGCTTTTCATTTAGAAATCCTCCTAAAGTGGGACCCATAAATGCCCTGCAACAAATCAAAATGAGGTGTTGGCATCCCAAACAAACAAACAAAAAAACATAGATTATATTCTGTGCACAAGTTTTATTGCACTTTGTGGCCTCCCTCCATTGACTCTCTCTTTGCCAAGAAAGAAGTTGTCTTCCACAGACCTGAGTTGCCTATAATCCACAGTAAGTATTAATTCTTTGTTTGCCATGGCCCCAATAAACCTGTTCAGTTGCCTCCTCAGCTGGAGATAGGATGTCAGAGGGCTGAATGCACTCTTTTCTGTATCCAGGATGGCGTAGGGGCTCCATTAAGGACAACATTCTAACGAAGTGTCTCGACAGACTGTTTCTACCAGAACAGAAATTTAAATCCTCATCTCTCAAAATTTTAATCTTCCAAACTTCAAGACAGAAGACTGATGGATACAGGAAGGTAGGAAGGCACACTGTGACAGATGTGGTTCTCATTACCGTGTTCATTACAAGGCTGAGTTTTATGTAACATCCCTGCACCTCCGTGCCTGTGTAACAATGCCATGAAAGGTTATGCTGCTGCTGTCACTTTATGAAAGGTCTTACACGGTATCAATACTTGCTACAGAAAAGGATAAAACTTTGTACAACTAGAGAGACTTCCTGGAAACAAGTCATAATAAAACCATGTTTAGTAGAAGCAGAAAACTGTGTTTTGCTAAAATTATAATGCATTTATCTGTATTGAACCCTACACCAAATACACAGGACATCTAGTGCTTCAGCTAGCTTACAAAAATGGTGCAAATACATACCATTGAAACCCACAGAGGACTGTAAGGACTGATTAAAAAAACATCGCTGAAGCTTTTTGATATGAAGGTCAATACATTTCAAGGAAGACAATTTCAGAATCCATTATCTTTGTAGGATAAAAAGCTTTGTTTTAACATGTCCACTATATACCTGTTCAGCAAGAACCTCTTGAATGAAGGTCAATGCAATGATTGCGGTGAGCAAATTCTTTTGTAATTAGCACACTTTCACATAGCAATAGTGTTGAACAAGCAAGCACTACTAGCTTATAAAAAAGTGACTGTATACCTACCCAAGGGACCACATGGCACTGAAGAGCCCTGACACCAGCCCCAACAGACTCAGACCTTCTTCAAACCCATTCTCACTGCAGAAAGACAGCCCAGTTAGAGTAGCGCAATACATTGCTGCATCTCACTCTATATTCTTCTGCTATAAAGCTTTTTCCTTCTTTTAACTTATGCATAACATGAATAGTTAACAAGCAAAAGCGTACGCCAGAACCATGTCTATTTACCCAATACTTTCTTCTTTCCTGTTTCTCTGGAGGACTGCAATGCTACTTTTCATCTCTTATGTCTTCTGAGGGAGACTGCTAACATCACAGCATCACGTAGTACCCCATATTTCACATGGCAAGTGTAAAATAATGATAGGTGGATTTTAAGTAGAAAAGACCTTGTTTCTAGAGGAACATGCTAACAACAGTAAATCAAGGTCTTTCTAGGTCATTGTTCCCAAGCTACATCGTTGACCTTGTATTTTGAGCAAGTGCAACTCCTGTACATGCAGCTGTTAATGTTAACATAGCCTGAAAATCCAGGGAAAGTTGCTGCTACTAAATAAATCATATGTATATGTAACCACACCCAGGTCATCTGATACTATGAGACACAAAGTCAATTCATTGTGCCTGCAGTACAGATGTACGTATTTACAAGATTTTATTTGAAATCTAATGACTGTGCCATACTGGGGTGCTCAGTCAGAAAATCTTAGACAAAAGAGTAGAGGAAACACTTAATTGTTACTCGCTGCTTTGCTCTCAAAAGCAGGAAAAGGCCACAGAAAAAACCTACTTTGCGTTCTCCTCTGAAATTACAGCTTGAGCTTCCTATTAAGAGTAACATGGAAGATGCGTTGGACAGAGTTACTTACTATGCACAGTGCAGTATCTCTGGAAATACTGGGATAGCACTCATGCCAAGGGAAAAGCCGATCAAAACCAGCACTAGGACAAACATCCACAGCTGACTGCAAAAGAGGCATTTAAACAACAGTTCAAGACTCTTTTCAAATGAGGACACCATTTGACTGAAGGCTGTTATATAAGCTTACCATGACTGACCAGAAAACCAAGGTTCTTGAAGCCAAAAAGAATTTTATTATAAATGAACAGTAAGGCTTGAAAAACAAAGCTCTATGTCTAAAAAAAGACTTTGCAAAAGCTTTTAAAAATCCTCAAGCTAAGAACTGCCCTCTAATCAAGGGCAGTTCCATTTAAGAGGAATACACAGAAGTGGACAGATGAGTTTAATTCAGCAATACATGCATCCAAGCTCCAGCAACAGTTTGTTGCACAACTGAAGGATTTTGCAGGTAAAATTATGTACTCTAATAAAATATACCCAAAGAAAAGAATGTTGAAGAATTTACTGATTTCTTTTTCTCACCAGCTCGGTTTGAAAAGCAGAAGTCTGGGAGGAAGGAGTTGACTAACTGCAACCCCATATTAGCAACCCCATCACCACCTTTAACAGAGTATATAACCCAGGACAAAAGGACTAATCAGCTGTTTTCTAAATGTAGCAGGGTTTTGCAGTGAATTAACTCAAGGATTGTGTTAATGCAGAATTCAGGTGAAATCTCTACTTGGCTAGCTGAAAACAAAGCTATATCCAGACATTTTGCTCAGTAATCTCTACGGAAAGAAGAAAAATCAACAGCACTGCATAGCCATGCATATAAAACCCACAGTTAATAAATACTGATGAAATGGAAAAAATTGAAAAATAAGACAGAGGATTTTGGTTTCCTACAGTGGAAGTGCCACAGAACTGGGAGGCAAGGAAAGTAAAAAGCAGCACTTGTTCCGCCACATCCACTAACATACGCAAAGATCATAACAAAATGCAGAGGAAAAGGATGCATTTCAAGAAGCTGTCATTTCTACCTTAGCTACACCTCCATTTTCAGATGCTGCTTCCACTGATTTACGGTTATAATTTCAAATAAGAAGTAAAAAACAAAAAAAAAAACAAACACACTTTCATGGTCAGAGGTACTAAATTATAGACTTGTGGACTAATATGATTATAGTCACCACCGCTATCATGAAGACATCACCTAAGGAGACAGGTTCAAGAAGAGGCAGTTCTGTACCTTTCAATGTGCAGCACAGGAGCAGGTCCTAGCATGAAGAAGCACAGGGCTGTTATTAAGCTTCCCGATACCATCAGCCATTTCCTGAGGTGCTGTGAAAGAAAAGGAAGAGGTATGCAATTTAAAAATGTGAATATTTAATGCAACAATTTTGTCTTTCCTAATAATCCAAAAAGTACTGCTCCTCTAGAGACCGCCATTACACATGGTTTCTCTGCCAGTTCGGAACACCATCAAGAACTACCAAATTCATGTTTCCTCACCACCAATGCAATCTCTGCTTAATACAGAGATTTCAGGATACTGAGTAATGCTGCTGTCAGCAAAATATTTCAGGTCTTACTCTTCCTTAGCATAGGAAATATAATACAGCACTGTGTGCAATTCTCATATACAAAGGCCATTATTAGTTTCTGACAGGTGGTAGCAAAAAAAAGTCAAGAGAATTGGCACCACCATTCATGCACACCTTCCAAGTCTGAATTTCCTTGATAATTAGCAGTGGCTGTCACCCAGACAGTTTTAGATGCATCTTGTTCCTCTTTTCAGAAGGAGATAAAATTAGGTGTGGACAAAAGCATGAGCAACTTTAAAATGCTTTCCCATTATCTGTTCCACATTGGCTGGAAACACGATCTTTAAGTTGGCAGTATTTAGTACACATGCAAGGTCCTGAAACAAAAATCCCTTTACAGTAGCAGGCCAACATACATTGCTTCCATATGGGAAGTCCTCCAGTTTCAACTAAATGTACCGAGTGTGCTACTACCACTAGACAAACAACAGGATAGTACTTACTGGCAGTTTGTCACTTAGGAGGCCGAGGAGGGGAGAAGACAAGGAGTATGAGAGTGCCAGGCCAAGGAATACTAAGCCCACATAACCAGCTGGAAGTTTAAACTATGAAAAAAAAAAAAACAACAACAACACACAAGCCATGTATGTTACATTCATTAAAGGGCAATCCAAGAATTATATTTTAGGTCAAATAACTGCCATCTGTGCATCATTTTTACGTATTTTATTGAGACCATACAGAGTTTTGGCAAGTATTTGAGGTCATGAGTGGATATCCGGTTTTCTTCCATTTTAATACATGGAGCAACACAGTCTCATGTGACTGAACTCAGATAAGGCCTGACCAAGGCACAAACACTATGCCATATCCCTACACCAGCACAACTGGGTTCTAACACTGATAGCTGCCAAATTCAAAACAGACACTTGACACACTTAAGTTTAGGTGGATTTAGTCTTTACCTCTCCCATCTTCAGTTTTATTTTCATTTAGAAAAGCATAAACACTGCAGTCATCCACGGCTAATCAGGGCATCTTAAAGAAAGCAGTGCAGTAAAACACAACTATGGCTTTTCAACCAAAGAAACATTTTTATGAGATTGAGTAAGAGGCTTTAGCAAATACCCCGAGGTCTACATTTTCCTAATGCAGCAACATCTCTATATTGAAACACAATGCATAACAAACAAAATGCATACTAGACTCTCAAATTAGGGTTTTAACTACCAGTTACAAGGTATTCCAAGGTGTTTCATGTGGCACAGACTACATAAATATTCACTATTTCCTTGCTATATGCAAGAACACAATAATGACTCTAATTTTGTGGTTAGAACACTTGCCAAGAAGGCTGCAGTCATTTCACAGCAAGTATCTGCTAGCACAGAGCAGAGAAAGCAAACGAGCCACACCAGCGCACACTGTTCTCCAGTGGGATAATTACAGATCCTGCCTGGGTGTCAGAAGACATACATTCACATCTCTCTGTGTGCAAGAGGCTAGCACCAAGCCTCCTCCCCATCCTGGATGAGTGCTCTTAGTGTTGAACTAGACACGGAAAATGTAGCAGCAGTACTACAACCTATGAAATGCTATTCCCTAGAAAAACTATTTATAAGTAAACCACTCAAAAAGCATTGCTTAATTTCAGGCAGGAAGAGAATCATAAACCATTCACTTGAAGTTCATTACCTTAAACACTACTAGGAAGATAAATAAAATTATATATAAATAAATACAAATATTGAAATTAATTAAAAGCAAATAAAACATTTGTCTCTGTAATGAGTGCTGAAGAACCCAGCTAGCAGGCTACATAATTGCAACCAATTTCACTTTGGCATTGTCGTAAGAGAAGGCCGGGCTGTGACACCAAGCTCCCCAAAACATAGGTCACCATCAAGAGATACAACACTGCCAATAACTACTGCAACTTTACAGAATTTACTTTCAGAGAGGAGGAAGAAGTCTCTAGTTTACAAAAATTGCCCGTTCAGAGAATGGCCTCTGCAATTGAAAGCCAATTAAGAGGAAAAAGCATATATTTTAAAAGCCCCCAAATTTACTCAAAGTTACTGAGACCCTGTGGCAACAAACGGTATAAATGGAAGCTGTGATTTATCAGCACTGTGGAAATCAAATCATTTGGATATCAAGTTAATAGCTAATTAAACCAATGCAGTTAGATAAGACTTAATGTTGTTTGGGATACTGAGCTATAATTTTTACTAGTTATTCACTGCAAGTCAGGACTTCCCTGAATGTTAGCAAGACCTACCTTCTTTAGAATAAATAGAGACATTGTGGGATCCAAAAAGCCCAAGCACGCACTTAGAGAAAATATAGTAAGACAGAGAAGTAAGACTTTTGGCAGAAGAATAAGCTTCCAAAAGGACTCCTTGCTAGGGGTTGAATCTGTTTCAGGAGAAAAGGAGGAGAAAAAAAATTACATTCAATAAATAAATCAGCATTTCCTCTTTTCTAGTCCTATTAAGCTTGCTATTTAGCAAATGAAAGTTGGGATTGGATTATTATGCTTATTTTTTATACTAGAAACCAAACTTGAAAGATGAATAAAAGAGAAATATATGATTTAGACTCCCAACAACTGCATGTAACCCACTCAACTAGAACAAAAGCACTTACTATTCCTAGGTATGTGAAAACGCAGCCCTTTTAAAATGAAAATCTCATGGACATATTTCATTTTAAAACAAGCAAAGGGGGGAATAAAATCTCTTAGTACATCCCCTGTAGACGAACCATTCATATTCAATGGGAGAAACATACTCTGAAAATAAAACTATTGTTATTTATCAGTAGAGATCTCTTTGAATTTTTAAGCAACTACTCATTCAGGCCTCTTACATGTTATGTTCTATCCCTATTCCAGATAGGAAGCTTCTTTCAGGTATGTCATTTATGTACGACAACAGATATGTATGTTAGATGTCATTTCTAAATCAGGCTCTCTTCTTGCTGCTGTTTGTGCTTTAATAGTTGAATGTAATCTCAGAATATTATATACAAAACTAAAGTTCATTCATTAGCATCCACTAGCTCAGATCTAGCATTTATTAATGTAGCTTCAAACTGGCCAATAATTATTCTGTGCAATTTCTGCACTCAGAAAAAAAAAATCAGTAGCAGCATTTGGTTAACCATCCTAAGTTTCCTCTCAATTACAGTGTATATGAAGTTAATCTCCAAGGCTTTCACAAGAAAAAAGGGAATAAAAACATGTATTTTAAAGTTTCTCCTTGAGAAGACTAACAGAATTGGAACATTTCAATTGCCATCCTCTGTGAAGATTTATCTTTAAGTTAACATTCCGTCCAAACAAGATCATCTAAAATCTAATCATAAGTGTATGACCTCCAGCTCTTCAGTTAAACACCTCACTTATTAATTTTAACATTCTTTCATGTTAATTTGGTTAGGCATCATTCAGTGCAAATAACCCCCTTTTGTTCTCCATGTAATTCTGTTTTTTCCCCAACCCTTCAAACACGTCAAACTCTTTTGTTCTAGGCAAAACCTATCTCCATCTTTTCTTCAACTAGCTACAACAAGCTGATATTAAGAAGATATAACTGATCCTTCATAAGAAGGATCAAAGCTAGAAGCTAGAGATACAACAAAACAAAAATCTCTCTCCGCTAACTTCCAGAGTTCTTAGTGTTTGTCCATCTTAGAGATGGACATGACATGTTGGATAAATTCCAGGCCAACTGCATGCATTATTTAGTATTGAAACATGGGCCTGATCAGGATCACAAGTTAATTTAACCCTTTGAGTTGGATAAGACTTCATAAGCTGACAATTTTCTAAAGGAGAGTTATATAGTCAAGAAATTAAGGTAAAGGAGGCAGGAAGAAGGGTGCTTACCATATTCTGGTAGCATGTACATGTTCACAGGTACTAAGACCAACACCACACATCCCAGCGTAATGAAAGGGACCTCATAACCAAATGATTGATACAAAAAGCCACCCAAAGGTGGGCCGAGCACTAGTCCAAGCCCTGTAAAAATTTCAAGGCTACCCTAGAGGATGAAAAAGAAAGGAGGAAAAAAAAAAAGTCAGTATGCTGAGAAATTCCAATGTGACAATAAAAAACAAACCCCTTCTCTGAGGAGCAATATAATGTAGTCAGGCCAGTACAAGAAAGAGGCACATCATTGACTGGATTAGCTGACTAGGGGGCAGGAAATAACAGTGAAAATGCAGTGGGAAAAACTCAGATTGTTAAGTTATAGTCAAAGTAATCTGGTATCTTTTATAAGATACTGACTTTAAAAGGACAATAATGCAACTACATTTAAATCTTGTGTTACAACACCAGTTACTGCCACCTGCCTCAACACTGGATGAATTAATGCTTGGACTGCCTTCTTTTAACAAGTAACAGCTTGTGGTAATAGCTGCTCACAGGTAAAGTTTTGATAATTTGCAGGACTCACAAAGATAACACAGGGATTAATCTACACATGAATGTTGAGTATCTTTAATTTTATTGACACAAGTCAGAGGGGACAAACGTCCCTACAGTGGGTGCAGTCAGTAATAGCCAAGTTCTTTAGTCTAGGGTCCCAGCCTATTCTTCTCCTAGCAGGAAAGAAAGTAACTAATAACACCATTTCACTAGCAAGTCCTCAACATTTCTAGCCAGATTTGAAAAATTTTGTTGAACTTCAACACCCATTGATTAACATAATTGCATCCAAATAATGCCTTTACTTGTGCTGTTCTAGGACTAAAATATTTATGATCAGTGAGACTTCAGTTCAAACCTTGCTATGCACCATCTAAGCCCTTCTGAACTAATGAATTAATGGGAGTGGAGGAGGTGCTGTGCCACTGCATTATTACAGGTAAGGGGAGGACAAGGTACACCTGATATTCTAAGAAAAGTGATACTGTTCGTGTTCTGCAGTGTACACATCCCTCCCATAGAGGGAGGACGTTGACAGTTGCTGAACTTCCCACTTTGACAAGGCTGATGTGACTGCATTTACTAACTCCCCCATATGTTCTTCAGGGTATGGATAGTTAAAAGGTGGGCTTAAAGCCAATACCAAAAGGGTAAGGTGTGGAAAATGCTCTTTGCTTTCCAGCACTATCATGAAGGGCAGTGGGAAGTGAGAATAAAATCCCTCATCCCTTCCTTCAGACTTCATGATTTTATCATGAAGTGAAACTTGCTGCAGCTCCTCAGCTTCTCCTTCTGCCTCCTGTCTCTGCAATCATCACAAACAGAGCTCACAATACCTACAACTCTCCAACACATCCCTTCAAGAAGAGTAATTCTACATAAATGGATCTGAAGAGGTTTTATTCTCATGTAGAACAACACTTCATGGTACACCATATGGCAAATGGACTAACAGCTTAAAGTGACCTGTCTTTTGATAGTACTGTCTTGATCTTGTCTTGATAAAGGTAGCTACCAAGCCGCCAGCTGTGTCACATTTCTAATTGTGTTCTTAAGGAGACCTTCAATACCATACATTCTTCACTTATGTATCATTTTTATTGTGCTGCCACTTGTGTGGCAGCCAGAATTATATTTATTTTGAGGTCTGAGTATTAGATAACCTATTTATCTAGATAGTGTTTCAATAGCCTGGTTTCAACCAGTAACTACTACCATCGATTCAGCCAGCTGTCTTTGAAACATATGTAGCATGCACTGCTTTGATTATTTATATTCAGCTGAAGTTATGCTAAGGTCTAAACTTGTTTTAGGATTGTGATTCTGGATTATGAAGAAAGACTATGTGACAACTTTGAATACGCTTGCATAGGAAACACCCTATTTTATCCTCCTGGTTTCAGGCTGCCTACAGCAAATTCATTGTATTGTGGGAACTCAGCTGTAACACTGCTTTTGGAACTTACCATGACAGTAGCTATATTATTAGGAAATGCCTTTGCAAGTATTGAAAATGATGCTGTCATTGCTGCTGCAAAACCTATTGCATCCATTGCTCTTACTAAAAAGCAAAAACCAATGAACATTGGTCCACTTGGCACCTTGTCCAGTATTCTGTGAAGAAAAAAAAAAGTTAATACAGACCTCTCAGGATGCAGCAAGACATCCACTAAAGGCTCTGAAACATAATTTCTAACTAAAGAGCAGAATTACAAGACACCCAATACTGTCTATTGCTACATCATTTTGAATCCCATCATTCAAATCCCACTCATTCAAACTATCAAATCATTTCAGACAGCCTTCTCCTTTACCCCTTTCTTTGGTGTTTGAAAAGGGAAGAAAAAAGGGTAGTGCCCTCCCAAGCCATGAAAAACACCAGTGCCACCTTCTGTTGTATTTCATCGCTTTTCCAAGCAGCTATGCAAGGAGTCTGATGTATTGAGTTACAACTACCTAATAAGAGCTTATTTAGTTTTTAATAAAGTTTTTATTTTGCTAGAATGAGTGACTTAGCCTCACTGGCTGACAGGCGAATCTTGTCATCTGCATTCAGTGTTGTTTTATTAAGAAAGCAACAATTAAAACACTATACATAAGTAGTTCCTTTATTGCTGGACTTTGACAGATTTCTTACAGTTCATTAACTGTGGAAGTTAATTTTATATATAGAAACTTTCCCCTTAGCTTTCCAAGTACACAATCCTTGAAACCTACTAAAATGGAGAAGAGTTCACTATGCTTTAGAAGGCATAGATAAAAAGTAAAGATGCAAAAAGCTAAGTGACCTAAGCAAAACCTAAATGATGCTCAAGTATTTCCAGTTGTGTTTTGAAAACATCTTTCCATATGGATTAAGGTAATTAGAATACAAATGCAAAAAAAAAAAAAATTACTCACCCAAACAGAATTGTCACACATCCTGAAACAAACATCCCTGCCACAAACATGAATTTTGCACCAATCTGTGTAAGCTGTAAATTAAATATCATTTCCACGTTATTATTTCAAGCCTATTTCAAAAATTTCTCAACGCTAGAAGTCAAAACATTTTTGGCATTTTATAACCTAACTAAAAGATCTGGAGACAATTCTCCTGCCTGCCTGCCTTCGTGAAATACTGAACCTAAAAATATTCTAACTGGTTAAGTGACTTAACCCAGTTTTCAGAATGGTAAGACAATTGTGCAGTTAACTATTTCAGAGCTGCATGCTGCAGCTTCTGCAGGGCAGCAGATTGCAGCAGCATTCCTCATTACAAGCAAGAAATAATACATTCCCCCTCCAGTACTGTCAGTGGTGCCAAGTCAGCAATACCTGTCACGTATATGGCTCAGAAAGAGTCAATGGAAGCCAATTTTAAAGTAGATTCATTGAGACCTTTAATAGCAGAAAGTTTTGGAATAGGGGACACAGTAAATTCAGGCCTCCCCGTTTATTACCAGAAGAACAGTCAGTCCCATCTTCCCTCACTTCAGACTCCATCACTAGAGAGTGAAGGATGATGAGAGGCATGCCATAAAACTAACTTAATCCAGTAACAAAGTACACCTGAGGTTCTAACTCCATGCTGTAACATCCCCTAAGGAAAGCAGGTATTTCAGACGTTTTTTCTTGTTCAGGCCTGGACAGAGTCCCCGTGTTTCAGCCATTATTACTGAAACCTGAATTCTGCCAAGTTTCACTGAGACACTCAAGTTTTCTGCCTGATGGACTGTCCACCTCTGTTGATAAAGACTCGTTTACTTCACCTGCCTTCAAGTGAGGGTGGATCTCTCTCTTCCTCTTCTGTGAAGTACTCAAGTGAGGTTGTGCCACAGCTAAATGCCATCATAAGTACCTACAATGGACTTACCAACGGCACTTGTGTGGCACTTTGATGAGCCACCTCATCACCAGGAACAAGCCTTTCACCATGGGCCAAATAAACTGATATATGATTTATATGATTTATCTATAATTGCTCCAGACAGAGAAAAATGCTGAACCTTCATGAAAATTAAAGCTGAAAAAAATGGAGACATCTATCTCATATTGTGATTGGATGAAACGGAAGGTGAAACTGAGTTAAGCAGCAGAGTCGTAACAGGAGGAAATGTTAAGAAAAAGGCAACATACCAGAAAAGAAGAAGGGTGCAGCAGACTAAAGGAAAAAGAACATCTTAAGAACACAGCCAAATCAAACAGAATATATAAATACATGCAATAAATAAAATGTGGGTTGGGGGTAAGAAAGGTAAATTAAAGGAGAACTGATGAGCGGATTATTCTGAAGCAAACAAAACAGTTAACCAGAGAAAAAACAGTTGCATGGCAGCCACCCCATGTTGCCTTCAAAAACTGTAGAAGAGCAATTTTGAAATTGTGCTGACAAGACCTAGGTCAAATTCAGACTGACTGGCCAGACTCCAATTACTGCAGACAACCTTCCAAGAGTACTACTGAAGAGACACCTTTCTCACCCTTAGAGAACTGTCTTCGTGTAGCAACCTGTGTCATCACAGAAATAAGTCACAGCTGCAATTATACTTACATAATTTCCCAAGATTAAAGAAGTCAAGAAATTGACCAAAGCAAAACATCCAAAAATCAGGCCAACAATGGTGTTACTCGCTCCTTTTTTTTCTGCCTGCAAAAAAGATCACAACCAGTATAGATGTAGACAGATTCCTCGGGTGAATAACATTCGTGCTTTGTGCATTCTTTTTATCTCTATCAGCGCAATTACAAACCAATTTCCTTTCTCAAAGGCAGTAGGTGCTTGGAGAGTAACACTGCAACAATTCAAAGACACCTTACACTTCTATTTAAGCTATACATGATCAAAGGAAAAGCAACATTAATTCTGCAAAGAATGGAAACACTGCGGTTTGCTATGCTACCGACTAGGTGACCAGACTTTATACCAATCACTCTAGCTGGTTTGTAGTAGCTACCTACAAAGATTTGATCCCTCAAACAACGGGAAGGTAGTGAAGTCTGTTAACTCTACTATATCGTGTCTACCCTTCATCATCTTTGCCGTCCTTGTCTAAAGGGTCTAGAGGGCAAGATGTACGAAGAGCAGCTAAGATGCCTTCGTTTGTTCAGCCCAGAGCAGAGCAGGCTGAGGGGAGGCCTCATGGCGGCCTGCAACTCCCTCACGAGGGGAGCGGAGGGGCAGGCGCTGAGCTCTGCTCTCTGGGGACAGCGACAGGACCCAAGGGAACGGCATGGAGCTGGGACAGGGGAGGGTCAGGATGGGGGTTAGGGAAAGGTTCTGTACCCAGAGGGTGGTCGGGCACTGGGACAGGCTCCCCAGGGCAGTGGTCATGGCATGGAGCCTGACGGAGTTCAAAAAGCATTTGGACAACGCTCTCAGACAGTAAGGTCTGATTTCTGGATGGTCCTGTGTGGAGCCAGGAGTTGGACTCAATGATCCTTGTGGGTCCCTTCTTAGTAGTAATATTCTGTGATAAAAAGTGCCAGGCAAGTTTTTGCCTTAGACAGCTGGCACAGCACACTTAGGTACAAGCAGTACACTGGAATATTTACAGTAAAAATAATGTTAACATATTTTTGTTAATCACTGGGAACAACTTGACCATGAGAGAAATGAACTTCTGTTGCAAAGGCATAATGGCATTTTTTTTTTCATCCCATATTTAAGCATTGCATTCACTCAACATTAACAGACTGTATTTTTCCCTGCAGCTACCTGGTCAGTAAGTTTAACACAGCGAATGATGGCCAAGCATGAGTTAACAAAGAGGGTGATATGAATAAAAAGTCCTTGAGTAATTAAGGTACTGAAATGCAAGTCAGGACACGGCTCAAGTTTTAATCTCAACTCCACCACCAAACTGTTATGCAACACTGGGCAAAAAAAATATTTCATTTCTATCTCTAATCTATCCTGTCTGTGTAACTCACAGTAATTTGTGATTTACCATACTAAGAGCTGGATGTCAACGAGGAGACCTGATTCTCAGACTCGAGAGGGCAGGGAAGCTACACTCATAGAGGTGACTGCAGGAAATGGCTGCTGAGCAGAAGCCCCATCAGAAAGACAGAGCACACATGAAACCAAGCAAGTACACTCGGTCATATCGTTACTTTGCTGTCTCCCTTACGGTCATGGGCACGATGAAATTAGTCCGTGGCCACGATCCAGGTCACTGTTACATGCGCTCTGAGCTATTCTGGACAGCATCAAGCTACCACCATGAATTCCCTTAACTGAAAAGTAAGGTAATGCTTACCCACAGCCTGTAAAGGTCCCGTGGTGCCCAAGATCCCTTTAAAATAAGTTTCAGCATACAAAAAAAATGAAATAAAATAAAAACCTAAAGAATATCTGGCTAAATTGTTTACCTCCGCAGGGAAAAAAGGTCCCAGGATTGAATAGCATATCATCGAACTGAAGTTTATAGAAGCTGTTGCAACCATTGTGAATAGCTGCTCTCTGGTAAGCCTCCTCGACTCTTCACCAAGCGCTTCTGGCGTGCTGTCTTCTTAAAACGAGAAATTGGATGTGCATGTGTTACAAGCGGAGAGAGGACAGCACAGTCTGCAAAGCAGGGTTGAAAATTCTGCTCGAAACCTCCATAGGCGGCTCTGTGGAGCTGACACCAAATCGCTCCACTTTCCAACCCCTCGCTAAGGCAGCAACAGGGGCAGCACCTGCAGGCAGGGCACCGAACAGGCTCCCCCTCCAGCCCCGAGTCGCGGCGGCGGCGGCGGCGGCGGCCCCCCTCAGGCTGCCCGCTGCCCGCTCCCCTCCCGCCCCGCACCGCCTCGCACCGCCGACCCCTCCGCAGCGCCCCTCGCCCCCACCTGGCGGCCGCAGCAGCCCCGTGCCGTCCGTAGCCCGGCTGCCCATAGCGAGCCCGCGACTCCGGCCGCTGCGCGACGCCTCCCCGCCAGGCAGCGGCCACCGGCCGGGCGCCGCCGCTCGGGCAAGGCGAGGCCGGGACAGAGCCGCGGCCCCGCCGGCCGCCGCCACTGAGCATGCTCCGGCTGCGGGGCGCCTCCTGCGCCGCCCCGCGGGCAGCGGCGGGGGACGAGCGGGGACCGACGGGCACCGGGCCGGGATCGGGGTTGGGATCGGGGCCGGGCTCTCTGGCCGGGTGATGAGAGCAGCAGGTGCGGGAGAGCCCCGCCATGCCCGCGGGGATGGTCGCGCTAAGGTATGGGGGGTTGGATTCCGGCCATTTCAGCTACGCCTCGGGCTTTGTTCATTCCTTTATTTCTCGTATTGTGAAGTGATCTGCAGCGCCACGGGGGCTCCGTGGCTGGGTGTAAGCTCCGGGCTGTGCCTGCATGTCTTCAAGCGCAGTGCTGTGCGGTGTAACGGGCGCCGGGCTCGGCGATGCCCACTTGAATCCGTGTAGGCTGCGCGTCTGTCTCGGGGGCATTGCTCGCTGGGCCTGGCAAAGCAAGAAGCACAGCTCGTCCTCTAGATACAGCCGCTTCAATATGTTACAGGTGAAGAAAAGTGAGGAGGTAAGGAGAAAAGCGGTCCTAAGATCAAGTGGGTATTTGCTGCTTATGGCTATGCCTCACCTAACAATGTTTCTGACAAGTATGGCAACATGCACTCTAGAAAAGCCTCACAACAGAAGTATAAAATCCCATGTCTTTTAAAATAGTAGCAATACCACTAGGGTCTGCAGGGAGCTGGGATCAGGAGCCCAAGAGGTCCTTTCCCTGTCTGGGCAGCTAAGTGGAGCTCTGCTGGTAAGGGAGGCATGGGCTCCAGGGACTCCGCTACAGCTGACTGACCTGGTTGCAGTTCCTGAAAACCCAACCGCTGTGGCCCAGCTTTGCTCTCTAAGACTCTTCAGGTGTGACTGGCAGTTACTGTAGGGCTCGTAATTTGCCTCGTAAGCACAAGCATTAATCTGGTTTAAATAGAGCTGTAACCTGCCTGTCTTCCATGACAAAGGGCAATCTGCATTGCTGCTTGGGAGTGGTACAACAGGCAAGGTGGCTAATCATCTGCACAGCCTATAGCAAGGTACAGGAACACTATAAGAGTAGCAGAAGAGCTGAACTGCAATACTGTCACAAGAATTAGTACCTCTCAGCTGGCCAGGAGTAAATTCAGGCTGCAGCTGAGGAAGAAGCAACATAAGTGACAGAAGTTTCTATGGGGAGGGGAGGAAAACGAGGAAGGAGATCAAGAGTGAGTAGTTATCAAACCATAATAAAAGTCAGACCACCTATTGCTTCAGGAGAAAAATCAGTAATTACTTTTAAAAGCACTATTTTAACTATGTCATCAGAACTCCATCTAGTCACCAGTTATAATATTAAGACGCATAATGGGGATATTTCAGGGCAAATATTTCTGTTCATGTAACTTCAGAATTCCACACACAGCAACCGGAAAAAAAAAACAATTGCTTTCTTATCACAAGGTTAGGAAACTTTAAAACTATTTATCAGTCCCAAAGAACAACAGCCATGAGTTCCTTTGCTGAAACACATTTTAACAATATATTTTGTGGCATATATTATAGCTGTGAAATGAAAAAATCACTAGGAACTACCTTGATCTTTTCCTGTCTGCCTCCAGAAAAAATCCATAAAAATAAATCCTTTTCACGGATGCTGCCCCTTGAACAGCCTTACCCTCCCCAAAAAGGAAGAACACTTGAAGTTGGTCCTGATTTCAACAAAAAGATAATAAGAAAGTATTGATACATGCAGAGAATGACGCACGAATGGAGGTAATAAAAGAAAAAAGAAAATAAAAAAAGAGAAATTAAAACTGCGGAGAAAAAGTTTTCATTTTTTGGCTAAACAACCAATTATATTCAGGCAGTGAAATAGTTTTCATTCCAACTACTTGCTCTTTTCAGTGCAGACACACATTCAGCAGTGTAATTACTTTCCAGACCCTGTCCTCCTCTCATTAATAATTACATGCAAGTAATGAATAATCCAATAAAGCCTGTGGAATCAGATTTCCATGAAGTCCATGTGTGCAACAGAAGGACAAAGTATGGGATGCAGCAGTGAGATACTATGATCAGCAGCACAAGATGGGGCTATGAACTCTCTGTGCATGCATACAGTTTACTAATGCAGCGCTCGTTGTGAGAAGAAAATGGTTGGCAGAAAGTTTGTTAATTCTGTCTTTAAAAAAAGGAAACTAGAAAACCAGATATGAATATTTATTAGCCTTTGAACAGATACTTGTTACCAGCCTGCCACAAAAGCCTGTCAAGTCTTCCAAAAGACTTTTATTTTTTAAAAGTACACAAGCCTTTCTTGCTTATGACATGTCTGCAGCAACTTAAAAGTATCTTTCAGATTCAAATCATATGTAGAATTCAAGCCTTGGAGCAATACTACAAATAGAGTCTACATCCTATTCTACAGCCTATTCTGCAAGATAAAAACATACTAAGAAAATTGCTTTAAGAACAATTTTCTGTGTGGAAATCCAGGATATTCTGAAATCTTTACCACATTTGGGAATATGTATCTTATGTTATTGTACAGTAAATTTGCAGACATCTTAGAAACACTTTTACCTTACAATCCAGAAATCACTTAGTGCTTATTTGCATCATATTCGTGTTTTGTTGTTTTTGTTTTGTTTTCCATAAGTTATAATAGCACATGCAGGTAGTTAGAAAGTTCACAATTGCCATAAGGTAATCATGATAACCACATCCTTTGAGAGTCTAGCACAGCATCTGTGAAAGGCAACAAAAAGACAGCAAACTTACTCAGTTATCACAACACCAAAGATTTTTCTTCCATCGGAGTTGAAATGCCATAGCTTGTCCTCTTTCTGAACCCCTAGAATGGCCTCACGATACTTTCTACAGGCACTTAAAACTTGATATATGCACCTTTTGCACTTCTGAGTAGTGGTATTTGGTTGGCTGTTCTGAACTATTACCTGGAG
This sequence comes from Heteronetta atricapilla, assembly GCA_011075105.1. NCBI lineage: Eukaryota > Metazoa > Chordata > Aves > Anseriformes > Anatidae > Heteronetta > Heteronetta atricapilla. The sequence goes on along the minus strand of CM021733.1, from coordinate 59,961,485 downwards.
GTGCTTGGAAATACTCACCTCACCCATCTGGGCTGGGGAGCAGAACTTTGGTTGGAGATAGGATGAGAAATGGGTAAAAGTAACCTGCCCTCTACAAAAACTTTTACGATACAGAATGTTTTTCTGGACCGTGTGACCAGGAAATAAGATAATTTAGGAAGAAGAGGGTAGAATATGTGCTACTGTTATTTACAGGAAGACTTCCAGCTTTATGTTCAGCAAGACAGAGAAATTATGTTATGGAATTAGATACTTTTGTCTTGTGACATTAGAAACTTATTATAGTGCTGCCTGTGCTTTGCATTTCTGGAAACAGACTTCATAAGGAAGTAAGTTTTGCAAAGATTGTTCAGAACTGAAATTCAGATCTGATTGTTCAGAGTTCGATGGTGTTGTGGACCTTGGGAGTTTTCAATTGCTGACCCTTTTGCCTGTCAACCCGGCTGCCTCGCTGTCCTGTGCGGTGTCTGAACTCCCTATTACTCAGTTCCTGGCAATTAAGTTAAGCTATCATGAGTCTGCCATTCTGAAGAAAAGATGGGTTGCGATTTCCAGGGTAAGCACAGGATGAAAGTAGAGGCTGCCACAGCAAGAGACGAGGAGAGAAAAAGAGAAAGAAAAAGTAGCAGGAAGAGGACAGCTGAGACACAATGAACAGTTATATACTCACTGCAGTACCACTCTTCTGAAAATGCCCCCCCCCCCCAGGTTCAGTTGCCATTTTGATCATACAGGGTAAAAGAGGAAGGCTGCTGCTGTGGAAAGGGTGGACAGCCAGAGGTGTCAAGGAATTGAACAGGAAGCACGGAGGGTAGCATCTATAAGCAAAGAATTTTAAATACAAGCAGTGAGATAGTCTGAATGGGTTGCCCTGAGCAGCTGTCTGGTGAGAACCCAAATTCTCAAACATCATGTGACAGCACCTTGTGCATACTCTTACTCTACCCCTGAAGTGGGTTTGCATGGCAAGGTTTTGGTAGTGGGGGGCTGCAGGGGTGGCCTCTGTGAGAAGAATTTTCCAGCCGACCCATGTTAGATAAGGGGCAGTTTCAGATGGCTCCAAAGGTACCTGCTGCTGGCCAGCGCCGAGCCAATAACCCCCAGGTCAGTGCAGAGGAGGGCAGGAGGTGCTCCAGGCAGGCAGCAGCAGTTCCCCTGCGGGCTGCAGAGAGGCCCCTGGTGGAGCAGGCTGTCCCCCTGCAGCCCATGGGTCCCACACGGAGCAGATCTCCACGCTGCAGCCCGTGGAGGAGCCCCCGGTGGAGCAGGTGGATGTGGCCTGGAGGAGGCTGCGGCCCATGGAGAGCCCCCGCAGGAGCAGGCCCCGGGCCGGAGCTGCAGCCCGTGGAGAGGAGCCCACGCAGGAGCAGGAGTCTGGGGGGAGCTGCCGCCCGTGGGGGAGCCATGCTGCCTGGGGGGAGGAGGTGGAAGAGGGTGGATGGGAAGAAGGTGTTGGTAGTTTTTTTTAATTATTATTTTATTTTATTTTATTTGCTTCTCACTGCTGTAACTTGTTAGGTAATAAATTACATAAATCACATCTCCCTGTGCTGAGTCTGTTTTCCTGTGATGATAATTGTTGAGTGATCTTCCTGTCCTTATCTCAACCCTTGAGCCCTTTCCATCATATTTTCTCCCTCTTTTCCTTTGAGGAGGGGGAGAGAGTGGCTGTGGTAGAGCTTGGCTGCCCAGCAGGGTAAAACCACCACAACTCCTTGTAGGAAACCAGGCAGAATGGTAGAGCAGGGGGAGTGCCAACAGTGTGCTACGCCCATGTGAATGCTGAGTTCACGTTAACACACTGTACAGCGGAGTGGACTTTCAAACTGGATCGTATATTTTAATTATATACGTATACCTACTGTGCTGTACCAACATTGCAACACAGAGTTCAGTGCCAACGAGCACCTCCCCTCTACATATAGCTAACACAACAGATTTGTTGCCTTGCAACTGTTCTGGGAAAACTTCTTACACGTTTGACTTCCAGAGACTGTAATTTCCATTGGATCGAGACCTTTGCTGTAACACGGATCTTTCAGATGTGCATACCTCCATCTCCTGGAGAGAAAATATATTGCGCGTACCCAACAACCCTAACGTGCCTTTTGGCTGGCTTTCTTGTTATCCCATGATGATGTTGAGGGAGGAAATGGTTTATTGTTCCACTCAGCACAAAAACTCCTCTTTAGATCGAGAATCTTTGGGACTTTTTTTTAAGGGGAGCAGGGAGACTGAGTGATAGATGGATATAGGGAAGAACAATTCGGGGTGACCACGTAAACTTTGGAGGCTGCCAGCGTGAGGAGTGGGCAGCGTTGTTCCTACTAGCTCAGGCTGCGGGGAGAACCGCAGCCCCCCCGCCACGCTTACTGTAACTGCACTTCGCAGAGCCCCCTGGTCACTTCTCGTCAGGCACCGCCGCGGGCTGCCCTCAGCCCCGCGCGCGCCGGGGTCCTCGGCCGCTATAAGAGCGTGAGGCGGAAGCCCCGCCCCCTCTTTGGCGTGCGGCTGTCGGCGGCGGCGGGTGAGCGTGGCGGTGGCGGCGGCGGGGCCTGCCGGGTTCCATCCCCGCGGCCGGCCGGGCATCGCGGCGGGGGGGAGCCGGGTGAGGGCTTCGGGGAGGCCGTCGGCACTCACGGCGCCGGTCTGTGTCTGTATTTGCAGCAGGAAGCCGGGCGGGAGCGGCACCCACCGAGAGGGCCATGGCCGAGGAAGGGTGAGCGGGGCTGGGGCTGTTGGGGGGTAGGGGAGGGAGACTGAAGGGGGGGCTGCCTGGGCCCGAGCGCCCCGTGCTGCGCCGCTCCGCCTCGGCCGGCTGCTGAGGCCTCTGCACACGCGGGCCCCAGCGTGCTGCTGCCAACGCCTTTCTGAGGGCGGACGGTTGCTGTGAGCTCTGGCAGGTGGGGAGGCCGTGCAAGCGTCTTTACCCTGCTTCGTGAGGGGCGTGTAAGCTAGCTGGCTTACCGCTGGGGTTTCTTGAAATTTATTTTAACTGCTTCTACTTTTTAGTTTCTTATTCTGATTTAGCTCGTCGGTTTGCTCTTCTGCTGTAATTTTTTAATGGTTGGATACTTGCAGGTGAACGGGAAGCTTCTGCTTAGAGGTGTGAAGATTTTGGCATGGACAGAGCAATAATGTCTGTCTTCTGTTTAGCATTACTGCTGGAGGTGTAATGGACGTTAACACCGCCCTCCAAGAAGTGCTGAAGACCGCACTTATTCATGATGGCCTAGCTCGTGGGATTCGTGAAGCAGCTAAAGCCTTGGACAAGTGAGTGTCTAGTATTTCCTGCCTAATCTGTGGTGAATAGGGAAACTGGGTGGGGTATATTGTGAAGAAGTATGCTAAATACGTATAGTGCTTCTTTAGTCTAGTTTTTTGTAGTTAAATGTTTTCGTATAACCATGCATTCCTAGTAGTGTTTTTTTTCAGTGCCTTTAACTATGACCTTAAAATACTGACAAAATATTAATGACTCGAGGATGGCAGCATTTAGTGTGTTAGGTTCTGTCTTTTTGCAGGCCCAGTGCCAACAAATTTGCATGTAGATTGATTGTGAAGACAATGGATTGGCTATATTGAAGCTATGGAAATCTGAGGCTCAGCACTGTGTTTTAGGAAATCATAATCTCGTAAACCTTAATAAGAATTGGAACTGGGAGGGCTAATACATATGTCAGACTTGCACTGGAAGACTTGATTTAGCTCTTATAAAAAAATCTTGCCTTAATTTTTTTTCCAGCTTCACTTTATTTGTTGCAGGTGTAAATAATTGCTTTGGTACTATATTAAAACACGATTAAACCTGTCATTCATGTGTCAGTTGTAGAACACAGTTACAGTTCTGGTAGTATGAAGTATGCTGTGTATCTGCATAGGCACAAACTTTCAATAATAGCCTTAATGTTGAAGTAAAGCTACAGCGTTTGAGTGATGACTCCACAAATTGTCGGATACCCCTTCACTCCTCTTATGAGTGATAACAGTGGTCTGACAAACCTGTATGCAAAAAGCTCCAATATAATACTAAAAGAGAGGAATGGTACTTGCTGGCTGAAAAATAGTTGGTAAGAGTTGTTCTAAGATGCAAACTTAATGTAACGTGAGTTCAGAGGATGATGTATGTGCAAGGCTGAAGTGTGTTTGTGTGTGATGGTTCTTGCCTGGAAATTGCTTCTGAAACATTCCGGTGAAGCTTGTGAAGAAGGCTGTAGAGAACATAGGGTTTGTTTGCTGTGGTCAAATTCTATTAGGCATAGAAGACCTATACAGCTCTCTTTGTTGTCAGGTATCCCTTTGATATTCTTAACATTGTACTGCAGTATACAAAGATCCTAATCCTAAGAATTCCTAAGAATTCTTCCTAAGAATTGGGGCCCTGTCATAACAGCTTCTTTGGACGTAAGTAGAAAAGATTGTTCTGAAGAGCTTATAACAACTTGACATAGAAATTCTTTTTTTTGATAATTATAATCCTAATGTTGAATTATTGCAATATGTGGTAAAGAGCAAAAAGCAACTTGTAACTTTGTTGCTTTCTAATAAAGATGCCAGTTATTTATGTGACCTAGTGTTTATCCAGCCATTACACCTTTTTCCAGTGACTGAGATTTAATTTAGTTGGTGTTTCTAGAAGCTTCTGAAACTGGAATAGAATCTGATGATAATAAAGCTAAAAATCTATAAGTACTGTGTTCTGTTTGAGAAGCAATAAGTGCTAGTAATGGTATCAGAAGTACTTTTAGTATTTCAAAATAAGTATATCAAGACGAAAAATTATTACAAATGCATGTGCTGGGTTCTGTTTGTCATGCTTTTGATTACTAAAGAATCTTGGTCAGCATTTGAAGTTACATTTTTCAGTTTTCTTTTTCTTCAGGCGCCAAGCCCATCTTTGTGTCCTGGCTTCAAATTGTGATGAGCCCATGTACGTGAAGCTAGTTGAAGCACTCTGTGCAGAACACCAGATCAACCTGATAAAGGTGAGTGTCTGAAATTCAGACACAAGTCTGGAATGGTTACTGTGCTAACAATACAAGCTGCTCATTTCATATGAAGAGCTGAACCTTGGAACACTGTGCTGATTCTGAAAGCATCAGTGACTTTTCAGTTCTGTGTAGATCTCGTATGAGCAACACTAAAACCACAGACATTAAAATGGCTAAGGATGTTTATCATGTATCTTATAAAATTTAAGTGAGCTTTTGTCCTGTATACTGAGATACAGAACTCATTAGTCAGTGGTCATGGAGTGTCAGAAGAGTCTTAAACGTGACTTTATGTTGAAATTAGAAGACATAGGAGCTGTACAGTGATGAGACTTTGGCTCCCTCTACTGATACTTGTGAGGAAAGCAGCCATACGTTACCCAATATTTCTGAGAGTACAGCAGCTTTCTTACTGAACTCAGTTATGTTTGAAATTACCAGTTCTAATGCGATGCAATATTTTACACAGGTTGATGACAACAAAAAGCTGGGCGAATGGGTAGGACTCTGCAAGATCGACAGAGAAGGAAAGCCTCGCAAAGTAGTGGGCTGCAGCTGTGTGGTGGTTAAAGTAAGATCATGCTTATTTCTTCTGCAAGTGAGCAGTAAATATAAGGATGCTTTTGTGGCCTCTTGCCAAAAGGAAAACTAAGGAAAACATACAAGAAGAGAATCTTAAGAGTAAAATCCAGTTAATAATGTCTGCTCAACTTGAAAGTGTTTTGCAGAGTGTATTTTAAAATAATGCTGGTAAAGTAAAGCCACAGTACGAGCCTTGAAGACTTTGTTGTCTTTGAGGTCCCAACAGATGGCTACATCTTCACCATAGTCAATAATGACTTATGCATGTATTTACATACTTATTGTTACTGTTTCACATTCTGATTTTATTTGGCTTCCTTTAAGCAGAAACAAAAAGCCTGTATGGATCTGTACAAATGGTTATGCTTAGATAAAGTGGAGTAGTCCTTGAATAAGGAAGGGAAAGCAGCTGGTAGATGTGATTTCTCTTGAGATTACTTTTTCGGAAGGGTGTATTTGGGGAGTGTCTTGAGAAACACTGTCAGAATCAGTTGTCCTGTTGTCCTTTTAAAAGTAGGATAGGTATTCTAGAATGCGTCTGTATATTAATAATGGGTTATTCTGTGTTACAGGACTATGGCAAGGAATCTCAGGCCAAAGATGTCATCGAAGAGTACTTCAAGTGCAAGAAATGAAAAATAAATTTTGAGCCTGATCAGTGTGTGTCTTTAATGTGTCTGGAATAATTCTTTGGATTGTAAAGGATAACATGAGGTTTAAGGACTTTACAAGTCTTGGAATAGTTCTTAAATATTTTAACTGTTCCTGAAAAGATGGTGGGAATCCCTGCAATTCCTATTTCATGTTTCTTCCTTTACTATTCATAACATAAAGGTTAGGGAACTTCACACAGCTTCTGAATTGTGTAAGTGCTAATAGTTGATTATGATCTTTGCTTGCACCTGGTCTGGCAATGCTTAGGCCTCTACTTCTACAGGGGTTCCAGAGTAATGTTGGTAGGAAAGTCTGAAGTTACTGCTACATCTGTGATGAAAATTTGGCTCCCTCTACTGAAACAAGTGAGGAGAACTGCCTTAATTGTTACCCAAATCTTCTGAGATGTTGCAGGAATTCTTTAAATACACCTTAATTTATTCAGGAGACTAACTTGGCACTAGGTGTATTTTCTTTCCCTCAGTTCTGAAGCAAATAGTAGGTGGAATTACTTCTGTGTTAGTAGTATTGTTATGTACTTGTGACTGTGCAGGAATTCTTGGTGATCAAGGTAGCCAGATGAAGATCACTGCTCAAACAAAGCAGTACTTAACTGACTTCTCCAGTGGCTTGGTTTCACTGACCAGTGGTAAGGTACAGAACTCATTTGTCAATTTTCTGCTTTTTAGAGGCAGGATTGGAGCAGGTTTAAGATCACCTGTCTCCTGCATGTTTTGCATGTCTTGCATTTTCTGCAAGTAGAGCAGTTCTTCAGTGGGCTCAAGGATTTGCTCCATTACATTGGTGAGTAGGGCATGACTATAGTGATGATGTGGGGCTGGGCATCTGTACAAATGAGGAGGCTGGAATGCATATCTAATTCTCAGGCTCTTAAATTTTCATTATTGCTTGTAACCCCTTTGTCTTCATATCCCCCCAGCCATTTGTGTAGTAAAGAGGCCGGCATCTCTAGATGTTGGGCACAGCAAGCAGATCGACTTCCCTGCAGCTCTCACAAAATCTCATAAGGTTTATCTTGGGTGGTACTTTTTATTTTTTTATTTTTTTGCCATGACACTCTTGGACAACTTCCCAGTAGCTAGATCTGGGTGGCTTGATTTCTGAGAGCTTTTGGTGGTTGCCTGTCAGATGTTCTTACGTGTTCCAAAACTGGTTAAAAGCAAGAACCATGTTTATTGCTTAATTTAGGTACTTTCACTCTGGTCTGCAACTTCGCAGTAAAGGTGTTAAACACAACTTCATAACACTTACATGAATGTCAGTCATGTTGCAAGTAGAGGTACAAATTAGGTAAATCAGTTACAAGCTACAATTGGTATTAACAAATTATGAATATTACCAATTACTAGTCTGATCTTTTTGCATATAATTGAAATTACAGAAATTCTGTTTTAGGTAAGTTTCTGCCTCAGCTGCAGATCTCATTGGATTACTAAAGGCTTCTAAACAATATAATTTGTATGAATATGCCTTTTAAAATGGAGTTGAAGGACTATGCGAAACGTTGGTTTGGCTAATAAGCTTTGAGTATATCACTTGTATATAGGCACATAGCAAAGTAGAATTCCTTTTGTCTTAAGGGACTGCATCTTCCATGGATTTGGGTTTGTTTTTGAAAATGCATAAAATACTTAGGCATTCTTGTCCTTAGCATTTTTATAATGTTCCCAGCTACATGCTAAAGAAAACTATATGAGACAGTAGTGCTGGTGGCAGTCTGGTTATATTTATGGTTTACTTTGCCTTGGTCCTGCGCTCCATCATAGTTAAATCCACAGTAGGAATCCCAAACTGGAGCTCGGTATCTGGGTTCGGTGGCCTGTGTGCTGCAGAGGTTGAAAGTCGTTGCTTCTGTACCGGATTAAACATAGGAATAGTAAGTCCTGTACAGTCCTTACATCTTTGAACTGGGAGCAACTAATGTGCAATCTAGTTAGCTCCTCTGGGGTAGCGGGTGAAGATTGATTAACAAGATAAAATCCATGGACTTGCATGCTCAAATCTGAGAAGTCTTTGAGCCTGTGCAAGCTAACAGAACACTTTCAGATGTTTGTGTTTTGGTTTAAATGTGAAACTTTTTTAACATGACACAGGGGAATGAAGGGGAGTGATACCTAATTCAGGTAGACTTTGCCCTAGACTACAAAGGGAGTTTAAACAAGTCATGTACAAATATTTACCATCTGTACATACACAATCACATGAGGTTCCTCTAACCTGCTTAAGGTTTTGGAGCTTTTTGGTAAAATTGGGGTTGTTTCAGCATGGGCAAATGATAGATGCTAACATTTATCTGGTTATGTTAAATTTCCCTTCTGAGTGAAACTTAAATGCACTGGAGGCCAACTCAGCACTAAATTCCTGTTTGTACAACTTTTCTTAAAAATCAATGGTACCTTTTGATGTGGAGCACATGTACGAATCCACACTGAAGCTTTGGATGGGACTATTTTGTAATTTGGTTTTAGAGGAAAAAAGTGGAAGGATAGCACTGGGAGAAGAAAGAGGAAGTGTCCAGGTGAATTGTAATGCTGAAGTGATTGATCTCGAACCATCTCTGAGATAAGTTAAATAAAGGTGATAACCTTTTCCTTTAATAAAATTATGTAGAAGTTGTCTGAATGTTACTTAATTACCTTCATACACTCAGGATGTGGAAGTCTGTGTTGTATAATACCTGAAGTTTTTCTCCTAGTTTTTCCCCCAACATCTCTTACAGAGAAAAATAATTCCAAGTAATATGCTAGGTGGCAGTATCATCACTGAATTTTCTGTCTTGGTGTTACAAAAGCATCTCATCTCAGTGGTACTGCATTTCAGGAACAAAACCCTAGTCAGAGCTAAGGCCTATGTGCAAAAAGCATCTATCTATAATGACAGGTGACTTACAGCAGTGTGATATTTTTTAAATCTGGGTCGTATTTGTGAAGGAGGAAGCCAGGAAAGCACTGTGAAGGTGTGAAGTACAGATACCTGGATAGTACTAGCAAGAACATCCTATGGGGGATTCAAAATAAAAATATCTTGTGACCAGGAAACCCCATTTTGTTTTGGAGCCATCTGCACATCGTCCTGGCCAGTACTGGTTCTGTGTCCTGTACGTGTCTCTTTGTCTTAGATAACAAAAGCTTGAGTGTCTGAACACCCATCCCATGCCCTGCATTTGCACAGCTCCTGCTGTTGATGGAGTTGTGACTTTGGTTCTTGTTGGGGGGTCAATTACACCTGCAATCCACGCTTTCCCATGGCAATGCCCTGCTTTGCTCTTTCAGTCCCTTAGGAGTCAGGCATAATGGCAGTGATCTTTTGCGGCATGCAAGTTTGGTTAGGGAGGAAGGTAGGTGTCCTCATAATGTAGTGGGAACCCGTGCCCTCCCTGGGAGGGTTTTCTTATCAGGACAGTTCATTCGCATCAAGAGCTCCCAGTGTTATATGCCGGTGAGTTTAACAGTGGCTTAAATGTCACGGAGATCGGGCGGATGGATGGACAGACAGGGTTTGTCAGCAGCAAGTCGCTGCTGCGCACCCACATCTGAGGGCTCCACCCTTTGGACAGTGTTTATTCTGCCTGCTCTGCCAAGGGAAAAGTACATATGCCAATCTTAATAATGCTGAAAGTATGTTATGGCTGGGGAGCATTAATCCCACACACAGAAAAATATATTTGGTATTAGAACACACTATCCTTAACACTTTCTGTTACAAACAAGCGCAAAGCACAACATTTTCTGTTTAATGTTCTTAATTTTGAATTGCCTACACCATCTTGGTTCTGTTTGTTGTACTGTAGGACTTGCATACCCCAGCTGTCTGCCGCTGCCCCTGTTGTGTCTGCTGTGCTAAGTTTGGTGCAGACAACGTGCTTCACTTTCTGAAGACCTTACCAAGATCTCCCATCCAGTGCTGAAAAGGATCTCTGAGCATAGATCCGTTTGTCATTTTTGCCCTCTACGCTGGAAAGGATGTGTTTGGGCTTTGAAACCTCAGGAGGATTTTAAACTTTGTGTTTGGCCATTGAACCAGATACTGGGTGTTGGACAAACGCAGAACTGTGGCTTGATTTATGTAGCCTGAAGAAAAACAAGAAATGGCAAATTTTCTCAAGGGTTATAGGCAATTAGTTTTAGACAGTTAAGTAAAGACAGTTAATTTTAGACAGTTTTTTCCCCCAGCCATTGGTCAGCAAGCAAATGTCATTTTTTCATGCATTGGCATTATTTTTGAGTGAAGGTCCACCAGTGGGATAACCTAAATCCACGCTGATTGCTGCACATAGCTGCTGGAATCGATAGTATAATTTTATGGAAGTAAAACATGACTTTTGAACTTTCAGGCATTGGTAACTGTCCTTCCTCCTTTCAATCCCCAAAGTGTCTGGGTCATGTAATATTATACGAACTGGTGAGAACTAATTTGAGAGTAACCTTGACTTACAGGAGAATTTCCCCTGCTCTTCCAGTTCAAAAGCAATTATGGAGACTTTAGAGTATTTAAGCAGAAGTATTTAAAATATTTTCGCTGGGACTTGTGCCACCAGTACAGTATTACATATGTTTTCTATAAGAAAAATAATCACATTTTCCAAAAAATTACAAATTGATATAATTTTCTTTGTACCTGATTAGTTTATTAAAAAGAAATCCTGATATTTCATATTGCTGAAAGATTACTACGTACAAAGCAGAGTTATACAAAAATATCGATAAGTGGAAAATATTTATGTATTAATCAACCTAGATTTTGTTTTGCTTAAGTGATTGGAAGTTATTTTTAAACTCTTAGTAGGTTTCTAGCTCGGTAAATATCAGGACTCTCTTCATCTTTGCTGTAGCCTTATTGAAGTTATTGTCATAAGTTTTACTGTTTGAAGCACAACAGTAGACTACTTTATACCTTAATACTCTTGTAAAAATACCAATGAATAGGTGGTCAGATATTCTTTTCTAAAAGCAATGAAGTAATAGGCATTTAGGCCGGTGTCTGGTATGCGAAGTTCCTGCCCTGTAAAATTTTACAATCAAGTTATGAAACTGAAAAAATATATTTTACGCTGACATGCAGACAAATGTTTATTAAAGCAAATTTCCTGATTTCTTGGTCCAAAAGGTTATAATTCCAGTATGCCTCTTTTTTTTTTTTTTTTTTTTTTTTTTTTTTTTTTTTTCATTCCCTGTTCAAATGGTTCTAAGATACTTTCCACAGTGAAAGTCTTCAAATTCTTGGTAAAAATAAACTTTGTATTTTGAGGACAGAGTTGAAAAAAGCCATGCCCCCTAAATAACCTTTTATATTGATTGTACTGTTAGCAGCCAGTGTGTTGGATAACATAATGCAGATACTTAGGACAGGTTTAGGAAGCAAATGGGGGAAAAATACTGAAATGTTTCTAATTGTAAGAGTATGTGTTTAAGGGAATGGAGGTCATGCGTTGTAGAACTCATCCACAAAAAATGAAACACCCTCAGATACCATATATAAAAGGTGTTTGTATATCAATACAAGATATGGTAAATATATATATATATATTTCCTTCCACCCATTTGAGTGGACAATATTCAAGTAACATTCTTCAGCATTGCTTCTTTCAGGGTAGAAAAATACGTTTGTCAGCACACATATAAGATACTTTCATGTGCATGGAATTTAACAAGCTGCTATACTTTATGACACATATAAATTCAATTCCCATTTCTGCAGTGACTGACTCTTACCCTTCCATTTCATGTGTATGTTTTATATCCAAATGAAAAACTCAGATTAATCTTTTTCCTCATGGCTATCTAACCATCTGTTTCAAACTCATCATGACACCTTTTAATATTGCCTCTTAAGACTAGCATATCTTGATCCTTTTTTGATCATTGCAAACAGTAGTGTCATTTTTCTGGTCTTCAAGCCTATGCGATGCCATCTGTATTTCAGCTTTGCCATAATTCTTCACATTCCTGACTCCTTGTTTGTAGTTTAACATACAATTTCTCTCACCACCTTGGAGCAATCTCCCTCTCTCTGTGTATCTCCAGGTGGGCCTTCTTGATGTGAACCATGGCATGAACCCATTCCTGTATGATGCATAAGGTGCTCATCTTGCATTTGTCAGAACCTTTTCTGATACAGGCTTACTTCATTTATTTGTTGCTTAGACTGCAAATCAATTGTTGGAATGCTGTTCAATAAACTGTCTATAAATAAATACTTTTTTTCATATGCTCAGCATCACATTTGTGACAATCTCATTTTAAGTGCCTGCAAGGTTACTTTGCTATTCTTTCCCAGGTTTTCACAAAAGGTTTCAGTTTTCATGATGTCAATATAGAAGGATGACAAGGGCTAAACCTCTTCAGAAATGGGGAGTACTAAAGAATTCATATTCTTTGGTGAATTGGTCTGCCTCAATCTGTTCTCCTAGACTATTTAAGGATAGAGATGGATTTGTTAACTGCTTGTGTAGCGACTCAAAAAGGATTTGTATATGATCATGGAGGAGTTTTGCACTGGGGAGATGTATCCTGAGCAGGTGTGTTCCTGTTGGAAACATCCAGGCCCAACCGTTCATCTTCTTTTCTTTGGCATATGCTCCCTGCCTCCATGAAGGAAGGTGCACCTTCCTACTTACAGCTCAGGATCCCATGTGCCCCCACAATGCCAGCATCTGCAGGCAAGCTGTTCGCAACCTGCAGCCTCTTCATAAGGCACCTTTTGGAGAGGAGGCAAGCAGCACACTGGTAATAGCTGTTCTTTCAGAGTAATATAGACAGAGACAAAAGCGGTATTTCCTTCTGTTCCACTTAAATGTATGTATCTCTTCTCTCTGGAAAAAAAAAAAAAAAAAAAAAAAAAAAAAAAAAAAAAAAGAGTCCTGCATGGCCACACATACTGCAACAATTGAAAACAATTCCTCAGCAAATTCATAAGAAGGCTGAAGCAATATGAAGGAACATTTTGTTCTGAAGTGAGTTGGCTTTTTTAGCTTGTGATTACATGCTAGTTGCACAATTCTGATCTCTTTTGTTGTTACTAGTTCATTGCATCAGTTACATTTGCACTAGCTAATGCATCTGTCCTGGGAAACTTAAATGTTTTTATCTTTTGAACTAATAAAACCTGGGCAACAGAATGTAGAGGTTGTCACATTATCCTGATTGTCCTTTAATTTTTAGTTAAGAGAAATTATCTCTGAATCTCAATAACAGTTCAGGCCTAATGTTATTGTTTGAGGCTGCCAAAAATGTGCAAGTTTGTTTTTAAATGGAGCATCTAATTGAAACTTGGATTTATATCAGCAGTCTGAACAACTGTCACCCCTTACTTTCCAGCTTTCAGCTGGTAGCAAAAGGGGGTAAAAGATTTTCTCAACTAGTAAGCAAATTAGTCCTCCACAGGCTGCTTTATATGTATATATATTTATACATAAATAGTAAAAAAATAAAAAAGCCACCTATGGTTTTGCGGTTAAAAATGGTGATGTAGGTTTGACCTCTGCCGTTGAGCTCCTATGCAGAGGTAAGGGTGCCGCAGCTTGCGGCACCCTTGTTCTGTGGAACTGCCAGGCATTCACAACTATTGAAACCTTGCTTTAAGCATAGAAAATTACTTTATTTCTGAAAAATAAAGCATTCAGGAGTCTCAGATGAATGAAGCTGGAGACAGTTTGAGCTATCAGTTACTGTGGTACTGAGGCAAACCAGTGTGCGCATGGTGCCACCACGACCAACTTGGGCGAGTGAAATACTTAACACGGACAGCATCGGTTGGGTTGCTACTTATTTATTTATTTATCTTTGTAAATGGTCACCTCTGGGTGCTTAACCTAGCACCGTTCTGGAGCTGCAGCCTGTGAGGCCCAGAGGTCGAAGGCCTCCCCCGCGGCCTCCCGCCGCGCCCGCCCGCCATGGCGGCGCGGCGCTGTCCGGCTGCGCCACAAGATGGCGGCAGTGCTGCGGGCACGGGGCGGCTCGGCCCGGCAGCGGCCTGGAATAGGAGCAGGTGCTGCGGCCGTCCCGTCGAGCTGCCTACATAGGAAACAAATGGGAGACTGAAACTCTTTAACGCCTTTGAATGCTGTCGGTTTTTATGCATATTTTCCAGCATTGTAGCCTTGTAAAATCCAAATGAGTCAGATGTTTCGACTTTCACGGCGTGTAGAAATGTGTTTGCATAAACCGAAGGACTTTGTTGTACAGCTGTGACTCTAATCTGTTTTTCTCGGAGCTGTAATGCACAGAGCAAGCAGTATTGTCTGCTTGCTCGCTTTCACAGAGACATCTTACTTAATGAATTAGCCAGAAAATTTTCAGAAGTTTTGGGGATATGTTTGAGTAGTCAACTGTTTATAAATTTGCTTTGTACATTGGCTAGCCAAGAAGCACTGTATGAGACTAGAAAACACCAGTGTCAAATGAAGCATTTAACAGATTACACAGACTTAAGAGCCAGGATAGGTGAAAGCATTTTTTTTTTTTTTTTTTTTTTCCTCTTCCTCAAGTGTCTGATGTATTACAGCGTTCAAAGCATTTCAGTATGCTTATATTGTATTCACACATATGCAATGTATTTGAAACATTCCTACCAAGGAGATTGTGGTAAAAACTGTAACATGCAGCTTGCTGGGTTTCATTGTAAAGTAATATAATCTCCACATGTGCGAAGGCCAATGCAATATTTTATTTTTTTGCTTACCCCAGGGAATGTGATATTAAATTTATCAGCTGAAGTACCTGAATGAGAACTCATAAATATTTTTTGAGGTGCATCAATGGTGTACATGGGGAGGGAGAAGACATGCGGCTTTGGGTGAGGAGGAAGTAGTTCATACTTCTCATTCTCTGCTGTCACATAACAGCTATGCATTGGCCTTCATATGGAGTTCTGCTAAATTTTCTCAGTGATTGAAAACAAGTTTTAAATTGGGGAAAAATTGTTAGTCACTGATTTTTATTGATAATTGAGATGTTCATGGTGCATACTCACCGTGCATACTCAGCTCTGTCTGTCTTGGAAGTAGAGGGGAGAGCTTCTCAAAAGAGAGGAATGCTTCTGAAAACATTTCAGAAGCATGGGAGAGACTGTTGAACTGTACTTTTTATCCAACGCACTGTAATTGTAGACAACCTAGCTGAGTGTAGTACTGTAAATCTAGGAGTCTGTGAACTCCATTAATGGAGTTATCTTCAAGGGTTTAAGCATGTATCTCTGCATAGTATTATCCCACGTTGTGTTAGTCTAGTCACTTGTCTGGACTTATTTTGGGTGTCTCCAAAACAACTTTGTGGTTATTTAGAATAATCCAAGCCATGCTGAGTTAGCAGCTCTTTTGTCATCATTGGCTCAATGTTCAACTGCAGCCAAAATTACCCAAATCAGGAGGGTACTGAGAAGAGACATTATTTTGCCAATGTAGAAAATCTGTGTACACCCACATTTTGAGTGCTGCGGGTAGTTGATCTCTACACTTTGAGAAAAGTGTAATAAAGACAGAAAAAAAAACAAACAAACCAAAAAGCTATGGACAGGGGCATCTAAAGTTATTAAGGGGATGTAACAGCAGGCGTATGCTCTCACTTCAGTTTAGAGAGTAAGGTTGAACAGGGTTGGGGTTGATTTACTAAATCAAGAAGGCAGTGCAGAAGATGAGTGCTATATTTATGTGCCAGGTCCTATACTACCATTTTGGGGATGTGTATTGAAACTGATAGGAGACAATTTAAAATGGGTTTTAAAAAGTGTCTTTCTTCAAAGCATTTAATAAACTTATGCAACTTACTGTTGCAAGAAAGTATGAAGTCAACACATATCAAGAAACTCAAAATGTATTAGACAAATTAATGGATAAACGGTGCAAATCCGATACTTTTGGGAATAGGTAGGGATGTTACTGATGATGTCTCTAATCTAATAGCAGGATGCAGGAGGAGTATGAAGACTAGACCTCAGATAGTCTCGTTCTATCTGCTTTCCCTGAGCAACTTCTGCAACAACCACTGTGTGAGACAAAATGGGGCAAGTGGGTCATTGGTCTCATCCTGTGGGGCATTCCTGATAGGAAAGGATATGGCAGACATGCTCCCAGGAATGCTAAAGGAACCCAGATAGGTGCCCAAAGTCTCTTGTTCCATCATCAGAGCCATCAAAAGATACAAAAAGAATCAATAGCGCTTCCAGAGAACAAGCAAAGAGGGGTGGCTACTTCAGTCCTCTGGAAGTCAAGAAGTTTGGGTGGCTAGAATGTTTCTACTACACTTTTTCAGGAACCTGCTTAATTAGCATCTGGCTCAAAAATTAAGACTAACAGGGGCTGTAGGTTGTTCAGTGTAGTAGTCACTGAAGTGAAGGAAGCAATAAGCCCTTTTACTGTTACCTGAGAAGACTAGAACTGAGAACATACCTAATCCTGTTCGCTTTCTACATGTGTGTAGGTGATCACATTAAAATGCTTTTAAGCTTTTTGCCTGCAGAAGTTGCTCAGGTCTTGCAGTGGACTTTGCCATCTTGGGAATTACATTACTGTGGTGCACTTCACTTGCAACCACTTGTCAATCCAGCTCAGAAACTGAAGTTGCTGCAGGACTGAATTTGGCACATGCTGTCTGTTGCCCTGCAAGTATATTGCCTTTGTGCAACAGGATGGGCTGTTTCCAAAAGGAGCTGTAAGACATTTCTCCTGCTGTTCTATAGGATCTCTAACGACATAGGCCTGCCTATATTAGACAGTAGCTCATCTCTCCCCACAGTATTTCAGCCATCAGAAAAGGTGAGCTGGCACTTTTTTGGTGTAATAGTTAGGGAGCTCTTGGCACTTCAGAAGGCATTTCTCCCTTTGATCTAAAATAGTCCATGCACATTGACTTAGCTGGCATACTGCAAAGTTCACCCGTTCTCTTAAGTTTTTCTGAGAGGAACAGAATTGTGAAGGTGGTGAAAGGGTGAGTGGGGGCAAGGATTTTTTTTTTTTTTTTTTTTTTTTTTTCTTTCACTTAGCTGTTGTTGGCTTGCGATCTGAGGAGTGAAGTTAAATTTGTAATTTGTAAGGACTCTATTTTGAAATATTTGCCAGTTACTCCAGATAATAAAATAGGAAATTTTGCCCAGAGGAGAAGAAATGAAAATAAATAAATATGGATCCTTTTCACCTAATTTACGATCTGCAAATATGGTTCCTCCTCAACCTGCATGATTAACTCTCTTCAGTCAAGAGCGACCATCTTGATTACATCTTCTAACAATAAAAAGCCATGAAAGCATTTGTTTCATAAGAGAAAAGAAATCCAACAATATCAGATGACTACAGTATAGACTGTTTTGCCATTTGTACTGTGTTTTTAATGATTTTACAGCCAATATATTAATCATAATACCTCATCTTTAACATCACTGTCAAATTTAGTATAGACAGTTTAATGGAAATTGCCCTTACTCATACCAACTGTGAACACAATGAAGCTGGTAAGCTGTTTTGTATGGGCAGCCTATAAGCTGATACTATTTTTTCCAACAGATGCTTGTTATGTTATAGCTGCTTTGTTTTTTGACCATGTGGTGTATCAGGAAGGATTACAAAGGTTTGTTTGTTTAAAATGTTGCATTTGATTAACATTTTTGAAGCTCTGTATTCTACTTTTAGAAATACTTTATGGTTTAAGTGCTTGTAGAAGATGTTTAATTCCCAAAGGAAAGGGTGCAGCAGTTCTGTGTTAAGTTCTCTGTTCAAACTTATTATCCCAGCCTCAGAAATGTGTTTTCACTAAGCGAAGAGCATGATAAGCTGAAGAAGAGGGTGTGTAGTTTAGGCATTTGGCAGTGCTTCTGCCGGAGCTGCTGTGCTGGGGTAGTGGTGGAGGTTCATGAAGTGAGGTGTTCTTTCGCGTCTATCATGTCTCAGCTACTTTACAATCTCTGGAGGGTCCCAGGCAGAGTTTCTATGACCTGTGCCTTGGTGTTCACCAGATAGTACGTGTGCTGCAGATGTTTTAGGCTGATCACCTGAAGTTTGTGATAACTACAACACATGGTACATTTCGGATGATCTCAATAGTAAGTCTAGTATCTTATTTCTGAGGCATTTTTGTTGCATGAAGCAATAAATTCAATTCTGTCATCATTAGGCAGGTGTTTATATGTACTGCAAGACTTTAATCTCTCTCCAGGGAACAAAATACTTTAGGGGCCCATTCTACTACTTGGCGTTTGCTTTCCATCTCTGGCATGTTTCTGTTTCTCTCCATGCCAGGAGAGCAAGCATGGTTATGATGCTGGCCTTGGATTGTTTCCCAGTTCTACCAGTGATTACTGTGAAACCTAGAGCAAATCTGACCTTCAGCTCACCAACCTCAGACTGAAGGTAACATGGCTTTTTTTCTGCTGTGTGTTACATCTATTTTGCCTGGAAACACTTCAGGTCATAGGCTGCTTTGGGTTAAGTATGTGTGTCATGGATCCTGGTCCTGGATGGGCCTCTACACAAAGCCATGGTCTACCAGCAATAATGGAAGAGCAGTTTAGCCTATGGAATACTTGGTGAAGTGTCCCCCAAAATACAAATGACTTGCTGGTATTCTGTATTTTGATGGTCATGTGATGTGCCATCTAGAGACAGATTTTTGTGGCATGACTGCTGTAATATTTGGGCTTGGAGACTGTCAGTATGTACTGACATTATTTTCCTAAAACAGTTTTGTGCAGATGGTGAGTTGATTTATAACTGGATCGTGAATTAATTTTGTTCAGACCTACCCAATTCTCATCCATGCAATGTCTCCGTAGTTCGTGTAGGAAGTCGCAGTGGTCCCTTGTGCACTCCATCTTCTGAGGGACTGACTCTTTCTGGCTGCAGTGGTTCCCCAGTCTGAAGGCAGTTTGCAGGGTCTAAGTGGGCTGGAAGACATGGAGTCCACTGTTGGCTAGTTGTTGAGCAATTGTTACTGAAATTCTGTGCTGAACCTTGGTGAAAATTTCATGGGTAGACATGAGAAAACTCATCAAACAAGGTGGAGGTGGAGGGAAACGCCTTGAAGCTGCTTTGAGTAGAGGGCTTAGAAGCCCACTAGCTCTTATCGTCAGAAAATGACCTCAGGGATGAAAAGAACAGCATTTTAAAAAGCTGAAAGATGAAAAGCATTTTTAAAGTGTTGGATCCTGGGAGAAAACTAACAAAAATTCAACGGGTTCTCGCAAGATAATTTTGGTATGCTATATAGATTTGAAACAGCCCAGCCATAAAGGCAATGTTAAAACAATTATCTCAAGGAATTGTGGTCAACTGAAAAAAATAAATAAACGTTTCCAAGTAAACTTCCCGTACTTAGAAGATAGTATGGTAGGATAACATTAAGGCAAACAGACTATGAGAAGCCCAAACAAATCCTTACAGCTTTAAACATGAGCTAATTTGTTGTATGCATTAAATCAAGACAGCAACTACCACTTGCACCGAGCAGTTAGATTAATGTTTTCTCTTAATCATATCTATAGTTAAAAAAAAATACATGAGGTTAAGATGATATTTGTTTTACTCTTGAAAACATTTACAAATTCATCATCTTATAAAATGTATTTTAGTCTAGTACTTCAGAAATCTGTGCTGATAAAAAGGTGAATTTTCTACATTGTTATTTTGCAACTTGTCGTTTGTTTATTTAAGGAAAAATACATCATAATTTCTTTTCTGAATTTCTTTTTCCCAGAGAGATGGGACAAATATAATTGTTTCCTTTCCTGAATCCAGCTCTGCCTGTATTCATACACATACAAGTATGCATGTGTAAGTATACACACTCCAAGAGGATGGAGGTAATGTACCTGCAGATATTTGTGTTATCTCTACACATGTATTTCTTGACTTTAATAATAACAATGACAGAGTTCCACACTCATTTGTACTTAAAAATCTAAAGTGCTTAAGAATTTTTAAATGTACAGTAAATTTGGGTAAATTTTATTCTAGCATATGAATGTTCACTTTACTAGCTGTTTCCTGTGTGAGGAGGTTTCTTTAACAGCGGTTTTTACTGATCTCTTTTACAAAGTTACCCAACACTCTCAGTCTCTGTATGGAGGGGTTGTTCTGACCCCTGCCCTGCTGCAGGTAGACCTGTGCAGCCAGCAATGGTGACATCCTGGGGCGGGAGAGATCTTGGTCTGTATAATGGATGCAGTCCTGAACTGGAACTGGAAAGAAATTTGCTCCTTGATGCCCAAGTAAATTCTTAGGTCTTTGCTTTTATTCTTTAGTGACTCTCTAAAGTAAAATGCTGAAGCAGACTATGGGACTTCATGCCAAAAATGGTTTTCCCTTTCTTCTGGTAAGTGGCCCGATCATTCCCCTTGTCTCTGCTTATGACTTCAAGGCTGGTTTAGCAAAGCTATGTACCTGCGAGGTATAGTTATCACCCATGTCTCTCTTTACTCTCAATGGAAAAAAAAAAAAAAAAAGTAAAAATGTGATCATTCAGTCTCATCTTAAAGTAGATATTTAAAATGGTGGGTGAACTGAAGTGCCTATGTCTCAGGAACTGTGAAGGGAGCTTCTGCTCTTCTCAAACATCTACCATGTATCTTTGGTGCACAGGCTCTTGTTATGCTGTGAACAAAGCTAGCTCAAGCCAGATCGGGATTCACCATTTAAGTAGCCCTGCTTTAATATGTTACAGAAAAATCCTCAGGTAGGTAGCCTTTAGTTTTCTTATTTCATGTGTTTCCTGCTACAGTCTGAGTAGTTGCCACTAATACTAAACACTTCAGATTTGTTGAGAATGGGGAGAATCTCTCACCCAAAAGTAAACAAAAACCTAAACCAAACCAACCATTAAACAAACAAACACACACACACACACACACACACACACACACACACAAAAAAAAAAAAAAAACAGCAGAAATTCTCACAGAGAAAGAAGTGCATTGTGCTCTGTTAGTGGACTGTATGTTGGGGAAGGCACTGGAAGCAGATCAAAGGCCGAGTCAGAGCTTAAAAACAGTGTGCACAGTACCAAATGGCCACTTTACCCTGACTACAACCACCTAAAAACTCTTCAAAGCTGCAGTTTTGCTCTTAGCAAAATTCGAATTGCGACCTATGAGACTGCAAACCCATGTGGACAGTAGGGTATGCTGAAAGTCAGTTAAACAAATCCCAGCAAGTGTGAGCACACAGCTCAACTGACCCTGCTTTTAGAGCAAGATGGAGCAAGTAGAGGTAGAAGCAAGTAGAGGTAGACGGCTGGGCCCTTCATCCTCACTGTTTTTGGTGGAAGGTGATACGCAAACTCTTAAACCTGGCTTCAAGATTCATTAGTCCTAGAAAGAGAATGATTAGTAATGAGAAGTTCTAATACAGCAGAAGATCCTTGTCACCTCTTCCACAGCACCTTCATTCAGGATGGTATATTTTAAAATAATGGTTTCCTTCCCTCTGAAATCTTGGAAAGACATACAGGATATGCCGTTTCACCCTGTTTTGTTAGAAAGAACCAGAACTGTGTGCCCACCTTTTGTACAAGACAGCTGCAATGACTTGGAGCTGAACCCTTGCTTTATGTAACATGGGCAAAACCACAAATGCATATTTCTGTAGGAAAAAAATGCACAGTACTGTTTTCACTGAATTTAGGAAACAAAATGGCCCTACAAAATGCAGAACAGATCAGATCTCAACTCTTATGATAATGTCTTCCTGTGTTTTTTTTTTTTTTTTTCTTTTTTTTTCTTTTCCTTTCAGGCTACAGTTGTAGAACAACATGTTTGGGGAACAATAATTATTTGTTATCCACCTTCAAACTGCGTAAGGCTTTCTTAACAAAGCCCGTTAAATGTCTCCAAGTTCTGCTGTGCCCTAAAAGTTGGACAAAGCTGAGTTTTGCACTGGTTTGGCACTCTAGATTGTGTTAGAGGAGAGCCAGGGAGCCAAAATGCAGGACAGAAAAAAAATAAGGCAGCTTGACAGGGATGGGTCATCTGGATGGTGGGGTCAAAATAATCCAGCAAGTGAGACACTCTAGATCAGTGCTGAGATCTGTGTTGTAGGAGGGTAGATATGGCTCTGATCTAAATGGTGAGCCCCATAAAGGAACTAATGGGGGCAGGGGAAGAGGGGGGTTTGTTGTGTGGCTGTACCTCATTCATCTGACAGCCCCGTCTAGCTGTGCTTGGCCATGCCAACCCTAAATCTCCCAGAAATTCTGGTAGAAGTGCCTATGGAATAGCTCTGCCCTTGTGTATGAGTTACCCAGTCTTAATGTGCTTCCTGATTAATTTCTTCTGGAGTGTCTCATTTGTCAGTCTTGAGGTAAACAAATTATTAGGAGCTGTATTACAGCAGTGATGTTGTACATAAAGCTTGGAGCATTACTGAATTAGCTGTGGCAGAGACACTGAAATGTAAGTAGAAAAGGAAGAAGGAAAAACAGAAAATAGTAAGATCCAAGGAGATAAAACACCCTGTACAACTGGCAGAGCTGAGGCTAGAGAAAGCAGGTCCTCTCGTACTCTGTTCACTGCCCCCAGCCCTGGGCTGCTAAGATTTTCTTAAATGTCAGAAATAGTCTTAAAAGGGTTCTTATCTTCCTAATCCTCGTGGTGTTATTTGAAATGGTTTGCCAGTGGTGTATTTACAAGGTCATATGCTCCATCATCCCTGGATAAAACTAAAGCTCCAAAAACAAATACCAAAAGTCGTTCATTCCCCTACCCATAATACCAGAACTATCTCATTTCCTTGGCTTTTGTCAGAGCAAGGGGTCAGTTCTGGACTTCAGTTTATACAATCACAACCAAGATAACTATTAAGAGCACTTGTACATATAGGAACAGTCCCTGAGTGCAACCCAGTGAAATTCACAGCGGGGCTGTTCTTTTCCTTAGAGCAGGAAATCACTCAGCTGACAGTATTATAAAACATGATTACTATTAAGTGGTTTTCCAGTAATTTTCAGTGCTCAACAGAAAACATTATCATAACTGATATACACTATTTTTTTTTTGCTTATGTGTATGTAGTGTAAATTCCATTAAAGCGCAATTACATTTACGAAAGGGATTCTGTAAAAATGACCTGGTGGTCTTTCAAATTTATTCTTTCAATAACTCCAGATCAAATTTGCCTACTTTAAGCAATTTATTTTAAAATCAGTGGTGTTGCAGATTCTGCTTGGAATCAAGTTGGGTTCTTTTTGTGGGAAAGGGACCAGTGGAACAAAAAGTCATAACAACGGCAGCCTTTAGTAAATAGCTGAATGGAAGACAGCAGTGTAAAACTGAGGCTGGGTGGACATTCAAGCCTCAACATTGGCCAGGCAGGGAGCTCCATGCTGTCCTCACATTCTTCAAAAGCGGAACAGTTTGATTATGGTTAGTATAGGAATAATAAGTGGGAATGATTGTTGTAGAAATGGTTTAGTGATGGGACTCAGTAAGTTGACAGTTGGACTTGATGATCTTGAAGGTATCTTCCAGCCTAAATTATTCTTTGATACTTTGATGTACAAGAGAGACGAGAGTCTGGCAGCCATGTCTTAGTCTCTTTCCATCTTGCTCTCCCAGGAGTCGTTGTACTTGTAGGATGTTACCAGAAGGAAAATTTCTGTTGGTTAGTCAAATGAGGAAATATATCTGGGTGATAAAGACAGACCTGAGTGAGGTGACATCCTGAAGTTTTTCTGACCGTTGTGATATTTTAAGGCTGAGAGTTTAATACACATGTTGAACGAGAGGATTTAAGCAGGTTAAATCACTAAGAAGCTTGCTTCATTGGTGGTTGTTTTCTGTTTCCTTTTACCTTGCCTTTGGAGAACTTCTGTAAGAGCAACCTGCAACCCTAAATCCCACCCCAGATTTTTTTTTGTGTTACTGTTGGCCATTGCCCAGGATCCATCAGAAGGCTGCTTCATCACACATCACTGCTGTATCACTTCAGCCCCCGCTGTTCCCCCAGCAATGCTGGAATCATTTACTGGCCATTGTGCGGCTTCCCCAGAAGTAGTAGGTCTGTCTGCATTCAAACATTTTGCAAATACAGCTTTGTCAGCTAAGAGCATGGGGAGACAAGAAAAGAAACATACCACTAATTAGATCGGCAGTTCTGGTTAATGTTCTTATACCAGGAAAAACTCTATTGAGAGGTACAACTTATGTCATTTGGGTAGCTGGTATAAACACTGCTAGCAACAATCTCCTGCCAATTTACACCACTTCTCCTCTAGGAGAGTTTGTAATGAAAACGAGGTCTGCAAATACTTCATACTACAGAGGAGGCCATATCCAGGGAGTGCTGTTATGCTGAAAGATAGGATTCAGCTTTTCTAGTCCAGAGTGGAGTCTGAAACTACTTGGAATTGGGATAAATTGGCAAGTTAACCCCCGAAGTCTCCTAATACTCTAAATGGGAGCTTGTCCTATAAAGCATGTCCCATTCAACACTTGTTGAATGTTCTCTCTGTCTGGAAGCTTCGTACCACCTGCAGAGCCTCCAGCATGTGATCCAGAGCACATAGGTGGAAGAACTTCCACCGACTCTGTAGGCAGTCTGGCCATCTGTTTTCTTCCCCTCATCTCGTTGAATGAAGGTGGTGCAAGTCCCCTGCCCTTGCCCAGCACGCTGGAGGGGCTGAGCAAGGGGAGCAGCATCTGAGTCTGGTGTACCCCTGGTGTGGGGTGAGCAGCAGCTCCATGAAATCACTGGTGGGTTGGGGATGAAGGCCTTGTCAATGGCTCATACAAACAGAAAAGTTCTGAGCAGAAATATCACCCTTCTGTCTGGTTTAGAACAACCTGAACCTTGCAGGACTCTTCAGTGCCGTCACTGTGAACTAGATGGTAATAAATGGAGTGAGGCTATGCTAGAAACCAAGCTGTGTGACCTATTTTTTTTAAAAAAAATCCAATCAAACTGGGAATAAAGTGCAGAAGAATTAAAGCACCTGGTCATAGGGGTTTCATGGCTTTAAAAGCAGGCATGAGGGAAATGTGTCTTAACATAAGCTTCATTTTGAGGGAAATGGATGGACAGTTGATCTATTAATTATAGTAAAATTAAAGGAAAGTTTTAATTCATATTTTAAACAATTCCTGGGAGTACCACTGCTATCACAGTTAATGTTTAGAATGAAAAAAAAGTGAAACCACAGTTTTAATTGTTTATCTGCTTTTGTGTGCATCTGTTTAACTCAGTTTAGACTATGAAATTACTAGACTTGTCTGGTTCACTTTCCATTATGGGCAGTGCAATGTTCTGGTTTTCATATACTATAAAAGTAGTGATGCCACAAAATTACAAGGGAAATTCTTCAGTCCCTCAGTATAGATATAGGTAAATCCAACTAAACTCTTTTCATTGCCTAGGATGAGGAATCTTAAATAAAATAAACAAGCCACTCAGCTAATAATATAAAGATCATTTTTAATGCCATATTATGAGACCATTGATGAGAATTTTCAGTTTCATACTTAAATTCAAACCTTTTCTTTAATAAAATATACAGTCATTTTCATACGGTATAATGTCTATAACCAACTGTACAAAACAGGACTGTAATCCTGTTGAGCTGCTGTAATGGCATGAACCACAAAAGCAAAACCTGAGTGGTTTATCAATGTCAACAGACTCCCAGATGGAATTACAGTCTTATGCGCACTGTTCAGTTGTATGCTATTCATTATAACATATGACAAAAATTATGCTTCTATTAAAAATACACAGATGAGAATACGTGTTGTTGAAGGGGGACTTGTTTAAAGAGCAGAAGTAATCCATCGGTGCAAAGCAGAGTCATTTTCAGTGCAGGATGTGGCCTGTTGCATAGTACCTTTTCAGGCATAGTTACAGGATGATGGGGACTTGATTCAAGCTCTGGAAAGAATACAGTGCTTCAGGCTCAGTAGCATGTTTCTGGTTATGTCTCCTCAGCTGCAATTTTCTCATGTTGTCTGCCTCAGGGAAATCTGGCCATCTCCGGAGAAAGTGTGAGCTGGAGCACGGCACTGAGAATCTATGTGAAAAAAACCATGAGAAACACCAGCCAGGGAAGTCCTTTGGGACCCATCAGAACTTTCTAACAGAGCGGTGCTACTTCTAGGATGTATTAAGAGTCATTATTTTGTAAAATTTCAAAACAAATCCAACGGCATAGATCCCAAAATTTGATTTGCTGTCTATGCAGTTGTGTTTGTCATCTTTTTAGAAAAGCCTCAGTGTAAAGAAAATCTTTTTCCTGGCTTGAAATGAAATTACAGCTGGAAAACAGAGTGATGAGAGGAACATGGAGTTCAACTGTCACATGTAAAAGTGTTTTCTGAGTTGGATCTAGTTTGGGAACCCTCAAAATATTTCAAGGAATCTTTAGTGCTTCTAATACACTCTGTGAAATAATTGAAATAGATGGACTTGCCAATATTTCCCATATTTCCATGGGTAATGGCTGGCCAGGCAGGGAGAAGGGCTAGCAGCAGCAGCAGAAGCCATGTACCCCATGGCAGTGGTTGGCCATCCAACTGAGTCATTTGGATGGTCCTGCCATCCCCCAGGACCACAGGAGGGACATCAGCTCTGTGGATGACCACAAGGGTCCAGCAGTTCACTCCAGGGAAACTGAGCCACCCAGAGATGGTCTCTGCAGTGACCAGCCTGCTTGTGTGGGTTTAGTTCCCCGGAGCAATGGGTTGCAGTAGCTGGGCAGAGTCAGCTCGACATGGAGGATAAATTCCTGTTGCTTCCAAATAGCATGGAAATTAGGTTCCTTTGCAAGACAGCGAGAGATTTTATGAGCAAAGGCTAGGAAATTGGCTCAAGCCAGGTGGAAATAATTTCATCAGGTTAGTCTTGGGTTTTCTTTGCTTTAGTAAAGCAGAGTTCGCAGATTTCGACCAGGTACCTCCTGAGAGCTTGTCCCCAAGAGTCTTTCACAAGTTTTACTCATGCAAATGTCCAAACTGAAAGCCCTCCGGGCCCCCCCCCCCCCCCGAAAAAAATAAGAATTTTTACAGGTTTTCCAGTATTATATATATATATTTATTATATATTTTAATTGTATGTTATTATATTTTTGTATTTTTTTATATTAAGTATTATATTTTGTATCTTTCATTGTATTTGTATTCAGTAATTTCATGACATATGAGTAGAAAAGTGACTCAGTACAGTAGAAACATCACCATAACACATAATAGCTGTAACACCTCACATTCTATTCTTAAAATCAAAAGGGCTGGCTTTGAACTGACTGAAGTATCAAATCCTCTTTTTGATAGCAAAATGTCTCCTCTTCATCTGCTAATGAAACCCCTTGATACCTTTCCATAACAGGCACACTTGTGGCTAATGGGGACAAGCACAAAAGCATAAAACCACAAATGAAATTTAAAATGAAATCTCAATTTGCGGAACAACATTACCTGTTTTCCAAGACAAATGCCAGAGAAGCAGCATATTTTAGAGAACTGTTATTATAATTCCGAGCTCAAGGGGGAAAAAAGGAGAATTTTAAAAGCTTTCTGCACGTATGACTTTGTTATACTCGGCAATTTTCACATGGGGACTAAAAGCAAGAATAAAACCAGGTGTGACACAGCCCCCCTGCCCCAGCTCAATGATCCCTTCCGAAATCATTTGGTCTGCCTGCAGTTGGGTGGGTAACTCTTGAGAGAGCTAGAAGTAGCAGGTGAGAGGGTTAAATAAGCTTCTTAAACAACTTCCATCCTGCCACTGCCCTGTTTTAAAATCCCTGAATTACTCACCGGCAGAACTGTTTATTTCATTATTAAAATGAGGCTGCAGAGCTCTCCCTTTTCCCACCCACGCACGATGTTCATGGAAGGAGAACTACTCCCACGTGATTACAAGGTTTGCTATTAAGTGTGAACTTCATATTTAATTGTAATTGCTAGCAAAATATAATTTAACAGCAAAGTATGCTGAATTTGTAACAAAGTACCCCTTTTATTTGAGCAGGAATATGGATGCTGCCCAAATGTATCCGCATGGTTCCAATTAAGGGGAGGAATGTTTAATGTAAAACTCAACTTGATGAAAATAACTGAAGTTTCTGACAAACCAATAAATTGGAGTCTAGAAAGCTCTGCGTATACAGTACAGTCAGGGAGGGGCAACACCCGCTGGGTCATCAATTTTGGTGAAGTCTTCCTGTTCGTTTATACTAAAATAATACTATGTAGGTAATTCAATTTCTCTCCAGCTATAAACATAGAGTGGAATGCTGTATGCAGATCTGGCTGAGGATGGGGGGGGAGGGGCGGGGGGGGGGGGCTCACTCGTTAGCCCCTGTGCAATTTCCAGGCCGAAACTGTGAGAAACTAAAATGAGAGGTGCTTTTTCTTTGTTTCCTTTTAAAATTATTTTTATTTATTTATTTATGTTTCTATTTAGATGCTAGCACATCAATAGCAGTGAAGAGGTCCCACCAAATACACACTCAGAAGGCTTGAGTGTTGGTTGGAGAAGATCTGCTCATGCAGCTAGCTTTCTGTAGGATCTCCCCAGGATTGGGGCAGGCTATGGGAGACTTCCAGCCAGCAAGGTCTGCTCCTCCCAGTCTTCTGCTGACATCAGGTCCAACCTTGAGGTTGTGTTTAAGCTCATGGTAGTGCTGGGATCAAACTGTAGCCTTAGATACAGCTATATAAAAATGGATGCACCCCATTAACTTCAGAGCATGGCTATTTATTTAACACGGTTTTGGTATTTTTTTTTCCCCACTGGAATTGCTGAATTATAAATGTAAAGGTGTGGTGGTTAATCAGTCACATACATGACAGAGGAAACCTGTGGTGGACTTACTGTTCTGGCAGCCTGAATGCTGCTTGTAAAACACAGCCCTTCTTGGGAGACGTGCCTTCAGGAGCAGGGAGGCTCAGGGCTGTGAAAGCAGCATGAATCCCAGGGAAACCAGAGCTGGGGGATATGGGCCCCATCTTCCCGATGGGAGCTGTGGCATATGGTAAATGAAGTAGTTGCTCAGTTCATCTTCCTCACGAAGCTGGGAGGATAGGCCTAGGGGAGGTGAGACCTTGGGGAGTTCAAAACAACCTTGGGGAGTGTAAAAGGCAATAAAGTATTTACCTTTTCACTTACCAACCTGCCATGGCCTACCTACACCTCTTTATTTCTCATTGCATAATTTCCCTTACACACTCATTTTCTTTTGCTCTGCCTTACCTGCTGGAAGTGTGGTTCTCCCCTGTGCTGCTTTCAGTAGCTACCACAGCAGCGCCAGGCCCCAGCCGGTCCACCACATGCTCTGGTGCTCACCAACCACCACGACAAACAGCTTTGAAAGACAAAAGAGGAGCTGGCTAATTATATTGCCTTTTCCTCCCTTCTGGTGGAGAAATCCACTTATGCTTTAAATGCAGCAGCCCAGGTTATTCCTCCCCTCCCCAAGCCAATGTGAGAGAAGACTTTAAAACAGGACTGTAAGTGTCCATGTTTGCTAGAAATATTTGGCTTCTGGGTCCTGTGACCAGAGCAAATTATTCACTTGAGCACAACATTTTATGTCCCATTGCGGGAAATAAAATCTATGCAAGGTTGAGGACATCGTTGGGTAGCTGAACTTGGAGGGCTGGCTTGTAGTTATTGTTAGCTGCCTTATGCTCTTTCCTTCAATTTTCTGCCTGCTCTCTTGATGCAACTCCATTACAGTCAGCATTTCAGTGTCCTGTTTAAGGGTGAAAGTGTTATTTTTGCCATTTTTTCCTGTAACTTTACAAATTCAAAATGCGCTCTCTCAGGTAATTTTGAAATATGGTGACAGAAATATGAGCTGAATAATCAGCAGTGACTCAGAGGATCTAATATGTATTTTAAGCTATCAGGATATATTGTTCTATTTTCCCAGAAGCTTAATAATGAATAACCATAAACCTGGCATGCTTATATTAATCTCTGTAGGATATTACAGTTTGCACTCGAGACCTGAAGAATTTTTTCAATGACAGCACCGGTTGGTTTGTGCCTTTACCATTTCTTCTAACCCAGACAGGTCAGTCCATAAAACAGATGGTATTTCTTACTGCCCAGAGACAGCAGGTAGAAGATAATGCAGGGAGATAAAAGGCCATATTGTTGAAATACTGTCAACAAGTTAGGTGTACTTAAGATATGACACTTTGAAAGACACTTTTTGTTAGTATTCTAGAACTTTAAATTGACTATTCAATAGACTATTAAATTGTAATTAATAGTTTGACGTTTCTGTGCTCTCTTTATCTCATGAGTCTAAACTTTACAGGGTGCTAGATAATCTCTTTTTAGGCCCCCTTTTCCCATGAATGTTTAGAACTGATGATCTTAAAAGGTCCCTTCCAACCTGGGCTGTTCTATCATTCTATGATCCTAAACTTATGCAACTGGGCAAAATGTAGCTTGATAACCAGAAGCAAACTAAAAAAATCAGCATTTGGTCTTAACACACATCTGTAGAGGTACTGGAGGGGAATGGTTCTGTCTGGGACTTGTATTTATAGGTGTCCCCCATCATAGGTACCTGTTACCTGGCTGCAGGAGCTGCTGACAATAGAAAGTGCAAGGACAGAAGATCCTGTGAGATTGTGTGGTTCAAAGCCCACCTCAAAAAGTCACCGGCCATATCCTTTCATCCAGTGATATGCTGGAAATAGGTCCCTGTGCTGTGAGTATTTGCTTGCTTTGGAGGAGCTTCGTATCAGCTGTAGCTGCATTGCTTCTCTGGCTGCCAGACCAGCTAATACCTTGGTAATGCAGTCATGCATCTTGTTCTGCAGCTAAGTTTGTATTTGTATGTCCTCTTTACTCCCTGATATTGAAGATTAAACATATCTCTTTTGCTTTTCTAAAGCCTTTATATAAATCTTCCATGTCAGTGCACACAAGAGCAAATTCTGCTCTGCTGTCTGTGTGGCTGCTCCCCAGTACAGTTCTGCTTCTAAAGATATGCGTGGCATTCGTGGACCTGGTGCTGCTGCAAGCAGGCCGAGGACAGATGTTAGCTGAAGTGAATCTAGTGCTTAAAATGTCAGTAGATTTTGTACTCTTAAAAGTGATGGACTAATGCTCTTTGGCTTGCAGCTGGAAGAATGTCAGTTTCTCCAAGCAGTTTTGCCAAACTTAGTCTTGGCCCATATTCCTTCTGCTGTAGAGGCTTCAGACAGACTAGACAAAATACTGCAGAACATCCATTTGGGAATAATTTTGCCCTGGGATGATGACCCAAACAATAAGTCTTCCTTACTTTTAGTTTTTATCATTCATTTTTCTCTAGTGCTAGTATCTGCTGGTCATGGGGAGAATTTTGTGACCTGTGGACCAAGATGACATTGGCAGACCTGTAGTCTTGTTTTGTCAGCGGTGAAAAGTCAGAGCAGCTGAAAGATAGACCTGCAGAGGACAGTTTGACATTGCTGTTTATGTGATCCTCAGGGTACAGATGTTCTACTGGGTATTTCCATCACTGTGACAAGCAGGCAGCATTTTGTTCTTATCAGGATTTCCAGACATCTGGGATACTGGAGCAGAAGAAACTGTATCTTTCTAGAGCTTATTTTTTATGGAATGTATTATGAAAAGGGGTCCTTAGGAAATAGCAAGTCACCAGAATGCTTATTAAAATGACCTTCAGGTCAGATTCTGCCACTGTTAATCACAATAGTTGTACCTTATTCTGTGAGCTTTCCCATTGGATTCAGTGGGATTACTTAAGGAATTTGGGTACTACCTGATGGGAGGGACCAAAGTGGCAGAGAGGCTGGCCTTAATAATTGTAGTAGCTGTAATGCATCATTTCTTTGTTTTTACCTTACATTTTAGGTAGTTAAAAATATGTTGCATGAAGCTTAGTTTCTTTTGAAGATTCCTTCTTCAAAAATATGAAATTTTGTGTAACAAAGATATTATATCATTTTAATCAATATTTTAATATATTTATTGTTGTAGTGTAAAGTCACCTTTCCTGAGAATATGCTTTTGCGTTAGAACCTCCCCCTCTTTTTTTGTTTTAAAACATTGTATAATAGGAAAAATAATAATTTTACTCTGAAATCTCCTTGAAATTCTGCAGGATTCACAAAGATAGTTTCTAGGTTTTGTATTTCTGTTTTATTTTAAGTCACCTTTACCAAGTAGTTTGATTTGGAAGCAGACAATAGCTCCTACTCTTTCTGACATTATAAGTAGTGAACTTGACTCAGTATTCTCACAGTTGCATGAAACAGAATGGGGATGTTACATAATTCTGTATATAAATGGGAAACTCACCTATGAAGAACAATTTACTTCCACAAAATAAAGAGATGAACACTTATTTACACACTTATATGTAGTGATAGAAAAGGATGCAAGAATTATTTTTTTTTTCTTCTCTTCACTGGAGAAGAAAATGAATTTGGCTTAGGTTTCACTCTAATAAATAGGTTCTTTTCAGGCAGTCACATCAACCACTTCCTAGGGTGTTTGGGAGAACATTCTTAGCTTTGAGTGTTAGTTCAGGTTGTTGAACTTGAACTCTAGGTCTTGAGCACTGCAAGAAGGTATTTTACTAATAAAAGCTGTCCATTTTCAAAATAATAAAGTTGTTTATTTCATTTTGTTTTGTTTTATTTTATTTATTTTAACACTAAATCAGTAAATTTAAAATGCTCAAATACAGTATAATTCTATGACACGCCTAGTAATGTAGACTGTAGCATAGAATTCTATGCCTTTACATCAAAGGGATTAGGCTCTGTGCTAGTCCTATGCTCAAGAGTAAACTTAACCCTGTCTAGTCTAACTGTGAAATAATTCATGTCAGTTGTTGAAACTAAAATTTTTAAAAGGGCCTTAATAAAGATTTGACTGTATTTAAAAATGTAATATGCAAACTTAATCCAGAATAATCAAATGTCAGTATGCAAGTCAGAAAATACATAGTTTCATATTGTTTTCCCATGTCATGCTGATCTGACTGTTATTGAGATGTTTCCTGTTAAATGCTCTGTGATGGAAACAACCATGATTATAGAAATTATAAATTAGTGTTTAAAATAACTAAGTTTGAATGATGTCACATGAAGAATCAGGATTTTTTTTTTTGCTTCTTTCCATGAGCCAAAGTGTGCTTTAAGAGTATGTATATAAATGTCAGCGATTCTTGCAAGTTTTGCAGATATAAGGGTGAAAAGTCTGTTCCAGTGTTTAGCTAAGCAAGAATAATTATTTCTTATTTGTTATTTTTTTTCAGTGTAAAATGTATTCCTTAAATAGAAGGAGAGCCAAAGGAATTTCATGTTATTTTTGAACATAGATTAGTCAATGTGAACCATTAACAGGCAACCTCTGTGCTGAAAATACTACTGAACTATTTGGACAATATTTTTGAAGAATTATTGCATTCAAAGGAGAATGTGATTCATATTGCAAAAAAAAAAAAAATGATTCTAAAAGCAAAAAGGAGATAGCTGATTACATTTATCAGTTCCAGAGGGGGAAAATTCTGCATAATCCATTCTGGTTTTGACACTATAAGATCGGTCTTTACTGCTAGCTATAAATGTTTTTGTCCAACACAGTACTTAATAGCTCAAAAGCTGAAGGCTGTATCACTCTCCTTGAAAATTCTTTTATACACCAATATCTCAGCCGCTGAGAAGTACTTTTTCCCCCCAACATTGGTTCTACTGTTCTGTTTTCTTATCCGCTGATACAATGTTATGTATTTTTATGTGTAATTTATCTCTCTGAGAGATCTTTTAAGTACTTTTTCCTCTGAGAAAATGAGTACCCACGTTATTCTTAGGTTGTGCCAGAGCTTTCTTGCTTGCACATGGTCCTAGCAATGCTACTCCTGCAGATTTGACTGTCCAGTCTTAAGGATAGCATCTGGAGAACATGATCACAGGTCAGGATCCCATGGTGCATGGTGGTGTGCCAGCATAAACCAGGACACCATCACTGCTCTGAGGAGTTTGCGGACTGAGCACAAGATAGGGAGACAGACACCAGTGTGGGGAACACATGAAGAGCACAGAAATGCTGGTCAGACATCAGTACCTAGAGGCAGTGCTTAGGAAAGGCCCATCTTCAGCCAAACTTTGTGCAGTGCTGCTCACTGAGGTGCCTGCAGGCATGCTTTCCTTCCCTTGGGTCATCTGTGCTGGACTTCTGTGTAAGGGCCCTAAGGAAGATTAGAAGAAACCACCTGCAAAAAAACTTTTCTTGGCATATAGGGTTAAGCCTTGAGACATTTCCTAGGACAGAGAAATCTTTTGTCTTCTCTGTGTGTATAAGGTTATTTAGTCTCCTTTTCCTCAGGCAGACAATCCCTGAGTTTCTCATTTCATGGTTTGAGTTGGCTGGAATCAAGACGAGTTTATTGTATTTAAATTTATTTATGTTATACTTGTGACTATTTTATTTCTTAATATTTTTAAATGTCGTAAATATTTTAAGTGCTGAGAGCTGAATCATTGCAAACCACAATAAATTCCAGTGCCCAAGAAGTAATCTGTCCAAGAAGTGATCTGTCCCCTCAGCCAGAAAGGCACAGGACTGGAGGGGTCTCCTTCAGGGGACTGGAGGAAACATGTGAGCAGGACTTGGGTGTGCAGGCATCCCACTTGAGGTTCAAGTGGGTTTGTGGGCCCTAGAAATACATAAAATGACTAGCTGGTAACAGGACGACACTTGGTTTGTGACCTTTTCAGGACAGGGAACCTGTCTTTGTTACACACCAGTGTAGGCCTCGCAGGGGATTCCTCAGTCCCGATGTCCTCTGGGCCACCATGAGGCCTCTGCCCTCAGCACCAAGCAGGAGACAGGGGCCCCACCTCAGCTTACCTTCCTGAGAAGGGTCACAGTTGTCTTTGGAGGGAGTTTGGCATCCCCATTGCACATCCTGCTTTGGTGGCTTCACACTGTCCTTGTCCTTTTCTATCTACCTTGTTACACTGCATCACTATATTCACCCTATTTGCTACAAAATGAGGTTGAGGGCTTGTGCTGAGCTGTCTGGCTATACCAACCCTTTGGTTCCTGCAAGTGTCAATTCCTTCCAGGATGGCACAAGAATATGCTGCTCCCACATTGCTGTCTGCAACCCACACTCTTTTCCTAAACGTATTTATGTATTTGCTTGTGGGCATTCAAAATGTCTTCTTTTACAGAAGGGGTGCAGTCAATCTATGGGTGAAATGTTCCTCTATTAAGAAATGTTCTGAGTTACAAATCCATTGGAAAGTATTGCATCTTTCTGGGTCTTTAAAATACAGAAGAGAATGATTTATTTTTCTATTTCAGCAGTTTTTGCATACTCTGACCTCTACCATCTCATTCTACATTATGTTTGCTTTTGCTCTTATTATGCTTATTTTTATTGCCAGCCTGATCAGGTGAACATCTTTGGCTTTCTCTATCGATTTTCCATACTTTGTAGTGTGTATTGCTTGCTGTCTTGGATTTGTTATTTATTACTGTATTTCTTTCTTTCTTTCTTTCTTTCTTTCTTTCTTTCTTTCTTCCTTCCTTCCTTCCTTCCTTCCTTCCTTCCTTCCTTCCTTCCTTCCTTCCTTCCTTCCTTCCTTCCTTCCTTCCTTCCTT
>CM021733.1:59913996-59925675 GCA_011075105.1 Heteronetta atricapilla | reverse complement strand
CTTCCTTCCTTCCTTCCTTCCTTCCTTCCTTCCTTCCTTCCTTCCTTTCTTTCTTTCTTTCTTTCTTTCTTTCTTTCTTTCTTTCTTTCTTTCTTTCTTTTCCTCCTCTTTGCCACTGAGTCAAAATACTTTTGTAGCCAAAGTTGTCATTCTCAATTGAGTAATGGTAGTATCGTGTCTTTACAATTTAATAATTTATTTATTTTATTTATTTATTTTTAGAAGCACTTCCAGGTTTTACCATCTATTCTTTTCCTCTCAGTTTTGCTTGTGGCATCCCTTACTTCTAAAAATTAGTCTTCTTGATAGACAAAAACTATGTTTGTGAAATGTTATCTGGTTCTGAGACAACTCATTTTTAGCCCAGCAATTGACTACAACTCAAAATGGAGGCTAATACCAGTGTTGAACTTTCAGCCTGTAAAAAATCTGTAAAATATACCTACGCTATCACAGAAAATGCTGCCTATGTGGAGAAGGAAGAAAGCTTTTGCACTTGGAAATTTTGGGGATTTCAGAACAATTCAGATAGTAATTTTCCTTTAACATTGCTTACTTAGGTGGCATTAATTGCTGGCATGTGTAATGCTAATTTCGCCTTGCCAACCAGGAGAGTGATGCTTCTGAAGAGGAACTCAGCCCCTAATGAAAAATTCATTGTCATCAAACGTATCAGTGGGATTTGGATGAGTAAATGTTTCAAAGTGTATGTTTGAAGTTTGCATGCATATCAGAAATCTGTCATTGACATCTTTTTCTGCTGGTATTTCTTCCACCCATGGCTGGAAAAATGAAAACAAGCTTGATATTATGCTCAAGTGGCAACCCAAATGCAAATATCCTGCCTTTGGCTTTCATTCACCTGGTGTTTGATATAATTGTATGGTGTTTTTTTTGTTTGTTCGTTTGTTTTTCAGGATATGGTTAGTCATATCACCAGTATTAGAAAACACAGCACTATGATAATTATAACTATAGTAAATTAGAAACAAAAAAGATTTTGAAGATGTTTGTCTGTTCAGTAAATTTGTGCTTAATTTCATGTTCAGGAAAGCATTTCTATGGAAAAGGGGATTTACGGCTTAACATCAGTCACAGGGCTGCACCACACTAAATCACATTTCAGATGGAGCAAAAATTAGGCAAGCATATAGGTGTTTTTCAAAATGGAGACTTCAAGCATAGGTGCAAGAAGGGGATGTTGCAAGAAATCAAGGTGAGGACTGTGTGCTGGTGTCGGGTTGTACCCACGGATATGTCTCTGTTGAAGTGTAGTTCCACACAGTCCCATAGATTCCACTCTGACAGCACCATCATGAAAAACTCAGCTAGCAATATGACAAGCAAAGGGAGGAAAAATAAAGCAAACGTTTTTCTTACCAGTCATCTGGGACACGTTTGGCAGAATGTAAGGCAGTGGTTCAGAAAACTGGGAAGTCAAGCTAGAGATGCAGTTTGTAACACCATATTTTCCAACCAACGTTTCCACATTTTTCATCTGGATTGCCATTGAGAAGATTTTGATTAGTTATTAATCAAACTTATTTACAAAATTCAATGTCCGTAG
This sequence comes from Heteronetta atricapilla, assembly GCA_011075105.1. Classification (NCBI taxonomy): domain Eukaryota; kingdom Metazoa; phylum Chordata; class Aves; order Anseriformes; family Anatidae; genus Heteronetta; species Heteronetta atricapilla. The sequence continues at coordinate 59,924,108 of CM021733.1, read as the reverse complement.
TTAATTTTATGAGTAGTTCTTGGCACACTTCAAATAGCTGTAATGGCTGTGCAGTGTATATGGTGTATTTCTGTTTCCTGACTGGGTGAGGGGAATGAGATTTCCACTGCAAATATTTTTTGTAGGACTTCAAAATTTGCTTTTCCTGAGTATTTAAAAATATTTTGAATACTGTTTCCATGAGCATTCCTGTTTTTGCAAACACAAAGTCAACACAGTTGAAATGAAGAGTTTTTAAATTTTAAGGGAAAAATAAAGCATTTCTTTTTTAGTGCAATCCTCCCACCTGACCTGAAAGTCACTTTAATCCTAGTTCTAAGGTTTCATAGGGAAGTACACAGCCACAGGCACGTTCACACATTACTTGTGTTCATGGAAGCATTAACTGAATTTCCAAAGTCCTGTCTCAGCACATGCCCCCTGCAGTGGGAAGGATTCTTTAAAAGTCTCTCTTGCTGTTGGATCCCAAATCCTTGTGACAAATGTTCTCATGTAGGAGAAGGAGGAAGGAAGTGTCTAATGTTCAAGTTGATAACCACTTATGGGAATGACACTGTAACATAAGAGGATTTTTGTTGGACAAAGGGAAAAATCATAGTGACGGGGCTAATTACAAAAAGAAAAAAAAAAAAAAGAATCATGCAGTGATGTTCAAAAGCATTTTTACTTTGGGTTCCTGAAAGAGGAAATACTTTTCCTATACCATAAGTAATACTACCAGCAAGAGATAGCCCTTGAGTATTTCTGATATTTTTTTTAGTCATTGGCTGATATATGAACAGAGGCAACACCTTCACCTTTGGCACAGAAGTCTCACAAAAATGCACAGGAAAACGCCACCCTACAGCTTTCATTAAAGGTGGCTTTTCTAAAATGCTTGAGATGCAGATATCCATACCCTGCTAAATACAGACTGCACCTGCATTCACTTCTGCAGCAGGATAGGATGTGCTTGCTGGACATAGATCAGGTTAGATCTCCTGTTATGTTCCTGTCAGTCACTGCACATACGGACACGGAGGGAAACCTGGCACTGCAGCATTTAATTGAACTGAACCAGCATTTCTTCTTGCTATTTTCTAGCAGTGGTCAAGATGACCTTTCTGACCAGTGTATTTAGGTCTTGGCATCAGTCCGACTCCATTAGCCCTGCACAGGACTACAGGGACCTAAAGCTCAAATTCAGCTTGGCTAGGTTTCTGGGGATTTTACAATTGAATATTTCTTTTGTTTGTGCAACATTTCCAAGAAATACTTTAATGTATATATATATATGTATATTAGCATAGCTGTCTGTCAATTTTCACGGCAAAAACTATTTGGAAACCGGAGAATAGTAATAGTAGAGTTGTTTTTAAAGGAATCACCTACACCATTCTAGGCCAAAAGCTTTTATTAAAGTTTTATGAAAATCCTCCCTGTTTTTTACATTCCAGTTGAGTCTATTAGCTTTGCAGGTTTTGATGATCTAGCAGGTATAAGCACTTCTCACATTAAATGCAGTGTTGACAAAGGAAATTCACTAGCAAAGGTTTCATTAACTGGGGATTATACTGAAACCTTTTCCCAGAATTGCCAATAAATGGAGCCCTAATCCAAAATTTGGCTTTAAATTCAAGTGCAACTAATATAATTTTGTGTTTGGTTTAAAATTACCTGTGGTTATTTTCTCATTTTTGCAATATACAGCATTATGTCATCTGGACTCTCAAGCAGCATTGTACCTATGATGAAAAAGCAAGTTAAAATCCCGAGTATGAGAGAAACTCCAATTTAACTTGAGTTTTGAAGGAGACAAATGAGACCAATCCTGCAAAGCTGGAGGGCTATCTAGTGGAAATGATGCTGCAAGAAATGGACATGCTGCTCCGCCAGGGCTGGTCCTGAGGTGAAGGTCCTGAGGTGACACATTGACAGTGCCTCAGCACTGCTTGGACATGAGGACACGCCCTCCCCATGTTGGTCAAAGCTTACTGTAGGGAGAAACAGACGGGCTGGAGGCAGGAGAAGTGCCCATGGTGCTGAGGGTTTGAAATCCCCCAAAGTAAGCAGGATCTTCAGGACAGGGGAAATCCGGTGCCATCATGGGCAATGGGAGTTTTGCTTCTGACGTAAATGGACTGAGGATCTTGCCAACCTTGGTATAAAATAATATCCTCCTTCTAATCTCTCCTGCAGCACTGAAGCTACCTGACAAGATCTCCTGGTTTACTCTCTCTGGTCATGCCGAGAGGCATCAGAAGCTCCTTGAACCAAGAAAGTCTTGTCTCTAAAAAATAAAAAATAAAATAAGGAATTTGTAAATTTACACACTGGGTGCATGGCGGAGTCATATGCAGTGTTTCTGTTTGTGCAATACACTGTCCTTTTTTCTCCATGTTCCTAGGGAAAAAGTTGCAATGTCAAGTTAGGGGTTACAATTAAGGAGGTGTTTGTGCTGTGGTCCTGTTTTCTGAGGAGGAGATCCCTGGCCTGGAAAGGCAATGAGAGCTGCATCCAAATCTCTTAAACTCGGTGGGAATCTCTCCAAGGATCTCATAGGCTCAGGGTTTACAACGCAGTCTGTTAAGATGAAGTTTTTGAAACTACCTGAGGGAGCTGAGTATAGCTTTCTATTAAAATTAATGGGAATTGGATATTTAAATTCCTTAGACATCTTTGAAAGTCTTACCTCTAAGTAGCATATAAAGATCCAATGTAACTTCCATTGCACCTAATTTACAGTTTATAGTTAAGATGATGTAAACCCTGGGTTTGTTTCAAAATGAAGTTCATTTATTTACAGCTCCCAAAGCTAAGCCACTGTTTAGCATTCTATGAAAAAGAACCAAATATTTTGTAGCAGCAGGCATTGTAGTCACAGTGTTTAGACTTGCATTTTACCCAAGACAAGGAGATTGCTGTATCTCATGAAGGGAACTGAGGTGAACTTATAAATCTGAAGTCTCTTTGGTTATCTTTTTTAAAAGGAGCTGGAACTCATATCACCCTAGGCTTCCTTAATGGTTTCACATAAACAATGAAGTGCCTCAGGAAAATCACAAACTCTTCTGTCAACAGACAGCTTCATTTTCCCTCCCAGATTAGGGTGGTCTGAAGCTATCAGCAGCTGATCTGACAGAGTAAATCTGAAACAAATTGCTGTTGCTATAATCCTTCCTTGGCATGAGGTTCTGCACAGGAGAGAAACCAAGTATTGTTGCATAACTAAATTGGTTTGGCTTGTGGTTCATTAGCTTGCATAGGAGAATGCAAGGTTCCCTACAATTCTCTTTCTTTCTTTCTTTCTTTCTTTCTTTCTTTCTTTCTTTCTTTCTTTCTTTCTTTCTTTCTTTCTTTCTTTCTTTCTTTCTCTTTCTTTCTTCCCATATTTCTTCCTGTCTTTTTATCTATCTGAAATTGCTTGGGATATATTTCTTCACCCTCAGAATAATGTAAGAGAAACCATCTCCCAGCATCCCCTGATTTTAAGGTTGATCCATGGGTGTGAAATAAAGTTCTTAGTTTCATCTACTAGAGATTTACTTGTTGATGTTTGAGAAATGTGGTAAGATTTTTTGATGGTTTATATTTTTTATGAGACTACTATTTTATTTGAGGTTAAAATTTGATTGGAAAAAGCTGTTAGTCATGACAGCAGCGTTGAGTAGCTTGGTAAAAGTAATGCACAACTGCTTGAAGTCCTGGAAAGTCTGTAACAGAGGTGACCAGCACAGTACTGCTAGCTTCCAGTAGCCTCTTTTTCCCCTTGGCACTGATAGATCCAGTTTGGTAAGCAAGAGCAGCTCTACCATTACTCCCAAAGACTTTAATGGGAAGATGTGGTTTGAATGCTGTTTATTGCCATATCTTGGATTGGATGTCAAAGGCTGATCAGCTTCGTCCTGAGACACCTCCAAATACTGTTGGGCGTCATTTTGCTGAACAGTTCTTAAGGAAAGTGGATGGATGATACAGGGAAAAATGCATTTTTTTCAGTTTGAAGTAAGCATCGCTTTATTCTTAATTTAAGCTGCTGAGAGAAATGCCACCAAAGTGGGTGACACCCCAGGTGTGCACCGTGCTCAGGGCAGAAGAGGGAGTGGTGGGAAAGGTGGGGGATTTCACAGGGGGTGGCATTTACCTGCCCTCTCCTCTTTCCCTTTCAGTTTTTATCTGTGTGCTCATCAGGACTAATCAACTTGTTGAATTGGTTTGGGATTTTTTCCTTCTGGAAATAAATACCACCAGTGGAAGAGAGGGCTCCCCTCTTACATCTTAGTGTAATATCAAAAGGAGCTGTGCAAATTGAAAGGATTTTTCTTTCTTAGCAAAACAGAAGAGCTGAAAGATTTTAAAGCCTAATTGCATCAAAGGAAGGAAATTAAAATTTCCTTACAGGAATTCAGGTTGCTGAAAAATTCAGGCCCAGCCACGACACAAGTATGTTTTATATTAAAACTTAAACAACCAGCCAGTATAATATTTCCTGAAGTTTCATCCATCATGCTACTGGTTTCTTCAGGGAGGGAAACATAACCTTCCCTTGCTATGTCTCAGGGAAAGTAAATAATATTGTTAAGAAGTTTGTCATATCACAAGTGCCTAATTAGGGAGGCTGGGGGAGCTGGCAAGTTTGCAGACTTCATTAAACATGCTGCAATGCCCTGAGGAAGAAAACTGTAGAGGGATATCTGCAGATTATATAGGCACAGGCTGACTTGCATCCTTGTACTGCCAGACTGGAGATTGGTGTCTCCAGAGGGGCCAAGAAAGCATGTAACTGCATGGGCTGAGGTGCAGAGCTGATGGAAGTGTGGCTGAAACAGCTCCCAGTTTGCTCTCCTGCTTGGAGGAGCGTCTGGAAAAGCAGAAGGGTTTGGCAGTAGCCCTGCATGTTTTGAAGACAAGCAGAGACCTTCTGGATCTGGGAAACAGGGGTGTTGGTACATGATGAGGGCAGCCTCACCACTGACAGAGGTGCCAAGCTGTGAAGCACTGCCAAGGTGAAATGCTCTGGGCATGGCCAGAGAAAGTCATCTGGACACCTAGGGAATGTTACTGTAGTGGGAGGCATGGCCACTTCAAGCCTTTAATGATAAAACAACTTTGCTTTATTCACTACAGTGGGAGGAAATCCTCCTTTGTGACCTTCTCACTAAAAATGTAAAGGTGGTTGGTAATTTTTTTTAACCTTAAAGACGATATTTAAAAAATACTTATTTTCCGATGGAAAGTTTAAATGTCTTATAGGGAAACAGAGTCTAAGAACACTGAGCATTGCTGTTTATTTTGAAATTGAATTTTCTATTAAGGAAATAAATAAATAAGAATATTCTAGCTATGTATTTGACACATTTGCATGACTAAAAAGTGGAAGTCATGGGGAAAATTAATATTAAAGGCTTGTATAAACATCTCCTTAAAAACAGAGTGAAAAAATAAACAGATAATCCTACTAAATTGCTTTTCATGCCCTGAGTTATAACTTCTATAACTCTGTAACAACTGTGTTTACTGCTAATGAACCACCAAAATGTCAGGACTGTATGAAAGAACTGCCACAAGTTGTGATTTTATGGCATAAGCTTAGAAAAATCTTCAGTCAATCAAGTCCACATCAGGATTAGGCTTATAGAAAGGCTTAATGAGACATTAGCAAGGCCCTTAATGGAGCTATCATGAAGGACACCTGCTGAGGATCTAGTCGGACATCTCTTTTAAACATATTTATACCCAGCCTCTGGGCTGTGGGGTTGACAAGCCAGGTCTGTCTTGCTGATCAGACTGTGCTTGCAATTGTTTACAAGCTGAGCAACAGGGGGGTAAAGCACTAAATAAATAACATATTGTCAAATTGTTTCCTTGCCCAGTATGGGTTTCTTATTAGTTCCTTCTTAAACTGTGATCAAGGAAGGATAAAAGCCTGAAGACAAAGAAAAAAAAAATCATTCTTATACAATTGTTTTTAAACTGGTGACTTGGAAAATTCTGCTATTGTTATGACAGGTGCCTTTCACATACCTCTATCAGTTAATATACCTCTTACCTTTCACCATTACTCGCAAAATATAGGGGATATTTCCTGTTGTTTACATGAGTTTTATACTAGGGCAATTCTTCTGGTACTTTAACTTGGACAACATAAAAATACTTGCCAGGATCTTCATGATGTTCCTGCTCTAAGGGATTTTATTTTTTTTCTACACAGGTCCTCTCTCTTCCTCCTTTATACAACTTGAATGGTGAGCAAGGACACGCTCCTTGGTTAGCCTTGTGCTTTGGCATGCCTGGCTGTTCTTCACGAATTTTCTCTCCACTCTACACTGTTGCATGTAACCAGTGGCTTTCTGGAATACAGGAATCTTGGGAAAGAAGTGGGCTTGGCCTTGAGTCCTCATGAAGACTCTTCACACCCTATGGGTGCACTTTGCAGTTCAGAGATGGGCTGATGCTATCTTCAAGACCTGGGGGAAGGGGCAACAGGGGATCTCAGTCCGCATTGTTGCCTGGTATAAGCCTGAGCAGATGTTTACTTTTGGATGGACAGCTGTTTGTCACCTGGCTCTGTCACCTCTTTGTTTATCAACTACCTTTGTGGCATTTCCTAGGCAGCCAATATGCGGTATAATACAATGTAGGAGACTACCTTTAAGATATCCATATAGCCCACATAAAGGATCATGAACTCCTAGGCAGCTGAATCTGTCTTTACACACTGCAGACTAACTGCTTGGGTAGGATCAAGGCTTTTACAGGATTAAGGCTTTTGCATTTAGGCATCTGTTTACATGTGGGCTAGGTATCTGAATCCCATTCTGGTCAACAGAGAACTCCTAGTATAGCTTGTGAAATCTAAAAGGAGATTTGGTTGAGAAGTCACTGAATTCATCTGTCCATGCACAGATGCCTGATACTATTTAAGATGCTCCAGGGTGCATTGCCTGACCTCCTGCCAACTTAATAAATCAGAGGTCTCCTGATTGTGTCATCATATGTCATCTTTACGTGCCCTATGGCTGTGTTCTGGATACTCTAGATCATCTCAAACAGCATGGGAGCAAAATGCAAGCACCCACCCATGCTCTAAATGTCTATTTTCAATTGAGATGAACTGCCTTTCAGACACTGTTGATGGCAGTGAGTAGATCTCCCCTGGCTAGAATGCAGGTTTGCACACCTGTATCTACATATCAGAAGTTATGCCTCTTAGTGTAAAGCTAAATCTCACCCTGTAAATCAAAGGTTGGTTGAAGACAGCAATACTGATATTTCTGCTGGATCAGAGAACACAACAAATTTAGCTACCACACACATAAGGATTACAAAAGAGAGAGTAGATGCAGCCAAAATTTCCAGTAGGGTATTGGTTGTATTCAAGAGTTAAAGTGCCCAGATCTTGTTTCAGAGCTGGATGTCATTTTGCCTAGAGTGAGAGAATTCAGAAGTTTGGTCATTAGCTAGAAAAACTACTGCTTTGCATTAATTTTATTTTATTAAAGCACTAGAAAAAATTACCTTTGCAGCTGAAAAACATGACTTGAAACTGGACTATTCCAGTTAACACCTATTTCAGAGAAATGCCACCCACCAGAGTTTTTCTGAACAAGATCAAGAATCATTTTATCAGTGCTCACATTAACTATAATGCCAGGTCCTTAGCTACTTTACTTTCCTTAATTACCTTACTTTGGTTGCATATGGAATGCCCTAGAAAGCTCAGATGTGGCTCAACCATCTGGCATTGTATTATACATTTTAAAAGGTGTATTTAAGACCTTCTGTGGCTGGAATAACACTTCTGTGGAGCTAGTGCTCTGATCTTTGTTCCAAATCAATCACAGTATTTTCTTATGAGGCCAGAGCTACCATCACTAATTAGGTCTTTTATTTTGTTTTATTAGATTATCTGGTTTTTAACTGTAAGATCTCCTTGTCCAGCCAACAGAACTTGAATATTTGGATGGAGTTATCTGGGTAAATCCATGAAAATTCTCAGACTAAACTAACTGAGTTAATTTAAGATTGCCATTTTCCCAAAAATATAGAAAGCAACGTTTTCCTTCTTTCCCCAAATCCGTGAACACTGGTCCAAATATTGCAAAACAGACCTCATCATAGCTGAGTTCCTCTTTGATTATACACCATTTCCAGACTTTGCTTTTATGTTATGATGATGTGATACAACAGGGAGCATCAGGAGAACCTGATGTTCACTCTCCTCCTTTTTTTATGACTCAAAAGGTAGATATTCATCTGAATCAATGCCTTTGCTACCTTCACATTTCAGGGCAATATGTACATTACCTGGTGTACTCTGTGAAATAGGCAAGTGAAGATACAAAATTAAACAGGATCAGAATGAGTTAGGAAAGGACATAGAGAAGAGGAAGATAACAAGGCAAGGAGAAACTGCTGCACCTAAATGGGTTACCAGATCTTAAGGTATTTCTGGATGTTATTAGCAGGTGAGGTTCAGAAGGTTTGGAAGTTGCATTTGGGTCAATGTGTTAGACTCCACTGCAGTTACTTTAAAGCAATGAAGATAACATTTAAGTATAGGTTATATAGTAAAAGAATAGTATATATACAAATATAGTACAATGATTTCTTTTAAGATATCTCTCAAATAAATAGGAAATAACCATTTGCAATTTTGCTTGTCCCAGGTTCATATTTTCTGATACATTATCCACTGGAAGTGCCTGCTGAGGGTCACTTGCATCCTTCCAGAGGGTTTACCTCCCATACACCTAGTGGGAAGAGGAGACAACCACTCTGAGCATGCCTCTAGTTATAACCTGAATCTTTTGGTCTGTGAGGCTCTTCTAAAGGCAGCAGAGAAGGTACAGATTTGTTTCTGGGAGTATCCTAGATTTAAGATTAGTATTTTTGTTTGTTTGTTTTTTGTTTTTTTTTTTTTTCTTTTTTTTTTTTTCAGTCTTTATCTTGGCCTGCTGTTCCCCACTGATTCGAGTACTGACTGTAGCCTATAGGTGCTTTGAAATGACAATTTCCACAATATTTTACAGTCACAGGCCTGGATTAGCACCATCAATATGTTTCTTTCACAGTTTTGAACCAACTCGGCAATAGCTGCTTTGCTTTGTACTACACCTAGAGCTGTTCAAGTGCACAAGCTGTGCTCAAGGCCACCTACCAGATATCTGGGATAAGGCAGAGTTGAGGCCCCATTCTGCACAGATTCGAACAGTGAAGGAGCTTATGCAGAAGCTAAGCTTTCTATACGATCTAAAGAAAAGGCAGTCTGAACATGGCTGAGAGCTTAAACACAGCCACCAGGAACTCTGATCCAAAATGAGCTCCATCTACTGAGTTTAGGTGCCACCAGTCCTGGAGGGCTGTTGCAGCTGCTTGAGTCTTTCCCTTGCATTTTGAAGAGATTAAAGCTTTTCAGTCATGCTTGCACACCATAGGAAGCAATCTAAATCTCACTCTTCACCTTTTACTCAGACTGTACTTTGGGAGTTTACAGAGTGTGTGCATGGCAGAGAAACACAAGTAGTTTCTTTGAAAGACTTTTTCCAGGCACAGCGTAGCTGACCAGTATCACCACCCACATCTCAACCACCATATCACTGAGACACTATTATAGTTCAAAATAATTTTCAGCAGTGTTTTGGCCTTCAAATTGTGGCTGGCCGTAGAGGTACTATTTGGAATCTCAGTTTTGTTGCTATTGAAAGAAATAGGAGAAGAAGCAGGTCTGTGAATACCACTAGCTCTGTCCTGAAATGAAAACACTACTTTGGCAATATACAAACTTATTTTTTTTCCTTTATAAGATGTACAATATTAATTTTGTTTTGACTTAAGCAGCACATTTAATTATGCTACTGTTTTATAGAGACTGAATTCACTTTTCTGATGTATGGAATAAAGTAACTTCTAGTAAATAATGCATATGACATTTTGGCTCATTATTAACAGAATTATCCTCTTAGATAAAACCTGTCTTTGATCAAGTTTTTGTCAATCTTTAAAAACAAAAGTTTTTTTTTGGATTTGTATTTGGTTCTGTGTACCCCAGGGAAAGATCACTGTGAAGAAAAGGAAAGGAGGAGAGGAGGAGAGGAGAGGAGAGGAGAGGAGAGGAGAGGAGAGGAGAGGAG
>CM021733.1:59873318-59913596 GCA_011075105.1 Heteronetta atricapilla | reverse complement strand
GGGGAGGGGAAGGGAGGGGAGGGGAGGGGAGGGGAGGGGAGGGGAGGAAGAAAACAAAAGAAAAAAATAAAAAAGAAAAGAAAAAAGAAAAGAAAAGAAAAGAAAAGAAAAGAAAAGAAAAGAAAAGAAAAGAAAAGAAAAGAAAAGAAAAGAAAAGAAAAGAAAAGAGAAGCAGACCTCTCATCCAAATACCTCTTTATTATGCAAAAGCCTCCAAAAGAAAGAGTGAGGTCAGCATGGTGTACTTGCCAGTAAGTAAGCTGAAAAAAAAAACACAAACAAACCCACAATTATGGCACAGATTTCAGCAACAAAGATCCCTTGTATGAACTATGGGCAAGATTTTTTTTTTCCATATAAACCTGTCCACATCTGAAATAGCTCTATTGATTTCAGTATTTTCCACAGACCTGTACCAGTTCTTTGTCCCATGGGAGTTATGGATATTGGACAAGTTATTGGTACACGTCAAAGCGCAAGGTTAGAAAATGAATAAATAGCAAATGCTTAAATGTGCTCCCATTGAAGTGCAACTGGTGACTGCAAGAAAATTTATGCTAAGTGGAATGTCTGCATGAGTGTCTCTGTCAAAGGCCTAGCTTTTAAACTATTAAATAGTTTTTGGATCTTTGTTTTAGGATCTTTGGACCTCAACTGACTATGCCTGAAAAGCTTTTAAAAGAAATGTGTCAGAAGACCCCATCTCCTGCCAGGACTCTGGGCTCCCTGCCGCATGAGGAGGGTGAGCTGCACAGGAGCTCAGGCCCCAGGGGACAGAGATGGCCATGCTCCTCTGATGTGGGCACCTTCCAGCCTGTGCCTGTGCCTGTCTTTGCTTTTGCTAGAGAGTAGCAGAGACAAGAAGCTGGTATGGTTTTCAGCAGGCAGTATTGTCATTAAAGAGATGAGCAGCACCACATCTCGGCTAAATTCTAAGCTGGTCTCTGTGGATGCCTATCCATTGGGCCTCCCCAAAGCTCCTCTTTGCCACCCTGGAAAAATCTGCTGCCTCCCAGACACAGCTCTTATCCCACAGCACACTGACTGGGCAGGGGACTTGGCAGGGACAGAATCCTCAGCTCAGAATGGGACCAAACGTGCCCAGCAAAACAACCCCACTGAGTTAGCATTGCACCCTGCAGGAATTGCTAGCGAAGAGTGGCTGTGCTACAGGTGTCACTCCAAAGTCCCACTGAAGCTATTGGACACCTTGAATGCAAATCTCAAGGAAAATCCAGTTGGCAAAAAAATAAATAAAAAAATTAAACCTATTTTGAACTATATAGAAAGATTTATATTTCTATGCCATAGGTAATTTATGTATTATCTTTAACATTTGTGCCATGTGTTCTTAATACTCCAACCTAAAAATCTAACAAGCAATTTTAAAAAGTCTTGTAAAAGTCCCATTTTTTTATTTCAAGTTCTATCAGAAATCAATAAATAAACAATAGAGTTTAAAAAATAAACTAAACAATATCCATACCTTAAATACTCTTAAAAACAGAACTAAAACTGCATAACAAATTGTAACCGTTAAGTCATGTCCAATGCAAAGTAAAAATCCTTCCAAAAATGCCTATGTCACAGAAAACTGTAGTGTTTTAAATAAGGGTCTTTTCCTGAAAATTTTTGCAATGGTAATATTCTCTAGGGGTTTATGTTAAGGTTCATTTGATTCTATTTCTTTAATTAGCCAAAACATCTTCCAAACAAAGATATGCATGCAGCAACTTTCAATCAGGAAAACTAAATCACCGTATCTTGCTGCTTACAGTTTTTATTATTTTAATATGCAGTTAAGAAAACATAGAAAGTCTTTGTTTCTAGAGAATATTATATTCCACTCCCAGTGCAGCAGGCATAGCCCCTCTCATTTGAGAAGTAAAATGGCCATGAATATATTTGTTCTGCAAAACAAAGCCCACCAAATAGGTTTACTTTATCCTCTCAAGCATGTGTGCCCTGTGCACATGGCCTACTGGACATTTTGGGAAGAATATCCTCAGCTGCACTGAATTATAATTTTGTTTTAATTGAAAGTGCTTAATCAAAACAAAATATTTACATTTATTTCTGTAGAGGTTACAACAAAGGAGAAATGCCAGTCAGCTTACCTGTATGCTGCTCCTCCTCTAACTAGTTTCAGATTTATTAAGCATCTAGGAGGAAGAGAACAGGAGCTGTATGAGAACTGAGGTATCAGTGGCAATGATTACAAGACTGCAAGAATTTCTATACCTTTTTAAGTTGTGCTGTCCCAACACCTGACATGATTGGAGCTGATGAATATTTTTCTATTGTCTTTTACCTCAGAGGAAACAAATCTACTGACAAGAGAAGCTCAAGGAAGACTTTTGAAGCAATGTGATTAGGCTTTTTATCTTGACTTGTGTTACAGTCTGAACTTCATACTTCTTGATTTCTAATTCAGCTTTCAACAATGAAGGAAGAGAACACCTAAGGTGATTTGGGAATGCCAGTAAATGTGGAAATTATAGAAATGGCATCCACTGAATAAGTTTGAAAAGCAGAATAAGAGATCACACCTCTGTAAAGTACCACCAAGTGAAGAGACTCCTGGGCAAGACAAGGTCAACAAGCCTAAATAAGAAAGTATCATGAAGCTAATAAGTGCATTCATTAGCTTCTAACTGGAAATTTTGGAGGCCAATTTTCCTGTTGTAAGTTTTATTTATTATTTGCCATACAAAGAGCATTCTAAGGTCTAGAAATAGACAAAGACACCATGATGGAAGCAGTCTTATGGAAGAAAATTGTTCTATGTTATCATTTGCAGTGATCCTTGTCTTCTATCCTTTCCTTTTTCCTTCTTTTTCTTGCTCAGATGAAGAAATGTAATGGAGAAGAAATGTAATAGAGAAGAGAAGAGATTGCCTAGCCAGCACTGAAATGGGTAGATCTGTGATTCAAGAAAAAACAAACAAACAACAACAACAAAAAGCTTAAAATAGGGTTACTATGCAGTTGGACTGAGTTAGTCCTGAATAATCTGACAACAGTCTTCACCACCATGCACCATTCCAAGCTTATGGCAGAAAAGTCTAAGGACATTGCTCTGGCTAAGAAAGAAGTCAACTCATAATGGCCTTTGCAGCTAAAAATAGGGGAATGTCAGTTTGCTGCCACATGACACTTTTTTGGCAGGGAGCTGGAACATTTTCACCCTTCAAAGCAAGCCAATGGCACTGGATTTGCGTGGCTCACAACCTCTCTGCAGGGACCACCCGCTCCTACAGCCCCAGTTCCCATGCCAGCCTTCACCGAGGGCTCTGGTTCATTTGCCCTGAGAGTCTTTGAACAGAACTTCCACCAAGTGCCACTGCTGTCCCTTTCCATCAAGACAAGCCAGCAGAAGTTTTCCTCAGAGAGTTGCTTCCACAGAAGGAAGCCTTTCCAAGAACAGTAAACAGTAAACATACCAAGTTCTCGCCCACTGCATCAGAGTGATGCAGAATCCTGTTTCAGAAAGTACTGTGTTGGTGAGGCTGACTTCGGCATGTCACACACGATTGCACAACATAATGCAGTGCAATGACGTGAGACAACTAAATGACAAAATGCTGGCTCTCAATCAAACATGTAAAGCACCTATTTTCAGCTCTACCATCTGCTATCAGTTTGCACAGTGTCTTTCCCAGCTGAAAACACAAGGCAAATTGGCACAAACGGAGCATTCCTCTGGCTGGTCACAGACTGCAAGATACAAAATTTTCTTCCTCCTGTGGCCAGCCCATCTCTGTTTTATTTATTTATTTTTAAATTTCCATAGTGAAGTAGGGTGTTTTGTGTAAGCTAACTCATGATAAGTTAAAAAACAGTTCCATAGGATAAATGTTCTCTATCATCCTACCAGGAAAAATGGTGGTATGTCGCTTCTACCTTAAAAATAAGCATGCAGAAATTAACAACTGAAATTAATACCAAGATTGGCTTAATATTTTCTATTGAAGCTTTTTCAGTGTGGACCCTCCTTCAGTTGCTTGACACTCTACTGTCAACTCTATTGTCATCTATGGATAAACAGGAAAAGTTAGAATAAGTAATTTTTTGTAGTTGGCAAATTGCTTTCTGTGAAAAAAAAAAAAACCAAACAAAAAAAAAACAACACATTGGGGTATTCAAAGTAAAAAATCAACCAAACAAAACAAATACAACATCTAAACTTTTCTATAGAGGTTAAAAAAATCCCAGCCATTTCCTGCTTATTTCCACTAAACTGATTACTCCTTGAGAGCCCTTATTTGGAGGGATGGAGCTGATCTGAAATTCTTTCCTTTACAATAAAGATCAAAACTACTGAGATTTTGCTGCTTTCTTCTCTGAATAAATAAGATGTTTCTGAGTTGAAACCCTGGCTCAGTTGACTTCACTGGGGCCATGATTTCACCCCAGGAATTATTCTAAAAGCATTACTCATTTAATAAGCATACCACACTAATTCTCTACTGTTTCCGTACGAGCACCTCCCAATGCCAATGTAAACCCACTGCACAAAGCTACATTAAAGCAATATTTATGGTTGAGATCTAAACACAAAAGTCAGGAAACTCAGAGTTATGGTTCTCCCAGCCAACCATAACCAGGGGCAGCTTTAGTGTTTTGCATTACTGTGCCTATACTCTGCAATGTATGTCCAAGTACCAGTGACTGAGTTATAGCTGCTGTGGGAACTATAGCTTTGGATTTCAGTATATTTTTGCATTTAAATTCTCAACCCAGGTCATGAACAACTGTGAAAATTATGATTGCAGCAGAGTTTAGTATCTCCAGTTTGCTGTTCTTGGTTACTGCTGAGGGTGACATGGGAGAACGGTGAGATCTCTTCATGGTGTGGATGATGGAAAGCCTGAGTCTCTCTTATCTTCATGAACAAAATACTTCAGCTGCACTTATAAGGTACATAATGATTAACTCTTCCACAAGCTTTGTATCATTCATCAGATACTCTGGGAGAGAGCAAGGGAGTTAATAGGATCTGACAGAGATTACTTAACACGACTAATTCTAATATCCAATTAACTTGGTCAGAGACAGAGAAGAATAAGCTGCTTTTGTGTACACTTTATACAGCATTAGGCAAATGTTGCATCTTCACCTCAAGGGAAATAAGGCTGTTTTTACCCCATGCTCTTAGGAATAACTACAGGAGATGTGGAAAGGAGAAAGTTTGTGTAGTGGGCAGTACTAACTAGAATCACTCACAGTTGTGTAAGAGATTCTGTGCTCTGCAACAGCACCTCTCTATCTCAGACCTGGCGCTGTTCATGGGAAATTTTACCTGTAAGCTAGGTAGTTAATATGCAGTTTATTTCAATAATTGTTTCAGACATGAATGTTTTGCAGTAAGGAGTAAAATTAGATGTGATAGCTTGACAATAGCTGGAATTTGATGCAGAGGTTTACAGTAAATTGAAGATAACTTTTAGTAGTGTTACTCAAAGGGCATGAAATTGAACTCTGACTTTATGAAGCCAGCTGACTCAGGAGTTGGGTAATGGCTTGAATGCCAAAGAAAGAACAGCAAAGGCTAGAACAGCAAAGGCTAGAAGCTCTATCCCTGCAGCCTGTGCCAGTGATGGGCTGGAACTAACTAATCTGGCCACAGAAAGAATTGAATACCTGAAGGTAGGTTGCATTTATTGACCATAAACTTGGACGGAAATGAAATTACATAGGCATCTATTTCCTTAGGTGGAGAGTACACAAACAGAATCAAGTTTGTACAACTCCCATTAATTTATCTGGGATTTATTTCTTGGGATTCTCTAGCCTCATCTACGTTGGGACTGTGATCACAATTTTTATTTATTAGTGGATGTCACTTTTCTAAGGCAAGTTTTAATCTTGTCTGTTGGGAAAATGATCCAGCCAAAGCAGAGCATGATAATTGGAAAGAGAACTGCAAGTGCCTACTAGCAACCACTCCAAATCATCACCTTTGTTTGCTTTCAGATGTTATCAACATCCCACTGCAAGGATGAATGAAGTGATATATCTGGCTCGTGGACCAAGACATGAAGAGTGTTTTCCCTTACTCTTAACAGATGCCAGCAGCAGCACACAGCTGAAGTGTCTCTTCCAAAAGTTAATCCCTTTTGAATATGGCTGCTGATATGTTCATACCTCATGCTTATATGTCTTGGCTTTTAGTTTTACGTATTGAATTGCTTGGAGAAGGTCAACATGTACAGCAACAAAATTCCCACTGACTACATGAGTCCAGCTGCTCCTGCCCCATATTTCCATCAGATTCCCACTTCTGTCTGAATATAGCAATGATATAATTGGATTGCACAAGAGCAAAGCTGACTGTTTTAAGGCCAGGTGGTAGAAATATTTTGCTTTGTGCATATTTATTTCTTCAGTGTATTTTACAGACATTCTAACACATTGCTCTGTTTTAGGTAAGAATTAAAGCCAAGCTGCTTAACTCAGGGCTTTTGCAGCAGTAGGTCAGACAACAGTATATTGCTTTACATGAGTTTACCACTGTTGTTCACCTGTACATCCTAGTGTGTGGCCTGTGTACAGTGCTATGTCTAAATAAGTATGCATGTAGACAAATCTTGTGTATGCATGTGTTTAGTATCTTGGAGAAGGGACAGAACAAAGCAAAGCTTATAAAAAAAATGAAAGAAAAAAAAAAAACTCCAAATAAGCTATTTTTAGCTCTGTACAAGAAACATGTCAATTGTTTTGAGATAATCTTTATTGGATACTGCTTGAAGTATAAACATATGGCCATTATAACCATTTGAAAAAGGTTTAACTGTGCTCTGCTGTACTGTTGGTTTATGCTGAGAAACTGTTATTTCATACTCTTAAAATAATGGAAAGGAATTAGAATTGCTTATGGATTGCTTACTATAAACTAATCTTGAGGTATGGCATACTTCTTGCAAACTGCTTGATCATCTACAACTTGTTAGAACTGCTTAATTACCAGCTCACCAGAATGTGTGTAAATCCAGAACTCTAATAAGCTTTTACCACAGATCTTGTAAAGCAAGTTGGAGTTAGGTATAAACATCCTCTTCAGCGTTACTTGTGTTGCTGAAAAGAGATGTTGTTGCCATGTCGGCAGGGTATCAGGCTTTTAGGTAAAACTGTAAATCTATCCCACTACTCATTTAAATCAGAGATTGTGAATTGGTTCCTAGAGACATTTTAAGTTCTGGACGTTTCCTGATGCTGAGTGATATGAACCACTGTGTTTTGTTTTGTTTTGTTTTGTTTTAAGAATAACTGACTATTTACATGCATACCTGTCATGAAGCAGGGATCTCTAATGGGAACTAAAATCAGGAGTGGCATTTAGAAAGGCATGGAATAGCTGGTATCTACAGCCTAACTTCATGTAAGCAAAGGAAAGATGCAAGTCTTTGCCCCTTCATTTTCCATGATTTCTTTTTGCATGTGTAGAGTGTTTTGCATACCTGTGACCTTTCAATTAACATTATTTATATCTCAGTAAACTGCCATGCTACTTTTCCAGATGTTCTAATCCTTTATGTAAATGAATTTATTAAACCCAGGCACTCTCCTTCAACGAAACCTGCCAAATCCACTGTGTCTGGACCCACATGCACTGTAGACTAAGCTTTATTTGCATAAACTTGTTCTGTAAGTGTAATCTTACTTATCATCTGCAGAGTTAAAGTTTCACTAATGTAAATCCCTGACAAATCAAGTACAGATGTAAGTCTTTGCCCTCAGGCTCAGCCTGTCAATTCACTGCCTCCCTTGTATCTTCTCCTTGCTCTCTGCCTCTCCCCTTGCAAGTATTTTTTAGTACTAGTAGTCATTTAAAACTGTTTATGTAGATACATCGCAGGTACTAAACATGACACTGAACATTAGTCATTTGGGCTTTTTCCTTCTGATCAAACTGCCTCACAAAATAGTGTTGGCATGTAATCCTGGGTGTCTGCTTGCAACACCTGGAAAAATTTGCTCTGCCAGTCTGTGGGTGTGTTTCAGTTCGCCAGGCTATGTTCCAGATAAGGAGTCAGGCTCAATAAATGGTTAACGTAAGCTGGCAAATTCCATAATGCAGCCAAGGAAAATTCAGTCATAGGGCGGTAGCGGGTGTAATTCCCTAAATCCGTGAGCAAGAAGGGGTCCATGGGGTGGGGGGATAATGCCTGCACTTGACGATCCATTGTCTGTGAGAAATGAAAATTCTCTCCCAGTCATAAAACCCATAGATTTAAAAACAAAACAAAATCTGCCAGCTTCCAGTAACAGGAGGAAAATGTTACTTTTGAATTCAGAGGGTGTTGGCATACACTGGGTTTGTTTCTGATTACTTTAAGGTCTAAATATGTTTCCTTTGCTGGTACCCAGTTGCTATTTATTTGGCTTTAGTCTTTGATCTCCCTTATGCTGGCACATCATAAAAAACATATTCCTGTTTGAGTTCTATATTATGCAGTTAGTCTCTGCTTGGTATGTTCACCAGGCTGGTTGTACCTACAGAATAAGACTCTCTTTGTTTTTGATAGACTCCAGGTGTTTATCACTGTAACTTACTAATGGATTTGACCACAGAATATGCATGCAAGAAGCAAACTGAAAACCTAATGGCAAAATTACTGGTTTGATAATTCAATGGTCTGCTATATAGTAACCACAGGAACCACACACATGCATGCATGCAAACACATAGGAACACAGACTGAGTTTTGTAACAGAAATGATCTTTTTAAGACCCTGCTTAATGAATTTTCTTGAGTTGAATTTTCTGTACTGGAAATTAAGTTTTACTCCAGACTTATTTGTCACCCAGAGTTTTCTTGGAAAACTTTCCAACTTTAAGCCCTGCTCATTCAATTCCACATCACTGTGCATTTTAGGAAGGTCCCGTGTCCAGCTGAGGTGCTGTGGTTCCGAGGACTGTTCTCCTTGCAAGTCCAAGAGTTGGCTGTGCATTAGCCTGCCCAGCTAATGCAGTCCCCAATGGCTTGGGGAGTGCAAATGTTAAATGTAGCTTCTTGTATGACCTCATAGCTTCATATCATGTATTAACCCCAATGCTTTGCAATAGCCAAAGATTACTTTTTTCTCTCTCTCTTTTTTTTTCCTTTTTTTTTTCTTTTTTTTTTCTTTTTTTTTTTTTCAGTTCCAAACCCAACTAATTTCTTGTTCCTACACATACCACCAAATGAGAATTGCCTTGTTAAAGCACACCTATCTCACCATGGTAACTCAGAAATAATCTGCTATTGGATTCTTAGGAGGAGAATTTGTAGCAAAATGGTCAAATGTATCCACATGCAAAGCTAGTAGAAGTTTCTTCTGAGGATCTGCTGGAAATGTAAAGGATTTTTATATCCTTTTGTTTTTGTGTATGGTGTTTACAGGAAAAATATCTGAACTGCAGGCTGGAGAGAATACACTGCAAATGTCAAAGAAGCAGTGGCAACACTTTCCTCCTTTGCCACCCCTGCAGTTAGTATTGATAATAATGCTAGATGCTGGGGACACTTACTACAATAGGGGGTTGTGGCTGAATAAACTTTTGTTTGTACCAGCTAAGAATATCTTTAGCCAGCACCTGGATTTTTTGGAGACTCTTGTTCTCTGTCCCACTGCTCTCAGAGCAGGACTTTTGTGATGAGTTGCGTCAATAAGCTTCTGCCATTGATGCCACAGCTTCTTCACCAACCTCTGTTATATGCTTGGAACACAAAACTATGTTGGAAATGCCATCCAAGCACTGGGGTTTCCTGAAAAACTTCATCAGTGTCTTGAATTTTGCAGGTCAATATCACCATTATAATGCTCACTGTATAAATTGAACATGCTACATGAGAATGGCCTTTTATCATCAACAGTTCCATGTTAAGGAATTCACATTTTGCAGCATTGAGTTTATTCTTCACTTCATCAATACTCAAAACCAAAACAAAACACCTGTTATTTCATTATTCTAATTTAATAGAAATACAGACCAACTTTTAGAATTATTTCCTGATCAGATTATACAGGCCTTCCAGAAGGAAAGATGATTTTTTTTTTTTTTTTGGTCCAAACACATTGTACATAAAAAGTATCCTCATAATGCTCAGTATCTTCTTCCTAGTATGTATTATTTAATGCCCTAAATTATGCTCTAAATTATTTAATTTTAGAAGTAAATCTTGGATCAGCTCATTGATAAAGTTAATGTCCCTTAAGAAATGCATTATTTATCTTGGGTTCACTTGAACACAGTTTCAAAAATGGAGCTGCAAAGATTTATTCTTTTTGTGCCTATAAATGTAGACAAATGGTGACCTTGTGTGATGCTGATTTTAAGCAAGATTTTATTAATGGAACTTGTCATAGTTAGAATTAAGATTAGGTCAGCAGCTCAGGTCATTAATAAGTTAATCCATTGTGATGTTAGATGTAATCCAAACATTTGCCACTGATGAATTTTCATTTCTTACTTCTATTGTTTGATCATTTCCATACCATAACAAGTTGAAATGCTCTTTGAGTCTAGATATGATGCTATGTTTACTGGCTGCATAAAAAACTGTCAGTTTGTTATACCATTGTATGTATTCACAGGTACTTCCAATTTTACACACAGCTTAACTTAGTTGTTGTCTAAGAACCATAGATGTGATGATCTTTAAAAGTGTATAGAAAAGACTCTGTGGATAGATTTATCAGGCTGAAGTTCAGATTTTTATATTTATATCTTCTAAATATTAAACACTGATGTGTTACTACTTTTATCTTTAGCTGCACGAGAGGTTACTCTCAGAGGTCAAGCACGCTTTCTGTGTTGGTTACTTGTGTTGTTGCAACGCTGCTATGGGTTTTAGCTAACATCCATGGGTTTGTCAAGCTCTTTCTGTTACGAGAAGAAACTGATGCAGCAATTCAGCATATTAACAGAGAACACATGCAAACCCTGTTTCAAGGCGGATAAAGAAAACAAATGGCAACAGTTTTCCTGCAAATGATTTGTAAGACTGTCTTTCCACTGCAGCCCTAACATTTGACAAATGCTTTTCTGCCTCTCTCAGAGGGTCAGTTTGCCAAAAAAATGGTCTGATTCCCAAACTACAATTTGATTCTGAGTCCAGACCTGAGTCTGAATTCCATCCCTCTCGTGCAGCATGGGTTTGCTTTAGGACAGGCCCTGGTGATCTTGTCTTGAACAATGACTGCTGTTATTTCCAGCTACTCATATAGAAAATGAGTTTAATTCCTTGGACATGAAGGAAGTCAGATAAGCCTCTGGCACTTCTGTTATCTGTAGATCAGGTACAGCCAAAGGCAGCTAATAACATTTGCAAAAGAGTGGAAAAGGGAGGGCCAGGAACCAGGGCAGTGAAGGAAAAGACAAAGAGAAGATCAAAATGACTTTAGGGAATAGAACAATGACAATAATTCTTAAGTCCATATCATACAAACAAAAATAATGTGCTGAAGAAGGCAGAACTATGAGGCATAGGAAAAAAAAAAAAGCAAAGAAAAAGGAATTCTTACCTGTCTTTTATGTTGCTTTAAAATATTTTTCTTTTTACTTGGGAAGGTAAAGTCCTACCCAGAAATGAAAAACCATCAAAATCAGTTGATTTTATACAACATAGTGCACAGCACTATCAATCCCTACTTATGTGCTTTTCTACCATGACAGCTTAATTTAAAGGAGAAAATCTAATTTCCTGTGCCTATTATATATCCAGTTAATTTCAAACTCTTATGTACCGGTTAACATTGCTCACAATTAATAGAGGAGGCACAGCTCTGCTGGGATAGCTTAGGCCCACTCTTATTGAAACACTGAATAATTTAGGTTGGAAGGGGCCTCCATAGTTCACCTGGTCCAGACCCCCGGCTCAAGTCAGGGCCAACTTAGATTGTGTTGCTTAGGGCTTTGTCCAGTCAAGTTTTGATATCTCCAGGACTGGAATATTTTCCTAATATCTAATCAGAAATCTCTCATATTAGAACTTGTGCTATTTGTCCTGTCTTTTTGCTGTGCACCTCTGAGATGAGCCCTTCTCTGTCTTCTCAGCATCCACCTGTTAGGTAGCTGATGCCAGAGGTAAATCCCCCACAGCTATCTCCAGGCTGAACAAGCCCAGTTCTTCTCATTTTCTCATTTCCTCCAGCCCTGGCTTTCCTGATGGCTCTCCACCAGCCTGGCTCTGGTATGTCAATGATCTTGCACTGAGAAGGCCACAACTGGGCACAGGACTCCACTGTTGGCTAAACTGGTGTAAATGTTTCCACAGAAGGACTTTAACTGGTGTCTAAACTTCCTTGCTCTAAGACTGGATGCGAAGGCTCTGTTTGTTCCTACAAGAGATATAATATGTATAAGGCTTTGTGTCAGTCCCACCAGGGCAGAAGTTCAAGACTGATGGGGATACAAGCTCTTTTAATCAACAGTGTGCAGATTTCATCCTCTTAACTGATAAAAAGCAATTCCAATATATATATTTTTTTTCTTGCTGTGCATTTTGTAAAATCAGTGTGGACGCTTTGAGAATGTACTGCTAAATCTCAAAAAAGCGGGTACCAGCTAGTTTTTTAAGGTTTAGTAGGTATTTCTCTTAATCAAATCTCATATTTAAGTTTGTAGTAGTGTTTCAATAAGTAGCTTAAATGAGTATTTAGTCTATGCTTAGTTTGCAAGGAAGAAAAAAATAATGTACATGTCATCCAGATTCATGTGTAACAGGCATCATTTACAAGACAAAATTTACTCCTAGCTGCCACCTGTACTTTGGTAACTTCTCTAAAGCTGCAAGACCCCAAGTAATGGCTGTATTTGCAGTGGTAAATGGTACGTGTCCTGTGAGATCTGATACATACCCCAACATAGCTGTTATTTGATCCTGGGGGTTTCCGACAGTGACAGGTGCTTATCATTCTTGTTCTTGTTCCTCCTGTCATGAGTGGTAGTTATGGAGACCCTGAA
Source organism: Heteronetta atricapilla (assembly GCA_011075105.1). Taxonomy (NCBI): domain Eukaryota; kingdom Metazoa; phylum Chordata; class Aves; order Anseriformes; family Anatidae; genus Heteronetta; species Heteronetta atricapilla. Next base: position 59,900,644 of record CM021733.1, on the reverse strand, counting down.
GGCAAATCAGAAAATAACAGCTTAACACTTGTATCAATGATGCAATCAAACTGAATGATTTAGGTGTCCTGGGCCAGGAGAACTCACCCACACATTTCTCTCTGAAGCACCGATAGCAAAATGTATTTTAGCTCTTAACTAAAAAAAAAAAAAAAAAAAAAAAAAAAAAAAAGCTTATATTACTGCTTTTTAACTTCCAGTACTCATGCAGCTTTGGCATTTGCATATCCACTGAGTCAGATTTTTAGATATTGTTGAAGGTAGGGTTTCTGAGACTGAAGTCTTTATGAAAATTTTAGCTGTGAGATCTCACAGAGGGAGCAGAAATACCACCTTCTGAACAAATGTGCGGTCTATATAGGCTCTGGTAGCCCATGCTGGCTAAACACTGACCTTTGGATACCCTTTGGGTTTAACTCTAAGAATGTATCCCATTCTGGGCACTGCAGCTGGGTAGCTCAGCATCTGAACTTGGAGTGACTAGGATGGGATAGGCAGAGTTTGTTCACCTTTAATGGAGAGGTCACCCACAGTTAGGTTTTAATGTTTATTGTTTCTATATTTGGTCTTTTAATTTTAAAGCACTTCTAAGGTCAATAATTAAATTGCCCCATGGGAACAACTCAGCTCTTTGACTGAAAAATGACATCTTAGTATGACAATGGTTGATGATTGTTCCATGCAAACCTGAGATACCTCAAGAATCATACAAACAAAGCTGGTGCAGGAGAATGGGTTAACAGTGGACCAGCTGCTTCTCTCATTTATCCTGCTAGACACAAGGGTGTGAAGCCCTTATTTCACAGAACTGGAAGCCTGTGTGGTCATGAAAAGTAAACAGCAGAAAACCAAGCTATTTAAAAGCAGGAGGCAGCTCATTAGTTTGTCCCGAGCCTAACCCTGGTGACCCAGACCGCCTAGCCACAGCCTGGTGGCTGTCAGTTATGTCCGCCTCTCCCACTCCCAGCAGAAACCACTACCGGCTGCGGCATCAGGATGCCCTGGGAAGCACCGTCCTTCCCCATGGCCTGCTGCTGCCCTCATGGCTGGTCAGGAGAGGGCTTGGGAGAGCCCTGGGGTCTCCAGCCACAGCAGACCCCACTCCCAGGGTGGCCTAATGGCTGGCGGGGGGCCCCATCTTCCCAGGGTGCCCCAGTGTCAAGCACACTTCAGCCTTCTGTAGTTTCTCCTCTGGAAAAGCACACCGCTTCTGTGCCGGCTGTCAAGTATCTGCAAAGTATCCCGGCCGCTTCTGTAGGGTCTTCCGAGCAGTGAGGGGGGGCAGCAAGAGGATGTTTGTTTTAAGAAATGAACGGGAAGCAATATTTGGCTGTAAGCGTATCTGGGGGTGGGCAGACTGGTAGAGTGTGCAGGTTGTATTTCTCAGAGTTGAATGAGAACAAGACAGCAGTGGAAACAAAGCACTCTTTAAGGAAATAAAAAGAGAGGTAAAACTGAAAGAGTCCTTAGTGTAGCATTTTCAGTTTATGAGGCGTTTCCTCTTGCTGATGAAGATGGATGGCTGAACTTTTCTGCACATTGTTGTTAAAAATGACTGGAGTACAACTACAAATAGCTGTCTGTTCTCCTGTCTGAAAATTCCAAACACCAAAAATGCAAAATTTAGCATTGGGTTCAGTGTCACATGTCCTGTGAAGCCAATGGAAATGGTATAGTTTACACCAATGTAAAATGTTGCCCACAGTCTGGATTGCTAAACCACAGGGGTAAGTAGTGAGAAAACATATTTACAGACATTTCAATGATATCTAGAAGCCTTTTCCCATGGCTATGTTTCCAAGCATCTTCATTTGCTTATTGTGAACTTTTCTGTAAATACAAGTTATTGCACAAACCTTTAGGGAGGTCAGATTTATGAGCATATCAAAAGTGCTTCTTTCACACAAGATAAATTCATTGATTAATGAAATGATTTCAAGTACTCAAAAGAAGAGTTTAAGAATGGTTAAGTTATCTAGTTCAAGAACCGGGGAAACATGCTGGAATCTGACTGACCAGTTGCTCTACTGAAACCACAAATTCATGACTACTGAGTAAACCTTTGAATATATACCAAGAATAAATCTGATGAAATGTGTTGGCCAAGTTGTTCAATACAAACTGATTGTCTAGATAGGCTTGGAAGTAATAACATTTCATCTACATAAAGTCAGGATTAATTTGAAGGGTACCAGGATAAAATCTGGAAATACATATATTTAGAAGATTAGACAAGGTGACCTAAAGATCTGTTCTGTTCTCAACCTCATGTATCCTTATGTAAATACTTAACGGGGCAGATTGGTGTAATCTTACAAGAGTAGCCATCAAGATTCTTCTTGATAGCAACAAAATGTGTTCTTTATGTCTCATATTTGGAAGTGTGTTTCTGAGCCCTTGTGCTGTTCTCGTGGTTCCTTTCCTAGGTCACCTTGGAGAGGCAGAGCTCAGGAGGAGGCCCAAGGCCTACCTAGGTCCTTGTTGAGGTGGCCCTGGGGAGCCAAGTGGTGATGACCAGTTCTGCCCACTGCTTCCCAGCTGTGTGGATGTTGCAGAGGAGAAATCTCATGAGCATCCCATGCTTGGAGGGTTCTCTTGGGCAAACTTGCTGTTTTTTTGAGCTTGGCACCAGTACTGTGGTCCATCAGGCAGACAGCTGCCCAGGACTCATTTCTTGCAGTGACACCAAGTCTTCTTCAGCTGTCCCCAGTAAAGCAGATGACATATGTCAGCAAAATGACCTCCACCTGGCTGCCTGGAGGAGCTTCAAGGGTGGCCAGGAAAATGCTGACACGGTGAGGCCTACACTGTATGGAATATATGTAAATACTTCCCATTCAGTATCTCATTTAATGTAACTCAAGGGCCATGTTAGCCTTTCCTGTAATCGGCAGTTCACATTAAGTGTGAGTGCTTCCATGATGAACTTCCATAACCCCTTTCATGCAATAAACACACTTTTATGGTCTATGCCATGGTCCATGCCTGGTCTGTGCCAGGTCTGGGACAGGGGTCTGGTGGCTGTGCACAGAAAGTTTGTGCCCTTGCTACAGCAACATCCCCTGTTCCCTACAGCATTTATTCACCAGCTACCTATCAGGAACATTCAGATCTTTAGACTAGAGAAAAATATTTTAAAACTCAAAATTAATTTAAAACATGAATATTTGTTCAGAGAGAGGCAGGCAAGACTGGACTAAGGCAATCTAGAAGCATCAAGCAAAATGTGCATTAGGCTGCATTGTTGCATCATTTGGTGATGTAATCCTCAGTTATGGGGCAAGAAATCCCTATGCAACGTGCAAGAGGATTTGACAGGAAGTGAGACAGGAGAAAATGAATTGTTGTGTCTTGTGATATGCTGTATGCAAAAGTGAGCCAGGGGTGAAAGGGTATGATGACAAAGCTGTTGGCAATTTAAACCTTGGCTCAGGCATAAAATAAATACATTATTCCTGATGGTGAAACTGAACGGTGCTGTCATGGATTCATTTTGTCTTCCTCATGTTTTCCTAGCCCCTTTTCTGTCGTCTGACCTGTGGTATTCATATCTGTATACCGATGTGCTGAAATGCTCCTTGAATGTGTCAGGTTGTGAGTGCACTTTAATTGCAGGCCAGGCTGCATGCTTAGAGCTGACCTCCACATCCAGTCCCATTAAAACCCACAAATTTTGGAGGGCATCATAGCAGGCCCTCTGCAGATGGCACTGATTGGTGCAGTGCTGGTTTAGAGCATGGTAGCGTTTGTACCATGGCTTTTACATTGCTTTGGCATGTGAAGGGCTCAGCAAACTGGCCAGGAGGCTTTTCAAAAGTCTAGAAACAAGGTCCTTAAAATTCACAAGACGTAATGTGGAGCTCATAGTGGAAAAAAGTGAAGGAAAATCTAAAAATATTGTGGCAATTACTGCCAAAAAGTGGGTGTGTTGGAAACACTGTCTTCCTGTTTATGTCACCTATGTTTTTTCACTTTCATGCCTTTTTTTTTAATTATTTTTATTTTTATTTTTTCCCTCATGCTATCCGCTTGTACCTCATCTTTCCTCTATAGTTTTTACATCCTCTAAAAACGTTGCCTTTGTTATGCTGTAGATATTAGCACAGGGAAGGTCTCGGAGCCCAGGCCTAGCAGTTCCTGCAGTGCCCAATGGGAGGATTTCCTCCTAGTGCACGAGAGGTAACCTCTGCTTACATGAAACTGAGCTTACTCTTATACCTTTCAAAATGTTTCCTTTTCAGTTTGCACCAGATGGGGGTAAAATAAGGGGGGCAGGCTGATATTTTCATTTGGATAATGCCCCCGCTCCCCCTTTCATTTGCTTATCTAAGGCTTATCTGAAACTTTATGGGCTTGAGGATAGACTGGAAAATCACAAAATCAGATGTTCTTGGCAGTTCTGTACTACTTCCTGGCCTCAGTGTGGCTGGACATACCACAGGCACAGCTTGTCACACAGTGTTTTGGTAGCTCTAGCTCCTTACAGATGTCTAGAGCCTGGATATATATGAAAAATGAAATAAATGAATTATTGGTGGAATTCCGTAAGTGCTCTGGAATGGCTGGTGCTACCTGCAGCTTTAGGCTTGGCTCATTTCTTGTTTTCCAGGAAAAGCGGCTGACCACTCCATGCTCTCAGAGCACTTCAAAGTGAACTAAATGCTGCCCATCATGATGCGCCCTTGCTGCTGCCCCTGGGACCTGCACTCTGAGCCAGCCATTTTGAAGCCCAGGTGTAAAAGAATCTCAAAAAGACCTATTTACATTTAAATTCCTTATAAAGTACTTGGTGCCAAGAAGTTATTGTGACTGTGTCTTATGGATCTTAATGGGGGAAAAAAATGAGCCATTTTACTAAAAATATATGGAATAGGATTAGCCTGCACCTTGTAAAATTTTATTTTAAGAAACTAAGGCCCAGGTCCAATCACAATGAGGTCAGTGGGACGCTTTCCACTGATTCAGTGGGCTTTGGATATGGCCCTAAGACATTATTTTCAGTAATAAGGACTTTGAGAAATGTATCTAATATTAGAAATTTATTGTTTGTATAATTCTATAATTAAAATGGCCAGCTGCTGTAAAAAGGCTTCCTCTGAGCTGAATGTCTGTATACTAAATTTGACTCTGAAGAAAAATTAAAGATGTTGGCTCTTGGCAACAAAGGATTTCTGCACAGTGATCCAAACAGGATGGTGTCTCAGCTATCCTATTCCACAAGGCTCTGTTTCAAGAGATTTGTCCAAGTCCTCCATCACCTGCTCCACAAACATGACAGAAGAAGCCTGCCACCAATGAGTAGATTTGGATTTATTATTTACATAAAATAAGAGCATGATAAGAACAAATGTGACTGATCTGACCCATGCTTGATTTGTGTTGTTCTTGGACAGACTCACGTGAACCTCCCCTGAGTGTAGTTTCTATTTCTTCATGGTCCTCATGGCCCAAAACCTTGAACACCAAGGTGCTTTGCTGTCGACACCATCTGTACAGGCAGCCCAGGAGTCCAGACGGATGGAGGCTCCCTGGGGGAAGCAGCTCTTTGCCAATGTCTTTAGGAAATAAAAGGAACTGCTTGGGTAGACTGCAACCATTTGTATGCAGGTGATTGTCTGACGTAATTTTGCCTCTTACAGCCACTAAATAATGGTGCAGAAATGCCATCTGTATCCGCCATCTGTGTCACCCAGGTACAGGGTGAAGGGTGACTCTAGACAGGACACAGCTTGCAGGACTGAGGTGCAAGATCCAAACTGAAGAGTATAGAAGAAATGGTAAGGGGGGGGGGGGGGGGGGGGGGGTAGGGAAGAACTGTTGTGGGATTACCTCCCTTTTTGGGGCTGAGGGCCCCCTGAGAGTGCTGAGGGTCACATCTGTGTAAACCTGTCTGTTTAAAATCCCTGTGTCTGCCTGGCAAAGTATTGCTCATTCCTGAGTGCCCTGGGAGCATTATTTAGCTTCTCAATTTAGCACGGGAGTCTTCGGCCAGTGTCATTTAAGCAATTTTCACAGGAATGCCTGGAAGCTGAATCAGTCCTTCTTGCTGCCCAAGAGGGAAGAAACAGTTCAGACAAAAGTCTTTCTAAGAAGTTAAATTTCAGCCCACCTCAAAGCAATCTGTATAATACTGGATGGGAATCACATGTGCTTTCTTTCCTTTGTTCAGTGAATCCAACTGCATGCTACAGTCAATACTTCTGCTACAGCTCTTACTAAGATACTGGCTGAAGCCAAATTCTGATCTCACACCACCTGAATGACTGCATCTCCTGCAGCCTTATTGAAAGATATTGTATATTTGGACACACGTTAATATTGGTGAGCAGTTGCACAGTCCTAACTGGTCCTACTGGAGTAAGTAATGACTCATAGATTTGAATTAACTTCAAAATTTGGCTATTAAACATCATTTGACCTCTTTACCTTTTTAACATATGTTGATTAAGTAATTCTTTGGATATGCTATAAAGGTGACTTCAGTTTTGATGGCTTTCCATATGAAATGGGACATCTATTTTTGCTTTATCTGGATCACATTTTATAGTAAATACTTGGTATACAGAGGTTGCTTTAAAAGTGAATTTTTATTATTACAGTGGCATCTAAAGCTTGGTCATTGCCAGGACTCCAAAAGCCATAGTAATGGGGAAGTAGACTCCTTGATAACTGTGCCTATTTTTCTCATATGAAATCAACAAAGGCAGAAATTGACATGAAGCTGAGAAAATCTTATCTACTATCACCAAACTGTCCTTTTACAAATGGATATTCTCAGCAATGTTGCACATAGCTGATACAACACAGATAACAATTAAAAAGAATGTCTTTCCACTGCATTTGGTGGTTTCCCCTTATTTATCATGCGTCAATATGTATGGTTATATGCCACATACTTAGACAGGTATGCATACTGTATACAGTCTCAGAGAAATGGATGAAGTTTTTTTCTGGATATTTAAAAATGAAAATGGAATGTTCTAAAAGAAAATTATTTTTATCTAAGGTTTTTTTATTTATTTATTCTAATGATGGAATCCTAGAATATTCTGAGGAGGAAGGGACATACAAGGATCATCAAATCCACCTCCATTTTCATTATGTTTAGTGAAGACATGTAAGGTGTTTAATTATCTCTCATCTTGATCAAGGTATTCAGTGAGACTGATAGCAGTACTTTGCCCTTGAATTCAGGCTGATGTTGTATGTCTGTGCCAAGCACTGTTGTGTGGGGGCTGTGATGAAAACCACAGCCCCTCCTTTCTGTTGCTCATCCTGTCACATATTCCCGTGCTTTTCTTGTGCTGTCATTACTGCTCACGCAACCATGCAGTGCTGGAAGAGCAAAGAGCAATAAAGAGAAGGGCACTGGAAAGATGTTTTTCAGCTGGATCAGTTCCCTGCTCCAGCTCCCTGCAGAACTTAACAAATTACACACAGCCGCAAGGGCACAAGTAGCATTCCGTAGATGAGGAGGGGGGAAGAGACCTCCTCCCCACCACCTGATTTGCCTCACCCCCACCATTTTCAACACAGCTCAGACTTCTGGAATAAAATAATCATGAAACTTCAGCCTCAGTCAAGCAAGCAGAATTACCTGCTGAGGGCTAGTTTGTGGGGGAGCAGAAACAATAAAAGTTGAAAGGAAGCTATAGGGTTTGATGAGATTTGTCTGTGTTTGGCAAAGACTTTTTCCTTTATTTGAGTTTTTTGGAAATGTCTTCTAAACATTCCAGTCTTGATTTTGGTCCTTAAATACTCCTCAGTGTTTTATTTAAATAGTGAAGAGCCAATTTCTTCCCTCAGATGTGCATGCAAAAATTCCCACATTAATCAGAAGAATTGTCTGCACACATCCTAAGTGCAGGAGATTTCTTTGTGGTATGCACTTTGTTTCCTAAAAAGTAAATTCTGAAGACTCCTCCTGCTCACACAGACACCAGAACTTTGCATGCTTCCAACATGTATTGGGGGCCAGTTATTCTTGCCCCACAGTTAGCACTAACATATTTCATTTCAAAGACTGCCCATGGAGCACAGGGTATACCAGGACAGTTAAAATGGAGAATCCTACATTCTGATTTATGAGACATGATGAGAAGATAGGAGGTGGTGCATGAAAGAACGGGATAAGACATTAATTCACTGAAGAGAAAGTGGTCCATGATCTTTGTTTTAAAATGCAGGGACTGAAACATTAATGTAGGTCTTTAACATTCTTGATAAAACACTAGTGGACTTAAAAATAGGTTTTAAAAACTGAGCTGCTGTTTTGATTTGTAAAACAAGTTAAACCAAACTTGACAATAAGGCATGTGCTTTAGATTTCCCTGGTTTGAGGCACTGTTTACTCTGGCAGATATATCCTTAAGTGGAGCTTTTTTTCCCCCCTCAAAGCTGTTACATGGTAGACTGATGTTGGCTGACCCTGAAGCAAAAATTTGAAAACAGCACATTTATTTTCCTCCTAATGCTAAACACACATGCCATGCAGCATTTTTTGGTCTAGCTGGAAAATCTTCAAATCTGGACTATTTGTCCCTTTTACCCTGACTTTAATGTTTTCATGAATATAAAAATAACACAATGAGTAACAGAATGTGGGGGACCAGAGCGTGTGTGTTTTGCAGCATGAGAGTAGCCTGCAATTTGTAGGCTGCAGACTGAGACCAGCAGATGGGAAGAGCCAACCAGGCAGCACAGTCCCATGCCATGCTGGTGACAATGGACTTTTCTGTATGCCACAGTACAGAGCAAAGCTCCCAGAGTGTGTCTGGACAACTGGGAAAAACTTTTAGCAGAACTGTAAAATTGCTTTTTGGCCATTAGCTTCCTTAACACAGGCATACAAGAAGCATTAACCCTTCCAACACTTAAGTTTATGATTTGGCAATAGGCAACACATAGCTTCAGTGTGCCGGACATTACATTCTTGTTCTTCAATTAGGAGCAAATGCTTAGTCCATGGCAAAATAGTAGGTTGACATATCTGAGTAGGAAGAGACCTACATACATACTGATGCATGATAAATAAGGGGAAACCACCAAATGCAGTGGAAAGACATTCCTTTTAATTGTTGTCTGCATTGTGTCAGCTATGTGCAACATTGGTGAGAATATCTATTTGTAAAAGGCTATTTTGGTGACACCTGATAAGACTTTCTCAGCTTCATGTCAATTTTGCCTTTGTTGATTTCATATAAGAAAAATAGGCATAGTTATCAAGGAGTCTACTTCCCCATTACTATGGCTTTTGGAGTCCTGGCAATGATCAAGCTTTAGATGCCACTGTAATAACAATAATAATTCACTTTTAAAGCAACCTCTGTATACCAAGTATTTACTATAAAATGTGATCCAGATCAAGGAAAAGAAAATGTCTCATTTCATATGGAAAGCCATCAAATCTTTGCTACCACTATGAAAAATTCCTTGGAAAAAGGATAAATGTGCAGTATTGATGATATTTAAAGATGGCTCTGAAGGAGGATTATTTTGGGGGATATAAGTATTACTGTGCCAGTTCAGAGTCTGAGGAACATAGATTTTGTAGATGCCATTTGTGATTGCCTCTTGTTTAACAGCTTTCATGTAGGCGTAAATAAAACCAGCATACTTCTATAGTCACTCTCAGCCTCACAGACACAGATTTCTCTCTCTCTCAGTGGAAGCCAACTTAAAAGGATGCCTAAGTTTTCCAGGAGTCACCATAAGGGTGTCAGGGTAGATTACTAGAAGGAACAACATGAGCTCAACTGAAGTTGCTGTTCCTACTCTTCTTGCTAACAGTGCAGTGGTTTGGGTAAAACACTGAGGGTCTGTTCCATGCAATTCTTGAATGGATTTGACTGCATTGGACTTCAGCTAAATGGATTAAATTGTTAAACCAATTTAAGAATGTCCATGTTAAAAGATGAAAGAAGTTACTTAAATTGGTGCCAATCCTCACATCAGCAAAAAGGAAAAAAAGATTTAAGAAAGAAGGACTTATAAAAGATCATTCCTCTTGATGAAATTTCTAACTCTTTGCCAATGTTAACTGAAAGGAATGAAAAATAAATCCTCTGGAGAGCTTTTAGCAATTAGTTCCTCTTTGCAAAGAATCTGGGCCTCTACTGCACCAGGGCGCTGGGCCCAACCATTTTTTTTTTTTTCTTTTTCCAGATGCATAAACTGGGCTGCATCTTGTTAGAGATGCCCAGCTGTATTTTTCTCTCTCTTTCACAGCCATACACATCACTTTTCATCCTGTCCTTTTCATCACCTACTGCTTCTATACCAAGTAAAGCAAGTGAAAATGTAACATGATCTTACATATTTTGCAGATTTCTACTGCTGCTTAGCAGCTGGAAGCACAGGTTAATGCAGCACCTTGAGACATGGTGCTGTGGCCATGAACCTTGCTGATATTCTGCAGCCATCAGTGGTACATGGACCACAAGCAGCTCTTTTAGATGGTACAGTGGTACCAGGGGTCTGGTACACATAATCTTTCAGTGTATTGTGGAGGGCCAAACTGACTTTCCCTCCCAGCTGGTGTAAAAATTGGCTTTAGTCTAGAAATTATGTGCCTGACTTATTGATAGCTACAAAGATAAGGGAAATCACACACTGCCATATTTCTACAGTTCCTAGGTGGAGGTAGTGCTATTGTATTAAATAAAGATATGCTAGTCTTTGTCTATGTAGACACATCTCTAGTAGGTTATGGGTGAAACCTGGAAAAGCCCATTAAATCACTGTGTCTCTGAATAACATGCACACTAAAAGCTATGGGGCCAGTCACATAACCATTTTGTAATGACTGTAGCTGAGGGATATCCACCTGCTAAAATCATGTGTATCACAGGTTTTTCTCCTATGGAGCTGACTAGTGAAGATTCTGAAAATTTAGGTTAGCTGTTCATATCTAGTCCCCTCAAAAGAACTATGAGGAGGGTTGCTGTCCCCTGGGGATCTCTGAGGTGCTCTCCTTCTGTCCTACCAAAACCATTCCATAGGAGTGAACCACTACAGAAGTGCTTTGAGGAGATGAAATGAGTGCAGCCATTTTGGTAGAACATTTTGTCAGCCTGTATAGGACAACCATGGCAAAAGACACTCACATTTTTCTACCTTTATATTTTGCAAGGTTATGTTGAGGTTGTAGCTGGTAAAAATTATAGATTATGAATAAAATGTGTTTTGTTTGTTTTCTGTAAATACAAAACTACACTGCTGGGCCAGAATTTCAAAGACTTCAGTAAAACATGTGCTTTCAAAGGCAAAAACCAAGCCAATACGTGCAATATGTGTTGGTGTCCTTGAATGCAGGGATGTTGCCTCTGAAAAAAATGATGTGCATAACAATACCTTTCTATTCAGTAGCCTAGCAACTTGGGGTGTAAATGGATACTTTTCAAAAGCAGATTTCCCATTTTAATTGGCAAGAACAGAGATCAGTGTTAGAAAACAGTCTTTGTCTTTGAAGACATCCAATTTAGATGTAATTGTATTTGTGCTAAAGTACATTTGTTAGGGATTGGTAAGAATTCAGTGTTGTCTCTGTATATATATATATCTGCTGTCACATACATATGTACACATGCATCTTCATGTGTGTTTGTGGGCATGTGTACATGTGTATATACATAAAAGAAAAATGTTGTATGATTGTATTTATACAATCCAAATGGAGCCACCATTTCATTTGCTGCCACTATAAAATGAGGTATCTGCCTAGTGGTCTGATATCTATATAGCAAAACCAACAATCCTACTGGCTCATGGTCTTAATAACTCTCCTATGAAAACAAATCAAAAGAGAAATTTATTTATTTATTTTTTTACTGCCGTAACTGCTTATGGTTATTATGTATATAGCCATGATAGCTTATGACTGGAAAGAACAACTAAAATAAATTTTCCCCTTTGACACTGGCTTTTTAAACAGTTTTCTCATGTCATAATAATATTAAGTGAGGAGCAGAGGAAACTGGGGAAGACAAAGGAGTTTGGTGATCATGTTGCTATTTGGACTGATTGTACAAAGCTCAGAGGAGAGCACAAGTATACCAACCTGCAACCAGGCTTATGCTGCAAAGCAAGTTGCACCATGTATGATCTAGCAGATGTCTCAGAAATAATTCCTTGCCCCTTCTGAGATGAGCTGAGAAGTTAGCTCACTGGAGTTAATGTCAGTCATAACAGATGTGTAACAAATACACTTTGGATGGAGGGGATATAATTATGTCTGCACATATAATTATAGTACCTGTCTGAAGAGACCAACTTGCAACACCTTTGGAGCTGCTCCCTTCTTGGGCAGGTTCTGCTTTTATTAGCAATTAACTGTTTACCATAAAATGGTATTTCAGTCCCTCTGTCACTATTAACTTCATCTGTTTGCTAAACAGTTTTATTTAGACAAGTCATTTCTTATCCAGCTCCATGGTACTCATGGATGGAGAGGTGGTCATTAGGGTAGTTTCACTTAGCTGTGGAAAGCTCATCCACACTGTGCTATACAGCTGGGAGGACAGGTGGGAGATTTTGGTTCCCATTCCCTCAGCGGGGGGCAGGAATTGATCCTGAGATGCCCACAGTGATTGCAAGGGACACAAGGGCTCCCACCTTTTTCCCTTGAGACCCCATTTGCAGGGACTTTTAACCTCACCTACAGATTTGCCTCACATTCTCTAATCTGGAAAGTGCTGTCTTCAACTCAGTGTTGCTGAATAAAAAACATCAGGCTTATGATTTTGGCTTATGCCAAAATCTTACCCTTTATTTCAGCTGCCTTGCTTTTGTTCAAAAGATTTAAACTGGAGTGGAGTTTTTCAGTCTAGCAAGGACCTCCCCAAAATTGGTTTAATTTGGGGAAAAATATTGCCCTTTTTCACTCTTCTCCCCTTTGGCACTGTTTTATTTAAGACTTCAGACAAACAAAAAATTCACTTATTCATTCAGCTCTGTTGAATACTAGGAGAACTCTGCTACCCAGAAGCAGAGTTTTCTGTCAGACGTTTGGCTGGTTATCTAAAGTAAACATCACTTTATTACCAGCATTTCATATTTAATGCTAGTGTTATATATTTTATTACAAAAACTTTTCTTTCCAAAGTACGTGACTGATTTTTAGTAATGCTAAAATTGGTTCATCTTTATAGACCTGGCTCTGGGATGGAGCCTAGTAGTCCCCTATGGATCAAGACCAGCACGACAGCTTAGAGGAGAAACAGAGACTGTACCCAGGGGCTGTGGGAGGGATCTGACTGAAAACGCCCTAATGAGTTTAACTCTACATGGGATCAAACCTTCAGTTTCATGTGTTGTCCTATTTCTTACTGACTTGTAACTGTGGGAGAATTATGGATCCCGGAGATTAATTCATTTGGATTTCAATTTTGCTGTATGCACTGTCCCTTCTGTCAGAAACTCATGTAAGCACATCACCCCAGATATGAATGATAATGGGATAATGGGGGCTTGTGACAGGCCCTACATCTCCTGTGCTCTCTGCCCTAGGGTGCTATCTGCCAGAGAGACTTTGGCTGCTCCTGGACAGGAGAGATGCCTTGCCACAACCTGGCAATTTCTGCATTTGGCTTGGCATATGTTTCTCACATTATTAATGGTGGAACAGCTTAAAACTCTTGCATTCATACTGCCTCTATGTATAAAGAGGTCCGGCCTGGCTTGTTAAGCATCCTGTTTGTAGGAGATTGGGACATTTCTTTCTCTCCTCCTGTCTGAGACTGATTCACATTTTTTTTTGTATGTTCCTTATGGCACGTTCCTGGCTTCTACTTCCTTCTGTTAAAAGCCCCTTAAAACACTGCACTAAAACCTCACACATCATATATCCTAGCAAGTCATAATCCCATATGTTTTAGTGTCATGACTGGAGTCAGCTATTCTTAGTGACCTTGGAAGCTAAATATTAACCAGGATTTAAGACACTGTGAAGTGGAGACTAGATTGAATGGCACCTCTCTAGCCTTTTGGTATTTCAAGGTACCCTACCTGACACAGGTGCAACAGGGGCTAGGACAAAACAGTCTGTTAGGGACCTCACAAATTCCAGGCACTGTATTCTGAAAACACTAACAAAGCCCCAGGACGAAGTACTTTCCTACACTGAAGTTACATTTTGGTGAATACAAGAGGGTGTTGCTGCAACCTCTGGGGCTAAACATAGCCCTCATGGCTCCCATGTATGCCCACCATTTAAAGCCTTTCCCCAGTCAGTTGTATATGGTTAAAACGCTTTGCTCAAGTCTGGCTAGGCCAAGTTGGGCTTTGAGGACAGAAATGCTTACATACTAGGATCCCTGTTATGTCTAAGGTAAATTACTTCTTGGTATTTGTTACTATATCTTGTTTGCTTTACACTGAAACAACCCTACAAAGAGTCATTACATACCACTCCAGTGTAAAGTAGGGGACATTTAAGGACATGACTTTGTGAGGACTTTTTTTTTTTTTTTTCTAGAGAGCAATGGACTCATTCAAAAGTATGAGGATGCACACATATCTTGTAAACTAAAACAATGTTGATAATGTTCACACATTCATCATTTCTAATAAATTTTTAATCAAGGTATGATTATAACACATTATTTTGACTATTAAAGTGTATTTTGCTATAATGTATAAGAGAAGAAGGAGGTTTGTGCAAAATTACCTAGAACTAAATTTTTTTTTTGGAAAAGAGCCTGAGCCAGAAAGTTTTGATCCATACCCCAACTTGCTAAGCAAGGGTTGTTCAAATGTTTTGATTCAGTCAAGGGAACAGCATCTAACCCCAGAACTTAGTTTCTGTAAAAGCCAAAGAAAAGTGAAATAGATCAGCTCTGAAGTCCATCCTCATTTCTAGTATTTTTCTGTAGGAGAGAAATGTTAATGAAATGGGAAGTTCCCATACAGTTTCTCTGCTGGTGAAACCAAGTTCAGTGATTATTATTCAGAGATTATCAGCAGAGTTTATGATAGACCTCAACAGCTCAGTCTTACCTTGATCTGCTAGCTTTTGTAGAGTTATACTGGGGTTTAGCGTATTTCTGTGAGCTGGGTTAAAAAACACAAAACAACGAAAAAGCGAAGTGAGACAAAGGGAGGGACTTGCTGGTTACCATTGCCGTCCCAAGGTTTTTCCATGGCTGGTGGAGTTATTTCACCCTGGCTGCACGGTAAGAGCACACAGAGAATTACCTGCCCTTTTTAGCTGATGTGTGGTAGTATTTGTGTCCAATCTGCAGCTTTAGACATATCAGGTTAAGATAAATTCTGAAGTCTTTTTTTTTTTTTTTTTTTTTTGGTGTAGACAAACCCTTGGTTTTTCTAAGGAGGAAAATTCATTGGACCCTGTTAGGATAAATTAATATGACAATATTTCTCTTGTGTTTATCTACAGTTTGTGTTACTCTCTTCTGAAAAACAAAAAAAAACAAAAAAAAAAACAGTGCAATACTTCCCGATGGAGAATTTCTGTACTACAGATTTCCTTTTTCTCTTCTACCAGTTGCATCAGATAAAAATTAAGTGAAACATGACATCCTGACAGTGAGACCAGCAGACAGAAATTTGGCTGGGCCTTCAGTTACACTTCAGTTTCTGCTAAGCATGTCATGAATTGTGGCAGCTGGGGGACATTAGTAAAATAAAATTTAAAAAAAACCACCAACAAATAAAAACTCTCTACCACAGAAAATTAAAGCTTCTCAGTTCTGCTTTCGACAGGAAAGCTGAGCTGCTAATGGTGTCTATCAGTATTTTTATTTACCTTTGATTTTTTTTTTCTTCTGCAAAATAAAAAATGTAAAAGTGCTGTTTAAACGTTCTCAGCATGAATGTTTGATTATTGGTATTTATTTTATATTTCATAAGGCACGTTAATTCATTATGATTAACTTCCTTACTGGTTACCATGGTACCAATCTTAAACACACTTAAATGCAAAAATACCATAAATAAGTTCAGTGGGCTTATTTGCATGCGTAAAATTTCTGTAGGAATTTATTTTCACAGCATTTGTTCTTGTGGGCCATATTTTTAAAAGCAGCACTGAGAGTCTGCTTTTTCCAGCTTTGTTAGCAGAGAAACGCCAACCCTTCTGCCTATCGAGCCTTCCCAAATCCTCCCTTTCTCTGTCATGTCCTCTGTTTTGGTTGCCATCCTGAGGCTCCTTCAGAAGCTCTGGAGAGAAGAAACATATTACTATAATCCTATACTAGTGTGTCATATTATAGATGCTTGTAATCGTACAGCATGCCAACCTGCAGCATTGCACCCAAGTCAGAGCCTGTCAGCTATTTCCACAGCAAACCACCCTGCTCAGATGTGGCCATGCCACTGAGAGCTGCAGGTCCTTCTGGAATTCATTTGAAGCGTGTGCGGTTACGTTTTGTTTGACATCGTGACAAATCCCAGCTGCACAAGCGGCCATAGGATTGCCCTGAAGAAAGATGCTTTCCGACTGGGGAGGACTGTAGTAACATAATTCTGCTTTGCTCCATATTTTTCCCATATTAAAAAAAAAAAAAATCATATGAAAAACTGTCTTTCCCACATGTATAAGGACTACTGAACACCTAGTGTGCTCAGGATAATTGTTCTCGACTTGTACTTAATTTTAAAGCTTTCTGCTTCTATTTCAGACCAGAGGGGCTTGTCAACCATTTCCAGTTACAGTTCACCTAGGAAAAGCTTAATTTCTGCTTAGAAACCTCACCTTGCCTGCATGTCTGTACCCATCCACGTACACATAGGGCTGAGCACAACAGGACAGTGACATTGTTAAGATGTTTATTTTGTAAGGGTATATAAAACGTGGTGCATTTCACTGAGGCAGGTCTCCCTGTGGTCTTGCCAGCAGTTTCACAAGCCATGTGGCTTGAAGGGGCTGTGATTTTCAGGTAAATATTGTGGCATAGAGGCAAGGAGCTCAAGTCAGATGTTGGCAGTAAAACCATGAGGTCTTCTTTAGGCATGAAGTCAAGCAGAGATCCAACGACCCCTTTTAGTCTTAAAATTAAGGGATTTATATGGAAACATCAAGATGTCTGCAGTGAAACTACAAAAGTAGTTTCACATCTTGGGGCTGAGATACCCCAAGGAGAGAGGCCTGGTCCTTCGGCCTGCCTGCAGCACGGATGTCCATGTCCCAGGTGGAGCAGCCATTGCTCCTAATCCACTCCCTCAGGGAGTGAATGCTCAGGGTGTCATAAAAAAGAAACCACCAGAGGATCAGGGCTTTTGGACAACGTGTTTTGTTGTAAGGAACCCACTTTTTAAAAAGCCTTGCTCCTTTTCATGAGGCCCTTGAAAAACTGCTGATGCACTCCCATGCATGACTGTAAGTGGTGTGAATTGATTAGTCTCTCCCAGAACAATTTTTTTCTTCTCATTGAAATTCAGTTTACTTTTGCCACTCCTGGTCCTAAGATGCTGTGGGGAAGGGGAGGGACTACCAATGTGGAAATTCAAAGGGAATTTCATTTATAAAACAAGGCCCTGGGCAGCCACTTCAGAGTGGTGCATGCCACGCTATGGCCATATTTCATTACAAGTGAGGCTATATTTTGTTGTCAGAAATGACTCCAAACATCGCCAAATAGCTGATGAGGTTCCAGATGTGCCTATGGGTGCCTGTTTGGAGAGTGCTGCTTCTTGGGCTGCTCTACAGAAGGGGAGGGAGCCTGTCCTACAATAAAAAAGCCAGTTCCAGGAAGCAATGCTTTAAATGTTAGATTACATCTCACAGGAGCCATAAGGACTGATTCTGGCTGCACGAAGGCCTCCCTTGTAGTAATATATCTATTCTGAGCATACACAAGTCTCATTAACATTAATAAACTGGCACTGAGGGGATTTTATAACATCTCTATGGCTGGCTGTCTCAGTTCCCTGTGGCTGGTTCAGCTTCAGCCAGGGCTCTGTGAGTGTTTTTTAAAGAGACAGATTGGGAAAAGAAATCAAGATGAGGCAGAAGAGGACCAGGGCTTAATATAGGCACGACAGGTAAAGACAGGGTATCTTGATGTCTCAGACCCATTTTCTGCCTATGAGATAAACATAGAAATATTTTTGAGTCCTTGAGTGCCATTAAGCTGCCTCTATCTACATGTGGAGAGATGGGAAGGGGAAGGGTGTGCTGGTGCTGCCTGTTGCCATGCTTGTATCTCCTACTCTTTGCATCTAACCTAAAGTTGTCCCCTCCTCATAACACACCCCTGACTGTAAGGCCATGCAACTCTCTCCTCCTGCTCCTGCTGCCTATCTCCATTGCATGCAGCACCCTTCACTCCCTGAGCTCTTTCTGGCTCCCCTCCCAAGGGGTCATACACCAGAGCTCCCATTCGCCTAAAGTTTCTTTTATTTTCCCACCAGCAGTGGAGTACTATGTTTCACCTATTTCCAGGTTGGTTGTGAGCCTCTCAGTTTCTCCCTCCTTTTCTCTTTTTCTCCAGCATGCAAATTGCCCTTTGTCCTTTCCCTTAAATGCTCAATTTCCTAAACCCCTACAGCTCTTTTCATTGCACAACTGCGTACTTCCTTCCAAAGCCACATTCTGTCCAAATATTGGGCCCATGTATTCTTGTCCTTTGTATTAGATGCAAGGACCCTTGTTTCTCCTTGGGCTTGCCATCTTCGTTAGCCACTGTTCTTCTGTCACCAGGGCAGCAGCACTATTTGAGAAGCTCTTGGTTTCCTTTGTTTGTACTCTATAGGGAAGACAATGAACTGGGGGATGTCTGGAGTTTTAAAAATGAAGCTTTACTTAGACACCAGGCTGGCACACAGACTGTCAGCAGCCATCCCAGTGTTCTCATGGTTTCAGTGTCACCTGTGGCTCCCCAGTCAAAACCTCATTTAGAGACTTGAAAAATATGTCTTGAGTCTGTGCAATAACAAGACAGCCTTGACAAAACAAGTTTGCCTGAGGCAAACTAAGATAGAACTGCTATTTCTTAACACAGAGGGAGCTATGAAAATTAGAAAGGCAATAACCCTTTCCCGGGTTAGGAGATACAAGTTGCATTAGCTTCAGTTGTATGAGCACTTCTGCTTCTCATTGGAGTAATATCTGACCCCAAATGTGCTACTTATCCTAGGAGTGGTAAGAAATAAACCAACAATTTACCAAGTTTTCTCTAGTTAGTTATATTATATTACCTTACACTGCTGCAAGTGGGAGAATCATTGAGGAATCATTGACATGAAGATGACATTGGGGCCTAGGGACGAAGGGTGGAGCATGTGTCTTCCAGTAGCAGTTCAGTCACCAGGGAGTTTAGAATCTGAACCTTATCCTTCCAGCATGAGGAGGTAGCTGAACTTGACCTAGAAGTACTCCATTTTGAATTTAAATTTAGTCACTTTTACCTCTTCATGGAGATTGTGAAATTCTTTGACATAAGATAAATTAAAAGGTGAAAAAAAATAAAAAAGGAAACAACAAAATTAATGGGAATATTCAGTTTAAATAGAAATTATGAATAAAATAGCTTTGGAAGGTTTATAAATGTCCTGAAGTTTGAGCTATGCAGCCAGTTACAGTAAAACTACAGGAACTGGTGGAAATCTCTCATTTTGTAGGGCACCCCATAGATGCCTATCCAAGCTGGTACTGGTCAGTACCACAGGAGAGACAGGAGACAGGATTTCCTGATCCCATCCAGTCTGGCTGAATTTCTTTGTAGCAATTTAAAAACATCAAAAATGTAATATATTTTCTGCCAATTCTTTTCCCTTGTCCAAAGTAGAAACCAACTAGGAAAATATGTTTAACATCAGACATACTTTTTCCCTGCATGTGAAGAAATCCAGAAGATGAGTGTTTCATTATAAAAATATTTCATACTTAAGAGATACTGTCTGTATGGCCTTGGTTGAGCAGCAGAATAAACAGTTGCATAAAGGTGAAAGGATTTAAGATGTGTTAAAAGGGAGTTCATTTTAGCTGCAATGTAACTACAATAACATACTTTTTTTTTTTTTTTTTTTTTTTTTCCTTAGCCGTGCCAATCTTGTATGAACACTCTCCCTTTCTGTTTTACTCTTTCACATTGCTTGGATAGGAAATCAAATGGAATGAAGATGGGTGAGACCAAAAAAGTTTCAGATTTTATTGAACTTTGAGGGTTTGTGGAGCTAGTGGCTTACAGAGGTATCACTCTTGAGGTTTTCATCTGTAGCTCAATGACTAGGAATTGAAGGACGGACCATGTGAACAGACATGAATGAAGAAGAACTACATTTGGCTCCAGTTTTGTCTGTTGTAATGCACGAATAATTTCTGGCCTTAGCTATGTTTGTCTGACTTGTGTGTAGAGACCATGGCATTTTCTAAAAGAAATGCAGCTTTGCTGACTCCTGTGCTTGGAAATTACCTTTTTGGTTACTCAAGCCGGAAAGGATAAACACAGAAAACATTATTAATAAATCATTAAAAAAACAACAACAACAAAAGACACCCAACCCAGATCTTAATTCAGCACAGGTCAGACAATAAAGTTTATAATCATGCACTCCATGCTGCTCTGCACTCAGAGCCAGCAAACTAAACTGGCCAGATTAGTTAATCTTCCTCAGCTTCGTCTTGGGCCCTATAACTACTGTGGCAGGTCATTAACCAGCTGGTGAAGCCCCGGCACATCGTACATTTATTCCCAAACCTTAACAGCCGTTGTTGAGTCCAGGAGCCTTAAAGAGGTATTTCTGATGTTAGCTGACAGAATGATAATTTATGCTTGCCGTAATTCAAAGGGATTCCAAGGCAACTGTAAACTAATGAAATCTGAATAACTTTTCCTGAGAATGTTCCTTATTTAATCAGTTGAACAAAGATCAAAATATGCAAAATGGGCAGTTTTTAAAAAATGTCTTTTTGTACAGAGGAAGATAAATGAGATCGGAGGATAGAGGAAAGAAATGTAGAAAAATATTTGATTAATGCAGAATGTTTATTCTCCCCACAGTTCTTCATTTTTTAACTTTGCTGTTCATCACTGCCAAAAGTAAAAAGCAAAGAATGCAATGTCTAGTAAGTTTGGTAACCTAGCAGAGGTATTGCTTTCAGCCAGGATTTTCTTTTTCTTTCCTTTTTCTTTTTTCACCTTTAAAAAAAAAAAAAAATCTCAAATGAAAGGATCTCTTTAATCAGATAATTGACTGGCTGGTAATTTTAGCCTTTTGTGACACACCAGTTGGCAGGTACAGTGGTACAGAATCATGAGCCTTTCCCTAAAGCCTTCCCTCCCTCTGGGACACTCACAGACGTGTCTCTGTCTTATCAGTCCCAGGGGATCATTCCCAAACATTTCACAATGAAAATGTGTGGGAGGGCCTCTCTCCCCTGAAAAGGAGGGCCAGCTGTCAGAGGTAATGACTGCCTGTGGACATGCAGATGGCACTAGAGGTGCTCCCTGGGTCCACCACAAACCTGAAGAAGGCAGTTTCCATTGCACAGCTGTTCCCTTAGGGGTGAGCAGGGGGCATACTCTGCTCTCCATCTTGGGATTCAGCATCCTTCCCAGGGTAGGGTAGACTTGGTTATGATGGAAACAAATGTCCCCTGAGCACGCCACACTGATGGAGAAGCAGTCATGCTACAATGCATGCAGCACTGGGTCCCGAAAGATGTTCCTCTGCAGTTACTGTCTACTCCGTGCTTTTATCCCTCTGTTGCTCATCGCATTCAGTGGCGGCCAGGAGTGAAACGTAACTTGCTTCATGACTGACAGCCCTTAAAGAACCTCAGCAGACCTTGGACCTTATTTTGAAAGGCCCCTGAAAGAAAAAGGATTGTGTGCTCTCTGAATGTGAGGCCGCTGAACTGCTGCCAACTCCGGGCTGCTCCATTCAAAGGGCTGAGTGAATAAATGAGAATAACATCCTTGGGGACCTCGAGGATCGGTTTACGCTGAAAATCCTCAGCCTTACAAAGGGTCAGAGTCACAAGGTAAATGAAAATGGCTGGGAGGGGACTTTGATGGCCGAAACACTGTAACTGTAGAGGACTTGAAAGAAAACTGTATTTTCAAAAAGTGAGAGAAGGGAGGGAGTAAACAGGGGGTTAGATGTCGGGGAGGGGGACTTCAGCCTGCAGTCTTGCCAGAAAGGAAAAAGGGGAATGGAAAGAGGTGAAAGCAGCCTCTCCACTCTGTTAATCCACAGCAACCTCTAAAATATTGCTATTTAGGGTAAAGACACTGGTTGTAGCAAGAGAGAGCCTGTCCCTTGCCTCATTACTGCCAGGGTATTTCTTCTGGTTCCTGGTAGCTCTCAGGGCATGGAGGGCTTTTGGGGCTGGTATTGAGCAAATAGCACTGGGGTGCAACTGTGCTGTGCCTTGAGGAGCTGAAAAGCACAGCACCCAAATATTAAGATTGTTTGGGGGTTTCAGGTGAAAAAAAAATACACATACATTAATGAGGAATGTTTTGAACAGCATTTTGGAAATAAGTTTGCACAGGTTTAGAGGGCAAATGTTGTGCATGTGTGCACTTGCTTTGGGTCTGCTTAAGATTTGCTGTGCAAATGTCAGTAAGTTATATAAAGCCAGATCTGAGTTAACATCTTGAGACCAGCGGGAATTAGACACCTAAACACTTCAGTCTCAAATCTCTGGCTCTCATTGGTCTCATCTCTTTACCTTCTGTTCTCTGAGCAGTTCCATTAATACTGACAGTAGTGGAGTTAAACACATTCCTAAACATTTGCAGGACCAGGATGTAAGTGACTCAGAGCAGCCACAGTTTCTTATTAGGTGTTTGTATAGTGCCTGGCATCTGGGCCCCATCTCAGTTGGAATTACTGTAATTCAAGCCCTAGTAATTACAAAAATAGGTTAAATACTGAATTATAATAGTTTTCTGTCAGATTCTCTTTTGCTGGTTAAATATTTTTTTAAGTCCTCTAATCCAGGATGCCCAGCTGTCAAGTGCATAATTTTGGTCAGAAGCTGAGAACTGCTTTCCAAACAGCATATTTCAACTAAGGGTGAATCTGTCTCCATCAGTGTTTGCAGCTGAGCTTGTCTTCACTCTCACACAGCAAAAATGGCACCTATGAGCCACTGAGAGAGTTAGCATTATCTGTCCCCTGATGTGATGTTAGTAAAGACTCAGCTAGTTTTAAATATTTCCCTTGTTTAAAAACTTATTCTTCATAGCGAAGGATGGGAAAAAGAATATCCTACTGGAAACAGAGAAAATCAAGGTTGCTGCATTTATACATTCAGATTTAGATCCATCCTCCATGAAGAAGAGTCTAGCTTTTAACTTCTGCTGGGCTTCATGCTGATGGATACTCCCCATCTTTGAATTAAACTCTCATTTATGACACACTTTTGATGCTATGAATGTTAGTACCCCATTCTGGTGCACAAAACAACGGTGGGCAGAAAACATGCACTATCCTATTTTGTGCTCTGAACAAGCCTCTTAAGAATTTCTCCTGACTTGGGGTCTGGGCGGAGAAGGACCTGAAGTCCAGTAAGGGGCAAGGACATGTTGTAGCGTGCCTGGGCTGTGTGCATTACTAGGATATCCTTTTAGCCTGCCACCTGCCTAAAGCAGGGAACTTTATTATCTTTCAGATCTCTACTATCTTTGTCAAATTTAGCTGAAATAGGCCAAAAGCCCCAAAAGAGAGTATCTCTGGCAAATACATGCTTATAAATTCACTCATAGAATGTTGGTATAAGACTTTTTTCCTTAGGAAATCAGGCTGAGAAAGCAGTCTGATACAGAATACACTCACTGCTATATACATGCAGTATAATTCAGCTGTGAGCATCTATTGTACAAATGAACTCATATACACACATGCACATACACACACATTTCTTAAAGCCTACAGGAAGCAATCAAGCACAACTAATCATGTAAAGGTAATTGTGTTTGTTTTTCATAAATGTCTTTTAAAAAGGATTCTCTTCTACCAAACATTTGAGAAATGGATTAAATTGGGATTTATCTCATTTATGTGTGCTGAGAATTATATAATAGGCCTTTTTTTTTTTTTTTTTTTTTTTTTTTTTTTCCCAAGAGAAAAAAGAAAATGAAACGGCACATGTTGTTCGTTAAAATTAAGCTAACAGTTTCAATCACATTTCTAATACTGTGGAACAGCTAACCAGCAGTGTGGGCTGGGAATAAATCCATGTGGTACCTACTGAAAGATATGTGCTTTAGTTGGCCTGCACCATGATGAGCAAAGAGTCTGTTGTGGAAATGGTTTATTTTTACAAAAAATGTGAATAAGGAAAAACATGGATGAGGAGAAAGGTAAATTAGTAGAATGAATAAATTTGATTAGTCTATACAAAGTCTTTCCATAGATGGTTTCATATAGGTATGGACAAAGAGGCATATGTTGCTGTTATGGTGGATAGTTCATTGTTCTCTACCATGCAGTCATCTGTAAGGATAATTCTGGGGCCATACGGGTCATATTTATTTATAAAAGGCCAACTTGTTTTTAGCTGACAAAAAATCAGAGTGGCACAGTTTACCTTAATACAGTTAGTGCAAACGTTTGCTTTGATGTAGTCCTTCATCCCTCATTTCCTACAATCATTTTTTTAAAACTATACCTTAAGCAGATAGTTTTCAGTATTGTAGAGCTGTCTTCTGACATTTGTGCTTTTGTGAGTGTGGGGACAGGCAGTAACTGCCCCACAAATTGTCCTCTCCAAACTATGATTTTTGGTTGCTAATCTTTACAAATGTGGCCCTCCTTACATTGCTTTTCCAGCATTTCCGTGCACTGGCAAGACTTTGGAGTCCCCTGCGAGCAGTTTGCGTGGGAGCCAGAGAAGGATTTTTCATCCAGTGCTGTGGATTTAACTTCAGCCTTCAGAGGGCAGCCCAGGGCAGGAGACAGCCCCATCACGCCCGAGTGGGTCTCCATGTGTTTTGCTGCTACCCGAGCAAGGCCTTGCAGGGCGGGCACAGGCAAGCACCCCTCACCCGTGATTTGCCCAGCCCTGAGACCTCCTCGTGGGTGATGCCCGGGCCCTCCCGTAATGTTGTGATCCAAGCCATGTCTCATACAGCGTTATTGATTCATGGTGTTACTCTCCACACGGTGTGTTCGTGCAAAGGGATACCCAAGCGTGGCTCTCTTTGTGGCCATGACAGCAACGTGAGGTGACAGCCTGTTGTGTGGAGTCTGTAGGAAGGGGAGGAAAGGCACCTTTTTGCTGTACTCTGTGTCTGTGCAATACAAGTTTGCCTGTAGAGGTGGGTACTGTGCTTCTCTTTTAAGAAATGAAAAATAAAAATCACTTCTTCAGTAATTCATGGAAGACCCTCTCTCTCATGCTTAAGTTTTCATAGGGATTAGTGGAGGATGGAGACGATGAGTTGAGAGTGTCTCCCCCCGACAGCACGTGACTTGTTCTATTTTATTCTAAAACTCAATAAAAGTAGTTTAGATGCATGTTGAAAGACTCAGTGGCTTCCAGCGGGCATACCTCATAAGCAGTTGGTGTCCTATCTACTTCCCTAATCTTGCTTTTAATTCCCTTTTCCTTCACTTTCTAATATCAACTTTCACATTGCTCCAGGCCTTCTTGTTCCATAGATCAAATCACTTTTAATATGAAGAAGTGAGTTGATTTATAAGGAAAACATTTCCTTGATGGGCACTTGGAAAAAAAAAAAAAAAAAAAAAAGACCAGAGAATTTTCTTGGTGATCCATTTCATTTCCTATTTATGGTGCTTACAAGATAACCTCCCAAAAATGCCCTGAGAAAATGCCCCTCTGCCTAATTAAGGGATTTCAGTTAAAATAGTGCATTTCCTCCCACTCAGTCCTCCTCACTCAAATTTAGAGTAATCAGGAAACTTTTTTTCTGCACGAAAATCTTAACATTTAGGCTTCTGAGCTGGCTGGCCATGGTATGCAATGCAGAGAAAATGCTGGAATGTAAAGACGTTATTATATCACTGTTTCCATTCTGCATTATGAAAGCCCTGCAATGTCAGGAGGGAAAGGAAGGCTTTACAATTGGAAGAGTGCAATTTGGGGAAGAAAACCAAGTGTCCTTGAAAGTATCTCCTGGGCTGTATCACATGCACTCATGGATGCCAGCAACTAGGAATGGAATAGCACAAGGGAAACAGGACTGATTTCAAACTACAAAAATGCAAGAGCGCTGCAGTATAAAACTGCTGGGGAAGCACGATAAAAATGCCTGACTGCACACCTAGTTCTAGAAGAGAATGTAGACAACCCCATAAATTCTGGACAATTCTCTGAGGAACAGAGGAGCTGCCTTCCTGATCAGACCTGTGTTTCTCTCCAGGCTGAAATCTTGCTCCAGGTCTGATTTCCACCAGATGCTCCAGAAGAAGGCAAAAAAAGCTCCCCCCCCCCCCCAAAACACCCTCAAGTAAGACATTAAGGGGATAGTTCGCTAATAATGAAAAGTTCTTCATAATTGCCCTCGGTAAGTTACTGTCTTACACTCACAGCAGGAAATATTCTAAAATATTTTTAATATGCAATGCACACAACTATGCATGCATTTTGTAAGTTAAGTGCTCATGCATACCTATAAAGAGCATATATTCCAAATAAAAGCATGCAGAAACAGATTACATAGTTTAAAAGCTGCCTCAGTTCTGTGTGTTAAATAGAAAAAAAAAGCTAAAATGAAAAAGTATGAGGGTGAGACAGGCATAGCAAACATATTTTATGCTGATTCCCATTCTTATCTCATTCCATTATTCCCCATTTGCTATCCTTCCTCACTTTTTAACCTGGAAACATGCTCCACGGAGGTGAGTATCTGTGTCAGACTTCCCCAGCAGCAGGACAATTATCAGTGGACTAGGATTACAGCCTCAGACGTGCTCACAATTCCTCCAGCGGTCCAGCTCTCGTCCTTGGCGTGCAATGCCAATAATGCTGTGCTCGCCTGCTCAGGGAGCCTGCAGCAACCAGCCCACCAGGCTGCTCAGGGAGCCAGCGCCACGCAGCAGAATAAAGCACATGCGAAAACTTTTGATTCATGTGTGTCTGCAATACATTTTGTCTACTTCTCTGGCTGGGAGGCCAAATAATGCCTTTTCTTGCAGGATAGCAAAATGAATCATACTTTCTGTCTTAGGAGTAACATTTATGTGTTTCTGGGAATGTGATCCTTATTCTCTCTGTTACAGACATGAGCCAGATGCTTTCCTGTAGTTCAGATATGTGCAAGATACCTCTCTTCTTCTTTTCTTTTCTTTTCTTTTCTTTTCTTTTCTTTTCTTTTCTTTTCTTTTCTTTTCTTTTCTTTTCTTTTCTTTTCTTTTCTTTTCTTTTCTTTTCTTTTCTTTTCTTTTCTTTT
>CM021733.1:59784860-59872918 GCA_011075105.1 Heteronetta atricapilla | reverse complement strand
CTCTCTTCTCTTCTCTTCTCTTCTCTTCTCTTCTCTTCTCTTCTCTTCTCTTCTCTTCTCTTCTCTTCTCTTCTCTTCTCTTCTCTTCTCTTTTCCTTTTCTTTTCTTTCCCCTTTTCTTTTTCTTCTGTCCCCCTGCAGCCCATGGAGTACCAAGGTAGAGTAGGGTTCCACGCTGCAGCCCATGGAGGATACCATGGTGGAGCAGGTGGACCTGCACTGACTGAGACTGCGGCCTGTGGAAGACCCCTGCCGGAGCAGATTCCGGGCCGTGGAGAGGAGATCACGTAGGAGCGGGTGACCTGGCAGGAGCTGCTGCCCATGGGGAACCAGGTTGGAGCAGTTTGCTCCTGAGGAATGGATCTTGTGGTACAGACCCATATCTGGAGCAGTTCCTGAAGAGCTGCTGCCTGTGGGCAGCCCACACTGGATCAGTTCAGCAAGGACTGCATCCTGTGGGAGGGACCCTCCAGCACAGGGGACGAGAGTGACCGAGAAGGAGCGGCAGCAAAGAAGTGCTATAGACTGACCATAACCCCCATTCCCCCGTTCCCCTGCGCTGCTCAGGGGGAGGAGGTGGAAGAGGGTGGATGGGAGGGAAGGCGCTTTTGGTTTCTTTCCTTTGTTTCTCACTTCTCTAGCTAGTTAGTAATAGGCAATAAATCTTACTATCTCCCTGTGCTGAGTCTGTTTTGCCCATCACAATAATTACTGTGCGATCTCCCTGTCCTTATCTCAACCCTTGAGCCCCTTTCATCGTATTTTCTCCCTGTTCCTCTTTGAGGAGGGGGAGTGAGAGAGCAGTTGTGGTGGAGCTTGGCCACCCACCCGAGTAAAACCACCACAGGACCACATGTGAAAGCTTCTGCAGATGAGCAGATGTCAACCCATCAGCGGCCTTACTGGTTTATTTCCTGAGCATAAGGGCAAAGGAGATTTAGAAAAGGGTCTGAAAACCAGCTGACTTTGTGGATATTTGCAGCCAGTTCTTCCTGACACAAGGAGTCCTGCAGATGTGGTTGCTTACGAATGTAACACTTCAGCACAGATGGGTGATAGGGGAAGTCTGTCTCTGGGTACTGGCTGGGGGACGAGACTCAGCTGTGAAATGAAGCCTGGTGCCTTATGTTTGATGAGGCAGAGATAGGGAAAAGAGGGAAGGCAGTAACAATCAAAACAGTGAGGCTGAGAAATAATCTTTGGATGGCATTCTCTATCATTATGAGCAGGGGAAATTGTGTTTGTCAAGTAAAGAGGGAAGCCTGTGGCTTCCGTGGTCTACTGTGTTTCATCCAGACCAGGACTGAACAAGGCTTTTAATCTATGCTGTACTCACTTTACTAGACAGATTTATATATTGTGTAAGTGTTACAGAAAAGTTCCCAAGCCAATATTTGTTCTAAATCCTTCCCTTTTCATTTACTTTTTATTGTGCTCACAAGCAACCATTAAAACTGGGATCTCAAAGATCTAGTGGATACCTGAACATTACAACCACATTGTTACAGCTACAGAGAATGTGAGAAAAGAGCAGACTCGTCCCGTTAGCTCATTCCTGTGGCTGCTCAGCACTAAGGCCATGCTGGCATAGAAGGGTGTCCCTGTCTTCATTTCCTTTATCTGCCTGTGCTCCCCTCTGCTGTCTACAGAAACTGAGTGGTCTGGGTGAGCCAGGGCAGAACACAGGTCTGCCTGAGCCATCACTAAGTGGCCATTCATAGTATGGCTGTGTGGGCACAAGAGCTGAATCGGGGAGAAGTGATGGGAGGGTGGATTTATACCATTTTCCATAAATCTGGTCTGTGTTGGGTGGTCTTTCTTCACCTTGATGTTCAACTGGCTTCTGCTTTAAAACACTTTTGATAGTTGTAAATGAAAATGTTGAGATCCCCAAGAGTGTTCTTGTGATGACTCACAGTGACTTTCAAAGTGAGCTGCACTCTGACAGGACAGAATGTATTTGGAAATCTCACTGGTGGTGCTGAGAAAAGCCCTTGATGGGATAGAAAGCACAGCTTAGCAAATCAAATTATTTGCAGACTGGCATCCTTTATGCCATATTTCAGCTGGGTGTCCTGTTTGCACCATTGTGTATCCACTCCCATAACACCTATGCTAGGTTAACCCAACACTTTTCCATTCCTCAGCTGCCTTCTAGCATTCTCTTCTTCTTTTTTCTTTTTTCTTTTTTTCTTTTCTTTTTTTTTTTTTTTTGTTTCTCTGAATCCTTTGTCACTTGTTGGCATTTTTGTAGCATTAAAATACTAAAAAACAAATAGAGATTCATAATAAGAGCTGTAGAGTAACTGTACACGAGAATTTGTGGATCAGTGTTTTTGTAAACGTGAATTGTGGATTGCTGTTTTTAAAATTCTACACCATATTGCACCACAAGCTGTTATTTAATTTGCTCTCCACCAGCATTGCGATAGCATCATTGCTTTTCAAGAATGTTTTTTGCCTGTTGTTAAATACTTATGCCTACTTATACTCCTACTTTTGCACATGAGTTAGAAGTCTTTAGAGAAATGCATTCTCTCTACCACATCAATGTGTCTGTTAGTTAATTAATATACCATTCAATCATGAAAGATATTCATGCCCTTTTTGAAAGACAATCAGATATAAAGACATGTCTAGAGATCAACACTGTACCTGATCTACTTTTTTTTTTTTTTTTTTTTTTTTTTTTTTAATGTTATATAATGCTACATATAAAAAGTTCAGTAAGGGCTAGCGGGCTAACAGGGTGAAAGAAGTAGCTTAAAGGACTCACAAAGGTTGTAAACAAAATCTGTAATGTAAGAACAAGACAGAAAAAAATGAAACCTAGTCTTAAATAATCTGCTTCTCGGGTAATTAATGACATAGATATAGGTGAACAATAGTAATGCCCAGGCTGAAAAATTAGATATACACCTTTTAATTGCAATAAAATATTTATCATACAGAAGAAGATATTGATTTAGGATCATCAACACATTGGCTCAACACCCCAGTCTTTCTAAAGAAGAGCCCACAAGCACACTCAAGGGAATCAACTCCTTCTTACCTTAGGAAGCAAGTGTTACAGTTCCCTTCTGCACCTGGCTGAACAGGACAAGAGTTACAGAATCACAGAATCACAGAATCACATAATTGTAGGGGTTGGAAGGGACATTGAAAGATGTCCAACCCCCCTGAAAAGCAGGTTCTTCAGAGCAGACTGCGCAGGTAGGCGTCCAGATGGGCCTTGAATATCTCCAGAGAAGGAGACTCCACAGCCTCTCTAGGCAGCGTGTTCCAGTGCTCCATCACCCTCACCATGAAGAAGTCCTTTCGCATGTTGGTGCGGAACTTCCTGTGCTCTATCTTGCAGCCATTGCCCCTTGTCCTATCCCCACAAACCACTGAGAAGAGGTTGGCTACATCCTTCTGTCTCCCACACCTCAGATATTTATAGACATTGATAAGATCCCCTTTCAGTCTTCTTTTCTCCAGGCTTAACAGACCGAGGTCTCTCAGCCTGTCCTCATAGGAAAGATGCTTCAGGCCCCGTAGCATTTTTGTGGCCCTCCGCTGGACTCTTTCCAGGAGATCCCTGTCTTTTTTTGTACCAGGGAGCCCAGAACTGGACACAGTACTCCAGGTGAGGCCTGACCAGGGCAGAGTAGAGGGGGAGGATCACCTCCCTTGACCTGCTGGCCACGCTCCTTTTAATGCACGCCAGGATCCCATTGGCCCTCTTTGCCACGAGGGCACACTGCTGGCTCATGGTCAACCTGTCGTCCACCAGGACCCCCAGGTCCTTCTCCTCAGTGCTCCTCTCCAGCAGGTTGTCCCCCAGCCTGTACTGATACGTCCGGTTGTTCCTTCCCAGGTACAGGACTCTACACTTGCTCTTATTAAACTGCATTTGGTTTCTTCCTGCCCATCTCTCCAGCCAGTCCAGGTCTTGCTGAATGTCAGCACAGCCTTCTGACGTGTCAGCCACTCCTCCCAGCTTTCTATCATCAGTGTACTTGCTGAGGGCAGACACTATTCTCTCATCAAGGTCGTTGATTAAGATGTTGAGCAAGACCGGACCCAGCACGGAACCCTGGGGAACACCACTAGACACAGGTTTCCAGCCAGACTCTGCTCCACCAATCACCACACTCTGAGATCGGTTAGAGTTGTTAGAGGCTTCACTTCAGTCCTCAGATTAAGCTCAACTAGATTGTCTTTTCAGATCTGGAAGAGTCTGTATGATCAATGCTGCATGTGATACATGGCAAAAATAAAATAATTTAAAAAATACTGAGGAGAAAGAAATTAA
This sequence comes from Heteronetta atricapilla, assembly GCA_011075105.1. Taxonomy (NCBI): domain Eukaryota; kingdom Metazoa; phylum Chordata; class Aves; order Anseriformes; family Anatidae; genus Heteronetta; species Heteronetta atricapilla. The sequence goes on along the minus strand of CM021733.1, from coordinate 59,868,622 downwards.
TAGGGTAGATATATTGTGTGTATTATACATGCTTCTTTTTTGTGAAATAGTTGCTCAGTAATTATATTTTAGATGAGAAAAAGAAATGCATTTAAAATGTATGTGGCTTAAGATAAAATGGGTAAATACACGTCTGTATTGTTTGGAGTTCGCTGGCCCCTTATTACACTCATTTGTTCTGCATGGTGAGGGCTGAGTTCCACAGTTTGCTGATGGCAGCTGAGAGCTATTATTGGGCTGCAACATCTGTTTCAACAACAGTGGGTCCCTGGTCAGCAAAACTAATTAAAAAAGAAGTCCAGAGTCAAATACCATGACCTAGCTGGTGTGTCTATGTGTAAACATGGTAACTACTGGAATAATGAAAACTTTTAGATTCTTAGGATAATTTACAAAAATATGACAAGTGATGAAAAGTCTCAGAACTGTTCTTCATATCACACACTTAGGAACAGCATGGGTGAAGATTAGGATTCCTGCAAACACTTAAGTGAGCAGGGAGCTTTATGCACATGGGCATTAGTAGTCAACTCAGTGAGGCCACTCAGCTGTGCAGCCCTTCTCATCTGAGTGAGTATTTACAGAATTGGATCGCAAGTTTCCTCGATACTCTGCCAGGGTTTTGTTAATTGGTAATAGTAGCTATGAGAGTGCTTGGATGTACATTTAATGACTCTAAACATTCAGAGAATTCTTCCATTTCTCTATTCTGTCAAGATTTCAGTCATCAAGACAGAAGTAACTGGTGCTGGTGAGTTCCAGCATGTTAAATACTCCTCTCTGACCTAGCAAGGAGGAGAGGAGTCGTGTTTATATTGGGCTGATGAAATGAAATGAGATGACTTGTCTGAGGAAAAGGCAGTAGACAAAATATTCAGAAGAGGAATAGGAGGCTGTCAGAGCAGGGATTGCTTGGTTGTCAAAGTAATGACTGAGTTAACTCCAATGCATTCCTTTTTTTTTTTTTTTTTTTTTTTTTTTTTTTTTCCCTCAGATTTGCTTATTAACTCCAAACTGAACTGAGGTTGTTGAAAAGTGTCAGAAATCCTCCCATATACACATGGATAAAAATGTGAACTGTTTTCTTTTCTAAATATGGGTGGATTTTGTTCTAAAAGTTGTGCTTAAAGGAAGGCTTCTTATCACATAAACTATACGGTTTGGGTCCAGAAGAGCAAGTAGAGAAAGGAGTGCAATAGAGAGAGCATCATTATGATTTTGCTGCTTTCCAATAGAGCAAATGGAAAGGAGGTACAGAGCTTCCGTCCTCATCCCATCCTCAAAATATGGACTGTAAGCAAATAACTGAGGTCCTTTTTCCAGCAAACAGAAAACACACAAAAGGAACTGTAGCTCTCAAGGTCACAATTTCTCATCCATGAAGGTCCTAAGGCTGCACTCTCTAGGCTTATGGTCCAGCTGCAGTCAAACCCGTCATGACTATTAAATGAATATATCAATGATTAATAGTGCCTCAGAGATTTCTCACAGTAAGTCTGTCTATTCATGTTTCTTTGCTTTTTTAAATGTGTTTTGAACATTCGTAGCCAACAGGAAAATTGCTAATGGATTCTTCTGTCTGGTTTTAGAATACAAAAATTGTTTTTATTTAGCTTTTTTCCTGACCAAACCTACACTTGTCTATGATATCCCTTACTTTGGAAAAAGAGAATCCTTTCATTTCAGAGGCAACGAGAGATTGAAATGGTGTAATGAAGACAGTACACCTGTGTAGCCAGTTGTTTTCTGCAATCCATTCTTTCTTTAGAAATGATGGGAAATCAATGTTTCCCTAGAGATTTTTTATTGCCAGTCTCTTTATCTGCCAGAACCTCTTCAGTATCCATCTTAGATGGCTGAGAATTATCTTTACAGGGTGTTGAGATAAATGGTTTGTCAGACCTTCTGCCTGATGATTTTTACATCTTTTTCTAATCTTCCCATTGAATACTAGGCTAGCAAAAAGTAAAATACATTTAATATATCATCTGAGGCTCTCAAACTTTCTGCAAATCCTAATTCAGTTATGAGACTATGGCTTTGAAAACAGTGGGAGAATGCCATTAATTGTAATGTCTTATGTGTCTGAAACAAATGATTATTTGTCACATTCAGGTTATTTTGTAAAGTTGTATATCTTCCCCACAGGCTGACACTATTTTTAATGTGAAAGAACAATATTTCTACTGCTGCTTTTATTAATGCCACCAACAAAATTTGGATTATCCACTGCTAGTTCTACTTGTTTAATCTACAAATCTTGGTCTTCCCTTTCTGACTAATTTAACTTGCCATCTTGCTGCGTATAGTAGATTAGATGACAAGGTGATCGATGCACTGTTCCACATCTCCATGGGCTTTTCCAGAATTTTTTCATCAGCTCATGCAATGTCTTCCTAATGTACCTTCGTTATGCTTCAGATACAGCACCATTCTTTGAGAAATGAGTAATTACATTATTTATCTTCTTACTATTCTGCCAGCAATCACATCCATTAAGAATGGATACTGTAAGTTCATACAGATTCTTAAAAGAACTGAAAGGGATCAAAAACGACAAAGGAATGGAGAAATAATCAACATTTATTGTGCTAGAAAAATGTCACAAATTTGAAGCCCTGCTTATAAATTCACTGCTGTGCCTCAGTTCTAAAGAAAGCCCAGAAAGAAAAACACCATGTATCAAGCTGAACATTTTCATTTTAAATGCAAGACCTTCCCTCTCCTCTAGCATATGTGGTCACTGGGTTTTTGTCTGTCCCTGGTATAAAGGCTGCTGCTGAATTAAAGAAGAGGTGCTTTCAAGACAGGTAGGTAAATAATACTATATGGCGACCATATGTTCCTCATTTCTGTTCCATGCTGTGTTGTTTTCACTTCATGCCACTAAGCTTTTGTGGCATGTAATTGGCCTCTGCACAAAGACGGCAGTGAGGTAACCGCAGAGTGTGTGGAGGGATGGGAAGGTGTGGTGAGGAATGCTGAGCTTCCTGGGAGAGACATCAGGGATCCTGTGGCAGGGAAAGAGGCTGGTGCTTCACATCACACTTGGTATGTGATGGGGTACAGGCACCCGTAGACACAATGTGAGTGTGGGCTTGTTTTCCTGGTGTGCTGTTCCTGTGTCATGGGACTGGGACTGGGGCTGGTGTGGGGCTGTAGGAAGAGTGCTCTGGGGCTGGAACAGGGCAAGGGTGCAGGGACAGCTATCACCAGCCATGAGGAGGGGTATGGACAACAGGAAGACTTGCTCTCCACATTTCTGTCTTAAACACGCCTTTCTCCTCCTACCGCCTCTCCTTTGGCAGAAGGAACTTGTCCCTGGACCCTCATCCACAGGAGAGTGACATCCAATTTCTCCCACGCCACTGAAAAACTTGGAGCCAGCCATGACTATGTTGATCTACTTAGCTTTACTGGATGAAAACTGTAATAATAATAATGCTGGCGCAATGCTGAACAAGGTTTTCTGCTGCTGCAGTCATCAACGTTCTGCCAGCTTTGAAGGAAAGAATCTGTTGATGCCAGTTCAGAATCTGGCCTTCTTCTAAAGAAATCAAGTAACAATGAAATCATCAGTGCCTCTCTTGACCAACACTGAATTAACATACTTCCTTTTTTTTCAAGAATAGCTCACACTTATCCCAAATTTGAATTGAATTCTAACTGCAAATATATTTCAGTTATTTTTCCTTGCAATCAATTGTTTAAAAAAAAATAATTCTTTCCATTGTTTTATTTCCATTGCTTGCTTTATGTTATTCAAATTTCTGCATAGCTGGTGAGTTCACATTCTTTCACACACTGATTGCAAAGCTAATCAGCCAGGTGAAATGGGACTGAAATGCTGCCATTTTCTCTGATTTCTAGGAATATAAATGGCAACCACAGCTCTACATCTTGAGCAGAACTGTTCTCAGGACGCCTGCTTACATTCACCTGAGAGCCAGCGGGCATCTGGCTGCAAGACTTCATGGACTCGTTTCTAGAAGTTAGACTCAAAGCAGAGAGGACAAGAAAAACACAGCCCAATGGGTTCTCTCCTAAATTAAAGCTTTCAGCATAGGAGATCAAACAGCTCAGGGGAACTGGTAATGGGAAATTGGAGCCACGTACTTTGAGCTTTCCAGTCTGTATCTGATCCAGGCTTCCACTAGCTGGAAGCCTTTAGCATCCACCAGCTCTTCTGTCCTCTCAGTTAAACTCCTAGCTGCCTCAGCCCTATTTCTGGTGGATATGTATCCACAGCACAAGGCTACCTTCACAGCTGACACACATCTACAGTCTTGCTCACAGCTACGGCAAAGAGATGAGGTGAGGACAAGGTGAGGACATAGCTCCTTCCTGCCCTTAGTGGTCCCCCTTGTCAGGGAAAAGGCACATAGGCAAAGGGGTGTGGGGAAGATACCGTTGCTGGAGCATGTGTGCTCAGGAGAGGATTTTGGCTCAGAGAGACCCTGGGCTGAAGAGGTACATGAGGAGGGGTGACAAAAGATCAGTGGGAAAGTGCTGAGCAGGGGCAGGGTAGAGTAAGTAGTGCGAAACCAGTGCTTTAATAAGGAAGCCATCTGCATACAGTGCATTACACTAGCAGCCATCATCTGTCCCTATACAGCATTTGTCATGTGAGGACTAAATACAAGAGGAAGGTATTTCTGAAGCATAGCTACCTAATTTCTATGAAAATCAGTGAGAAGGTGGGGGCTACTCACTGTGTGTACCTTTGCAAATCCCAGCATCCAGCTAAAAAGTGCATACCTAGCTACTCACATCCATGTTTTCTCAGGGTGAAAAATTGTTCAGCCTTCACCATACATGCTGCTTTTCTCCAACTCTCCAACTAAGAGACACAAAAAAAAACCAAAAAAAACAAAACAAACAAAAAAAAAACCAAGCAATATTAACAACATTAACAGCAGCTCCAAGGTCACTGTAGCATAGACTTGGCTCTTGAGCTAGAAGTGCCGAAGAAGCAGAATAGCAAAGGGGATGTTATGTATGGCAGGAGGAAGAGAAATAATTAATTGCAGCAGAAGCAGATTTCCCAGAACACACTGACACATTCACATCAGCCTTCACTTGCTACCTGGGGATGAGCTTTAACTGAACCTTGGGTCTGGCTGCCCAAACTCAGGCAGGTAGTCAGGTAATGTGATCTGTGTGATACCTACCTGAAAGAAAGTATGGGCTGGATGTGCAGTACCTAAACTAATTACTCCAAAATGTTTGCCTGGATTTGGGCCAAGCATTATCTCACTTGTCCTCAGTGCTGCTGCAATGGCATGAGGGGAACAGAAAATGCGGTAACCTTAGACAGAGATAAGAGCAAGGGAGAGGGGGAATTGAGAACACCCTTTAGCTGTGAAGGAGATGTTCTGTCTCCTCACTGCTCTTTTGTCCCACCTCAGCTACAGTGAAGCAGCCTTTATATCTTGTCTCCTCCTTTTCAAATGGGTTGGCAGGCAGAAGCATTATCCACACATACATAGTCTAAACACTGTGTATTAACCTGTCTCTTGTCCTTGCTCTCTGTAGAACTAGACTCATCCTACTTAAGAAGAAAAGTTTAAGATTTGACAATATTTTTTTTTTAAAGGAAACCAGAAGTCCCTGGTCATGACAAAATTTCATTTTCTCAGCAGATAACTGGTTGTATAATGTGCTGAGATAAAATCTCCATTTTATCTCCAGTCAAAAAGATGACTGAGCTTAATGAAAATAATTCCCTTTCCTTTGGTAGGCTTAAACTAGAGCTGCAGAGAATGTATATTTTATTGCAGGTGGAGAAAACTGCTCATTTAGTTTCTGGAATAATAGATTAGCATATAGGACCTAGGAATTTAGGACAAAACAATATAAGGTAGAAGTCAGGATTAGTGAACAACAACAACAAAACAACAAGAAAATAAAAACATAGCACATCTTTTGTTTTACATATACTGTTATCTGCAGAAAATCGTGTTTTTCATATAGGAGTTACAAACTCATGCACCGTGTTTAAAATGTTCCTGGACATTGTGGGCTCATGACCTACCACAGATTTATTTAAGGGGAAGGAAGGCATCTGAGTCTTACTGGCTTTACTTCAGGCCTTTGGACTGAAGTAAATGCATAACAACGTGCTGTTAGCAGAAACTGAGGACAGTGGATTTTAACTGGACTGAAAAATGAATGGTTAAAGTGTTTATCATCTGGAGGTGAGGGTAGGACTGTTACTGGAGATATGCAAAACTATTTTCATTGAAATCCTGTCCCATTGCCATCACAGGGTTTTGTCACTGACATCCTGAAACAAGGGCTTCATACTCTATCACTTGATGTCCTCCAGTTGAATAAACACCCTGCTAAGGGCTGTTCTCTAGTTTATTAAATTGGTGCAGGACTTACTGTGTGAAAACCATGACAGATATCGAGTAGGAGGTGAAACAATATAGAAAAGCTATAACTTTTCCTTCTGTTTGCAGTTTTGTTTTCAGTGACGCTTACTTCATATATGTGAATATAATAAATATGAGTATCTTAATAATAAATAAAAACATCAAACAAGAAGAGGCATGACTTTGAAATCAATAAGCTTATTCTTTACAAGAAAGGACACATGAGACTGTCATTATATGAATTTAATAATCCATCCCTAAATCATTTAGTCATTGCTTAGAAAGTCAGTAAATACTCATTTTCAGCTCTTGCTCCATAGGGATGTACTCATTCAACTCAAGTTAGATTTGTTTAAACTTATAGAGAAGCATAAATCTGGGGAATAGTGCTTCATTGCTGTGTTTATCTGTAGAACAGATAAACCATGACCATTTTTCCATGTGTGCCTGACCTGTGTTGTGTTGGGTGTGAACTGGGGATGTCAGTGTTAGCTTTGATTCCCCTCCAGGATGACAGCAGAGGTTCAGCTGTAACCATGAGATCACAGCTGAGGATTAGAGGGCAGCACAATTCTTCTCCCTGAACACTACCAAAGAGCTGTATCTGAAGTTGATGATAACATAGATCTCGTTGTTGCCTGACAATTTCCCTTCCCTTCCCTTCCCTTCCCTTCCCTTCCCTTCCCTTCCCTTCCCCTCTCACTTCCTCTCTTCCTTATTCTCTGCCTTCTGCCCTCCTTCCCTTCCCCCTTTTCTCATTTTCTCTTCTGTCTTCTTTGGTGGTCATCTGTATTTATAGACAAAGGGCCCCAATGTGCTGTACATGCCTGCTTCTTTAAAGGGAACCTGCAGCCAAAATTACCTGTGACCTTTCCCAGGAGCACGGGCAGAAACCTCTCCTTGAGTGAGATAAAGAAATTAGAACTTCATTCTTCCGTGGTTTACTCCTAGGAATGCATTTTGGCAAGATGCTAAGAATAAACCAGTTATTGAAAAGGGGAGCTGGGAAGTTGACAAGCATGGCTAAGCCCAGCAGGGAAATTTGATGAGGAAATAAGATGCTTTGTAGATCAGTGTGTAGTGATTAGTCTTTTGAATGCTGGGATTATTACATAAGCAAAAAAGGAGGGGGTTACTTATTGTATCTGACAGCAACCACTTATACAGGTATTCTTCCAACTAATGAGAAACATAAAGGTGTATTTGTTTATACATCTTTAGTGAGACTCCTGCATTTTCTGTAGGCCAGTTAAATGTGATGGAAAAGTAAAGACAATTTATTTTTATTTTTATTTTTTTCTCCCATATTAGAATTGCTACAACAAAATCAGGTAGAAATAAACCCAGCAAATATTGTGCCCTATCACTGACATGCTGCCTTAAATCTTAGAGCCTATATTCATCTTCAAACAAACAAACAAACAAGATTATATATTTGCAATGCAGACACCAGATTTTGTGCACTGTAAACACATGCTGAGAATAACCAAGGATTCGGAAATACTTGTATGCTAGTACAGCAGATATTATTTGTCATCATGCTATACAGAAGCTGATAGTTTAGGAAAAACAAATAATAGAAAAATCATTGACACGAACTTCTGAAACTATCACAAAGAATTTCAAAAATCTAAAATGCCCTATAAAAACAGCAGAAAAGCTGAGACTTACAATATGGTTCTGTCCATTTTTCCCCCTTCTTTGTAAGAGACTAATTCTCATTTTGAAAACTGGGCTACATATTAAAATTGAATGATCACTCATAAATATTATTTTCCCCTTAACATCTTTCTCTCCCTTCATCATATGCACATAGAAAGAACAAGAAGGTAACTTGTTAACTTACTCAGAAGTTAGCACACAGGTTCTGCTAATAGTGTCATGACTCTGTGAGCGTGTGTGAAAAGAGAGAAAAAGTGAGGCAATACAATCCACTGTAGATAAAAATTTGGAACATTTTACAGAGGTTCTGCTTCACCCGTGATACATAATGCATGTTATTGTTCACACAGAAAATGCTTAGGGAAACAAACAGAGCCATTTACAAACCTCTCTGCACAGCCTGAAGGTTTGATTCAAAATAACCTATTTGCAACATTATTTGATTATCCTGGACATTATTACACATTTTTGTTTAGCTTTCTGCACCGTAGCTAATAAGTTGGCTTAGACCACCTGGAGCTAGCTGGAGATCAGAGTGTTTCCAGCCCTGTCTGCTGTGCCCTTTCCCTTACAGACAGACTAATTTGTGTGCAGGCAAGATTTATCATGAGCCCATGCCTCTCTCTCTCTCACTGGGACATTATCTTAGGAAGTGTTATTCTAAGTAGCAATTCTCCAGTTCAAGTGAAAACACTTACGGAGTCAGCTCATTGAATGGAAAGCTGAAGTATATTTATGAATGTTTACACATAACATATGCACATACTTCTACATGCTATGGGATATAACACCAGCTGGACTGGGGCCAGATCTCACTGTTTATATGTGCAGAATATATGGCCTCATTTTGTTCAACTTGTTCTGAATTGCAGGGATAATCTAAGTGTAAATGAGTCCCTGTCTGAGTTATAGCTTTATCGAATTAGTTGCAGGAGCAAGTACTTAGTTATGATAACATTCTATAGGTGGAACTTCCAACCAGGAAAGAAAGGGGCCATTTTTCCAAAAATGCACTCTTGTATTCATATATTGAAGACACCGTGTGTTTCAAGTAGATCCCATGTTGAAGACTATATTCAGTGCTAGCTGCCACTAGTGGTCCTGCTGTTTGTCCTTAGCAGCAGCTGGTTGAGTACTAAGGAAGTCCTTGGGTCTGTGGTTCTCACACACATTTTTATTGTAGGGCTGGCTTAATTTAGGTAGATGTCCTTTACACATATTTGTTTTGCACCACAATAAATGACTCTAAATAAGTTTTAAGGGAATGGAGAAACTGTAGCCCACCTATGAGGAATCTCCACATACTACCTGTCATCCCATTTCTCCTGCAATTTCCCCTCACTTTTAGTTGACTATAAGATTACGGAAAACAGTCTTGAATAAATTTTCACATGCATTGCCATGTGGAACACCTGCTTTGTTGTCTCTACCAGCATACAGGTTTTTTGATCCTTTTTGATTCTAACTGAGAAGTCAGTATCTGCAGAGGTCTTGAGACCAGGCCCACAATTTAATACCATTATTTTGGCTCTGTGATTCCTGGTGCAAAGTGTAAAGTGTGTCTTCCAATTGGATTATATCAATCATCAATGGTTTCTTCTAAAACTGATGTTTTTCTTGTCTTACAGCTACTGTTGAAAAAAAATGGAGGTTGTCCAGGTCCAAGACTTTTCATAAACAACTTTTATATTAATCTTTTATGACTCTTCTCCATTGTCTGTTATCCTGAATAGTGAATGCAAAGACAGTCTCTCCAGATAGTGACTCACAGGAATGCAACATGCAGTCCACACAAAGGAAATTTAATACCCTAGCAGCTAATTAAAAAAGCATTACCTTCCACCAGTGCTGACCTCCAGCCATGCAGAGGATAAAGACGGGTGTCTGTCAATCATGTTTACCTAACAAACCCTGGCACAATATTATGATGAATGGACAGATCTAAAAAAGGGTGATATTGCTCAGAACTCTAAGGTACTCTTAATACCACGTTTAAAGAAGCAGAAGGCCTCATCAGTAATTTGAAACCTCAGCCTGCATGCTAGGGATATACCAGGGCTAAATTTGCCGAGTACTACAGATACTAGACATGCAATATGCAGAAGGAGCATTATAGACATCCATGGGGATTTTGATACACAGCACCAGGGAGTTCAAACCACGATGGTACCTACAGACATCCTGATGTTGGCATGCTCCTATTTCCCATTCTTTCATCATTCCAACAGCAGAGTAAACACTGAATTTTAAGTGCTTTGTTGTGTTTTGTTTGTTTTAATGCCAAAGAAATGTGATTGTTTAGGAACTTTGCAACTGCTGAATGTTGAGCCACTCTCCATTTCTACATTACGATAAATTCACCTCCCAGTGTTTGCTGTAGAAATAGCGTTCATCCATACTGTTCCTGCAGTACCTTTAATTACTTTATCCCTCTGACCAGGTATTTTTTTCTACACAAATTTGTATCATGCAGCCTGTTTCCCCAGTGCTCTGGGATCATATGGGCCAAATATCCAGCAATTCAGCCACAGAGGCCTTTGATACAGTGATAAATGGATTGAAAAATAAAATAAAATTTAAAAGTACTGTTTTGCTTGAATCAGTTCCTGAATGTTGAGAGGTGAGCAGGTAAGCTCCTAGTCACTTATATCAGTCTATTCTTCTATGCTAATTAGCTGGATAATGATAAAGACTGTGTTAAATGTGATTTAACCTTGCTTTAAGTGAAAGCATGAGAAATAATCACTAGACTTCTGTTCCCATCAGACTTTTTGCTGCACAAATACATTCAGTCCACATGCAGGATAGCAAAAAGGAATCCTGCTGTAAGTGACAGTGGGACAGAAAAAGTCAGGCACTTTGCAATAACTCTGCCTTGTTTTTGGATTTCCTCACTGGGCTTCCCTTCTACATTGCTGAGTTCAGGGAAGAAAAAACAACAACTAAAAAAAAAAAAAATTGTCTTCATGCTATTAGGACACCAAAATACTTGAGTCCAGGAGAGTGTGTTCAGGCAAGGATTATGCTCAGAAGGGACAGAGGAGGTGGGGAGCAGGAGCCTTCTCACAGTGCCCCTTCCTTCCTGGGTCCTGCCATGCATTCTTGGTCAGCTATGACCAACAGCTGTTAAACTTCTCCTGGAAAAGTGTGAAAGTCCTCTCCTCTTTCCTTACATTGAGCAGGGAGTCCATTTCAGTGTGTTTATACTCACGGGGAGGCCCCTGTAATTATTTTGTGCCTTAGCCTGTGGGATGGATACCTGGAACATAAAATGAACAGCTGTAGCTGTTGCTCATGAAGTTAAATGCAGGGTATTAATGAGACAGAGAAAGAGGCTCAATGGGAAATTAATCATATCCTGTGGATATGGATGGGACAGCAATTGGCTTCATATTACTATTTCAGTGAAAATGACTAAGTCTTTCCAGCATATCCCTTTGTTTTAAATAATTATTTTATACATATTTCTGGGGCTTTTTATTCCCTTTAGTTAAGATCATTGTAACTGTGATAAAAGGCAGTACTCAGTTCCATCACTACTGGTCTGCATGGTCAGGATCCTACAGTGATAGACTGGTGTCTGAGAGCATGATGAACAGAGAAGAAGAGCATGATGAACAGCGAGGAAGGACAAAGAAAAAGATAATGGTCTCACATGTAAAGCCTGACAAAAGCTGGCTTGCTGTAAGACCCAGTTCATCACCTGAAAGGGCAGATGGTGACTTGCTAGGGTAATATGTTGTCCTTGCTGAGGGTCCTGGCCCCTCTGGGACTGTCTTCTGGGGGTGGTGGCAGCTGTCACCTCTGGAGGCTGATGGCCAATGGCAGCACAAGAGGGAGGGTGCTGAGCCAGGGGTAACAAGACACTGCAACAGATGGCCTGAAGCTTGGAGGGAGGCAGATGGGCCACCAGTTCTCCCTGCAGTCACATAGTCCTCTGTTGCCTAAATTCAGCTGTTTTGCATGAGGTTTTCTATGGAAGAGCTGCCATCAGGATGAGTGTTCCTGGAAAGTGGCAGTAAAAACTATTCAGATTTTCTTCAGGTGTTCTTAAGGCAGAATATACAGTATTTTATCCATGAAAAGATATTTTCATGGCCTTCTCTTTGCACAATATATTGCCCAAAACTTCAGGAAAATGCTTTGAAATTTGGCAGAGATAAGGCTTTTTCTCCCAGCAGTGTACAATGCTTTTTGGTGTCCTCATGAAAATCTCCCCAAGTGATGCCATCTTGCAGACCTTTGACTCACTGCACTTTGCACATGCTCAGCTGCAAACTCCTGAATTTTCCCAGCAGCATTTCCAGAATATTCCAGTTGCTTCACGCATGCTCCAGGACTCTCTCTGCAATTGCAGCTGTGGGTGCGTGTCTAAGGATACAGTTTCATGATCAGCGTAATTTGATCTAACTGTGGGCTGCTACTCAAAAGAGATGGCCCCATTTTCTGTGGGATCCCCACCAGCATTTTCTGAACTCCCCCTTTGCACGGGACCTAGAAAACATACAATTATGGAAAAGCTGGTGGGGCTGACAAGAAATATTCATTTTTTTTTTTCCTTCACTCTGTTTTTCAAGGTCAGTGCCAGTTCCAAGTATGTGAACCAAGGGCGATATGCCTGGCCCTGGTGTCCTCTCATTGACTGCTCTGTTGGGCATGCACTGCACAGGAGGAGAGAGCTGCTTGCTGGGATGTAGTGAGGACATGGGTCAGAGCTGTGGAGCAGGGACTAGAAAAGCTCAGGAAGACATGCCGGAGGGAAAGCGGAAGAAGGGCTGGGACTGAAACTTGGGACAGGCAGATTTTGACTGTGTGGGAGGCAAGGAGCACAGTGGTCCAGAATAAGTGATCTGGACACATTAGACACCTGTGTGAGAGTCCTGTGATTGCACCCATGCTGCCAGGCTCCTTTGTACAACAGCCACCACACCAACCTCCATCCAGTGAACATTATGAACACAGCCCAAGGGCAATTGTGTGAGATACACTGGTGAAATGATGCACGAAAAAGCTGGTGCTAAGTAAATGAGAGTGGTAAACAATGTCCAGGGTGCTGGGTCTGCAGACACCTGTCTACTACGTAAGCCACCTGGGTACATGGTATCAGTATCATCAGTGCCTATGCAAGTGCCTTGGTGGCCAGCAGCAACTGGAAGGAATTCAAAATGACTATTATTATTTCACCAGCATTTGCTGGAAGAAAATCAGGTGCTTTACAGATATCTCAGACAAACAGGCCAGCCCTGAAGATCTTGCAAATAAGAAGCTGTAACAAATAGGGGTGTACCTCTGGCATCCTATGCAGGGCGAGAGGAGCACCACTCATGGTACTGAAGGACCCACTATTTCCCTGGTGCAGTGCCAGAGGTAGGCTTGGTTTCTTGTCTTTAATGTCTATCATCTGGGGAAGACAAATAAAGTGGGATACCTCTGTCTGAAATGGATCAGGGTGCATTAGTGCTGTCCCATGTGCTGGGAGGTGCACTGTGCACCCAGCACTGCTGCCTGATCAGGGTCTCAGGGTGGCACGGAGGCTGGTGGCTGCCACTCCTGCCCTTCCCACTGGGAAAAGAGAGAGGTCCTGAACCTTTGTATTAATGGGGGAAAACAGTGCTCTGCCTGCCAACTGCTTACTCAGTACTGTCAGTTGTGTTAAACTAAGATGGTTGCTTAACTCCTCCGTAATACTCTTTTTTTTTTTTTTTTTTAAACATAAATTCATCTATTTGTCACAAGTTTTTATAGCAAATGACTCCCAGGGGATAACTCTGATTTCCAGCAAAATGAGTAGCTTTTTTAATTAAAAGTAGCTTTTAATTGTTTTCTGTGTATACAAAAACACAGCCAGAGGGCAACAATGCACACAAATGCACAAAGCCCTAAGGCGCTACAAGAAATATGGCTTTCAATATATTACATAATCCAATTCAGAGGAACTTTCTGAGTACAAAGGCTGGGCTGGTGTGATATGATTCGAGCATATGGATATAAAAGAAATGCTAAAATAAATGGAATTAGGTAGCTTATTTATGTTCTCCTCTTCCTGGTGTACGGCATCGTTATCATTTTGTCAGGATCCCCTGACACTCCTGATGAAGTGTGAGCAGATTGACTGACCAAAGCAACAGACCAAATGAGCCTTTACTCTCTGATGTTCATGGACAGCTTGTGAAGCTTTCCAGCTGATGCCAAGATGTCCTCTGGGAATACTACAAGGAGTTCAGGAAATGTTTTTTTCTTTCTTTCTTCCTTTTCCTCTTTCTTTACCATGATGTCTTATTTTGCAGTAGGTCTAAATCTCACCATGGGAAGTATAAACCTGTGATAAAAGCAAGGGTTAAAAACAACAACCTTCAGAATTTTTCCAAATCTGATCTGTCATTAATAGCAGTGAATTTGGGACCATTCAAGTTCCATGGTTATTTTGGGAAGAGGGAAAGAAACGAGACACTTCAAGGGGTTAAATCCTTTGTCACAATTCAGCTTGCCTCAGATCTACACTCTGTTATAAATCAGATCTACTTAAATGCTATGTGGTGGCTCAACAAGATATTTGTCATTATTTATCAGTATTATTGGAATAATATATCAGTATTATTGGAATATTGTATTCTCTGTAACAGTTCTCAATAACTGCAAATTAAGAGACTTTTATTGAATTTCAGCTGTATTTAGAAAAAGAAGTTTCAAAAAAGATGGTATGCTTTTAACTTTACCTTTGGGCTGAGAGTTCAGTGCTCATTGCTCATTTGTGGTCCATCAATTGCAGGTCTACTGAAAACAACCTCAAAAAGATACCACCAGTACTAAATTTGCGATCAAAAGAGACTTTAGGGATTTGGGGCGACTACTTAGAGGATCAGGCGCGCAGGTTGTGTTTGCCTCTGTCCTTCCGATAGGGGGGATCGAAGCAGAAAGGTGTGCTGTTCAAATAAACTCGTGGCTTTGAGACTGGTGTGACCGGCAGAACTTTGGGTTCTTTGATCATGGGAAGGTCTATGCTACACCGGGCCTGATGGCACCGCATGGGATCCGCCTCTCTCAGAGAGGGGTAAGGATCTTTGGTCAGGAGTTGGCAGGGCTGATAGATAGGGCTTTAAACTAGAGTAGAAGGGGGAAGGGGCTAAAACCAGGCATGCCGGTGAAGACCTAAGGGATGGTACGCTAGAATCAGAGGGGCTGTGTGCCAGTGAGGTCCTTCGGTTAGATCCACAAGGTGCTGAGTGTAAGGAGACACACCTGAAATGCTTCTACACGAACGCACGCAGTATGAGGAATAAAATGGATGAGCTAGAAGCACTGGCCCAGTCCCGCAACTACGACATCATCGGCATAAGCGAAACCTGGTGGGATGAGTCCTGTGACTGGGGTGTTGTGATAGATGGTTACAGGCTCTTCAGGAGGGACAGGCAGGGTAGGCGAGGTGGTGGGGTGGCGATGTATGTGAAGCAGGGGCTGGACTGTGTGGAACTTCAGGTTGGCGATGGCAAAGTTGAGAGCCTCTGGGTAAGGATCAAGGGACGAACAAATAAAGGGGATGTAGTTGTGGGAGTCTATTACAGACCGCCTGGCCAGGACAATAGCGCTGATAAATTATTCTTTACAGAACTAAGAGAGGCCTCGAGATTAACTCCCCTTGTCCTTATGGGGGACTTCAACTTGCCAGACGTAAACTGGGAGTGCCACACGGCTGACACGAGCAAGTCCAGGAGGTTCATGAAGCACCTAGATCCTTCTTGGTGCAGGTGCTAACGGAGCCAACTAGGAAAGGTGCCCTCCTAGACCTGTTGCTAGAAAACAGAGAGGGTCTGGTGGGAGATGTGGTGATTGGTGGCCGCCTCGGTCATAGCGACCATGAAGTGGTTGAGTTCAAAATTTACGGTGACAGAAGGAAAAGTGCCACCAAAACCTCATCCCTAGATATGGGGAAGGCGGACTTCAGGCTGCTCAGGGAACTAGTCAGCAAGGTCCCCTGGGAAGCTGTTCTTGAAGGCCTCGATGTCCACCAGTGCTGGTCATTCTTTAAGCGATGCCTCCTAGAAGCACAAGAACAGGCAGTTCCTAAATATCGCAAGTCAGGCAGGCGGGGCAGGAGGCCGGCGTGGCTGACCAGGAACATTCTTATGGAGGTTAGGTGGAAACAGAGAGTGTTTCGCTACTGGAAGGAGGGCCAGGTGACATGGAAAGAATACAGGGATGCTGTTCGTGTTTGTAGGAAGAAAATTTGTGTGGCTAAAGCACACCTAGAGTTGAAGCTGGCTGTGTCTGTGAGAGATAATAAAAAGGGTTTTTTTAGATATGTGAATGGAAAAAGGAGAACTAAAGAATACATAGGGCCGCTCCTTGATAGGGAAGGTCTCCTCACAGACAATGACATAGGCAAAGCAGAGACGC
Source organism: Heteronetta atricapilla (assembly GCA_011075105.1). Lineage (NCBI taxonomy): Eukaryota > Metazoa > Chordata > Aves > Anseriformes > Anatidae > Heteronetta > Heteronetta atricapilla. The sequence goes on along the minus strand of CM021733.1, from coordinate 59,852,189 downwards.
TTAATGCCTTCTTTGCCTCTGTCTTCAATGCCGATGATGGGCTGCAGGACCCAGGGTGCCCTGAGCTGGAGGACCGGGACGGTGGGGATGACAAACTCCCAGCTGACCCTGAACGTGTGCGGGATTTGCTACTCCACCTGGATCCCTACAAGTCCATGGGTCCGGATGGGATTCATCCCCGGGTGCTGAAAGAGCTGGCGGACGTCATCGCAGAACCTCTCTCAATTATTTTTCAACTATCCTGGGAGTCTGGAGAGGTCCCGGTAGACTGGAAGCTGGCAAATGTTGTGCCGATTTTCAAGAAGGGTCAGAAAGAAGACCCTAGCAATTACAGGCCTGTCAGTCTCACGTCAGTGCCTGGTAAAATCATGGAGAAGATGGTTCTCAAACTTATTGAGGCGCACCTGGGGGACAAAGCAGTCATTGGTCCCAGCCAGCATGGGTTTGTAAAGGGTAGGTCCTGCCTAACTAACCTGATTTCCTTTTATGATAAGATCACCCGTATGGTGGACCAAGGGAAACCAGCTGATGTGATTTTTTTGGACTTCAGCAAGGCTTTTGACACGGTTTCCCATAGGATCCTACTGGACAAAATGTCCACCATACAGCTAAATAAAAACATCATCCGATGGGTGAGCAATTGGCTAACGGGCAGGGCCCAAAGGGTTATGGTGAATGGGGTTGCGTCAGGCTGGCGGGCGGTCACCAGTGGGGTCCCTCAAGGCTCCATTTTAGGGCCGGTACTTTTCAATATTTTTATAAACGATCTGGATGTAGGAATAGAAGGTATTTTGAGCAAGTTTGCTGATGACACCAAACTTGGAGGAGTTGTGGACTTGGATGAGGGTGGAAAGGCCTTGCAGAGGGATCTGGATAGGTTGGAGAGCTGGGCAATCACCAACCTCATGAAGTTCAATAAGAGCAAGTGCCGGGTCCTGCACCTGGGACGGGGAAACCCTGGCTGCACGTACAGACTGGGCGATGAGACGCTGGAGAGCAGCCTAGAAGAGAGGGATCTGGGGGTCGTGGTAGACAGCAAGTTGAATATGAGCCAGCAGTGTGCCCTGGCAGCCAGGAGGGCCAACCGTGTCCTGGGGTGCATCAAACACGGCATCGCTAGTAGGTCGAGGGAGGTGATTGTCCCGCTCTACTCTGCGCTGGTGCGGCCTCACCTCGAGTACTGTGTGCAGTTCTGGGCACCACAGTATAAAAAGGACGTGAAACTGTTGGAGAGTGTCCAGAGGAGGGCTACGAAGATGGTGAAAGGCCTGGAGGGGAAGACGTACGAGGAACGGCTGAGGGCACTGGGCCTGTTCAGCCTGGAGAAGAGGAGGCTGAGGGGAGACCTCATCGCAGTCTACAACTTCCTCGTAAGAGGGTGTCGAGAGGCAGGAGACCTTTTCTCCATTAACACCAGTGACAGGACCCGCGGGAATGGGGTTAAGCTGAGGCAGGGGAAGTTTAGGCTTGACATCAGGAGGGGGTTCTTCACAGAGAGAGTGGTTGCACACTGGAACAGGCTCCCCAGGGAAGTGGTCACTGCACCGAGCCTGACTGAGTTTAAGAAGAGATTGGACTGTGCACTTAGTCACATGGTCTGAACTTTTGGGTAGACCTGTGCAGTGTCAAGAGTTGGACTTGATGATCCTTAAGGGTCCCTTCCAACTCAGGATATTCTATGATTCTATGATTCTAAATATTGTCAGAGCTAAAAGGATTACACATGCAATAGCCTTGTGTCATCAAAAAGTTGCACAGTATCTGGCACATTAACAAAAGTTTGTTTTGTTGTTGTTGTTTTGTTTGTTTGTTTTTGTTTTGAATGCAAATGAGTCCCAAAGGATAAATGTCACTGAAGAAGATTGAACCAAGGTTGCTATATAAGGGTGGAGAGAAAAAACATTTTCTCTAACAGATCTTAACCTTGACGATGAAGGCATCATTTATTCATTTGTTTATTTTAAAGCACCATGGTGACTTAATTTACCAGCTGTTCATTTCCATCAGTAATTCAAGAGTAAAGGCAAAAAACACTTTTCAGGAATGCTTCTCTTCCCAAATAACAAGCCATTATTCTAACTCGGAAGGTTCTCAGGAAGGACAGGGGAAAATAAACCCCTAAGTCTGTAAAATCCTAGACAATGTGCAGATAATGCAAACTGCTTCTCACATCCAAGATTTGATTTGCTGAGGTTGGGATTAAAGTGTCTTTTAGTCTACCGAGCCCCCAAACCCTTCTCTCTGAATTTCTCCTGTAGTTAAGATTATTATTCCTATCTAGAAAATGTAGGCAGTTTTCCTTCCTCCTCTGCTTCTGGCACAAGTAATTTTTAAGGGGAAATCTAGACTAATAAATCTTCACCACCATCCTCTCTTTCCAATGAAAATACTTTTTGCGGGGTCTTTGTCAATAAAACAAGTAACAAAACTGTTTTCGATACTTTGTGGATTTTTTTAAAAACTATGTATAACTCCAGCAGTTAACTGAAATTGAAGACCAGATAAATCATTCTTCAAAGTAACTGCAGGACCTACTGAGGAGTGCTGTTATCTGTCCTTTAGAGAGTTACATCCTTGTCCCTTTTACCTGAACGTTTAAACAGATGAACTGTGCATCATTTCCATGCTTCATTACCTAAGCTTGCTCTCTACAGTCCCATTTGCTCAGAGACCAGGAGGACATCTGCCCCTCTGGGATGAGGACCAGGAACTGGGGAGAAGGAGAGGGATGGCAGTCCCTTCTGCCCACCTGATGCCAGAGCCTGTGACAGGACTCCCACCACCCCAGCCAACCTGCCTTGGCAGCCTCTGTGCCTCCACCCTTCAGGGATGTGGTCTGAGCTGGAGCTGTTTTAATCATTCAGATCACTATAGGCACATTTGGGGCACATAAAGCAGTCCAAAGCTACAGATTTCCAGTCCCAGCTATGGCATTTTGCATTGTGTTTCAGGATGGTGCTTGTCCCAGAGGATGACATGGAAATCATGTACCAGGACAGAGCTGCTGGGAAGTCCAAGCCTTTTGTTCTCCCAGTCCCACAGTGACACTAAATCAGTGTTCATTATTTGCATTTGCAGAAGAGCAGGTCCTGGCCGCTCATTCACAAGAATGCTGTGAGTCCTTGTAGTGTGAGTGAAGCTACCTTCCTCCGTCATCTGGCACCTCAGACTGGTCGTAGTTTGGTCTCATACACGCAAGGAAGGCTGTATGAGAAGTTCATCTGCTGCACCTGTTAGAAAAAAAGTCCTGAAGGCAAGCAAAGATGTTGGAACGATCCCTTATGTCACATGCAGTGGCACTTCAGGAATGACTTCATATGCCAGCCAGACTCCAGCTTCCCTGATTCCTCAGAGTCTTGTCATGGCTTGCATACACAGTGTGGCACCAAGCGTGAAAAACTGGAGACCACTGATCAACCTGCTCTAGTGAGCAGATTTAGTATAAACTAATTTTCTCTTGGTAGTCTTCTTGGCTTGCTTATTCACTTGTTTATATGGGACTTGTTCCATTCCCTCCGTAGTCCTTCTCAACATTTTTACTATGTTTTTGGTCAATTTGTCAAAGTTCTGGCTGTGCTGAAAATACTAATTAATCTATGGTTAGACTGCAGCCTTTATTTGGGGTGTGGTGGGGTGTGTGGGTGTGAGAAGGCAGCACACAGCTTTCCTACATAAAGGAAAAAACAAGAGACTAAGTGATTTCAGGGCTTCCTGGAGCTACAGGCAGGCTGGGCACCTCTAAGCATGAGGAGCAGATCATTTCCCACTCTGGCATTGCTAATCCTTGCTTCTGCCCACACTAAGTAAAGGAGGAGCAGCCTGCCAGGTTTGCTCGTGATTCATACAGTAATTTAGGTAGCTTGCACAGGCAAGGAAAGGAGCAGAGATTCCTTATTCCATCCCAGGCATGTTTAGCATACTGTCTTCCCTTTAGTTTCAGTAGACAATTGGCCTTCAACCTAAAATGTTTTTTATAGTATTGAAATCCAGTTCTCCATTTTTCTCTAACACCTTTTTGTTAGCTGTGCTCGAGTGATAGCCTTAAATATGTGTATTGGCACAAAGTACACCATTTCAGCTTGGGTAAATCCTTTCCTCCATGTTCCTTGCCCAGAGCAATTGTAGTGCACTGCACAAACCCTTGTGGCTCTCTTCCAGTGGGAAGGGCTGTGAGTTTATAGCCACTTGTCTGGAAGTCAAACTGTCTGGAAATACACAAGTAAGACTTGGGATTAGAAAACTAAAGGCTTCTAAAAATGGTAAAACAAGGTGTAGCACAAGAGACTAATAGGAAGATGAACTAGATTGGCCATCAGGTATCCGTGCTGAATTTACTGATATGAAGGCTGATTCATGTTCTACGGGTAACTCAGACTTAGGACAAAAAGTGGGGATGTGAGTCCAAGGCAATGCCAGTGTAGCAGGAGGCTCCTGGGGAAACACAGCAGAAGCTTGAGGACATAACAAGTGGTATGACTGACAGCTGCTCCATGTGGTCGTGAAGGGAGAAGCAAGGCATGTGAACAACAGAGAGGCTCAGCAGGAAAGGATCCAACAAATGAAGGCAGCAGCAAATGTGAAGCAAATCCCAACCAAAGTAAATAGTACAAAGAATGGGAGAAATTGGCCTGAAGACCAGAAAGTGTGGTGATCGTGATATAAACAGGCTGCACTAGGACATCAGTAAAAACTTGTCCCAGTAAAGAACTGTGCCCTGATGACCTCCTTCTGCCCCACAAATTTGCAGATGCTGGCTCATAAGACAAAACAACAGTGAAAACAGGTAACACGGAAAATATAGGAATCTTCATGAGAGTTCAAAGGAGGATCATGACTTGCCAGAAAGAAGAACCTGAAGGAGGTTGGAAGAAGTCAGTCTGAACATGCACAAAATGCCAGCAACACACACACAATCTCTGCAAATAATTTTCCTAATAAGAAGAGGCTTTAGTTTTAGAAACTAGGAGCCTTCTTATTTTGTTATCTAGAATTTAGTTACTGAAATGGTATCACATAATATATAAACAAGACCTGCTTTGACACACCCTTGTTACTTGGCTATGTGTATCTGTCACAAAAAGTTACCATTTCATAATTTAAGCATATCCCCTCCAGGCATCATTTGTGTCATCCACCCACATGACAGCTGCAACGGATTTTTGCTGTAGTGACAGCCACAAAGCAAGGATGTGCAGAAGGGCTTGACACAACTCCATTCATTTCTGATCACGCTGGCTGCTTGCTGATTTGTGAGTAATGCAAATGTTTTGCTTGGTAGGCTGAGCTCAACAAGAAAATAACGGGGTTTCCCCGGTGGACATGAAATTTTCTGGCTTTTAACTCTGATGGTGCACTTCCTCTATAGCGTAGAATTTTGTAATTTAGACAAAAGTATTTCTGAGTCATGAAGAAAGCTGACTTAATGAGTTTGTAATTAACATTACTAGAGAGCATGACTAAATATTTGTACCTAGATATGGCCTAGATATAGGTAGGTATAGCTTTAGAATAATGCAAATGATATCTATAATAATAATCACTGTAAAGATACAATACCATCACAGTAATAACAAAGTGTTAACATATTAACTATGTATCATACATCTAGTACTCAGATGGAAGTTTTGCATATACCAACCTGCTACCCAATGGCAACCAGGCTTTGGGTCTAATATCAATAATTAGCTACTTTCTAGAAACCTTTATTTTATTTTATTTTATTTTATTTTATTTTATTTTATTTTATTTTATTTTCTATTAGAATTTCTTTGCTGCCTGACTTCTTAGTGAGAAGTAATGCACCCAGAGTAACAGCAAACATAAAATGAGAAACAAGTTTGACCACAAACAACAAAAGAACAAACTGTTAGAGGAATCAGAAGACGATGCAGCTCTAGTCTGAAAGAGACTGTGGCCATGATGGATCACGTTATTAAAGCACCCACGATATTAGCCTACGCTGTTGGCAGAGGGGAGGAAATGCTAAAACAGTCAATCCACATTTGACATTGTTTCTTTCCCCTGCGGCAAATTGCCACATAGCATCAGAAAGCTGGACAGTGCAATGCATAGACAAAACATAGTGCATGCTTACCATCTTTATTAGCTTTAAAGCCATGTGCACTCGTCTACCAGATGGAAAAAAGTCATTGCAAATATCATATCCATTAATCTCTCCCAAATCTCTTCTTCCTGAGTTATGCCATTCTCCATGGCAGGTGGCATACTGAAGACGTCATGAGAGAAAGGGTTTTGCATTTTCCTTATGAAAACCTGAAAGGATCCTGAGCAGACTATAGACAGGAACTGGTTAAAACTCCACCACCAATGATGATAGAACCATCATAGAATCATAGAATAGCTTGGATTGGAAGGGACCTTAAGGAACATAATCACTATTATCCTCCTACCAGGTGCACTAGGGTGCACTAGAATCACGTGCTCTAGAAATGCCAATAAGACTCTTCAGTAAGTAGTCATTGATTGTCTGAAGATCTGGGTACCTACCTACTGGGAGAGGCAGTGGCAGTGCAGAGGGGAGCTGAGGACTAGTGTTTTTGTCAAATTCAATTTAAACCCATGAACATACCTGGGAAAGAGCTGAAGAAGAAAATCCATCTCTTTTGGACTTACCAGAATTTTGTCTATTGGAGTTGATGATCAAAAACATTTGTCCTAAAGCTCCATGTTTTAGTTATTCGTATGTCACAAGTGCTATAGTGTAATTAAGACTTCATTATTTAGATCACCTCTGAACTCAGCAAAGCTCATCTCCTGGCCCCTTGTCACCACAATCCTTATCAGGCATCAATGGGGAGTAACAATTAGATTCTGAGGGGTGTCTGTGCAATCCGGGACTGTGGAGGACTGAAAATCCTCCCCTTCACCACTCATTGCAGACTCTCTGGTTTCCCAAAGGAAAGAATTCCCCAACATGTTTCTGTCCATACTGAAAAAGTGACAGAAACATGAAAATGCCCTCTTTAGGAAGGTAACCTTAGCAGAATGAGGGTGGCAATCAAGCAGCGAGTCCTGAAATCCCTGACAAAGAAATTCCCGTAAACTTCTGGCTTGTTTTCCCCCTTGCTAGGCTTGTCTTTTCTCTGGTTTTGAAGGATTAAGTCAGTGATTGTGGTGGACTCTGTAGGGTGCTTTAAGTGTTAATCATTAACATTGAATTGTTAGTCTGGGGCTAATCATAGTGGCTGCCCTATTCATAACAGATAGTAATTTTGATATTTCAGAGACAACCTTAAAAGACACACTATAAATTGTTTAACTATCACCATGGTTTTCCACACTGTTTAAAGATTCATTATAACTGTTTCCATGCATCTTCCAGACTGTAAAAATTTCCTGTTTAATGAACAAAGTGCTAATGGCACAGGCAGATACTGGATGCTCAGTTTGAATTCCCTTAGTGTTTGGGGCAGCCCTATCCTGGGCTAAACTTTCCAATTTCTGTCAGAGAGGAACAAAGCACAACACAGATTTCATTCCTTTTTACTCTTTCATTCTGAAATTCACTCAAAATTTCTCCCTCACATTTTTATTCCTGTTCTAAAACTGGCTTGAATAAGCCACATTATTTTATTTTATTTTATTTTATTTTATTTTATTTTATTTTATTTTATTTTATTTTATTTTTTGTAAGGAAAGTGGAATCCCCTGAGCTGGTGAAGTGAGAGGTGTACAGGATGAGGAGGTAGGTACCTGGATCAAACTTTCTTCCATTGTTCTGCTCATCCTCACAGACTTTCTTGAGAGGCATCTTTTAATGTCCTGCCGCCAGGTAGCTTTTCAGCACATCAGCTCTTCTGTGCTGGGAGTGCTTCCTAACATCTGTTTCAGATTTGTTGCTTCTTTGTTTCCATTTATGTCCCTTCTCAACCATTATTGTTTTAGGCCAAAAATATTAAATTGTACAGAAAATGTCCAGATAGACTAAGACTGGTATATGCACGAGGTAAATTTTATTTTAATTGTTGTTCTCTATCATATTAAGCACAGAAGGTTCAGCTGCCCTGTTGACAAGAGAGAGAAGATTTTTATCTGTCTTCATTTAATAAAGTAAAACCTGTAGAGAGGCTCAGTCTATTATAGACCAGCTAACACAGCCAGAAAAACACAACAAGATTTTGAGCTCAGAGCCCTCATCACGTCACACTTCTACCATCAAATCAGCACTACTACAGCAAAATGAGCTGATTTAGAAATGAAGTAATTTCTTATTGTAATGACTCTCTTGATTACTGCAGTTCTTGAAAGACAGTGCCATGGGAACTACACTTTCAGGAGGTCCTTGTACACATCTTTGGATCTGGTTTTTAGATTACACTGGGTCTGCCATTAATGCAGGCTGATCAATGAGTACCTAGATGCTAAATGAAAATGATGATTTTTTCTTTTTGGCTCCTCATAATTAGCAGCAACAGAATTATTTTTCAATGCATTAGAAAAGAAAGCTGGGAATGGAAGGGCTCATTTGTTACAGGTTAGGGAAGGAATTCAGTCAGAGCAAAATGGCAGCTTAATCCAGTGTAGTAAACAATTAAACCACAAAAATTTGGATACTGTACCAAACAGATAAACAAGTGGTCATTGTCCAAAATAACATAAGTAGTGCAAAGCAAGACAGCAAAATAAATACATATGTATCATTAACAGATCTCTTAGAATTCTGTTCATGTTCACCTTTTATTGCTGATGATATTTTTTCCCCATTTTCTGTTATTCATGCATGTGTTTTTAGCTCAGTCACCTATACCTGCCAAGATGAGAGGTAGATTGCAGAATTTAAAACTGGGACAGCTCTCTTGCTGTTCCCCAGTCCAAAATATTTAATGTACCCTAAGATGGCACATGAAAGTGTAGTATGTGGTTTATGCTTTGGGGGGCAGAGGTCATCTGGCAACAAGAGGAGTATGTATCACGCTGTTTGCAAGATCATACTGTTTTTTTCCAGTGTAGCATGTCTAGTATTTAAGCTTTTCCCTGATTCCATACATTGCTCCAAGCCACATCCCATTCAATGGAGTTAGCAGAGCCTTTGTGTAACTTCTCTATGGGGCCATTTTTATGTTCCACATTGGTAGGACATCAATAGCTCTGTACCACAGACATCGTTTTGGCTGGGATGTGGAGTTCGGAGGCAGTCTCCAAAGCAACTCGCTGCATTCTTTGGCAGCAAAGCTACAGAAGCATATGGCACTGAGTTACTTACTGGATAATATTAAAAATGGTATAAGGCTCCGTATTTTAACCGAGCAACTATATTGCTGCTCATTAAACACTTCAGAAATGTCCATCTTCATAAATATAAAATATAGAATTACATATGCCAAAGAAAGGCATTATTACAGTTCCTTAAAATGAAATCTTCCAGGTTTTAAAATGCTTAGTAATACTGGCCTGCTGACATCCTTCTTGTGACCTTAAAACAATTTTTTGTTGTTTCCTTTAAATAATTTAGTGAGTGATTGCTCAGTGATGATGTTTAAATAAAAACACAATGTGATAGTTAATCTGCAAGACAGATGCTATTAATATTGGATGGATGTAGTTTCAGAAGTATTCTGCCTGAATCTGAAGTACTAAGCTGGATATAAATAGTGCTGGATTTCCCTTATGTGGAAAATGTAATAGCCCTGTTAAGCATGTCTTCACTGCAGAACCAGGCAGTATATTGGCCCTCAGCTTTGAGTACCAGCTTTAGCTGAGATGGGGTGTAAGGAGCCAGGCTGCAAAGATGCACCATGATAATGACTCCTCATAGCTCTGTGCTCCCCCAGGTATTTCTATTGGCCATCACAGGGTATTTCTCCATATCCTTTCACACAGCAGTAAGTGGAGTTGTTTCCAAACCAGTTCGTGGGAACACCGTCTTCAGGGTACATGGTGGGAAGTGGGAGGGTGGGTAATGGGGTGACTGTGAACCTTCAAGCAGATGAACTACAAAGCCTACCCATAATCACTTCAAATGAAGCAATCTGGCTTTGGAGCAGCAAATAGGACATCCAAGTGATGATGTGCGCCCCTCTCCAGCCTTGGAGAGGGGCCTTGCTGAAGGTCATTAACCAATGGCCAAGGAACAAGCGTGATGCCTTCTTGAGCTGGGTTTTCACCAGTAAACAGGGAAAATCACAAGCCTGAATGAAAGTGAAAAGCTGCCTCTAACCTCTCTTTCAATCTCTTCATCCTCAAGAGACCAACAGCATCAGTGTTTATGTGTGGGCATTGTGAATTAAGTAAATGCAAAACTGAAGTAAGAGTCAAAAAATAGCTCCTCTGGAGACATACAATTACATAAGTCCATTATATGGCCAGGTCACTGTCCCCAAATATGCACATTTCAACATAAAAGAGAAGAGATGTCTCTGTGTATGCATGTGCCAACAAAAATGCTGGCACATATATACTGCCTTCTTTCCAGCCCACCCTTCTTTCTGCCTTAGAGAGAAGAAATACTGTAACTGCTGCTACTTTACAGTATAGACTATGCCCCCAGCTCCACATTCAATCATTCTTAAACAGCTCCAGTTATGTTTCCAATAATGGGTTCAATTTTTCCTTTTGTCCTTTGTTTTTTGACTTTTACTAAGAAAATAAAAGACAGATCAGTTAAGGATCTTTGTTTGAATGTTATTGGCATACAGTAAACTTAGTAATACTAGAGTTAGTCCTGGAAGGATGATAATAAGATTACTCATATTACCTATGCACTTAATAAATTTTTGCTGGCTACTGCTGGGTGCTCTGTAGCTCTAGAAACTTATACTTTAAGCTAGGGAGGTTACCAGCTCAGTACTGATTTTAAGGCTGATCCAGTGATTAGTTATTGCCTCAAGTCTAGGAGATGCAGCTGCAGATTCTTGCTTTACTGCAGACATCCTTACACAAAGCACATGGCGCAAAGTCCCACACAGGCTTTAGCAGAGTATTTTTTTCAGTCCAGGACTCCCAGCAAAGGCAGTAGTGCCATCAGCTGTGGTGCTGCACAGTACACAAGGCAGGGCAAGAATGTGGTGGAACTGCCCCAGCTGTCTGTCCTTCTGCACCAGAATAAAATATTTCATTTTTAACACAGGAAGGTCTCTGATTGGGGATTTGATTGGGGATGGCATTGATGTTTCTGTTAACACTGGGATATTACCCTGGAAGGACTGATGCTTTTCCATCAGTGGCATTGTTTGTGAAAGAGGAGCTGACATTCCCTGTGCTCCATCATTCTGTCTGTAATACTCCTCTTCCCCATAGGAAGAGGAGAATGTGTGGATTTGGGGATCCACACATTCCTGTTGCTGAGGTACTCAGGTGTAAGAGATATATGACCATAAACCAGATCAGGTCTACCCTGGGAACCCGGGGAATGCATCTCAGCTGTTTGTCTCACATGAGTCAAATCAGAAACCTTAGTAATTTTCTTTAGCTGCTGTATCGTCTTCAGAATAACTTATTCTGTTTTTCCTTGCAGCTCCTTTTTAATATTGGTACAATTCTGAAGATAAATATATCACACAAAGTATTTTTTTTTTTTTCAGTACTTTAAGATCCACTATTTCCCCAGATACCCTATCTCAATATTTTGGTCAGAAGTGGTCCCTTAGTTTGATTCTAATATTCTATTCACCATATAAAAATGTGACATATTTCATTGAAGTTATTGTCTGCTGGAAAAATAGCATCTGAGTCATGTAGGATGGAGACCAGTCTGAAAAACATGATTAAAGACTTCAATATTTTATCATTATTAATAATGATGGCAGCATTTTTGACAAGTATATTAACTACTTAAAGTTGGGCAAATTTTTCTGGAAATCAAGTCCAGTGTTAATGCCTGAAGATTTTTTTCTTGGTGACAGAAGATGGGAGTGTTCCTAAAGTGAAAACTTTGGACTTTCCTAAAAGAGCCATCAGTGTGTAGCTTGTCTAGATGACAATTAACATAGATGAATGATAACACACTGCAAATAATGGAAAAGTGGTAACACTAAGGAAAGGGGGCATACTATGATGATGCAAGAGGGAACAATCGGGAAGAATGGAATGAAAATAAGAAAAGTATAGTTTAGGTTGTAAGGAAAATACCTTTGAGGTATATTACTTGGAGGAAGAGTCTCCAGAGTTCTGTGGTGAAACCATCTGGCTAAATTTCCACTGATATGGGAACAGTAAACTTACTGTTTTGTGGTACTCAGATCTCTTCTTAAAATCTTCTAATACAGCTTTGGCATAATGAAATTAAGTCTTCTGCCATTAAATTTGGTTTCCTCAGTCACCTTTTACAGTGTCCCAAATCTCTGTCTGAAAACCATTGCCGTAGGAATGATTGTAGGAATGATCCATTGTAAAATCTCCATTGCTGGAGTTTAAAATGTATGAATCACATTTAGTAATTTGATAGAGAAAGTTGAATAAGAGAACAAGAGAAGTGTTATCTTCTAGTTCCCCCCACCCCCCGCTACCCTCCCAGATTACAACTCATTGCAGATACGAGTGCATTAACATTACAGATATTACAGATATATATTAAAATTGAATATGTACATTGTGCAGCTGGTTGAATTATTCTTTGCAAATAATACCTACAAATATAGCCCATCTTTCTGCCTGTAATTCAACCTATTTTCTACAAGTACATTTCTTGTATATAATATTTACCAAGGAGTTTACATCAATTGATTCTACATGGTATTTACAAACTATTCAGTATGACTAATGCCTTCCATTTTATTACTATTCATTGCTGCTCAAGTGGAGAACCTGAAATTCCTAGCAAGTTAATGTAGGTAAGGTGGTTGGCATTTTTTTTCCTACTGTAGATTTCATTTCTAAAAAAGTCATTACTGTGGCAATAATTTTTATTTCTTTATGCTGTTTGTAAACTGAATAGTCTGATAAAGATATGTTTTTCTTATTAACAAAGATGTTTCTTCATGCACACAGTCTTTTACCTCCGTTTTGTAGAAGAAATATTTTTTTTTTAAATGTAGGTACTTCTCATAGATATTCATATTTATGTCACTCATGCACCAAAAATTCATTTTTTTTTCATTTATTTCTTTTCAAAAAGTAACAAACTAACATAAGCAACAAATCAATGTCTTGAAATGCTTTTCCCCCACTGTTATGATACATTTCAAAGCCATTAGAATCTAATCTGACATATTTTTATGTGACATGGTTGTCAGTAGGAAAAAAAAGAAAAGGCATGGGAAAACAGTGGGAAAAACCTGAAAATAAGAGACTTCAAAATATTTGGGAACAGCTGCCAGAGAGATACATGTGCATACAGGAAATGCACTACCCTAAAAGATCAGGATTTCAACAGAGTCTGTGTAATACTTTAAGGTACATTGTACAGTGGTTTTACTGTTACTGTGTTTACAAGGAGAAAGCCAGAAGACGCGAGCTTAATGAAGCATATTGCAACGGAAAGGAAAATAACAATTTTCTTGATTTAGAAGTCCATCAGCAATTAAGAAATTTAAGACCTTATTTTGTATTTTTTATCGTTCAAGAGGGTAACTAAGGACATAAGTAACACCACTTATTCTGAAGCACCACTTATTCTGAAGCAGTGGTTAATGTGCAGCAAAATCACATTGCAAGGGCTTACACAGAACTCTGAAAAGTCATCTTGAAGTTTCAGCACCCACTTCTAGTACTTTTTGCCACTGGGCAAAAGCTAGTGACTGGCATTGTGCGAAGGACTAGTGACAATGGTACACGAGATCACAAAAGTCTTTTTGGTTCTGGACTAATTAAGATATCTACCATCTATTTCTGTTTCTAATTTTCACTTGTCTCTCCACTGTGGCATATAATCATTATTCCTACACCAAGTTATTTAGTAGTATGGAGGAATGTTCTTATTTTGTTTAGTTTGTATGTTGTTTGTACCCTTTGTACGATTTATCAGAAAAACAGTTTGCAAAGGCATCATGAAATGTTACACATTTTGGGTGAGCTAGTAGTGGTCAGACGTTGGCTGCTCATTTCACAGTATTAAAATTGCAGAAGTCGTATGTTCTTCCAAAATGCCTGGAGATAGTGCTCAATATGACAAGAAAAGTACTGAGAACTTGTGTACCAGATTTAGTATCCTAGTGTATCTTACAGCATTGTAACTGTCGATAACTTCCTACAAAAATGTATTTCTTTAATAAAATGGCTGAGTTAAGAAGGCTGCATATGTCTTAGTGCCACAAGGTAGATTTCAAAAATCCATAAAGGAATTTAGTTGCTCAGCTCTCCAATGTTGTTGACAGCACACACCTCTTTGAAAAATCACCCTTTGTGCTTTGCAAATGTTAGAGTTCTCCAGCTCCATAATCTCCCAGAGTGTATTGTTATTGCATTTTTGACAGCTGGTTCACATACCAATAGTGATGTAACCCAGCTGACCTTATACCCTCTGCAGGTCATGCATGATTCTTGTATTCACAGTTTAATAAAGCCAGAAAACAAGACTTTCAGAGAAATATGGGTTGCAGCAGCTCTAAATTGATTCAATGATATAACAGAAACAGCAAAGTATATATCTGTGTCAAATTCTATTTCTTTAATGATAGTAAGCAATCATGTGGATTTTGATCCTTCTCATAAGAGGGAGTCACAATGGATGTGGCAGGTAGAAAGTGAGTCTTTCTCATTTCAACATGGTCGCTTAATTTTACATTATTTAAAGCACATGATTTTGTCATTTGTTTTGCTTCCCCTCTCCCAAAATCCAGTAATTCTCCAGGTCTAAGAATTACTGAACAGAATTGCTTTTGCTGCTGTTAAGTAATTCCACAGTGATCAATAATTTCCTTAGACAGTCCTTCTATTTCATTTATTTATTTATTTATTTATTTATTTATTTATTTATTATTTTCTGTCTTAATCTTGGTGTTCTGTTTGCTGTTGTCTGTTTCTCAAAATTTCCCCTGCTGATGTTAATTAGGTTCTTAGAGTGTTTGTTCAAAGGGTTATGTGAGGTAATCAAGTCCAAATTTGTCACCTTGCTTTTCTCTAAGTAAAAAAGGGAAACATAAGATTGTGTTGATAGAGAGTTTCAGCTCTGCCTTTGTGCATTATGAAATATCACAGGAGGCTACAACTATTCTAGACTAGATTTTGACTCTTTTGTGGATTGTATGCAAGTGCCCTATCCCTCTCAGCTGCCCCTTTTCTAACTTTAAGAAATGTTACACTTTTCCTCTGGCTCCACAATGTTTGCTAATACATCTCTCTTCCATGTGGCCATTTTTTACTCACTCACTTCAATTCCTGGGATGAGACAAGATGTTAAACATCCCAGTAGCACTGTCTGAGTCTGTGAAACAACCTTTGCCTTTCATTGCCCTGACTGTCAGTGTAGAAGGCAAGTTGGAAGGCACAAGAGAATGGTGACAAAGTAAGGAAAAAGGAGAGGAGTAAGAGCCACCAGACAGCGTTTGACAGCTCAGTGCATTGCACTGACACAGGGTGCCAATATCTTTATTACTAAAAAACTTGTATGTGGAACTGATATACTTGCACTCTCAGTGCAGGAAAGTAGTTCAAATGCTGAAATAATTCGACAGACTCTGCCCATTTTATTTTTCATCAGCTATCTAGTTGTGAGGGTGTAAATATTGTAACCCCAAAGGGACTTTAGGTATCATTAGTTGTGTAGGAGGCTGAAGATGTGAATGATATTTGGCTGAAAGCCTGCAACTGATTGGTAGCCACAAAAGTGGTTCTGAACTACAGAAAAGGGGTGAGATCACCATCATTAGGAAGGAAAAGAAAGATGGAAACAAGATTACACGCCGGCCCCGTCCCCCCCCCCCAGGGTATTCAAAGTTTTGTACCTTTGCCTTCAGCCTCTGTTTCCTGAGAAAAGTTTTAAAAGGTAATGGAAAGAAAATGGCAATATTCACAAAAAAGCCAAAAAACTCCACACTAGAAAGATTGAAAGAGCAATGAGTAACACAGGGAAACTTTGCTAATCGTCAGTTAATTTGTTCTTATGTTCCTAAGCCCCAAAGATGTTTTTTTTTTCAGCAGTATTTATTTCACTGAAGTTATATGAAATTATAAACGACAACAGAAGGGAGAATGTAGCTAGTAGTTGACTTCTAGAAATAATTTCCGGTCACAACACAGTCACTTTATGATCTGTTTAAAAAAAATAACCTTTTACCAAAATCACAGTATATAAAATACTTGTCTGTGTGTTGAAAAACCCTCACTTTACATTTCATTCCATAGGGTAAGCTACTTAACTCCAACTTTAAACTTCCAAGCATGACAAACAGCTGTCTTTTGGGGAGGGGGGATATTCTAAAACATTTAAAAAAAAAAGGAGAAAACAAACACTTATTTTGCTTGATGAAACAACAAAAAGCATGGAATAGTTGAGCAAATGAATTTTCTTTGAGGCTGTTTAAAGGTTTTCTTTATTAGTTTGCCCTATCTACAGCTTCATTCACTGAAAACTCTCTCCTCTCCTCTCCTCTCCTCTCCTCTCCTCTCCTCTCCTCTCCTCTCCTCTCCTCTCCTCTCCTCTCCTCTCCTCTCCTCTCCTCTCCTCTCCTCTCCTCTCCTCTCCTCTCCTCTCCTCACCTCTCCTCTCCTCTCCTTTCCTCTCCTCTCCTCTCCTCTCCTCTCCTCTCCTCTCCGCAAAATTTAAAAGACACAAAGCAGCACAGATGAATCTTACAGATCAATTGTTTAACTCCCCAAAGTCAGCTTGTTGTGTTTTGCCCACTCTGCTTAGATGACTGTGGTACTGGGAAAGCAGTGAAACCAGGGCATATAAGTAGTGGAGGGAATGACAGCTTGACTGCTTGCATGTCTTTCCTCCATGTCAAATCATCTCTGACCTACCCGAATGGGTCTGGAAAGCCAAGGGCAGAAAGTATCTGCTGCCACCTTCTCAGGTTAGAGGAGGGTATATTTAAGACATCCTGCCTGGAATTTGTACCAGACTTTTTTGTGTCTTTGCCTTTTGCGTGACACTGGTGACATGATTGATCCCCAGGGCCAAGTGCATCGGGTTGTTTCAGTGGCTGGCAGTAGGCAAACATTCAGAACAATTTAAAAAAACTTTAGGACAGATGAGAATCAGATTAATGACAGCTAAATCACCTGTCAGCTTAATTCCTCCAAGAGATGTGTTCTCTGCAAACCCTGACTACAAAAATGCACCACAAAGAGATGTCCACATAGCCTTCACTACCTGCCTAAGCTATATAAAGCTGTCAAGCCAAGGAGGATCACACCAGTGGGTTGTCAGGACTTGCAAACCTGAGTCCTTTATGAGTGTTTGTATCCTGGAGAAAGGAGACCTTCTTGCAATAAATTGCATCATTGCTTTAGATGACTGTTGGCACAGGTCTTCCCTCAAGCATTTCTCAAACATAACATGTAATAAAATAGCAGGGATAAGTGTTCCATTGCCTTGAAGACAGCTAACAACAGTGTCTCAGTCCAGTAACAAAAAATAAAAAATAAAAATAAAGGACTAAATGTGTTTTGAACCTAATTGCACTTTTGTCTTATATTGAAGAAGCCATGTTTAATGACATGCAATGCAATTAATACTGAGTGAGGGGTAAAGGAAAAGCCTGCAAAACAAAGGGAAGGCCACATTAAGAGAGCAAAAAAATTACTATCTTTATGAGTTGTTTTTGTCAAAACAAACAAACAAATAGACATAAAAAAAGTAATACTGCTGGTGGGGCTTCTGTTGCTCTTGTATAATAATTTTTTTTAAGTCCAGAACTTCCACTGTCATCACCTGCAGTGAAGAGATTGATTTACATCCAGTGAATGCACTAACAACCTAATAATAACAATATGTTTTCCAAATAGGTTGCTCTGTAAAACCTGGCTTTATTATAAGTACTGCTTATTGGACCTACTTGCATCTTGAATCATGGGATCACAGGCTGGACTCTCATAAATCACATCGTATTGCTGATTTTATACATACATTGTGATTGTAATTTATGTGTCAGTTTGTATTTATTCACCAAAGGTAAATTACGCCTGAACAATCTGGTGGCCTTCTATGATGGAGTAACTGCATCAGTTGACAAGGGAAGACCGATTGATGTCATTTACTTGGACTTCTGTAAGGCCTTTGACACAGTCCCACATGACATCCTAATCTCTCAATTGGAAAGATATCGATTTGAAGGGTGGACCATCCAGTGGATAAAGAATTGGCTCAATAGCCACACTCAGAGAGTAATGGTCAATGATTCTATGTCCAGGTGAAAACTGGGGATGAGCAGTGTCCCTCAGGGGTCTGTCTTAGGACTGGTGTTTTTCAATATCTTCATCAATGACATAGACGATGGGATTGAGTGCACCCTCAGCAAGTTTGCAGATGACACCAAGCTGAGTGGTGCAGTTGATACCAAATAAGGAAGAGATGCCCTCCAAAGAGACCTGAACAGGCTGGAGAAGTGGGCCCATATGAACGTAATGAGGTTCAACGAGTCTAAGCGTAAGGTGCTGCTTCTCGGTCAGAGCAATCCCAGACAGGAGGACATACGGAGAGAAGAATTCATTGAGAGTTGCTCTGCAGAGAAGGACTTGGGGGTTCTGGTAGATGAAAAGTTCAACATGAGCCAGCGCTTGCAGCCCAGATGGCCAACTGCATCCTGGGCTGCATCAACAGAGGAGTGGCTGACACGTAGACGGAGGGGATTGTCCCCTTCTGCTCTGCCCTTGTGAGGCCCCACCTGGAGTTCTGTGTCCAGGTTTGGGGGCCCCAGCACAAGAAAGATGTGCACCTGCTAGAGCAAGTCCAGAGGAGGGCCACAAATATGATCAAGGGGCTGGAGCACCTCTCCTGTGAAGAAAGACTGAGAGAGCTGGCAAAGTTCAGCTTGGAGAAGGCTCCAGGGACACCTCATTGCGGCCTTCCAATACTTAAAGAAGTCATAAAAAAGATGGAGAAAGACTCTTTGCTCAGTTAGATAATTATAGAAAAAGAGGAAATGGTCTTAAACTAAAGGGGGATAGATTTAGACTAGATGTTAGAAGGACATTCTTCACTGAAAGGGTAATGAGACACTGGCACAGGTTGCCCAGAGAAGTTGTGGATGCCCTATGCCTGGAGGTGTTCAAGGCCAGGTTAGAAGGGGTTTTGGGCAACCTGGTCTGGTGGGAGGTGTCCCTGCCAATGGCAGGGAGGTTGGAATTAGATGATCTTTGAGGTCCCTTCCAACCGTAGCTGTTCTATAATTTTCTGATTCTATGACCTGTTTTATTGCTGCTGGTGTTGAAGGGAATTGAGAACCTGGGACAATGATGAGGATTCTTCTCATTAATTTAATCCATTTAAAAATATCTAAAGGTATTAAAGTAGGCCTTCCAATGTCATATTGTTCACTTATGTTTTGATCTTTTTCATATACCCCTTTCCGGTGTTAACTCTTTGTCAACTTTCCCTGGTTTTGTCATTCATGTCTGTATTATTTTAGATTGTAATTTTTCTGTGTGGTGTCTTGATTTTGCTTACTTAATGTGTTAATTTATTTTTTTTTATTTTTTATTTTTTAAGTACAGAAATAATATGACACAATAATTCAAATATATGATTTACTATTCTCTATGCATAATTCAGAGCAATGTTATCTTAAATCTTGAGTATTTACAATTAATTTACTTTGTTTTGCAATAGAAATACAATATCTGAGCTGAAAGTTTGGACCTATCAATCTTCTTACATATTTAACATTATATGAGATTGCATCTAATGTCTCAGACCTTTCTTTTATTTTAAATTACCTGGACAAATACTCATTAATACCAGTTATCCAGTGGGCCAAATTTTTTCAGTTGTACCAATAGAGCAAATCCATTGATTTCAGAAAAGTTAATCTAGATTTACATAATAATTATTGAGAGCATTGCAATTTGTCCCCATAAGCTTCAGTGATGAGTGATTTCCAACTTTATAATCTGAAGGGTTGGTTTTTTTTAGCCGTTATTAAGAATTCAGCTTTCTTTTTATAAAGCTGAAGTTATTTAATATGCAAATATTTCTTCAGAGAAATACCACACTGTAAATCTGCATTCCATTGAGGCTTAATTCCTAATACTATGCATATTCTGTCTGTACCCTCTGCTTAGATTTGTTTTATTCTACTGGATTTGTAACTTTTATTTTGACACAATTATCTGTATAGGATAGAGAGCCTAAGACTGCTGAACCAGAATAAAAAATAGCAAACTTCTAAGTTGTTCAATGCAGAAACCGAGGCTGAACCTCTTGGAATAAAGAACCTAAATTAATCTTATGCTTGCTTTTTGACTTTTTATGCTATACTGATCATAAGAGTCATGAAGCAGGAGGTTTACCTCAATTCCATAAGTGTGAGAGGATCTAGGATACATAATAATAACTTTCTTTTGAAAGACATGAATCTGTCTTTGGCCAAAATATCCATATGAGTTCTGCTAAGATGTCTAGTATGTAGTTTATCACCAGAGACAAACATAAGCATGTAATTGTACAGTTTTTATCCACCAGTATTCCCACGATGGCTGCCTAATGTAAATGGTCACCATCGTGCTTAACAAAACATATATCATAACAAACAGTCTCATCGGTAAGCTCTAAAGTTAATTAAAAATGTTTCCTGTTGACTTCACTCAGCTATCAGGCCTTAATATGAAAATTAAATCATCATAAGCTTGAACTAGAAGCACTGTGTAGCTCCAGCCACATGTTTGCTCAGGAAATATAGCTGTCCACTATTGGTCCCCACTTCTCATTTCCTGTTCATGTCTATTAAAAGAAAAACATTTAGCCAATAATGCAGCAATACTCAGTCAGCATGTCCATTGTTTCAGCTTTAGGGGCACGTGCTAAGCCTCAGAGGGAAACTGAAAGCCAGTGCATGCTAAATGTCTTGTCTGCCAAGATGCAATTGGTCAGATTTAGACTTAATTCATGTAAATAGGACTAACATTAACTGCTGGTTTAAACGACCTGAGGATTATAACTCCAGTACTCTTCCATAGTGGGAAACAGCCATCTGCATTAGAAGTTGCATGAAGTATTTTTTTATTTATTTTTTTTTTTGCTTGAGCATCTTCTCTGAAATGTCTACTGCAGGTAGAATTTGCTTTGTGAAGTACTGCCAGGATGAATGAACCTTTATAAAGAAAACATGTTGCCTGTGTCCTTTATGCAAAGACATAGCTGAAGAGAACAGGGAGACTGCCTTTCACACCCTATACAAACTGCATGACCTTCTAATGCATCAAGAGTTTTCCTGCACTCCCACATGTAAGGTAATTCTTTTACACAGATCTATGTCTAATATGTACTGGAGATAATACCGATAAGTCTTTACACTTTACCAGAAGACTGGTCTTGCTCTTTACTCCATTTTGCCAAGGTATATACTGAGAACTGCTAATTCCCCTTGGCTGTAGAGGGGTTCACCTCAGCCTGGAGCAGAAACCTCACTCTTAAAAAAGGAACTCTGATTTGTTTTTCATCAACAGTTGGAAAAAATATTTAAGCAAGCCAAAGCTGAATTCAGCAAGCTATTATAGGAAGAAGAGACATGCAAGACAGTAGAAGTACTTGAGCAAGTCATGGTTAAAAAGTGTGAGCTCACAGCCTGGTCCAAAGTAGCATGAAAGGAGGAAAGGTAGCACAGTTTAAGAGTAATAGCACTCTGATTCTACTTGTGTTGAACCATGCTCACTCTAATAGGTAAAAAGAGGCTAGGATCTAGTGTTATTTGTAATATTCTGTTTAATAAACTTGCATTTGATGGAAAGGTGAGGGAATAGAGAACTACAGTAACTTAAATTTGGGATGGTATAAATGGAAGCTGAAAAACTTGCATAGAAACAAAAGGTGAGAATCTGTGAAAGTGACCATAAGAAAAAGCATAGAGGGAAAATGAAAATGAAGAGGAGAGATGCTATTTGCAGCAGTGAATTGCTGCAGGTGGAGCCAGGCTGACCTGAAAAGTTAGCCTGTGAGCTATGTGGACTTTAGCCTCGAGAAATAATCCACTGCAGCTCTAAGCAAGATTTATACAGAGCTACTGCAAGGTGAACAATGCAGCGCAGTTTCACATTAGGAAATGTCAGCTCTTCAGTACAAGTCTAATGGTTGTTCTGATTAGTTCACATTACCTTCTTGGTTATGATGTAACAAGTACAGGTCCCCCATTTGAGGCAGGGTCAAGGACATTTCAACTTTAAACTGGGAAAGTGGTACCAAAAAGTAAACCCGAATAGTCATTATGTTGAAAATTTTCCTAATTCAAGGTCTAAAATCTTATAATTTCCATAAGTTGCCAATATTTATATATTTTATTGATACTTCATTATGTTGAGTTTGATATCTGTAATACTATTTATTCATTTGTTAATTGAAGCACTTGTAACAATCCCAGTACAACTAAAAGTAGAGAGACTTGCTTGCTCTAGAATCAAACTTTCACAGCTTTTAAAGGTATAGATATAAGTGTAAGCCTTTCAAGGAATTAGACAAAATCATTCTGTGTTTCTGGTCCTAGACTTTGCA
The DNA here is from genome assembly GCA_011075105.1 of Heteronetta atricapilla. Lineage (NCBI taxonomy): Eukaryota > Metazoa > Chordata > Aves > Anseriformes > Anatidae > Heteronetta > Heteronetta atricapilla. The sequence goes on along the minus strand of CM021733.1, from coordinate 59,829,649 downwards.
TTTGGATGTAGATGGACATTTGCATTTGGATGCTCAAGGACATGGAGGTGTTTGAGTGAGTCCAGAGAAGGGCAACGAAGCTGGTGAGGGGTCTGGAGAACAAGTCTTATGAGGAGCGGCTGAGACAGCTGGGATTATCCAGCCTGGAGAAGAGGAGGCTCAGGGGTGACCTTATCGCTTTCTACAGGTACCTTAAAGGAGGCTGTAGCGAGGTGGGGATTGGTCTGTTCTCCCACGTGTCCAGTGATAGCACAAGGGGGAATGGACTAAAGTTGCACCAAGGGAGGTTTAGGTTGGATATTAGGAAAAACTTATTTACTGAAAGGGTTGTTAGTCACTGGAATAGGCTGCCCAGGGAAGTGGTTGAGTCACCATCCTTGGAGGTCTTTAAAAGATGTTTAGATGTAGAGCTTAGGGATATAGTTTAGTGGAGGACTTGTTAGCATTTGGTCAGAGGTTGGACTTGGTGATCTTGGAGGTCTCTTCCAACGTAGACTATTCTGTGATTCTGTGATTTTGTGATCTTCTGATGAAGTTGAAGAAATATACCAAAAAACACTTTTTTTTTTTTTTTTTTTTTTTTTTTTTTTAAATCTATACTGCAGATATACTGGTGGGATCTGCAACACCTTGCTAGAGTAATTTGGGCCTTAATAGTGTCCATAGATATTTAGGAAGATGGACACATTACTTCCTGATGGAAACTCCAGCATTATTACCCATGATGTTTTCTGAGGTAAGAGTGCTCAGAAGTGACAAAGAGGTAAATCAGGCATGAAGTTTTTACAGTCTGTGAAAATACTAGAAACTGTATATAAATCTCAGAATACATGCCTTTTTTATTCTTACAGTGTCATCCAGTGAAATAAATATCTGTTATTACTGAGTACTTAATACAACCACTTCTGTTTATTGCTGGTGGATAAAATCAAAGAATTGTTCATGAAAACATCATATTTCTACCCTAACCTCTTCCCCAGCACTGTCTCTCTCTTCCCAGAGTACCTTTCAGAGAATCATAGGACATTTGGGACTACCAAACCATCCTACTAAGTTATACAAGTTTCTTGTAGATCTTCAGGGATGGTGACTATATTGGCAACATATTCCAATGCCACACAACTCTTTCAGTGAAGAAATTTCTCCTAATATCCTAATATCCAACCTAAACCTCCCCTGGTGCAACTTGAGGCCATTTCCTCTCATCTTATCACTTTGTGCTTGGAAGAAGAGCCCAATCACCACATCACTATAGACTCTTTCAAGGTAATTGTAAAGTATGATAAGGTCTCCCTGAGCCTTCTCTTTTTCAAGCTAAACAACCACAACTCCCTCAGCCACTCCTCATAAGTCATGTTCTCTAGACCTTTCAAGAGCTTCATTGCCCTTCTCTGGACATGCTCAAGCACCTTGACGTCCTTCTTGCAGTGAGGGGCCCAAAACGGAACACAGTACTTGAGGTGTGGTCTCACCAGAGGCAAGTACAGATGAACAATTACTTCCCTAGTCCTGCTGGCCATGGAATTTCTGATACAAGTCAGGATGCCATTGGCTTTCTTGGCCACTTGAGCACATTGCTGGCTCATATTCAGATGGCTATTGACAAATTCTCCCAGATCCCTTTCCACCACTTTCCCTTTTCCAGCTTTCCAGCCACTCTTCCCCCAGCCTTAGCATTGCATGTGGTTGTTGTGCTCCAAGTGCAGGACCCAGCACTTGGCCTTGTTGAACCTCATACAGTTGTCCTCAGCCAACATCAGTCCAGACTATACAGATTCCTCTGCAGAGCCCTCCTACACTTGAGCAGATCAACATGCACATATAACTTAGTGTTGTCTGCAAACTTACTGAGGATGCACTTGATCCCCTCATCCAGATCATTGACAAATATACTGAAGAGAAGTGTCCCCATTACTGAGCCCCAGGGGACACCACTAGTGACTGGCCTCCAGCTGGATTTAACTCCATTCACCACAACTCTTTGGGCTCAGCATCCCAACCAGTTTTTAATCCAACAAAGCATAAACCTGTCCAAGCCTTGATCAGCCAGCTTCTTCAGCAAAATGCTGTGTGAAACAGTGTCAAAAGCCTTACTGAAGTCAAGGTAGATCACACCCACAGCCTTTCCCTCATGCACTGAGTGTGTCACAGTGTCGTAGGAGACCAAATTTGTCAGGCAAGGCCTGCCTTTGATAAACCCATGCTGACTGGGTCTGATCACCTGGTTGTCCTGTAAGTGCTGCATGATGACACTCACGATGATCTGCTCCATGAGCTTCCCCACTTTCCAACTGTCTAGACAGATTCTGGTAAGCCACATAAAAACAGATGAAAACGAGTGAAAAACAAAGAAACATATTTTAAAACAAAATAAAATTGTTTAATGATCCCTCCCTACCCTCAACAAAGGAGTTGCCTTCTCACCTGAACCTTTATACTACATGAGCAAAACTCATCAAGAAAGAAATGATATAGAAGAATCATGAATTGTGTGATTGCCATGTGAACAAAAAAAATCCTTATTCTTTTTAAAAGTGAAAGCAACATGAAGGAAAGAGTTAAGAGAATGTAATTGACATAGTTTGGTGGTTAGCAGAGAAGCAGAGGAGCATGGGAAAGGGTCTGCTGATAGTTGCTTCATCTGTGAGCAGAGGTTTTGGGCAAGCTGCACCAATCTTTGCAGCTTTAGGAATACATGTGTTGTGGCATTACCATTTGTGGTGTCCTGTAGGAAAATATTGCAAGATCAAACTTGTATCTTTTAGTGTTCTTCAATTCTACCTGTTTTAGGACTTCATATGAGCTCTCCCAGCCTGGGCAAACCTGAGAAGTGATACACTCACATTAACAACCTTGGATCTTGTAAGTTCAATTCAGAGTCAGCGGGGACTAGTCCAATGCACCATCTATCTGTGTTTCTAAAATAATATGGTTTCCTTGTGAGATCTCACTGTAGAGACTTCTTCAGCTGAGATAAGCATGGAAATGTCATACTCTAATCTACTTGTGGCCTAGTCTACCAAAAAAATCTTTTATCAGGAGTGGCATCTTACTTCATGTTCTATATCCAGTGCTTAACCTAAAATGTTAGATATTAAAGCTAACCACAGGGCTCACAAGAGGTTTCTTTTCTGAGAGCACAACAGCACAACCTAATCTAAGTAAATACCACAGGTCAAAGATGCAGTGAAGGTGAGTGCTTTTTTTTTTTTTTTTTTTTTTTTTTTTTTTTTCTATGCTTAGTAGGCTTTAATTTTTGAAATGTGTTGTGGATCTACATCTACGCCTACATTAGAAAAGGAACACTCAAAAAAAAGGTAAAAAAGTTAAATAACTCGACCACAAAAAAAAAAAAAAAAAAAAAAAAAAATCTAAGCATTTGCAGCTGAAAGCCATAGGAAAGCTATTTGGCAAAAAGGTTTTCCTTGGCTATTTTAGGTATGATATAGATTTTCCGTTTGGGGTTTTGCACTAATAACTCATTGATTTGCACAAGCAGTAGGATGTGTAGGGCTGAGAATGATGCAGCAAAGATCTAGGGATTTTTTACTTTTTCTTGGGAGGAGGGGGAGGAAGAAGACCTGTTCATGTACTGGCTGTAACCAATCAAGTTCCGCATGATGCCAAAAAAATTAAACACAGTAAAGCCAGACCCCGTCAGCAATGAGTTGATTGCTTTAAATAAGGGAGATTTCCTGAATGTTTAAATTGAAACTTCTACTATGATTAAAGCAAAGAGAAGTACCAGGATGCTTCCTAACTATTTAGTTCCTAAAATTCCTGTGAGGTCTGCAGATGACAAATTCAATTCTGATGTGCTGTGTTTTACACTCTGCAGGCTGTAGTAAAAGGTAAAACGAATCAAGCTTTGGTTTCCCATGGGCTGTGCTTTAAGATGTTTTCTTATTTAAAGTCATGGAAATATGTTAAAACCCACATAGACTGGGTGAAGTTTATACAAGGCAAAATGTATTCGACCATGCTTTTGCACAGTGTGCATATTGTGACTTTTCATTATTTTTTGTTTGTTTAATCCTTCATCCTGCTTAAAACTGTATTCCAGCCACACTTCCAGGCTGAAGATGGAGAAGAACAGTTTATAACTCTTACAAAATGTTGCTTAAGACACTTTTGAGCAGAGGATACTTTGTCAGTGAATTAAATTTCTTCCATAAGATATTAAATGCAACAGGAGAGAGAATAGGCACACACTCAACAGCAAACTTAATTACACAGAGTGAAATTTTCATGTCACTGATATTCTTTTAAGGAAAACCAGAATTTTATACCTAAGCTTGTATTTTATGGGAAAGTTTAAGTTCACCTACAACAATTCTTCCTCACAGCTTCAAGCTCCCCCAAATTAATAGTTAGATGAAATATGCCTAATTCACCATCATATATACAACATTTTACAAAATGGGGAAAATGAATGAAATGAGCCTTTTTGAAAGATCTGTCCCCATCAGAAATTATTTCTGACATGACTATGAATGTATTCCTCAAACACATATTTTTGAAACGATCATTTTTAAATTTCCTGAATGAAAATGATGTTTTCCATTGTGAATAAGTGAAGCACTATTTCTCTGTAACCATACTTCACCATATAAAATGACCTCATCAAGATTTTTATATCCCACCAGAAGAAATATTCATTTTAAAATCTTCTGTGTCTCAGAAGTTTTAAGGCTGGTTTGAATTGCTATAAAGTTTGCACTTCCAAAGTTTAGCACTTTCATTTTGGTTATTCATTGTGGAGATATTTTTTTCAGTTAATAATTAAAATCTCCACATGCAACTTCTCTGATATGATTTCAAAGTTTAAGTTGGAGAGAAGGAAAGGAAGAATATATTTTGAAGATGTGTTATATTGTACATTATGTCATGGTCCTTTACCAAATGAATGACAGATGCATGATGAGTGCTATTTAACTGTGTGCACCATCATCTTGTGATCTGCTTGAAACCCTGAAGTATGGCCATAACAAAGCAAAAATACAGACATGGAAAATTCATATTTTGATAGTTGCCTACACTTTATTTCAGTACACATTTGGCTTTGGTAGTCCCAGAGGAACTCATGCTGGTATTAGGAGATGCCTATATGAAAATGAGTATTTTAGAAGGAAAATCATGATGTCTTTTCTAAATGCAACTGTCTGAATACATGAATACAGATTCGGTTGTGGTCCAAGTTTATATTTTTTCATTCTGGCTGGCTTTCACAGAGTAATGTTGCAATTGCTGAGAAACTGCGTTGCTTTATTATTGCAGCCTACATGCTGGTTTTAAATAACATTTTCCATAAACAGGGTTGTTTTGATTAGAGTACTCTAAAGAACACCTGTTGACAAGTGGGCTTTGGAATCCCTTTAAAATGCACTCCAATTAGTCCACACAGTAATTGACAGTGGGGTGCTGCTTAGCTCCTCCCTCACAGGCCTGCCCCGTGCAGCCAAGTGGTCGAGCTGACATCACAAACTTACTTGACAGTCTGTATGTATCACTGTGGTTAGGATTAGGGTGGTTTTCAGGCTTAATCCCACATAATCAGATTGTGCCCCTGTGGAAGCAAATGATGAAATCCCTTTCTCTCCAAAACAAACAGATGCACGTGGTTAATGAGGGAGCAGGCAGTTTTAAGCCTCCTTTGTGTGAGCTGTGTTTGGCCATGTAAAAAATTAATTTTTCATAACCTGCTAAACACAGCCACCAGCGTCTACAGTGAAACGCAGATTGATGTTGAAGGAACAGCTGGAAGAGGAAGGATCAAAGCCTGCTGTCCTCCCTGGCCTGGAGGTGATGGTGAGAAGAAGCTTGGCTGGCTATAAATCCCCTTGAGCCTATCTGCCCACGGTCAGGGCATTTCCAGGAAGGAGTCCAGTAAATCTGCTCACCTGACAATATCACAGGCCTCAATGGGGGTCTGTGTGGTGAGGATGCCTATGCCAGGGCCAAGGCATGCCTGAGCTACCTATGCTGCTGGCAGCTGCACACTGGGCTGGGCCTAATAGAGAAATAACATAAAAAGAAGCAAACATTCTCAAAACATGAAATATTTTAAATGCTAAAGCAACAGCCAGGGCTGTTCTGTGGCAGAAGATGCATCAGTCAGTTCTCTTTTCTGGCAGCAGTGAATAAGCCAATTAATGCTCATACACCTGGTGATCCCTTCCTCGCTGTGTGGCCCCGCTGGCAGCAGTGGGGTCCTTTGCAAGCCATTTGAGGCTGCCCTGCTATTCCTAACCCCGAGACACCGGTGTGCATCAGCGCACTAGGAGGCCATGGGACGCTGCTGCAGGGCCATGGCACTGTGGCCCTACCTTTGCATGGCCCAAGGCGCGTGAGCAAGTGGGAGCTGCAGCTGCAGACAATTACCACATCCGTCCAGACTAAACAAGGGGCGACCACAGCAGTCCTGCCGATCCCAGAGATAGGCAGTGCTGGCCAGCGGGACAGTGGAGGACATTTTTCCCCCTCCAGCTGCCAGGCTGCTCTCCCTGGCCAATGTTTTGTACAGCCGGGCGTGCAAAGTGAGCACATCTTGGGTAATTGTGAGTGACAGGAAAAAGCAGAGAAAGGGGAAAGAGCAAGTTTGGCTTCATAAATGCATGAAAGCTGCTTTCCCTGGCGCGGCATTGTTTTATTCCCTCCTCAGAGACAGGTTTGATGCTGCCCGCGTGGGTTTGAGCGTTCCTTTCGGGGAGAAGAAAGGGGTTTCTGTGTTCTTTGAAGCCATGTGTGCTGGTCAGACAGGAAGCCAGGGCTTCTGTCAGTCAACAGCACATGCAAAATTTATCAAGTATATTACTTGACAGAGGTTACTCTGTCATTACTAGCTAACAGGTCTCTGCCAGAGAATTTTTTTATGGAAGCATGTGCTGTCAAAGGCAAAGTGTCCATTGATTGATTGCCACAGCTGACCTAAACATACAGGGATCACTGTGTAATAACCCCTTTATCATATATAAACCACCAAATGCTAAGTTCAATAATGCTAATGGTCTCACTTAAACCCCTAAGGCCAGGCAAATTGAAAAGGGTGGAAAAAATGCCATCCTTTCTGTAATCACCACTGCGCACAGTGGTGAAGATGGAAGGCTGCAGGCTGGGAGCACTGGGCCATGCAATCTGCATGGGGCTCAGGGGACAACACCATTCAGCCCATAAGCTGGTCTTCCCAGGGCAAAATACATGTAAAAATATATGGCTTAGCTTTGTATTCACTGCTACAGAGCACACTATGGTTTAGAACAGAAATACTGTACAACACTCATGTCCAGAAGATCCTAAGCTTGAAAACAATTTGAACTTTCTCAGAAAATGGTAACCTCCTTCCTGAAAGAGTGTACTGGTATTTAAAGTTCCTATATATATACATATAATAAATATATATAAGATAATACATAATAATACATATATACTATTTTTTTTTTAATAGTATTTACAAAATAGAAAGGAAAAAGTTTTCCTAAACTCTAGGCCAAGCTTCTAGGTCTTTACCAGCCATTAAAATGCATCAAATAATTTTTGTTAGTTAGAAATATTAGTAGAGAAAAAAAAAAAACAAAAAAAAACAAACACATGAATATTACTTCTACTGAGGTTTTCTTAGGGAGGATAAAAAGCCTGAGCAAGGCCAGGAAGAGAATTGAATATGTTTGCATTGTGGATATTACAATATTAGAAGTTCTAGAAATACTAGGTATCAAGGGAAGCAAGTACTACTATTTGAAATTTAGAGAAGTCTGTAAATAACAGATACCATTATGGTAGAACTGAGCAACAGATGAATGAATTTTAATCTGTTACCGTTCTCAAAGAAAAATAACAACAACAACAACAAAACCATCACATTTTTCTTTAAATGTTGCTATAAATTCTCCCTTCAATTGTTCCATGGATGTTAAAATTTTATGCCTAGCTGTAAATGCAGCAGCTATTTAGACAGAGATCAGTCGTAATTTCAATAGCCAGGAGCCAAGCCCTTGTCCCCCTGAGGTCAATGACATAGCTTACTATAATAAACACACAGCATCAGACTGAGAGTCATTTCTGGTGTGGATGTGTAGGGTCTTGCAGGCACTTCTGTCACGGTGTTTCCTGGAAGACTATGATAGTACTGCAACTGGGGATGCACAGAAAGATCCTAAATGAGGAAGAAGCCCTGCGAGTAACTACTGGCAGAAAATATTTGGGGTATTTTTGGGTTATGTTTATGTGTAGAGTTGACTGTATTTATTTAATTATTTTCTGAGATGTGTGTGTGTGAGTGAGGGACACATTCAGCAGACAAGCCAAAACATTGCATTTCTTCTGGTCAAGCAAAGTATTTCTGTAACCTGAAAGAAATAGTTCCAGACACAGAATGCATGCAGAGGGTTAGATCACCCTCACTGTATGACAAATCATCTTTTAGAAGTCAAGTGTAAAAACCAGCAACAGTCCTATGTTATTAATAAGTACTTTATAATAACTGGAAAAAAAAAAAAAAGCAGGAAAAAAAAGGGACATATGCCCTCTTGCTGCTGCACCTGTTGTTCTCTGCCTGTTTAAGGGAAGTGTAGAATAAGAGGTCCAGAGAGCAGAGTCATGGAGGGAGAGCAGAGTGCTCTCTAGGGAAATTCTAGCTCTGCTTGAGCCAGTCTCATGGGCTGAAACAGGCAGACCAGTTACTCCAGATGTAGCTTACATCCATATCCCCCTAGCAGGGAACAGCCCAGCTCTGTAGGTGACTTCTTGGGCAAAGGTTCTGCTTTGGTAGGAACAGCAAAGCACAGGAGGGGTGTCCAAAGGAGCTCAGCCAAGCTTTCCAGCAGGGCGAAAAGTGCAGAAATGTCACAGCTGTAAGTTTAGGTTAGTATCACCTGTGCAAAATCTCCAGTGAACTGGAAAGAATTTACTGCTTCTGGTGGAAACCATATACAAATAGATTTCCATGAAAGCAGTTTCCTAGAGTTTCATGTTGAACATAAAATTTAGTCAGTGGTTTCAGGTAAGAATTTCTTTGGAGTATGAGATTCATTTGAACCTGAAGTGAAATTCAGTAGATGGAGACCCATGTAGCTTTCATGAACCCTCCCTGGTCAGCCCATGCCTCTTTATGCCCATGGTTTGTTCTGCTACTTAGCACAAGGAGGAGACATTACTTTTCCCACCTCCCCCTACTGTGTTTATAGCTTCCCTGCCAGTTGCTGCTGGTAGACACAAAAGCAGGATTAAAATATCCAAGGTTACTTCTAAAAACTATCCACCTTCACTACCTGGATCCATTCATTCAGAGAAAGAAAGAATCTTACCTGAGTATCTGGCCCTTATAAGGTGATCCTTCCTATCTTATATGAAGAGTATAAAACAACAAAATACTTTATTAGGATATACAGTGGCAAATCATCAGTAACTCATTGTAATGCACACAGTACACACAGTATGAGTAATAAGTCAATCGCACTGACTTTGGCTACAATTAGTCAAGATTGCTCTAATGCAATGACATTACCTTACAATACTTGTATGTGGAAATGCTTCAGTGTACCTGGATAAAAGGCCAGTGTGTACTGTGAAAATGTTTACATTCTTTCTTCCAAATGGCTGTAAGAAAATTAAGGTCCTCTTGGTTGTATCTGTGTGAGTTTTCATGTGTTTCACTTGTCCCATACCCAATTTTCAGCTGAAGTAATTAATATACTGTACCACATGTGCCTGTCCATTTTCATTCACCAGTTCCTTGCAAAACATTTTCTCTTACTGCCTTAAAATAAGAGCTCAAGTTGAAATCAGCCTCACTGCAATCACCTCTTTCTCATCAGTTTTCCTCAGGACTACCCACAATGAAGGGTCTTCACAGAAGCACACCGCTGTCCCCCCTCTCTCCTGGTGCTGGAGGCACTGCTGCTTCCTACCTGTTCTAGCAGTCTGTACTGGCAGTCACCAAGTCTCAGGATAGTGGCTTCAGTTTATTTTTGCTTTTAACCCCAAGTAGCCCTGGGAGAACCTCAAGGGGGATATGCAATGCCGTAGCAGCCTTCTTTCAAAGAGCTTGGCCACATTTATTTGAAATGATTTATTCTTAGTAGCTGCCGCTAATGTTTATCCAACAGAGCCTGCCTTCTCAGAATAGCCAGCAATTTCATTCCTGGTGCAAGTGCCTTACACTACCTGGAAGAGAGGACAACGAAGTGTCCCATGATAACCAGCTCACACCTGTCACCTTTCTTAAAAATAGCTATTGAGTCAGCCTTCCTCATGGTTTTCACTGGTGCTCAGTGACATTGTAAATAAACAGTGAGTGATTATTATGATGCTCTGCAAATTCCTGTAATATCTATGGAGAATCCCATCCATCCGGTCATAGTGATTGATGCTCTTCTTTTCCAGTTTATTGAATACTATCTCAACCTTTATATTCAAACAACAAATTGTTGTTAAGAGGCTTTACTCATACATTTACATGTGGTCCAATTTCCTCTATAGTGGTGATACCTACAGATAACGTGTGGGGTATTCCTGACATGGGTATTTGGGTAATCTCTGTTGGGTAGGAAATCTCTTTTCTCTCCTGCCCTTCTTTGTGAGAGTGTACATTGCAAGAGATTCAGGCTCCTGTGATCAGCCTTTTATCACCAGAAAAAAGATGCAATGAAGACCTTTACATATGACTTTTGCCATCTGGCCCTCCAGTGAATTCAGGGACATCTCAAGCCCAGTGGTGTCAAACGCTGACTGGAGGAGTTAGAAACAGGGCATAAGCAGTCTTCCAGGTGTGGGAAAAGAGCAGCAGAGACATGGTGGGAAAGGAAGCATAATGCACACTTGGAGAAGAGTCAACCAGCCTGAGTCACTGAACAGCTGAGGGAAACAAAAATGATGAAGGAGGCCCATATTTGGAAGCATATCCAAAGTGCTGTGCATCAACATCATCACCATAAAGCAGAAGGTGGAAGGGAAGCCATGGAGAGCTAATAAACAGATGAAAATCTGGCTCAGATTTTACCTATAATACCTGGCTCTGCTGCAGGTATTATAGTCAATTTGCACATCTTCTCTCTGAAGAGACCTTTCTTAAAACATCTCTTTGAGAGAAAGACTTGCCAAAAATAACATTTTATCAGCAGCACAGCTTGTTAAAACCAGCATTTTAGCTTGGGCAAGCACTTAATGTGCAAATAATGTTTTTCCAGGAGCAAAGCTCCCCATATTGGAAGGTATAAGCTGCTAGCACACTACTTTCACTAAATCCCTCCCTCCCCCCTTCTTTTTGATAAAATGTTATTTTCATCCACCTCCTCCCCCTAATAAAACATTATTTTTGGAAAGTTCCTGCCCATCGTGAAACACTATTTTCCTCCAGCAAAACTTCTTTCAGCAAATGTTTCTCCTTAAATTGCCACGGTCCTCACTCCTGATAAAAAGGCGTTTTCTGTTAAGTCCCTACTGCTGATAAAATGTTACTTTTTCCAAACTTCTGCTCCTGATAAAACATTCATTTTGCCAAGTTTGGCTCCTGAGAAAATGTTATGCTTGGCAAGGGCTGTTCCTGATAAAACATTTATTTTTGCCAAACCTCCACTTCTATTAATTTTTTTTCCCTTCAAAATTATTAATATTTCCCCTAAAGCCTCCTTAATGTAAGATATTGAATATGACACAACAGTGGGTGACAGAGTATGACTTGACATCCTGTCTTTTATCCACAGCCATGATTGTTAACAGTGAACCCCCTGAAATGCTGATGTTGAATGTCTCTTACCTGATGTGGTTCTTCTGGAAGCCTTGGAAGGAACAATGAAAAATATATTTGCACCCTTTTGCTGAAAATGGGCTTAGTTATCATATTAGCTCCTCATATATGGCAAACCTGGTGTTATTTAAAAGTGAATAAAATCAGACCTACCAACAGATTAAAGGCAAAATACTTATGGGGGTGTCCAGGATTTTCCAGTTCTCTATTATTTAATGTTCCAGTCAGGTTAAATGAGGTTTTAGATAGGAGACCAAGACCCCTACTTGTGGAAGTTCACAGTAGCAGTGCTGCCTCATCCTGCTGAAATTCACAGTGTTGACTGCCATACTGCACCACATATTTCTCAAAAAGTCTTCCTCCTTGAGCAAGTGCAAAAATCTGTTCTTGTTATGAGGTGTAGGTAAGGGTGACTATGCAGAGGTCCCATGTGTCATGTTGGCACAGGACAGGAGAACTTGGGTAACGTATTCTGGAGTACTCTCACTTTGCATTATCAGGTGTCACTCAGTCTGGCAACATTCACCCTGTATCCAAAGCTCGTTATCTGCTTCTGTGTCACATCTCATTCAAGAGGTAATAATGAACCACCTGGTGTTTTTCACGCTTGCACAAAGTGCACTTGATTACTTACACGTGTAGTTAGGGGGCTGTGGCACACAATGTTTAAGGAGTAGATGGGACCTCACTGTGTCTAGCTTGAAGAAGAGAAACCTCAGATCTCTAAATGCTGTCTCCAGCTATCCAAAGAGTACTATATAGGAGATGGTACAATGGCACAAGTTGCAGCAAGAGATATTCCACCTAGATAAAAGGAAGAATAAGAAGTGCTTGACCATGAGAGTGATTAAGCACTGAGACAAAGAGTCTCTGAAGTCTCAGTTTTGGGGAAATATTCAGAATGGAGCTGGATACAGCCCTGAGCAACCCAATTTTGAAGACAGCTCTGCTTTGAGAAAGAGGTTAGACCACATGGTTTCTTCCAACCTGAATACACAATTTTGAGTGTACAGAAGTTTATGCACTGAAACTGGAACTCAGGCAACAGATAGCATTTTCTTTATGGTGAATAAACAACTTATCTTTAGTTGAGTTGAATTTTAGACCATAGCTGATGTATTTTATTAGCAGTCTTACCAGTTAATTTCTCAGCTGTACTTAAAATATATTAGTTTTCTGAAGGTTAGATAGAAGACAGTAAGTAATTCATGGGAAGAGGCATTAAAATTAGTTATCTTGAATAAATATTTATGTCCAATTTATGAAGCTTTGAAGACAGGAATGGGAGTTAGATATGTCAAATCTAAATACTACCTCAAAGATAATATGGCAGCCTAAGGACTGTTTTGAATGGAGGATGTGGAAGTTTGTGCACAGAGGCAGACAAAATGGCAACAGAACCTTTTCCAACAGCAAAACACACTTTGATCAGCTGAAGCCAATCAAAAAGCTCTATTTTCAGGAAACACCCACTAAATTTGATGTGAAGTTCTGGTAGCAAATGTGTTGCTGTCTTTTACCTCTGTACCCCTGTGTCTAAGCAAAAGAACTCTTGTGTTCTTTTTGGTTCATTTCTTTGCATTTGGCCTGCAAGATATAAATTCATTCACTTTAGTGCTTGTACTGTGGGAGTTGATTTGGAGTGAGGCTGGCAATACATAAGCATCACATTCTCGCTCTTGTTGATCTTTGCAGTTCCTGTTCCCGGGTGTAGGGGAATCAAAAATCTAGAGCCAGTACTAGGTGATTGTGTGATATTCCTCCCATCACACAGCTTAATTTAGGCACTAATAACACAAGAATCAAGCTGGGAGTGTCATCTGCAATGCCAAGTACTAGACTGTCAGAAAAACCCATTGTATATTCTGGACAACAAGAACTGAAGTGTAGCATATGAGCAAGCATACAGGGGCTGGCATTGAACTCATCTCAGTTTACGAACCACTGAGCTTAGTAACCAGTCAGCCTCAGTAGTAATGAGTAATGAAACAAAAAGAGCTCTAGCTCAATATATTTCACTGCTGACTTGCTTACCAGAGTGAGAAGGAGCCCTTTGTCCTTTCAGTCTAACGTGTTTGTAACTTTTTAATTATTTATTTATTTATTTTTAATTAACTAAAACCAAAGACATGTCTTGCTACCAAGAAGCTGAAGTAGTTAATGAGCCTTCTTTTGGTTTCTTGCACTTTTGATTTTAACAAAGTGACAGTGGACAAGATGTAGTGATATGCAAATCCTTAAGTCGTTAAGTGCAAAACATGAGAGCACTACCTTTATTACATAAAAGAGACTGGAAAATCGGTGTTGATCCTTTCCCTCTCTCCACACCTCAGCAGATGCAGGTGTTGTTCTGAAAATTGAGTAAAATCCTACATTTTTTTTTAGAACTAAACCAGAGTATAACATTAGTCTCTCACTGTAGATTAGCAAATGTAATGATCCTTGTCTGGTTTCATTTGTGTTATCTTTTCATCCCAGAATGGGAGTGTTTTCTTGCCAAGAGAAGGAAAAAAACTAAAATGTTTTCCAGGTTATGTCATAATAATAAACCTCAGATCCACTACAGCAGAAGTTGCATAAGAGAAATGTTAACAAGTTAGCAATAATGATGAACAGGACTGCGATCTAACAGCCTCTACACTGCAATGAATTTTCTGAAAGAATAATAAAAACAAGATTCAAATGCAGCTGTTGGGTTAGGATGCTGAACTTTGAGTACCAAGGTAATGATCTGAAGATACCCCAAACAAATGGCCCCTTCTAAAAATGTTGGCCATAGATTACTGCACTGACATTTAATTTAAAGTCATGTTGACCCCATAGTGAGGGGCAAAGAGAGTCATTTTATTGATATTAAGCTTTTGTAAATCCTTTTTGTTTTTATTTTGTAAGATCCTGGCCTCTGGGCATACAGCTTCCTGCTATAATAATATTTCCTTGTAATATTTCCAAAATGTAAACATGTTTTTAAGGGCATTGTTAAGGTTCATCAAATGTACATTTTTATTTTTTATTTTTTTCATTGTCCACACTTCCACCTGAAACAAAACTGTTCAAATATACCCTAGTTTCTTTGGATCCTCAGAATTTGTTCTCCCAAACATAAGGAATGTAAATCGATACAATATATTTTAAAGTATCTACACAACTATTTTCATATTCTCTGATAATACAGAGTAAAGTGAAAAACCATTTAAAGTCTGCTCCACTGCTCCTCTCCAGCACTCACAACCTTGCCTTCTGAATTCATCATTTGGACCTTATAGACGATTCTACCTCACTGTCTAGCAGTAGGAGTTGAAGTTTCCCTGAAATCTCTTTATGACTCACGTTGTTGATCTATTTTAAGAAAGCCATCCCATTTCCAAAATTCAATCACTTCTGACATCCCCTGCCATGTTCACCTGCCACTTCTGGCTTCTTTTCAGCAGCTAATTTGCACACCACATAAGCATTCAAAAGTCTGCAGTTAAACTAGGAATAGATTAGGAAGTATTCTTTTAAAGAGAGAGGGAGAGGGGAAAAAAAAAAAAAAAAAAAAAAAAAAAAAAAAAGGCAATCTGTTTCATTTGCTTGTAGGAGTTATGCATCAGGCCCTGACTTATTTGCTATTCTAAATGGCTGAAGTCACAATTATGTTATGCTTAAAATATTATCACCATAAATAAAGCCATTAATGCTTATGTGGTTTTCTAGGAAAGCTTTACTGAGAGATTTCATTTTTCTATCAATCCCTGTGGTAGACACAAGTCTAGAGGCACCCAATCTCTGTCTAGACACTGCCTCCTTAATGTCATACACATAAAGTTTGTATTGCATTTTTCTACAATAATATAACTAGTCCCCAAACAACACTGCAGTAGTAAGAAGATAGGAAACGTCTAGCTCCACACCTCAGGTCAAAGCTTTTCAATTTGGCAGAAAGATAAATAAAAGGAGGTTAATGTCAAAACCAACAAGCTTGGTTTGAGACAGTAAGAGAGAAGGAGAACCTATTGATTTTATCTGTAGTAAATAACCATAAGAGAGAAGTAAGGCTGGAAATGTTTTTGAACTCCTAGGGCACAATCTGATTGCATTTTGTAGGCTGTGAATGCTCCAGCCCATGAAACCAATTGCCAAGTCATTTCTCATGATGGGAGGAAACAAAACATTGACACAGAAAAACAACCCTCTGCCACCTCTCCTACACATTTAATGAAGGGACCATGTAACAATAATTTGAACCGATACAGATTTACTGGTGCTATGTAAGAACTGAGAATCATTCCGTTTGATAGAGAAAAGTATTTCCTTCTTTCCTTTGGAAAGCTGGGGAAAAATCTTTGTCTTTGAACATGCAAGTGATGAGCAGAAGGCAACCAGTGACTGGATTAACCATGAAGCATGAATATTGGTGCAGACGCTTGAGGGTCTGTAAGCTTGGCTGTAGCCCTGACCCAGGCCACTTTGCTGGCACATAGCTGTTTGCTTCCATGCCCTCAGGTTAGCTTGGCTCCAAGCTTCCTAGAGCATGAATTTCCATGACTTACAAACTGTGGGTTTAGAAAAGAGTCAACAGCACTGTATTTTGTCTGTTCCCTGCAACAGTGAATTGCTCTGAAATTTTAAGCTTGGAAAGGGATCCCAGAACACAGGAAAGGTGCTTGTAGTGAATATGTTTTTAAAAAGTCAAAATCGCGTCCCCAAACCAAAGTATTAGGTTGCTTTAGGAAATTCTGAGTTTCATTTCTTAATGCTCCTCCTTATATTTTGTAAATACCATATGGAGAATGTAACCATTTTACTTTCAGTTGATGGTAATCATCAAAATAAATTCTAGATTGTGGAGGAAGAAGACACGGTTCACCTTCAGAGAGGAAAAGTGTTCTGGGATTGCAATAGAGGACAAATAATCTACCAGTAATATGTATTAGTATGAGGCATTGAAAAAGACAAAACACAACCTCATTTGGCTGCATTTTTGTTGCTAAGAGGTTTTTTTTTTTTTTTTTTCTTATTGCAACATAACAAAAGTTGGAAAAGGATAACTACAGTAGCTAAGATCCCAGATCCCCTACAGTAGGTAAGATCTCAGGATCTTAATGCCATATTCCTTGCCGAAGCTTGAACCCACTTATCTCATAGCAAAACCTACAAAGCCTGGTCTGTAGGATAGTAGAGGAGACAGTGACACATTCAGTAAGTATTTCTGTGGTATAACACAAAGAAGGAAAAATTCACTGTTGCCATGAAGATAAAACTTCTGTTCAGCAGACATGCTGTCAGAGAATTAATTTGAAGATTAGCTCTGGTTAAAAATACCAGTGAGTTATAGCAATAACACATGCGGTTAGATGAAAGCTCGGTTATCCTAGAGAAATAGAAATCATGGGGACTTTGCTTATGCTAGAAGTGCTGAAGTAAACTCCCTCATAGAAAGAAGCTTCTCAGAAGGGATTGGTAAACATTAACAAAACCTTGCACTAATTTATGTCAGCACTGAGACATTCACACATAGCACAGGAGAGCTGAGAGTAGATCCAGAAAAGAGAGGAAAGAGCCCTGTACCCTGTTGCTGACAGGTGAGCCAGTGTGGTCAGAGAGAAACAGTTCTCTTTCTATACATCCTTTCTCATTAAGCAGAGGATCTCTCCCAGAGTAAATCTAGAGATGCTGAACATACCATTTGTTCTCATTCTTCTACTCTCTCATTTTTCTTTTTTTTTTTTTTTCCTTTTTCTTTTCCAATCCTTTCACCTGTGCTAATTTTTCCTGAGGTTATCACTGCATGTGTTATTCATGGTGGCTTGTCTGCACCTTCTCATTCTGCCACTCATCTGAGCCTTTTAAACAATCACAGTTTACTGCCAAACCTCCCTGGGCAATGCGTAGAAGGTGTTTGTAGCCTTCAAGAAGTCCTTTATTCCTGTTGCACCTGCAACAGTCACAAAAGGAAATAATGAGCAATTTGTTCACATGATTTTCTACAAAAATGCAGTCCATCAGTGTGCTTCTAAGAGAACAGACTCTTCTAAGAGCTTTAATTGCACAGCATAAAGAATTTACTGCAAAGAAAAAGGGACTCTCAGAAAGTTGTTTGTTCACCATGGAGTATTCAAGTTCTGAAGACCACATATAACTTACTAAAAAGCTTACCAATATTTTATTATTTTCTTTTCAGAAGTGTAAAAAAATACTTTAAAGTACATATATGGACTGACCACAGATTTACTGCCATTGGCTTTTTGTAAAGCAGCTGGAATGAGGCTGCTCATGTACATAAATGAGTCCAGCTGGTACATTTACTGGCAGCTTTATAAGAACACCTCCAGAACTGCTGAATGCTTGTGAAAGGTATGGTATCAAACAAACTGTACTGGACATGTGGGCCACTTGATGGGCAAGGCACTATAAACCAATCCATAACCAGTGCAGCTGTGACTATAAAAGTTTTCAGAACCCCCCCCCCCCAAATCAGACACACAAACATTTAATGAATTTCAAATGAAAAACCTGGAATGCTTTGAGGTACCATGTAATGATTTGGGGTAGTCCATTGCAGGTCACACTTAAAGCTAGAAGTGAGGTTTAGTAGTCAATATATTTTGTTGCTTCCTTTAATCAGCCTCAATTAAAATTTCTCAGCAACAATTAACTTTCTTTCTATTTTTAAAATAACATTTCAGAATGCAGCCTGGTATTAATATCCCAAAAAAATGAGGTGACTTCTTTAATGTTGTTGCTGAGGGAGTGGTAGCATTGTGGTACGAAGACAGGCTTTGCATATTTGTGTTAAACAGAGAAAGTAAAGCCGTTTGCCTCATGTGTAATAAAAGCCTATCTAAAATTTATTCTTCCTCTGGCAGTGAAGTGCTTACATCTGGCCACTGCAGTGCCCCTCAATGAAAGTTTATGTCCTCAGAATCAATTGTTTCACTTTATTTATTTCTTAGCAAGCACAAGCATTTGGTAGTCAGATCCTGAAAACTGATTGCAATGCCTTATTATCTGAGTTTTTGAGATTTTTCTTTTACATGAATAGGTAAATGGGAACTATTAATTTATAGATATCACAAGGTATTTGTAGATGCATGTCGTTATTTCTTGCAAAGCCTGAGACAACTGTCGGGGGAAAATGAATATTGAAGACTATACCAATGTGAAGTAACTTTTAAAAATAATTAAGACCCTTTTAGGTATGAACAGAAATACTTTGAGAATAAATTTTCTACTCTCACTCAGTCGACTTGGTCTGAGGCACATTGATCACAGCTCACCAGTTGGCTGAAAGATGATGAGCAAAATGAGAAATGTCTTTCATCAAAGGTCAAGAAAATGTATTTCAATATATTAGCAGTGGACAAAGTAGGACTTTGTAGCAGTGTGCTTATTTCTAGAACAGTTCTTGGGCAATGCCTCTGAAAGGTACCTCTGCAACTACAACCTGCACGACGCCCCTGCTTAGCTTTACAAACTTTCTTTTGGATGAAGAAATCTCCCACCCATTTTGGGTACATGAATGCTAAAAGGCAATGCTGTCCCACTCATAGACAAATAGGGCACACATGTGAGTCAGCTCAGGGGCCATTACAGTACTGATCACGAGATCCAGTCCTCTGTATGAAGTCTACCTGAGCCCTGAAAATCACTGATCGTGCAGCCAGAGGTGTCTTACATTTATAAATCTTAGTGTAATGCCCAGAGACCGTTTTTTAGGGACTTGTGGCCTAAGTCCCCACAAAATTTGGAAGTTCCTTTCCAACTCCTGAGGCAATATTGGTGAGGCAGTTGGAGTTACTACAAAGACCACCACTAAGATAAAAAAGTTTTGCAAATGGAACCTGACTAAAGCAGCCATGCCAAGTATTTATAAAAAAATGGGAAATAAAACACGTCTGGGGGATCTTTCTGACTGTTACATTATGGGAAATGGCTATGTTCCATCCTTATCTAGTCTGCTGTCTTAATGCAGCTCCAGACACTTCTGTGTGTGGAAGATGGAGAAAGAGCATCTCCAACAGCCATCCACTGATGTTCAAGAACTGTACAGAACATCTCCATTGCACAGTTCATCTGATCACACCTATTTTAAGGCAGACCATTTTCATATAACAAAATGTCCAGAAACAAAAATGTTAAGGAAATCATATTTAGAATATCTTCAAGATAAGCCGAATGCTCACTTTGGATAACATTGACACAATGTAGTCATCAGCTTCCTAACCAGGGTAATGATGCCAGAGGTTTGAAAGAAGCAAAGACAGCTGCAGGATTTCAATTCTATGCATATTCAATGTAATGGATTTTTTGTTTGTTTGTTTGTTTTATTATTTATTGACTTATTTTTATTTTTTTATGTAGTAAGTTCTACATCTGCTCCCAGAAGCTGGAGTATAAAATAGTTGTCAAGTTGTTTTTTAAAGAAACACTTAGATAAACTACTCCCAGATATACAGTACTAGATTATTTGGTCCCATGCATGACCTTCTCAGCTACTCAAACCTGACTTGCAGATTATGGGCTTCAGTTGTAACAATAACTTACCAAGAAAATACACAAACATTGTAAGCAACACTTTCTAATTGCCTGGCCTATTTTTCTCTAATTTTCTTTAGTTCCTAGCAATCAATGATCTCTATTTTTATTCTTCTCTTTGTCTTGATGGACTGGATCAGCAGCAGAGCAAAGCAATGTAACTGAGAGAACTGTATTGATTTCTGCTTGCTGATGGACTGGTCTCAAAGTCTATGAATACATAGTGATTTGACTCACTAATAAATATTACTGGTAAAATATCTTCCTCTTCCTCGGGACTCTGTAGCAAAAAAAAAAAAAAAAAAAAAGTGAAGAAAGTGAAGAAAGTGCATAGTCCACCTATGTGGAGAAAGACCAATTTACTAATAGGCTTGAAAAGGTTATCTCTAACAGAACCACTGTTATATATGCTCTCAAAGTAAGTTACCTCGCTGTAGCATTTTGAGTTTGGATTACATTTTCTTCTGTTCCAGCTCATAGACCATCTCAAAGTCCCATGCTGTATTAGTAGTGATAATCCTTCCCTCTTTGGCTGAAGTCCACAACAGTGGAAATACAGCCAATCTCTTATCTCACATAGTCCCTGTCTAATTCACCCTCAGACAACCATTAATTTCCTCTCAAAGACAGGAGTCAGAAGACTATGACTGATTTTAAATACAGTAGATGTTTACTGCAACCTCCAAGTGATTTGGACTGTTTTAAAGTCTATGTATAAACTAGATGATGCGATCTCAAATGGGCTGTTGTTGAGTTTTATTCACACAGGTATGTTAGCAACTTCCAAACATCCAGTTGTGATTTTTTTTCCAATCATTTCTTCCAGCAATGGTCTTGTCCCCCCATAAAACTTTGGCTCACACAGTTGGTCCTGAAAATAACAACCTTCTGGAGGCCATAGTTTTCTACTACTGGGTAGTTGGTGACTTTGTCAGGATAAGCTCCCTGATTGTTTTAATCAATATGTTGCTTAAAACATTCTCATGTAATTATAAAGCAGTCTGAAAACAGCATACAATGTTTTTGCTACCTTCCTTGTTGCTGTCTTCTCACAGCCTTGAGATTGCTGATATGAAATACTGCTCTTCAGGTTCACATAAACAATATTATTATTGTTGTTGTTTTGTTGTTGTTATAGAAGATATCTACTCCTTCTGTCAGTATCTTTATTACTGTTTGCTCTCTAGATATGATGGGGAACTTATCCCCTCCAGTTTCCATCACTGTATTTAATTGTGGGTCCCAACAGGCCTTCACTCTGCACTCCTGATGATCATTCACTTCTATAGAGATGCAGGAATACAATGAAGATACTGTGTTGTAGGCAATAAAAGTTGCAGAGTGAAGGAGAAGTAATAGTAATGCTGCACAGAAATCCTTCCTTGATGAGTAACATCCCAACTGTTGGGTTGACCACTGTAGTAATGTGGACCATGGTCCAACTTCAGAGCAGTCTG
Source organism: Heteronetta atricapilla (assembly GCA_011075105.1). Lineage (NCBI taxonomy): Eukaryota > Metazoa > Chordata > Aves > Anseriformes > Anatidae > Heteronetta > Heteronetta atricapilla. The sequence continues at coordinate 59,807,932 of CM021733.1, read as the reverse complement.
ATTACATACTGTGAAGCCTGCTGAGACTTGCACCACTCTCTTCACCATTTCTGTGAAGCTACATGCTTGAAGAATGTTTTTCCATATCTCTTCAAACACTTAACAAGGAAATCCAGTGAACAAAACAGTGTTTCTCCACCATAAAGAAAATAATTTCCTTATAAATAGTATTTTCAAAAAAGATACTTCCTGTGTCCATTACTGGCACTAGGATACTTCTCTGGCATGTTGATAAAAGTTTTTGCTTCATGTGCAATTTTAGATCTCACTGGAGCTGTTTGTCCTCAGACACTGGTCCAAGAATCTGTCTAGAGATCTCCTTCCAAGTTACAACCTGGTTACATTTATTCTGCACACACTGAAAGTTTGGATGCATAATCTATTCATAGTGTCCTGTAACAACAGCAACTTGCTCAAGACTGTCATTGCTTTTGTTGGTATCGTAAATATCTCAGCAAAATGACATTGCAAGCCACACTAGTATAATGTGGTTTACTAATCCAGCAGTGTATTTTTCTAACTGTGATTTATGTCAAAGCTGTATCAATCAAGGATTGTAAATGGATAAACCTAATTGTTTTTGTGATTTGCTTTTGTAGAGTGCACTGCACACTCCAAGCTATGTATTTCCAGAGGATTACTGAACTTATTATTCTTCTTGGGTGGCTAAAGTCAGTCAGTCAGTCAAATACCTTTATAACGCTACACGTAGAGGGCAATATTTTTATGATATAGTATATGAAAGAGAAAATTTCAATGGATAACAGCCCCCCGCCACTTCATAAATGCTGATACAAAGCCAAGACTTTATTGTAAAAGGAAATTGATCTCAAGACAATGTTCTATAGCAGTTGCTGAAGATCACAGCTTTTTTATTACAATAGCTGCAGCCTACTATGCTGCAGATGAAGCAGAGTTAGTTATAGTGGGCTTGAACCTGCAGAAAGGAGCCTGGAAGACTGCATGTTGAAGTGAAAAACAAATATGTTTAACATGTGCATGAAGGCAAAGGACCACTGGTTTGGTGTTAATTAATATTCTACCATGGGGCTACTGTGTTGTTCCTGGGTGCAGCTGAATGAGCCAGAAGGGGAGGGCTGGCACAGGGTTTGTTTACCTGTGATAATGTCTGGTGTCTGGTGAAACAACGGGAGTATTTCCCCCTGGGCCTTAACCTACATCCTTTGTTAGTTTTGATTCCTGCAAATGCCTTTTCATGCTCCTCCTCAAGAATCAGTGACTGTACTGATGCCCCTTACGCACATGCTCTCCTCGCATGCTTAAGTGGGCAGCACAGCACGGACTGAGGCTTTGTGCCACTGGCTGGAGTCCTGTGCGCGGACTGCAGGAGCTGGGCACAGCTGTTTTTGCCAACTTACCATCTTCAGCGTGGTTTACTATGCATGCTAACCAAGTGGGGTCAATCTGTCTTAAAAATTCATGTTTGATGACATCCTGCCACTCAAAGAAGAGGAAGGACTGCAGGAGTTGCTGTACGGGATCTGTAGGGTGGATCTGTCTGTGACACAGAAGGCAGATGTGGCATAATCTCCACTCCACGCACATTAGGTCTCATCCTGATCGCAGCTTTAAGCTGTGCATCAGGAGGTTTGATGGCTTGGTGGCTTCTAATGGCTCAGCAATGTTACCTTGCCCAAACCAGTCAGGATTTGTTTGCATAGCCCAATACAACCTGGAAGGCAACACTAGGCTAGCACGGGGCTGCAGCCAGGTTCAGGGAGTGGCCAGGGTCTGGCCCATACCACCATATCCAGGAACCTGCAGACCCCACTCTGCCACATTGCCACTGCTGTGGTCCCCAGAGTGAGCCAGGTGAAGTTGGTACCAGCACGTTTCCACAGGTCATGCACCTCTCCCCATCACCGTGTTCGTCACGCAAACCCGCTGCAAACAATTTCACACAGAGGGGACTGAATGGCCAAGTCAGGCACTTACTCTGCAAAATGATGTGTTTAAAGTAATCCCACAGAGTTTCCTCAAGGAACTGGATGCTGTCCATGGCATTCCCGGTGCTATTTGTTAATCTGTTCCGGCCAGCCTTCGCACAGAGCTGGAAGTGTGGGCTCTTGCACAGCGCTCTGCAGCACATGGTCTGCTAGGGCATGTGGGAAGAATACCAGTGCACTGGGAGTGTGGCTTGGAGAATTTAAGTGGAATTTTTCCTTTCCACTTTTACTGCCAGTTGGCTGAGGTGAATAGCTGTCTCCACCGCTTAGTGTATTGGAGAGTTAATATGTTTGGTTTCCTAGTAGCTGTGCTTCTGGGTGTTTGCCATCCCAGTTGCTGCTGGGGCACTCCCTGCTGTTGTTGTTCAGACTCCTTCTGGATGTTAAATCTTGACTACATAACACATCTGCAAGGTAACTGCAACACGTGTGTTTGCCATCCCTGCTACATGCCACTTGGTGCCTTGCAGTGCATTGCATTAAAGCCTCTGAAGCCCAGCAGGTTGTTCAGGTCAGAGGAACCAGGGGAGATAAGGAGAAATCCCTCGCTCTCGCTGGGTCACAGGGGTGCAGCCCCCTGGAAGCCCCCGGGCTGACAGAGGGATGGGTGGGTGCTGAGCTCAGCCCACACCTCTGCACATGAGCGCTGGTGCTGCGGGTCGGAGCATGATGTGAATGAGCGGGCAGGCGATGCAAACTATCACCCCTTCGCTTAAAAGCCCACCTCTGGGGTTTCTGGTGTTTCCAGCACAACTTTTGGAGCAGGTTCAGACTGACCCTGTAATGTATACAGTGGTGGGGTTTAGGAGATTGTTTTGCCAGGTCTAGGTGATTAATTATCTTGCTGGGAGAAGGCCAGCAGGTACAGTAATACCAGACAGGTGTTTATTAATATTACAACCATATTTACTCCCGGCGTTTGATCTTGCCAGCTCCTGACATTACCTCCTTAGCGGAGACAATTGTCATCTGACACCTGATCCGTCCTTTGTTTGGCACATGAATATCTGGTGTTTCTCCTCCCCCCCTCACAGGTGCTAAAATAAAAACAGAAGTACGGCTTACAAGGGTGTAGCCTGCAAGGCTGTGGGAAAGCCCAGCAAGGCTGGCCTGGTTTTCTGTGCCGAACACATGGGGGTATGGTCATGGTGGGTGCCTGGTGCTGGCAGACATGAGCAGAGACATTGGTGAGGGGACCCATGACTGCAGGCTGCTGTAGCAGGACTGCTGCAGCCCTCAGAGGCTCCTTTCCAAATGGTTGTTGGAAAAAGCAGAAGTATGTTTTTAAGACGATATCTGCAAAGGCCTGCAGAAAGAGATTAAAGCTATTAGATGTGGGGTGGAGCAGGAAGTGTAGTTTTTTACATTCTGATCTGGCAAAGATTTATTTGTGTATTTGATTTTATGCACATGATCCAGAGGCTGAAGAGAGGTTGATTAAAGGCTTCAGATCAGATGCATGAATATTTCAATAATCCAGATGTCCCAGGCATAGAGCTATAGATATGTCTTCACTATTCCTTGATTTTTGCAAAATTGGGTACAAATAAATTCTCACTCCAGTATCTGTTTTATCCAAATAGCCCTTAAAGGAATTTTTAGCATGTTTTCTCTAGCAATAAAACTATCCTGTTATCAATATAATTCAAACACAGCACTTCTTAGACTACTTTTTTTTTTTTTTTAATGATAATATTACAGTGTTAAAATGTAATTCTTAACAAAAATACTATATATTAAATGTATGGAACAATGCGGAATTTGTTCTTACACCTTCTTTTCTGTCTACCTGAGGTATTGATGAATGCTCACAGCCCATGTTTGTTGCTGTAATTAACTGGAATTTTGGATAAGATCTCATGATAACTGATAATAGATGTAGATGTTTTGGCTGTACAGAGGAATCTATTGGAAAACAATTTTATTTTTTCACTATAGCATTCGGTTTTGTAAAATTTGAAAGTTATTTTCAGGTGAATGGAGCTGAAGGAGGAATAGACATATGGTTATGCCTTTAAGGAAGAAACTTGTTTTACTCACAATGCAGCAGTTTAATGAAACTACATCATGGCTGAAAGTAAGAGAGGTCAGCATTCTTCAAAAGGACAAACAAAGCCCCTGTACTGCATTCTGTGGGACAGTGCTGAAGAAATCTTGAACCTCTCACCACCTTGTTGCCAGTGTGAAAGCCACCCAGACTTGCTGAAGCCAAAGGTTTCCCTATGGGATTGATACTTCGTGTGTGGCATTAAGTGACTTTCAGAGGTGGTGTTTCCTTGTGGTAGCTGTGTCATCAAATCCATGCCTGTTACCAACATGTTTGGTAAAAAACCTGAATCCCATGGACTACAGGTGAGATTCTCATGGATAGGGCAAGTGAGCCCCTCTTTCTTCAAATAACAGGCAGTGTGTGTTACCCAGGGCACAGGGAAGGTGGAAAATGAAAGAATAAATTACTGTAAATGTATCCATCCACTCACTTGCTTCCATGAGACTTATCCTAAATGCACAAATGTGTACCCATGTGCCACAGAACAAGTCCCTCTTGTCAAGTACCTATTGCACAGCCCTGGTTCAGGAGTAAACTGCAGTCACGAACATATTCTGCAATCCCTGAAAGAAATACATGAATATCTTTCCCCTTCACTGGCTGCAAATAGCACATAACATTTGTATCACACGTGTTTTGTGTGTAATACAGAACATAAGTGTGCACCACTGTCAGGATCTTACATGATATGTTTTTCCAAGAATGACATATGACTTGAAAAGTACAGTTTTGGTATCATCACTTTGGCATACTCTATTTTTTCGGTCTCTGTGTTAGTGATCTATGTACTATTAAATAACTAAACATGTATTTTTTCTTCTAATACAGGCTGAACAGTCTTGAGATGCTGCATACTCGTTATTCCAATTCATTTGGATACCATTTAATGAGAGATGTATCCCTCCTTTGAGAGGAACACTCCCATATTTAACATATTCCAATACTCTTTTTAACATCTAGAGCCCCCAAAGTGAAAGGAAATCATGCACAGGAGATGTTAGAAGAATGGCTGGGATTACAATTGCAAGATGGATTTATTATTCTGCTATTAAAACAGAACCAAGAAAAGATATGAAAATAATAAAAAATAAAGTAATTAAAAACTATAATCTGTTTCTTTCATTCTTATTGTTCTCATTTCTTGTTAGGTCTCTTCTCATAAACAGTATCTGGTTCACCTACTTGATAGATCTGCTTCTAAAGTTCATTTATCACTAACCAGGTAGAAGTAAGATGGTTTCCTTTTGTGTGTGTGATTTTAAAATGATATATGTATAGACATAAATAATTTCAGGAGCCAAAAAAATGCCAAGGAAATTATTGCTTCCAGTGCTAGTGTTGAAACAGTGCCAAGCCCAAAGTTTTGTAAATTGGGCTGTAAGTGTGAAATCCCTCCAGCTGTTAAAAGTATTCCATATCTAATTATATTCACAGTTTTTCAGACTACTCTCTCCATTTGGTGAATCCTGAAACTACATACTGCGTGCCTGGAAGTGAGAGCCACATGTGTTCCGTGAAAACCTCCAAAACATAAAGAAAGCAAATAGACAAAATAGATAAGCCACATATTAGTGTGGTTTTGTCAGAGTTTTTCTATGTGGCTTTCTTTGTTTTCACAACATTTCTTTCTAAACACCATTTACTGTAATGTGCCCACCCTGTCATTCCAGATGCCACAAACAGCTATATGTAAGGAAGTGTATATTACGTTTCTTTTTAAATCTGTTTGTACAAGAGACTAAAACAACAGCTGCATGAGAGCAATGAACCCCAAAAGGAGGAAAAGCTTGTTTGTAGTCACTGCTCCAGCCTTCTAAAACTAATTATAAATGCTCTTTTCAAGCAGCAAATGGTATATTGTCGGCAAGTGGAGATGCTGCCCATTTGGGGGAATAGCTTCATGCCAGACTGACGGGAACTGCATTAAAAAATTAAAAAAAAAACAACTGCTACTGAACTTTCTGACTGTATCTGATCCTTACCATGTTCACGCTACAACAAAACTGATTAGTTAACATCCTTGCCACTCATTAGTAAAGGTACTCAACACAGACACTGTCTTGAATGGGAATCTAGTGAGGTAAGCATTACATAAAAACTATGTGTTTCAGGATTTAGTCCTATATCGTGAAAAAAGTAGCAAGAGTGGGAAGATGTGATTGAAGAAGTTGTAAGATTGGCCCTCAAAAATGTTTGTCATCATACTTTCCTTGTTCTTCTCTGGCTGAATTATAAATATTATTATTTTCTATATATGCACTATGTAGGGACTGACATAGTGATACATATATATATGTATTTTTACACATGTTAGTTTGCTTATTCCTTTGTTGTGCATCCAAAACTTGATGAAAATGGATATTCTCCAAAATCAAGGTTCCTATGAAAGACTGTTGTGTGGTTGTTGTTTTTTGTTGTTGTTGTTTTTGTTGTTGTTTTTTGTCACCTTTGTTTTGAACAAAAATAAATTAGGTAAATATTCCAGCCATTTAAACTCAATGCTCACCCCCTTCTGTTCCTGTCCTCATCCACCTCCCCTCCAAACAGTAAGTAATTTGAACTATCTATTGTCCAATATCAAAACCAACCTTTTTCACTAATTAGTCCTTTGATCTACAACCCTGCTGTACTTAAAGACTCATACAGTGGGCTGTCTGGACACACCCGGACACAGACTCACTTGTTTTTTGCCTTATGTGTCTCAAAGGTTAAATGGATTGAAACCAAAATACTCGAGAAAGACTGATTAAAGCAAATTTGTTATGCCTCACAAGGTAAACTGCTTTATCATAAGGGTATTACACCTAGCAGAAGTGTCAACCCCCTCACCAAAACTACATAGCAAATCCAGCACGCTGTTATGCTGAGCTGTTTGTTCATTTTTGCTCCATGAGACTGCCCAGCATGTAACAATGCCAGGCAAATCTGAGGGTGTCCTGAAGCTCAGTGCAAAGCATGGCAGCTACCCACACCCCGGCATGTGCTAAGCAGAGCTGGAAAGTGCTTAATAACACATTTTGAGTTGTCCAGAATTTTTGCCTCTGGAGTGACTAATAACCTTTGGAAACCACTGATCTGCAAAGGCAGGACCTACCACAAGCAGAAAGCAGAGCCATGTGTTAACAGCCATAGGGGCAGAAAATAATTTTACAAGCTTCCATGACACATCGAAGGGGTTGCAAATAGATGAGGATGCAGCAAAATGGTCAATCAGAATGACTGATCTTGCTGAAGTGAGGCACAAGCAGAAAAATTTTGAAGGTTGAACTGTTCTGAAGCAAAAATATTCAGGACTTTGAATTGGGTGTCCATTCAGTTTTTATTCTAATGAATGTGATATTCATTTGAAAATAAAATTCTCTATAATATTTTCCATTCTTATTTTCATTTTATTTTATGCTGGGCCACAGGAATACATTAACAATTCTATTGACGAGCCATTTTTACACCAAGTTAGAAGAAGAATCCACTTACTTTTTCAACAAATTCTCATGGCAATTGGCACTGTTTTTGTGAAATATCTCATTGTATATAAATCATTTTTAGACAGAAAATATTCAGGCAGTCTTTTAAGAGAACTGTAGTTAGAAAATGTGTTCTTATTTTAATTATCTTACTCCAGAATCTTTAGGCTGTGCTTTTACATGCAAACTCATGATATTTATTTTGCTTTCCTTGAGCCCCATGCATTTAAAAAAAGCCTCAAACCAACAACAACGTATACATCTGGACTGCAAAACCACAGCATTCCAGGCAGAGCTATGCGGGAGGGGAGGAAAAGCACATAGGGAAGCTAGCAGTGAATTTGGGCTAAAAGGCCTCAGGAGCACACGCATACGCTGCACAGTCAACAAAAAAATAACTTCAAAGTTCATGCAAATGAAATCCGTTTGATTGTTGACAATCAGCTAAATCTAACACATGGTATATTTAAGTAGTTTGGGCTGCTAACCTATGAAAGATATTGTTCAAAGGTGTGTTTTGTTTTGTTTTATTTTTTGTTCTTTTTTGTTTTTTAAATTCCAATACATATAAACAGCTTCACTCTGTTGCTGCTGTGGTTAATCATTGTCAGATTGTAGGATTGCCATGATTGGTTTATATGTATTACATTTCAGCTTTCCAGTTCTAAAAGGGTGTTTTATTTATTTGCTTGCCACAAACTATAAACACCCATTAAAAGTGTAGATAAGGAGAATGGTACAAGACAATACCCTGCTATAAAACAGCAGTGAAATAAAAGTCCATTGAGATGCTGTGCCTAGTAAACCCAGCTGATGCCCTAAGGTTTAAAGCACAGTAGCTGAGGCAGTTAGGCAAATTAATGCTCTCATCTGTTCAAGCTCCTGTCCAAAACCTGTGTGTTCAAGTGCTGGCTAAGATGAGTCAGGGTGTATTTTTCCCCTGTGGCAGGCATCAATCCTCCAGCACTGAAATGAGCCTGCCATTTACAACATCCCTTACCTAGGAAAGGTTTCCAAAATAACTAAAAAAAACAGAGATGTCTGCAGGAGACATAGGAAGACTTCTAGCCAGGCTGAGCATCAGCGAGGTTTGAGATAGTTAGCTCTCTCTTTGTTCCTTCACTTCCATGAATGGGAATTAAGTATACTTACGTGGTATTTCCTTGTATTAATTTAAATATCTCTTTATTCTGAATATTGGGAAGGTGTGGATCTTTAGAAAATAGTGAAGAGCAAAATGTAACAAGCTAAGTGCTGCAGAGGAGTCCCTCTCTGATGAAGATACCAGCCTCTCTTTCTGATTTCGCTTACATTTTCAAGATTCAGCTGGTTTTCCAGCCTTGTTTGTTGAGTTCATAAACGCTGGAATCCATATTCAGAACTAGAGAGGCAAGTTAGCATTTCTGAGACCTGGGATTCTGAAGCCTATGGTCAGTGGTGTCTGGTTCCCAAACCTCTTAGGCCAGATCTGACCATATATTTCAGGAGCTTTCACTGAAAACACAATGATCTCCAGTAAACAATCGGCAATCTGTTACTCATTGCAAGAGCACAGCAGTGACATGCCCATAATCTAAATCCTGTCCTCCGCTAGTGCAAGTTTCTTGTAACTGATGTCCTGTTGTGTAAGACCTCTGCATAGCCCGGCCAAGTTCCCTCTCAGACGTGCTGGTGCTTCTTTGACTTCACATGTTCCCAAGCACCACTGTCTCTGCTCAGTGGAAATGAAGAGGAGCTGAAATTCTGGCACAAAAACACCCCATATGGGTATAGCTTGTTAGGATCTGCCCTTTTTTCTCACATTTATTTATCCATGCAGTCAGTATTAGGGACACTTATTGTCAAAAGCAAATACTGTGAGTATACTCACAGATCCCAATATCTAAAATGGACAAGTGAAAATATTGAATACTCATTAAGCCTGTGTTATTGAACAGGAAATCAATACAGTTTTTAGAGCCTGTGTTTTTATTTATTTCTTTTATTTTTCAACTATTCCTCCTCAGGCCAGAAAGGGTAATGTCAATGTTCGTGAAGGATATGCCATTGGTCCAATAGGTAGAACTACTAAATCTCACCATCCTAGGCATGATTCTCCTGTGCTGACAAACAATACAGTGTATTGGCAACACTGACATGCTTCTTGTTTGGAAAGGGCAAAAATTGGGCAAATTTTTCAGGTTTCTTCTTTTATCCCAAGTGTCCAAAGGTGAAAGGATCATTTATTTGTAGTTCACAGTGCTCAGTATCTCAGATTAAATGAATTGGAGACCAAAATATAATAGAAATAATTTCAACAGTGAAGTATTAAAACCTTCTAGAGACCATGTGCCAAAATGAAGAGGAAGAATTTAGTTTTCAAGGATGCAAATGTTGTCCCACTCAGAGTGTGTGAATGAATTATTAAGCCATTTGATCATATGCAATATCATATTTCTCAGTTAAAACTATCATATGCAGTATAAAAAACAAAAGTACATGTCAAAGGACATACCCTCCCATGACAGAGAAGGAATTACAATTGTTACGTGTGCTGTGTTTTGCAGTCAGAAACAAAATGTAACCACCGAGGCCACTGCTTTAATATTTTGTTTCTGGAGCACATATTACCTAGGGATAAAGAAACAACACTATTAAAATAAAAGTGCTTCAATGCCTGTGAAACTCAACTTGTTGGAAGAAAAATCTTCTCTTCTATTTTAAAAATCTTCTCTTTTGGTATAAATAAATTAATTTAGATTCAAGTCACAATGACAACAAAAATATAACCAATAAAAGAAACTGTTCAAAACATCTTTAGGTCAAGGAAACTGTAGATCTCAATTCCTTTTATTTCAGATATTAATCTTTATATTTCAATGTATTAAGTGTAAAATCAAAGACGTATTTTTGCAGTAAAACTCAAAAACAGATGTATCTTGTCATTCCCTTTGGAAACAAAATATTTTTTAAAATCAGTACATTCCTCAGAAACTTTTGATCTTGACAGAGAAGCATATCTATTAAAAAATTTATAGCCAGAAACAGTATGTATCTGCACAGCCAGAGTACAAATTCAGTTGACTTTGTCTTTTGCCATGTATGTAGATATTTCTCCTTTCTCTAACATATGTTTATGCCACTTTCTTTAAATTTGCAAGTGTTATGTCCCAATCCTGCCACTTGTTCTTTCTGAATGGGTTATTGCACCCATGTATCCTTTGAAGTCATGCCTGTTTAATAGATCAGTCAAGCATATGTGACAAATGGATTTTCTTTGTGAAATATGTTATCTAATAAATCTTTGATAGATGACAATATCATTAGTGTATTTCTGGTTGTCTTCAGTCTTTCTCTGAGATCAAAAAGGAAGGTTTTGATAAAATATTCAATCAAATCATAACTTTTTCAATATCTCTATAACTTCAATGTTTAGCGTATCCCATAGTACAGCAAGAGAGAGCAAAAAAAAATTTTCTTGCATTTTTAAATATATATTTAATATATATTTTCAGCACCAAAGAACTGTATCCATCCAAATCCTTACAAGACTGTTTTTCATGGATGATGAAAATGTAATTGCTGCAACATTTACATATTTGGCAACTGTCACTGTGTCTTCTTGAAGCTCCACAAATGGGCTAATGTACAAGTTCTGAAACAAAATGCAACTTGATTGTCAAGGAGTCACTGGATAATGTTAACTTTGCAGGAGGTATCAGCATTGGGCAGAATCCTTACAGTCCTGGAAAATGGGGTGTCCTCTCTTTTTCCAAGGGGCAAGTTCAACAAACTGAGCTGAGAGCAACTAGCTCAGAACTAGGCTGCACCAGCATTAACAAGTAACCCAGTGGAATAGGAATAGGCCAGGAGACCAAAGCAGCTTTGGTACTCACGGCTTCAACACCAGTACTGCATGCAGTTCAGGGGGGTTGCTTCAGGATCAATGTAAAATTAACATCCCTTCAGAAAATCAGAGAATCACAGAATGACTGAGGTTGTCAGGGACCTCTGAAAGTCATCTGGTCATTCCCCCCCCCCAGCCTTCAAGCATGACTGCCAAGTACACAGGACCACGTCCAGACAGCTTTAGAAGACATCCAAGGAGGGAAACTCCACAACTCCTTCTCTTCCCCAGTAGGAGCTGGAGTTCATTTGTCTTGAAATAGAGCTTATGGTATCATTTTCCTCTAAAGCAATCCAGCTTCAACATACTAAAACTGCTCTGCAAACCGAACCAATGTGCAGTGGGTGGCAAAGATTCACTTCAAAACCATGCTGTTGCCCACAGCCAAAATGCTGATGTAGATACAGCCTTAGTCAACCAATTTTCTCATCTAAAGTTATTTGAGGTGAAACCTAAACAATGAATATGAGTCTGGACCTTAGTGAAACCAATATCTCCTGATGGATGAATTTTAGGACACTCAAAACTAATGTTGAGGAGCATTCACCTTCTTTAGGTTTAGATAATATGTGGCAAATGTGTTCTCCAATTATAATGGCTTGTTCTTGCCATAATCAGCTGAAGGGATCTATAGGCCGTAAATTTTGGGGGGGACCTTCAGTACAAGCAATATTCCTGAGGGTAAAAGCAGAGCAACAAGACATTAATCAGAGCAGGTAAAGATAGTGATTGACTAAAAACATCCCCTTACAATTTAAAGTCCCTGTTCTCACAAAACTATCTCAGAGGAGGGGAAAATTTACATTTTATAAATATGCATTAAACACAGACACTTAATTCAAGGCATAGAAGACTCTGGGCAAAACATGGATTTGTGCTGAAGTTACATAAAACTTTAACCAATAGGTTTAATTTCTCATTTGTTTTTCTCCAGCAAATAAAACACCTTAATATAATTACAGTGTAGCTGTGAAAATAGCTTGTTGGAAGAAACGGACACTTAAGGCAGTGATCTCTAGCCTTTCTCTAACCAAACTCTGCTGTCTAAGCCTATACTACCAGAGTCTTTCTTGGAAACCGTGCATATATTTACGAGTGTGTATACATGCATAGCTGTGTGTAACAGAGCCCTGGATATTACATTACATGTGCATATCCTTATCTGCTATGGTCTCTGCATCTTCAGGGTAGGAAGATGTATTCTTGTATCTCTTTCAGGTGTAATTTGCAGCAGGGCAATTAGGCTGCTCAGACATATGAGAAGGACTTTGGTCCCATTTGAATCGTAATTTTTTTAATTAAAAAAGAAATCTCAGAACATGATTTCAATTCCTCTAGCAGGCAGGTTAGCTATTTATACACACACACATACATTTTCCTTTATCTAGCAAGTATGCCATGTTGTGGTATCTGGCCTCATGGCCCAGCCCAAAATTCTTTGAAGCCAAGAAAAAGAAATTTTTTCTTTTGGCAGCAGTAGAGTCAGGCTAATATGTAAAATTTAGTGTAAAAAGGCCTTTCCTGTAGAATTACTAGTCTTGCCTAAAGAAAATAGTGCTAAATATTTCACAAGAAAGCCTGATCCTGCAATCTAATTTTAGACATGATGTAATAGGATCATGCACTAAACAACAGGAGAGAGGGGGGAAATGAGGACAAGGGTAAAAGTAATAAGATTATACATTTCTCCAGCATTGTTATTTGCACCTACTGGTAGCTCCACTGAATGTGAAGACATAGTTATTCATTTATTTATTTAGTATTTATTTTTTCACATGTACTAATATTATGTACAGGCTATGCCTCCTGTTGTGAAATGCATATTTTTTTCCTTTAGAAAGGATGGTTTCCTTAGTGGTATCATGAAATAGACAGCTACAGTGCATAAGACCTGCTGGACTTTGGTGCTGACCTCTCATCCCAAGTCCTGTCCAGAGCCTACTTGTCCCACATCAGCTGAGTGGAAATGGCAGATGGGAAGCACAAAGCAGAGCTGGGCCTGTCCTTTAGTAAAACTGTTTTCTGTTCTTATTTGCTGGGTAGCAAAGCATAGTCTTCAGCTTATTTCAGTATTGTGCAGACCAACAGCCTTAGCATCCAGCAGCACACTTTCTTCACATCTACATCCACAGCATCACTGTGAGAGGGTATCCAGCTACTTAGGGTGACCTGAGATACACAAGCTAGAGAAAGCAGTCAGCAGCTGCCTAGGAGCTGCCATTCCCCTACCAGCCCTAGGAAGGGCTGCCTGAGATGCTCAAGGAACAGCATCCACTCTGTGAGCACCCACAGAGCACCCACAGTCAGATGTGACACCTCGGAGCTGCTGCCACCATGGTGCACCTCACAATGCTGCCTGGCAAAGAGCACAAGTGAAATAGAGCAGCTCTAAGTCTCTGTTTCCAATCCCTGAGGTGACTAAATCTGGTTTCCACTTGCAAAATAAACTGGTTCTTCATTCAAATGAGCCTGTGTTCTCTGCCTGCATCTAGAGCAAGTGTGCATGCTGGATTAAGAGCTCAGCATGGCTCTTGCAATGTGGGAGATGCTGCTTTATGCAGAAACCCATGAAATGGCATTCTTTCTTCAAGGGGATTTTGCAGTTCTCCTCAAGCCAAATCAAACATTAATAACATTCAATCCACATTTCCATATGTAGATGTTTTTATCAAACCACATTCTCTTTCTTTGCTATTTTTCAGTACTGCTTTGGTCTCTCACACGTATACACATTAAGCAAAGTAAATAGCAGTGTAGCTTTTTGAAATGTTACTTAACATAACATTTATGAGTGTTTTTTAAAGTTTCTGATTTTGTTACTCTTGCCAGTACCAGTAAATGTGTTTGAAGTCCTTCACATGTTGCTTTGTTTATAGTAGAAACACCAGATTTTGCTGAGACGCACATCTCCCTATTAAAAAAAAAAAAAAAAAAGCTGAAGTTTTATTAAATAAAAGCCTTCAGATGAGTCAGTTGCTCCATAACAGTTGTGTACAAGAAAAAAAAAAATAATACAAAAAAAAAAAAAAACCTTTGTGTCCATTTTCGTTAATGACCTCATGAGTTTTGCTAGTTAAAACTGAAAGCAAAGAAACCAGGACTGATGCTTAACTGGCAAGAAGCCAGTACAACAAAATTAATAACATATGCTGAAGAACCCATTTGTAACAATTTTTCCATTAAAAAAAAAAAAAAAAAGTGGCAGCTTAAAACCACTGACAGGACTGTCTTTTCTTTTTTCCTTTCTTTCTCTTCTTCCCTCCCTCTTCCCCCTCTACTGTATGGGACAATTTGGCTTCTGTCCAACTGTGCTGTACCAAACTTGTCTCAGAATTCAGATTAATGCTTTATGCAATTTTAAGTGATCCTCTTGCAGCTGCTGCTCAGGGGAATATTGTAGTGAGCTTGTTTGCTCTGAGGAGTCAGTGGCAAAACCACAGATGCAGCAGCCTCCCCTCGGCAAATAACAGATGTGGCATTTTGCTACGTTCAGCCCATCCCCAGCACTTACCTTACTCCTGAACAATGTGTGGGGCACTGCCCCAGCTCACTGCCATTCAAACACAAATTCAGATGTAAAATACTTGGCTTGTGAGTTTTGGGCTTGACTGTTACACAAATGTCTCTGGCCACCTGCAAGTGGTTACTGATCCCTTCATTTTGGGTGGGGAAACAAGGACCTTGCTCCCAGGAAACTTGCCTCTGTCATTGCCTTTTGGGATGTCACCTCCATGCCTTTTGATGTCCCTTCTCAGCCATCATCTTGCTTTTTTTTTTTTTTTTTTTTTTTTTTTTTTTTCCTTTAAAGACTATACCATATGTCCTTTAGGGCAGAACACTCTATTGCTAAGTTCCCTTATCAGCTTTTCTCTACATGTGAAGCTCCAGTCATGCTGGAGCTTCTTGGCACTGCTGGAGTTCTCACACTAAGTGGGTTTAAGTGTCTACAATGTGACACATGATGTAGAAATGATTTTGGTCATTAGAGCCAGTGAGAGAAGACTGTTGTGTTTTGAGAAATTACTGTTTGGGGTACAGAAAACACTTCAGGTTTTCAGAGTGGCTGGTGACTCGGAGAGGTTTTTTTAGGAATGCCCTTGTAGTTTTTAGCTGGGCATAGGGAAGGGTGGGAAGTGGGAGAGAGGAGAAACACCACCTGAAGATAACTGAATTACATATAAGGGAAGTGAGTGAGTGAACTAGAAATGGTAAGGGAAGGGAATGAATGAAGCTCTGGGTGTCCAACAGGTTGCAGGTATTGAATGACAGTGATAATGATTCAGGAAGCAAAGAAGCACTGTGCAGCATGGGGAGACACCAAACAGACAAAATAAGGAAAAGGAGAGTTAAAGTTGCCAGATGCTACAAATGCAAAGAAAGCTTTTTAGATAATTAGTGCTAACCGTGAGGTGGGAAAACATATTAAAGCCTATCTAATGGAGGATTGTATTCCTCTTTTTGTAATCTCACTGAGTTCAGAGGATTATACAGGGTGGCACTGTGTTGGATTTGGCCCAAAAATCAAAATACAGTTAAAAGCAGCTATTGCCCTGTGCCCTGACTTGGAAAGAAATTTCAAGGACTGTGGATAGGAAAATCTTCAGTCATCAGCTCATTGTATGAACTCAGTAGAAAAGGAAAACAGGTGGAGCAGAGTGGGGGAGAAGACTGAATGTATGAATGAGGAGAGAAATCCAAATTAGTTCCAGTGTTCTGAGACTGTATGAGGTGCTAGCTCCATTTCCTCTGCAAAACTGAACACTTTGGGTCTCCTCACAGAAAGTATACCATTGCTCTGGAGATGGACTGTGCTTGGGAAACATTTGAGAGACTAAATCTGTTTTCCACCAGAGAAGGAAAAACAAGATAACAGTGTGCAATATTTTTAAAACTGGTGGCCTGGGCCAGCTTGCTTGACACCTACAGTTATAATTTCTGCTAGAAGGGAATAGGCATAGCAGGTGTTTAAACTGTACTTATCAGCAAAAATAATGGAAACTTTTTTAAATGTTTGGAAGGTGAGAAGGTGTCCAGATAACATGCTGATCACAGCAATGGCTAACCCAACTATATAGTACTGTTTAATATTTACATTGCACTCTGGCCAATGTACCAGCCAGTTACAGGAGTGATACTGGGTTGAGCCCTGCATGCAGAATTACAGAATGCTACTGTCTATGTCTGCTCTAGGCTATATGCTTCATTTTAATAGAAGCTGCTGAAAATTAGTTGCAAAAAAGACAATATAGAAAAGAAAAACATAAATGTTTGGCAGACAAGGTGGAAGCTGGGCTGAGGATATTTTGAAAAGATGACCCTTAGTATTGTAAGTCACGTCTGGGTTTTTAGGTATGATGTATTTTAAAATTTGCATGATATAGTGTCTAGACATGAAAGGTCACCTTCTTTTCACTATGACTTTCCATGTCATAGGTTTTCAGGTTTAAGCTATGTACTATTATTTTTGAACTTCCTTCTTATGGTTATTTCATATTTTTTTACTGAATATTTGTTGTTATGTCTTATAAGTCTTACTTCTGAAGGCCCTTAATGCAACTTTTAACACTATGTTGAAAAAATATATTTCTAGGTGCATGTACCTTATGTTTGATTTATGTGGCCTATGAAAAATAGGCTTCTCAGTCTTCCCATCAAAAAAAAAAAAAAAAAAAAAAAAAGGAAGTTGCCAGCTTGTGCCAAATTGAAACAGAATGTTTTTGGGGAAACCAGGATGAAGATGGAAATGAAATAAATGAAATTTGTGTAAACACATAAAGATTTTGCACAGTAGTGTGAAGCATCTCATCTTCAGATGTGTAATCCCATTATTTGTTTTCAGTTTAATCTTCATTCATTCTCAGCAGAAAATGTGGGACTTGAAGCAAATCCAGTGCTTTACAATTTAAGAAGTCCCTGTTTTTCAACCAAAAATATTCATTGAAATAAATCTTGATTTGCAAACAAACTTAGCCCTCCAAAACTTTATTTTTCTGACAGTTACTTATTTAAATTCCTTGTCTCACAGATTTAACTTAGAGCTTTTTAAGATAAGCCTGACTGATATCCTGACCTCTTTAAAGCCAAAACCCCACTGACTGCAGCACAGTGAAAAATTTTGTGCATCCAGTGAATTACTCCTGAGAGTTCTGCTCAATTATTATCTGTTCTTGTCTCCATTAGCTGGTCATGAAAAGTGGGGCACAGCACTTGATTCCTAGTACTCGACTTCCAAGGCTAAATTAATCCAACCTTTAAAAGGGACCCAGCAGAATAACCTTCTCATTTTCAAGGTAGTTAATTGTATGAAAATGAAACTGAGACTCATTATTATGCATTTTTCTTTGGCAATTTTTATCCCCCCCCCCCCCCTTTTTTTCCCCCTTACTTGAAAAATGTATAATGTTAACTTATATTCACAGATTTGCAAATCTCTCTTTTATATAACCATTTAAACAGTTTTTCTTAGACTTCTGCACATTACATAAAACTGTTTTTATAACATTATTTATTAGGTTAAGTTGGAAAGCTTTTACTGCTTTTTATATAAAAAGACTGGGTTGATTTTGGATTTCTTTAATGTGGCCCTTTAGATGTAGTAGTTCTGACATTCGAACTTACTTGGAATGTATGCCCAGTATCTTGGTAATGTGCAAAATATGCAAAAGAAGCACCATTACCTTCAGAAAAGGGGCATTATATTCTTGCACTATGCATAGCCCCAGCATTAAAAATGCCATGTGATTGTCCATGGAAAAGGAATCAGTCTGAAGCCCCAAAAGACACTTTGTAGCCATCTGAGTGGAGACAAAACTACAGTCCATAGGCTGGATCAAATAACGAAGTGATCTGCTAAGAAAAAAGACTTAATTATATCACATGCTAAAAAAGGGTAGAATGCAAAAATGTAATCGGCTGATAGAGATCTTGTAGCAGGAGAAAGGCCCATTTAAATCATTTAAATGTATTTTTGCCATGGGAATTCCCAATATAAGCTCACGTCTTTTCGACCTCCCTGCAGGATATTCTGTAAGAGACAGCACTATGTCTATCACAGTGTAACTCACTAGACATGTAAGAAGTTACACACTGATAAGGTTTCCCAATTTCCAAATTGCCTTTGTCCTGTTTCAGTTTGTAGGGCTATGCTTTAAAGTTGGGTCTTTCAGATTATATTAGTTAACAAGAAGCCCTTAATTCTGAAATCTACTGAGCAGAACTTGACTTCAGTCATCCCTTGGTCTTACATTTCTAGGGGATATGTTTGACATGGATATCAAAGACAAAATGGACTATCCCTTCCTGCAGTGGAAGATTATTTCAGAACTTAAATTGTGCAGGGAGGTGGAAAATACAAATGTATTTTCAGCTTTTGATATTGTGTTGAATGATTTAATGAGATGTTTGTGGGTTACTTTAACTGGGGCTGAATTCTGGCTTTTCATTGTGGTCTGTGCTGTAAACATGGAACCAAGCTCTCCAGAAGTGAGAGTCAGCACTGTAGAGTGTGTGTGTCCTAACATTAGACTTAAGTCATTTTAACTTTTGCTGAACTCTGCTAACTAGCCATTTTAGGGCAAACCTGCTATAAATAATATAATTTGCAAGATGTAAATCAAAGTTGCAAATACTCGCTTTAACCATTCAGCCTAACAAGGAATCAACGCTGCATAGTGTAGCTGAAATGAATATCTAAATTAATAGGAATGCCCCTACAGTTCAGTCTTACAGATCAAGTTGCCTGGCAGCAACAGTAAAGAAAAGTGAAAAATTGAGATGAAATATAAGCATGTTCATTCTCTTTGGCTTTTGAAATTGCTGAAAATATGAAAAGTGATAATGAACTTTAAAAGCACTTCCTCCTGTATTTAACAGTCTATATTTCATTTTTGTTCTATAGTAAGTCTTTTCAGTACCAAATACTTGATTGCCTTTCACTGGTGATTTATTTGTTTTTAATGTGAAATTCAGGACTTGACTAATCCACCTCACAACATTCTTTTTAAAAACTGAGCTATCTTCTAAAGAAACACAGACAGATTTATCAGAATTTGTGAGTTGTCACCTTTTAAAGGTATGGGGGTGAGATTTATACTGAATATTATATATATATATATATGTATTAAATATATTATATAAATAAATAGACTGAAATTAAGTAAATATTGCATAAAAAGATAGGTACTAAAGTGGAAAAAACCACAACAGCTACTGAAAAGAGAGGCCTGATTTTTTTATTATTATTATTATTTTTATTTTTTTAAGATTAACAAATCCATAAAAATACTATTTTGCATCCCTTGAATTTCTATTGAACTGATACAGTGAAGAACTAACTAATCTGTGTAAATGAGGATATTATAACACTGCCACTTTAGCGCTTGAAATGCTGACTACTATTTCTGATGAAAAAGTCCTCTAAAATCATGACATGTAACACCAACTTGCTTTGATTCAGTCCTTAGATTTTACTCTAACAACAAGTGTAGTTTTGTCAATGAGATGTTTGTAGGTATGATGTTTGAGAGTAGGTAGGCAGAGCTAAACCCATCTCCTAAAGCAGTGGCTCAGAAGGTGAGTCTCTTTCCAACTTTACATAAGTAACCTGCCCATATGACCCTCCATTGTAACTGGGATGACTTCTGTTGATTCATGTAGGATTCAAGCTTGTCCTTAAATCCTACAGCAGGAAAATAAGCCAGGCAGAGCCTGTACTATTTGGCATCTCTGTTGCACATAACTTGACAATTTATGTGAAAAAGAAACAGATCTGAAATTTGTGAGTGACAGTAGCTTCTGAACTCAAAATTATGAAGAAAAACAAAACAAAACAACAAAACAAACAAACAAACAAACAAAAAACAACCAACCAACCAAAAAGAATTTGAGGCATTTCCTTATTTGCACTTATGATGTTCAAATACTTACATATTTTACATATGATGTACATACAAAGACTAGTGACACCATTTCAACAAAGCTTTTTGGCATGTGGTCAGTTATAAGGAGGACAACTTCCTCTCTAATTAGCAAAGCACTTGAGAACATGCTTAATTTTTAAGCTTGTTAAATGGCTCCACTGAAATCAAATGAATGTGAAACGATTTAGAGCGAGACTTAAATTTGTTAGTGTTTCATAGATATGTAGCATTTAAGGCCAAGAAAAATGATAATAATAATGTCATCTGAATTCCTGCATAATGCAGGACCAAAGTGTTCCCAATATCAAATACATCACTGCTGCCTGAACTGTAACTGTACTTTCAGAAAGACAGACAGTTTTGATTTAGAGACTTCAAAAGAGAAAGAATCCACTGTATTCTTAGATAAGATTGTTTCAGAAGCTAAGATCCTTCACTGAAAAGAGATATGTTCTTAAATGCTAATCTGAATTTGCTGAGATTCAGCTTCCATCTGTGATGACCCTTTCTATTAAGTTAAAAAATCAGATTCTCAAATATTCTCTCTCTGGATGTATTCTCAGGCCATCATTATATCACTTCTTAATCTGTGCTTTTTAGTGGCTAGATTAAGATACTTTTATCTCTCTCTTCTCTTACTTATGCTGTCTTGGTAGCTTTTTTTCCTGAACATTTCTCATATTTCCAGAATCCTACTGAAGTGTTATCATCAGGACTGGGAAGAGATGTTCCAGTAATGATCTTACCAATTGTTGATAATCCATAGTAGTACCCAACTCCTTTGCTTCTACCTGGTAGCCTCCAATACATACATCCAGGACAATAATTGCTGGTTCAACATTTGTGTTGTGCTAGGAGCTCATCTGTTGTTTGCGCAGCAAAAACATTAAATCCTTTTCAGAGTTTGTTTCTAAAGACCATCAACCATATGTCAAACGATATCTTCACTGTTAACTAACGTTCCTCATTAACCATTTCTTGTGGCATTTCACAGCGATACAAGTGAGACCCATTTACTAGTCAACCCAAATTTCTTTGTATTACTAGAATGTTTTCATCATTACTCAAGGCAATAAATTTTCATGTAATTTGCAAGTATTTTCTATCTTCTTTTACACCTTTATTAAGAGTAAAATCCTATCAAGCAGTAAGCCCTTATGGGTTATGCTAAAAAGGCATCTATTCAATCATTATTTATACTGATGTATAAATTTATCAATTTATATTATTTAGATTTACTTTTTGAGATGCATTGTATACTGGGGAAAGAAGAGATGATAACATACGATGCTATGTTGTCTTGCATAGAAATACAACTCACTAGTCCTCAGCATAAAAAAATGAGCCAATAAAATGCACAATGAAAAGTAACATAGATCATGAAAAAATCTTTCTAGTTAACTAATAGTGTTGGTGGCAAATTTTTCATTCTGACATTAGTTATTCATGTGAACTGCTTTAAGATTAACTATTTCCTATGGCTTTCATCACAGAGTTTTCCATGAGAAAATGACCTGTGTTATTGTGGGTGAGTTTTCCAGCTTTGTGGTCTTTAGTTAATATCATAGATAAGGGTTCTTAAAATATGTGGTTATTTGAAATTTTACTGGAGATCACTGATTAAGAAGATGATGTGACAATGAGAGGTTAATTTAGGCTTAAGAAATAACTGTTTCAGAAGTGGTTAGCCTTTAATTGCCTTACTTAGATGTGATTATGTCCCAGATGGCTGCTTTTCCCCTTTACTTTCTTTCTAAATTAGGATTATCAGCAGGAGAAATTAAACTGAATTCTACACCATAAGTGAAAAACAGACTCAAACCTGACTGACTCGTGCCCATTTATGTAATCTTTCTTACTTTCTGAATCTCATCAGCTTCAATATATGAAGAGTAAAAGCTCATTATCAGGTGAGCTATTAAGTAGAGTGCCTCCTAAATACAACCCTGACACTTGAGAGAAATGTTTTATAGTCCCCTAACTTGTCTCCTTGTCTCAATTTGCTTTTTCTTCTTGTACCTGAGTTTTCAGTTTATAAAACAAGAAAAATTATCTTACCTTCTTTTACAAAGTGCTTTGAGCTCTGTCATGGAAAAGTTTTGTAAGAAGCAGAGTTGCTATCTATGCCCTCTGTAGCATCAATCTTTTCAGAAGTTGGGTTTGTTTTTTGTAATAATACGTACATGGAAACCAGGGAGAATCTAAGAAGTCATTCCTTCTCTATGAGCCCAAAGGAAGAAACTTTTTGGATGTTATCATACATTTATGCCAGCCATGCAGAGGAAAGCCATTCTAGAAGACTGGCAGACTTGTCTGTCATCTAAAGGAAGAATTAAACCAGAGAAATGACCATTTATTTATTTATTTATTTATTTTAGGTAAGAGAAAAGGACTATAGCCTCACATGCTTGGCTTAGGTTTTGTACAAAAAAAAAAAAATAAATAAATAAAATAAATAAAAAATCATCTCTTAAGCAGATCTGTTTTCAAATAGCAATTGTTATTCACTATGGGGGAAGGCAGGGGTGTGAGGTAGAAGAATGCTGTAGACTCACATAATGTTCAGAGAACTTTTATTGCTGAAGGAGTGCAGGGTGGAAAGCAATAAAGATTGAAATCCTCAACTCTTACACAAACTGTAACTTACCAAGCAAACGCTTCATCATAACTACATAAACCCAAACTCCCTCCCTGTTTCCTGCTGTTCCTACAACCTCTAGGGCTTTAGTGTGCTTTGGGATTTCTTTCTTTCTTTCTTTCTTTCTTTCTTTCTTTCTTTCTTTCTTT
>CM021733.1:59717379-59784698 GCA_011075105.1 Heteronetta atricapilla | reverse complement strand
TTTCTTTCTTTCTTTCTTTCTTTCTTTCTTTCTTTCTTTCTTTCTTTCTTTCTTTCTTTCTCTCTTTCTCTCTCTCTCTTTCTCTCTTTCTCTCTTTCTCTCTTTCTCTCTTTCTCTCTTTCTCTTTCTCTCTTTTTCTTCCTTCCTTCCTTCCTTCCTTCCTTCCTTCCTTCCTTCCTTCCTTCCTTCCTTCCTTCTTTTTTTTTATTTTTCCTTTTTTTTTTTTTTAATATTTAATTAAGGAACATATATCAATGTATTTTCTATTGTATTTCTTTTTTAATAAAAATATCAAAGGAATACTTATCAATGACTGAGGAGGGAGAGCTGCGGTGCAATCTATTTTTTAACTGGAACATGCACCATGCTGTGACACACTCATCCAGGAGCAAGAGAAGATTGATGGCTAGACATGTGGAGAGAACTGCCACTGATTGAAATCAGACAACTGCAAACTGTGAGGGAGATCCAGGGGAAACCATTTTAACCACAGTAGTCCAGTCTGAGTGCACTTGGACAGGGTCTTTCCTCTGTCTGAAGTCTGCACTGCAGGACACAAAGAACTGAAGCAGTATAGTGAGGCCAAAGGCAAAATGTGAAACTATGACAACTTTGAAGATATATGTGTATGTCTCTATCTATCTTACCTCTGTAAATTATTTCCTTCACTAGCAGATAATAGATCAGAAATTTCATTCCTCAAGTACCAGTCATCTTCTTACACCCTTCAGATTCTTTAGCAAAGACCAGATGAAGGAAAAAAAAAATATGCTTTCAAGTAGAGGAAAAAAAAATGGAACGGTACTAGAAACCTGATTTTCAGAAGTGCTGAGCACCTGGAGTGTCAATTACATTTACTGGGAGCTGGATCTGCTCACCACCTCTAAAGACATCAGACTTTCTGCAGCACAAAATCACCAGGAATTTCCTTCATTTCATTTTGGAAATGTATTGCTTATTTAGTACAAAACAGGGAGAAGTGAATAAAGTTGTATGAAAGGGTGGGTTCCCTCATGTCCATCACTCAGGCTGCCCGGTCGGCATGGTCATGATTGTGCAGCCACACATTTGCACTGAGACATTTTTATTTCATTATGGGTGTCAGTTTACAGCCATTAGCTAAGCAGATTGGCCTGGACCAAAATGCCTCCTTTTTGTGCGCATGCATGTGTCTTATCACTGGATCTCACTTCCATTATTCAAGTCTTAAAAAAAAAAAAAAGGAAGAAAGGAACAGAAAAAAAAAAAAAAAGAAAGAGTAAAGACAAGAGAAGAAAAGCTTTAAATGCATTATGTTTTGTGGCTTGTCTCTGTCCTCTAGCCAGAACAGTCTGAAATAGGTTTTATTGGAAATCATTACTTAAATTCCAGCACTGAGGAGAATATTGATCTCTCATGCATAATGGTTACCAGACTGCAGAAAGTAGCAAAGA
Source organism: Heteronetta atricapilla (assembly GCA_011075105.1). Taxonomy (NCBI): domain Eukaryota; kingdom Metazoa; phylum Chordata; class Aves; order Anseriformes; family Anatidae; genus Heteronetta; species Heteronetta atricapilla. The sequence goes on along the minus strand of CM021733.1, from coordinate 59,783,265 downwards.
GGGCTCCAAGTGGGCTGACATAATGTCAGTGACAATTCATTTTTTTAAACCAGCCAGGATGCTGGTTTAATATCCTGAAAAAGGCACTTAACGCCAGCCCTTTCATAGCATCTGTCGGGGCCCGGCAGCAGGCTACTCCTTGGGCTGGCAGCCGTGGCTGAGACCTGCTTGGCTGCACGGTGCTACTAGGCCTGGCATTCCTGCGGCGCCCGCCCGTGCCCCGCTCCCCACACGCGCTCACCAGCTGTCCCAACTTTCCAGGGCGCTCCTGGGTTTTCTAAATATGTGCCACATAAAAATAAAATTGAGGAGGGCGATGCACTATGGAGCCCCGTGTGTGTAGCGCATAATTCATTCGTAGTGTCTATGACCCATTATTCCCACATTCTTCCCGCAGAGCTATCGATTTCATCTCCGACCAAACTGGAATCTGAATCTGGGGAGCTCAGCAACTTGGTAGTGGTGTGGGCACACTGTTTGCTTTTTTTTTCCCCCACTCTTTCTTGAATGTCATTACATTTCTCTACTCGGCAAGAATTATGTTTTTTGTTCACAGGCATGAGTGGGCTTATAAGAACCACATCAGTAACTCCAGACTCCCCAATTTGGTTGACTCCCAGAGAATAAAAATTTGCAACTGTCTTTTAAATGCAGGACCACATAGAAAAAAACAATGATCTTCCTCTCCTTCCTGTAGTAAAATTACCAGTTGTTTGATGCATCTCTCACTCACCGGCTCTCAAGGGAAAATATGAAAAATTGGTGTTTGGCTAATGAGATTTCTTCTCATCAAATAAAAGGGGTGATGACTTCTATAAAGTTTCCTTGTGTTTGTCAAGTAGTGGAGTAGAGGCACAAAACTTTCCACAGGTATTAGTGGCATTTAATTGATATATGCAGCTTGGACACCTGTCCTAGTGCTGTGATGATCAGAGGTGAATGGTTTGTAGTGCATTTAACACAAGCCAGCAGTCCTCTTGCTATGAGAGCACTCAGAACCAACTACAGAAAAAAATTGTCTCAAATCTACAAGATCTTCTTTTTCCCTTGATCTATTTTGTACCTACTCTGAAAAAAAAACTGTTAAAGGAAGTCTAATTCATTGTCCTGCAACAACAAAACAATTGCAAAAGGCTTCCTATGTGAAGAAAAACATGACAAATAAAAAGAGCTTGTGATGACTAATGAAGGAGTTGGCAAAACAACGTCATCATGAACTACAGGAATATGATTTGCATCCAAAGCTATCTGCTTGTTATGTTTAGCGAATCCCTTTTTTTCCCTATAAAGAATGTTCTCAGCAAAAAAAAAAAAAAAAAAAAAGTATCTTAAAACAAATAAATAAATAAATAAATCTTGGTAACTTAAGATAAGTATCAAATGAACATTTGTGTTTAACCAGAAGTAGGAAAATCAACATCAATGGATCTTAAACATTCAAAATCTACCTGGACATGGTCTTGGGCAACCTGCTTGTGCAGTTTGGCTGGACCAGATGACCTCCAGAGGTCCCTTCCAACCTCAACCTGTGACTCTGTGATTCTCTGATTCAGATGAAAGATATGTCATATTATAAATAATTTGTGTTAATGTAGTTGCAAAGAAATGCACATTTCTAATAAAGGAGCACAAGTTCATACTCAAATGCAAATAATTTGAGAAAGACAAAAAGTTGTTAACCCTATTTCACAGCAAGAGAAACATGTTAGAATTCATCACATTTATTATTAATTATCTAAAAGTTAGGAATTTGGTCTAAGACAGGTCTGGGCTCTTCTGAAATCCTGTCTCTACAAAAGTAGCAGAGGTTGCTGGTGTGGTCCATACCTCCTGTGTGGAGTGGACCATGATGCAAAGCTCTCTCTGAACTAGTACCACTTCAAAAGGAGTCCAGGAAAAATTAGCAAAATATGTAGAACAGACTGTCAGAGAGATAAAGATACAGAAGATTTAGTCAATGAAATATCTAGAAAGGGGAATGAAATGTGCTCTAGCTGTTGCATGATTAAACACAAAGTCTAGGTGACTATTTTCAAGTAGAAATTTCCCTTGTAGGTGGTAAAATTAGGTGAGATGAATCTTTGTTCTGATGTCTTGCTTAAGAAAATCAATCCTGTAGGAAGTCCATGGCAGAAATACAAGTTGGAGTATGTTTTCCAAAGTCAATTCTGGCATGGCAGCCTTCTGCTAATAGTGATCCTCCATAATGAATATCAATGGATTCTTTCTGATCATTTTCTAAAGCAGAAATTCAGCAATTTTTCAGTCTTTCAGTCTTTCCTGACTGTTTGTCCCTGGATTTTTTTGTATTTCTTTCTGAAATTGAGAGGCATATGGAACATGTAAATGATACAATAATCTTGTGAGAATTTATATGCAGTTTCTAGGATCAGACAGAATCATTACAGTAGTAGCATCTATCTATAGTCCTCTAAAAATCATTACAGCTTTTACGGAATTCTAATCAAGCATGTCTGAAGTGCCAAATCCAGCTGGATTTTCACCCACTTCCAATAATATGGCTGCTCTGAGCCCTCATTGAAATAGATCATATTTCTGGAATCTAGCTGTAATGGAGATTAGATTCAGACTTATCCCATAACCTCCCAAAATACAGTTAAGTTGTTCTGATGCAACCTATTTTAAAGCTCTGTGGGGCACAGAGCTGTGTGCCTGTTAACATATACTTAGGTTGCCTTCATTCACTGAAGAAACATATTATTAAAGCAGAGAAGAGAATGATGAGATGGGTCATTCTTCTCTCTTTTTCCTGTATATTTGCTGCACCTCTTTGTTTATAACTTTTTGCATTTGTTTACTACTAGTATTGTACTTTCCAGCATACATTCATAGAAAAATACTATATCATCAGCATCTGCTTTTCACTTGACACAGTGTGGGAACTCGCTACTAAGGGAAAAAAAGAAAAATCTAACCATAATTTTAAAAGCCCACAGCCATTCTTTTCTTAAAAATAGATGTATATTTTAAGGTGAGCAAAGTGCCATTTCTATAAAAAGGCCCTGTCATCAATTTGTACATTACCAGAATCTATGTTACATCACCAAATTTCAGCTACTGTTAAATCTTTCTGATGAGCTTACCTGAAATAATCTATATATACTACTTCAGCATGGCCAGGTTCAAATGAATTCAATGAAACAGACTCTTTTTTTTGTTGTTGTTTGTTTGCTTGTTTTTTTCTTTTTTTTTTTTTTTTTTTTTGTGTTTTGTACAGATCACATCTCTGCACTCAATATAAAGAAGAAAAGATGTGGTGGAAATGCATAATATAATGCAGCAGCACTATCTTTAAATCTTTACATATACACCCCTGCTCCCCAGTTTCAAGACTGGACTTTATGTTTATTGTAGCCTTAAAAGACTTACCAGAAAGAAAAGAAGGGGGTTGTTTCCCAAGTAGCTAGTATACTTATTGTATTGTATAGGTCCATGTTAATGTATATCACCTACATAATAAAAAGACCTGGACTCTTCTGAGAAAGCAGGAGATAAAAACCCAGGTAACATTGAAGTCAATGAACTCTCCAATACTGTTGGGGCTGGGACTAAACAGCTTTAATTGCATGGTTAATAAGCAAAGCCATTGGCTAGATATGTTGGAGTATATGGGATTTCTAGCATCTTCCATTTGGGTTGTGGCTCCTGTTCTTTGATGTGATGAATCTAACCATAAAAGGAAAAAAACAAAACAAACAAAACAAAACAAACAAAACAGATTCTCATATTGCACTTGACCCTGCTTCATAAAGGAGAAGAGCTGTCTTTTTTTTTTTTTTTTTTTTTTTTTTTTTTTTTTTACAGGTAGAGAAACTGAGGCAGAGAGAGGGCTGGGCATGCCTTACATGACCCATTGGAAAAGCAGTGGCACTAGAAAGGCACTCAGCAACTCCTGTGTAATTAAAAACCCATTTGCCTAATGTGGGACCAACTGGTCTGCTCCTAACCAACCTAAAATCTACTCTGCAATTGCACAAGGGAAATCTGTATACAGACTCTCCAAGCACTGCTGTCACAACTTCTTTTAAACTTCAAATCACCAGTGAACTGAGAAACTGAAATTTTTCTGCCTATACTCAGTTCCTCTTTCGGCAAGGCAACTGCAGAACCACATCAAACATAGATCTTCTGGAAACAAACAAAAAATACCTGTCATCTATCTAGGAGGACTTCTGCAAAAAGATGTGCTTGGTGGCATGCTAAAAAACTTCACAGATTTCAGATTATTTTGTCTTAATAATAAAAATAATGACTATATTTCAAATTGATTCTTGATTGACTTAACTTGTACTCACAAATTTAGGATTTTGAGGATGTACTCACAGTTTGTGACTGTCCAGCAGGGCATTTAGAATTCAACTAGCTTTAAGCTCATGAGTAGTGATTTTGATTTCAAAATGACCCACGCTTAAATATTCCCTTTGTTGGGAATATCAGCAGATACTCCTTTGTAGCCCTGTGCTACACCTATGTAGTACCAGACTACATAGGTGTAGCACAGGGCAGAAGTTGCTAAATAGAACTTAGATTATAAAGGATATAAAAGGTGTGGACAATACTTCAAATGATAAAATTTGCTCTAGGGTTCATTTTGGAAAACTTAGCATACTCAGACAGCTCTCATTTGCTTTTGTTGCTATTAAAATTAGGAAGCAGATATGAACAGAGGAGTGACAGAATCTGCCACCCTCTGTTACACCTCTTGTGATACCCCAAACCTCTTCTATAAATGACACATTGAGGTGTTCTAGACTGTCCTGTTACAAAAGCTCTCTAGTTAAATTTTGAGATAAGTAGGCCTATTCAAGGCATACACAGAGAGAAAATGAGCATTGTGCCCCTACAGAGAACATCCAGTGGTGGAAAATGACAGAGGAATTCTTACTAAATTTAGACAACACATTTTTAAAGCACACATGTAAAAACTGATGGTAAATCACAAAAATATTCTCAAAGATGCATTCAAATTCATAGTATATTCATAGATATATTGAGGTATGTATACTCATCATTACTTAATAAAAGCAATCCAAAGCCAGGAAAAAAATCATATTAGTTCCAAATAGTTTTGGACAGGCCATATAACCACAAATGTTTATACCTCTTTCTTTAAACTATCCATTATGTTGATACATGACACTCACTGGAGGTGAATCTTAAAAATGAAATCTTCACTGATGAAATCACTCAAAAGAATGAGGCCTTATAAAAACTCTCGTCATAACAGAACTGCCTGGAAAGTGACAAAAGCTGCATGATTGTTCACATTTGCCTTTCACAGTGCTTTAATGCAAAACTTGCAAAACTGCAAGTATTTGGAGGTTGTCAAAAAAAAAAAAAAAAAAAAAAAAAAAAGCCATCTCTTTGTGGGTCAGCAATAGACTGGCAAGTCTGGAGACATATGAGCCATCCCCAAACAAGACTGTCAGGACAATAGGTAGGATAGAGAAATGTGTATGTTCTAACACAGAGATACTGAACTTCAGGGAAAAACATGAAACTCATGCCCATCTGTATGCTCTTAAAATGGCCTTGGAATACACACAGCTTAGCCAGGGATGTATACTGATTCATATCATATATGATTTCAGAAAAATGTAGTTATGATTAAAAGAAATAACAATCATGATTATAATCACCAAATCATCATATGATTATATCCTGGTTTCTACATTTTACAAGGGATACATACTGAGCTAACCCCTGGTGCATACAGAATTAATGCTCTCATTTATATTTATATGGTCAGTAAGGAAAATGGGCTTGCATTTCTGTGGGAACAGTCTGTTTCACTAGAAGAGATGAAATATATTCCATGTATCCCCTTGCAACCCAAGACTGCAAATAATTTCAAAGCTACATGGCGAACTGGTATCCATGTATCAGGCTAAACTGCACATTGTATCAGGCTAATCATTGCCTAATCATTGTATCAGGCTAAACTGCACAGCCTACAGGACTCCATAGAATGTGGGCAACTGTCTTACTCTCAACTCTGTGACCAAGCTAGTAGACTCCAAAAAATACTAGGAATGACAGTATTTACAACCAGAAAAAGTGGTTCTCCGGTGATTCTACTAAAAAGCAAAGTCTATATAAAGGCCAGTTAATTAACATTTCCTGAATACAGGATTCAAGGAGTGTGAAAAAGATAAAAGATGCCTACCTACTTAAATAGGTAGAAACAAGCAAAGTGAGCTATGACCTATGATCTATGATTTTTTTTTTTTTTTTTTCAACTGAAATCTGTAATGACTGTTATGGCTGTAATGTTGTCACACTTTATTGCTCCAAATACTATTAACCATTTGATACAAAAAGGTTGAAGTAGCTGACAATATATGATTTTCAGAGTTTCTAAATATCCAGCTTTGGTTTTGTTTGTTTGTTTGTTTGTTTTACCATGTGACAACCATTAGCTGAAACTGCAGCATTGTATGCACGAACCTTATGAGCAGACCACCTCAGATTATCTTTGCTGGGTACAGAAGTGGCTTAATAATTTTTAGAGGATCCTTTATTCAGGATCAGACTGTTGGATTTTGCTAATGAAGAGTATCAGGATGCAATAACATATTGGATTTGCTGTGGTTTAAAATCTTAGCTAGTGAACCATACCAACATGTCAGCTCACCATGGGAATTTTGCAACATGTTTCTAATGGTGTTGCAAAAAAGGACATCGATGAAGGTTATATTGACTGCCATTTGCACCTGTCAACCTCCTGGTTTCCCCTTTATACTTCAGATCCATTCAGGATCATTGGCTCTTTAAAGCCTAGCAGGAAAAACAAAATAGTGATGAGAGGTTAAAAATTGTACAATTATGAAATTAATATATGAAGGAAATGTTATCTTTTTTATTCCTTCTAGACCCTGTTCACTCAATGTTAAGCATCCTGATGCTTACTATGATTTGTGTGTTTCCAGTGGCTTTTAAAACATATCATCCCTATTAAAGTGCAGTGGTAGTTCAACAGCGCAAAGGGGATGTTAATGTTCTATCAAGTTCTATGAGTAGTGTTCAAATTTCTTGCCACTAATGTAATTTCAAGGATTATACATAAGTAATTAACATTGTTAGGGGCCTTATTTACAAAAAGAAGCTCCTATATTTGAACTAGTGTAGTATATTCATGCATCTGGTTTCTTGTCTCTGAAAAAGCAAATCCTGATCCTGGGTAGGCGTTTCATTCACCTGAGCTTCTCTAGTGGGGCACATCTCAAACTAACTTCTGTATCTTCCCAGATGTGCTAATTTTCATTCATTGCAATTGGGTCTTCCTCCTGGCAGATCAGCAGAGAATACTGTGAATAATGATCACCTTTTCAGTGAGAAGAGGAGAAAGTCCTTGCACAAAATTCTTGTGGGTTAGAGAACCCAGCATTGTGAACTCCTGCATATGACAGAGATGAATCCAGCCTAAGGTGACTGCTTAAGTTGGGAATCAGTATTTGTATTCCTTGTCTTCCCAGATCGAAAGAATGGGGGCCATGATAGTAAAGATGACTTCCCATCTCAATACAACTTACTGTTCTCTCATTGCCATGACACACAGAAGATACAGTCTGACAGACAAATGGCATGAAAGAAACTTCTTTAGAGACTGATTTCAAAACATTACTCTTCTGCTTGATTTCTTTCATAGTCCCAGATCGGAACAAATGCAAAACAAACAAACAAGTAAGCAAAACAAAACAAAACAAAACAAACAAACAAAAAACACTATTTGAACATGTTGCCCAGAGAAGTTGTGGATGTTCCATCCCTGGAGGTGTTCAAGACCAGGTTAAATATGGCCCTGGGCAACTTGATCTAGTGGGTGGCATATCGCTGCCTATGGCAGGGGGTTTGGAACTAGATTATCTTTGAAGTTCCTTCCAACCCAAGCCATTCTATGGTTCTATGATAGGTCATACTTGATAGCATATAGAAGTCCAAAGGATGTCACAGAAGTAAGTATAATGGATACATTTACAGTATTCCTTTTTTTACGTGACACCATGAAGGAAAACGTACCATGGCCAAGTATCATTGACCTGTTGTGTCCAAATGTTGCTTGTATGACAGCACTTAGACCTCATGGACAAATATATACAGGCTACAGAAGTCAACAGCCCCATCCTGTTCATTGTGCACCAGCTGTATCACTGAGCTCTTACATTCAGGTTAAAGAAGCTTCCTTAAGTGAAAACATTTAGATGTTATACTACCAGTGGGGCTAATAGCAATATACAAAGGCATGTGGTATTCTGCCACTAACACATTGCTGTATGCATGCTTCCATCACTACACTTCTAACAAGTCTCTTTTACCCAGCTTGTAAGATAATACAGAAGGAAAGCATTGTTCAGATTAGACTTTCTGATCTCTGGCACAGTCATTAAAATCCTGAAATCTTGATTAGTTCTGGGCATACTACTTCAAATATGGTCTAAAAAATTGAGAATGGTTATAAATTGCAAGCAAAAATAAGTACAGATATGGGAACCATTTTGCATAACAAAAGACTAAAAGTTTATGACTGTGCAAGAGAATTGCACTAAAGATTTACAATGTAATGAATACAGAAAAGAAGTAAATCACAAACACCTATATGGCTCTTCTAAAGACGGTACAGCACAAGGAGATAGCAGCGAAACTCAAAGGTGGTAAAAGAGAAAAGGGCTCATTCTTCCAGCACTTAAAAAGAAAGTTTTATTATTCTGTTTGGTGGGAATAGAACAGGTGCTCAGTTTCCTAGTTACTCTGAAGGATACCTCATAAAACATTACTGTGCTTATGGTAAAAGAGCATATGGTGAAACACTGTCTTTGCCCTTAATGCTTCTTTTCCTGAGAAGAATCAAGGTCAAGGAATGAAAAACTACCAACTTTATGGTATTTTACTTTACAGTTCACAGTATCTGTTTTTTAGAGAAAATTGGATTAATAATTTTTAAAAGATTGGATTTTCCACAGCATGACAAGAAAAAAAAAAAAAAAAAAAAAAAAAAAAAAGGCAGTGAAAATAATGTTTTATCCACCAAAACTGTCACAAAGAGATTTACATGGGAACAAAAGTGTCCAGTGAAAATGTGTCATCTTTGAAATGAACACCTAAATGAAACAAAAATTAATCAAAATCTTTTTGAATAGAACAAGTAAAAAATGAAGCAGTCTTCAAAAATAAAATCTATACTTGAGTGAGAACAGCATAGGTAATTCACACAGTTACAATAGATGGAATATTTTTTTTTTTATAAAGGAGAAATCCTTTGCACTTCAGGGTATAATCCAGGTACTAATTTCTGCTAATGGTTAGAAGGAAATGCCTCCAGTGCATGGCTTATTTTACAGTTAGCATTACAAGATGTGTACCTCTTCCTCTGTTAGTGCTGAATTTCTTGAGCATTTGGAGTCAGAAATCCAAGGTGGTGTCACTTCAGTAATTGGCAAAGTCTCAGAGCTAATGGGAATTAATTATTTGTGAAATGTTTAGGATGACATACATCAAAGCAGTTGGTCAAGTCCCAAAAACAATTTTGGGAACCATTGTATTCTTTATGGCTCAATGCCATTGGAAGCTATATTCTTCACCTGAATAAAAGGACAATCCTGATGTTCCTCCCAGTGTTTCATGCAACCCTAATTCTATCTAAGAAATCAGCCTTCCTGGAAACTGTCTTTGAAATCAATCTGTTTCTGATTTTGAAGGCAGAATACAGATGCAGTAATTAAAAAAGTAGTCTTGAATGAAATCTCTGTTCTACTTCCCCCTCTTTCTTTCTGAGTATATATAGACATGTATGTGAGTATATACATATATATGTATACATATATTTATATACTGATATAAATATAAAAAGACGGAGAGAGAGATGAAGTATGAAAACAGATAATAGGTCAGCACTAGCAGTGTATTTTGAAATTACATAAATCCTTGTAAATCCCTTCCACAAACTGAGAAATGAAGGAAGTGAGAGCCAAGGGGAACACACACCTAGAAGAGCAGGACACATATCATCCTGCTTCTAAAACATCCATATGTTGATATAAATTTTATGGCTATTCTTTTCACTTTTTCAGATTTCCTGTGCCTTTATCTTGAGCTAATGAGCAGAGCTTCTGCATCCATGGATGGAGTTTTACTGCTGTCCAGCACAGCTCTTGCCATGTCTTTTTCTTGCCATCTCTTTGTAGGAAAACATTATGGGCTACTCTTGATAGACTCAATCACAAATACTATAGCAACTTCAAATGAAGCCCCATATTCTCCTAGCTAATGTTGCAGTCTCTGCATTTTTAACTCGTTTATAGTATTTCATGGGCAGAAATAAGCCAAGATCTGTATCTACTAGCCTTGTAAATGGTAGAACTGTATTTTATCTGAGAGAAGTTCTGATCTATCAAAACCATGGTGTTTAAAAAGTGTAATTTGTTTGACAAACAACCACTTGACAAACATTGCTTTTCCTTCTTCCCCCAGAATAGTATCTTCTACAAGGAAATAAGGAATGTCAGGCAAATGAGTTCAGGATTTTTATTTCAATTAAACAACCTTGAAGCTACTATCAAAAACTGTGGATACTTGTTTGAATAGTTGATACAGACTCAAAAAAGCAACACTAATGAGCACAGTAAATCTTAAAAATCTTGTTCTGAACTGCTCAAACAGACATCAAATTGTCCAAAAAAGTAAGAGTTCCTATCTCAAATTCATCTTTGTTGCAAAACTGCAGAAGGCAATGGATCTGTATAAACCATTAACTTGGCTCTCCTGTCTACTGATGAGCCAAATAGGAAAGTCTGTGCTCTTATTAGAGATGGACATCTTTGGCCTTCAACAGGCTTGAGAGCAAGATGTCATGAGCTTCCTAAGATACTGACTTATAAAACCATCTTGCAGGTAAGAAAGAGTCTTAGGGGAAAGATACTAAGCAATTTGTTCAACAGCTTTCTTTATCAACTCCAGAGGAACGTCAGATTTCCCAGCTACCAAAGCCTTCTCATATGTGAAGTGGAGCATCGAGGATTACAGCTTTGATGAGCTCCCCTTTACATCCTTGTCCACTTCACAATATATTGAATATATTTCCCACCACATGGACTCTCAGCATCATCCCAACAACCTCTTACAAAATTGAGAACAACCAGTGAGTACTCTCAGAAGTAAGATGGCACATGGCAAATATTAATCATTTCCTTGCTCTTATGCAAGTCAGAATAGTTTAGTTTGCCTTTCAGATGTATTTAGCCTTCAAGTCAGAAGGAAAAAAAAAAAACAAAACACATCAGTTGCTACCACAGCCCTTCTAGTTTTTTTTTTTTTTTTTTTTTTAACCATGTGGATTTAAATTTTTTGTTGTTGTTGTTTTTAAATGGAATTTTGTATATTTTTGTATATTTAAGAGCACAACATTTGGAAGACATTTTTTAGACATCCAAATTGACATGCAAGGAAAGAAACATCTCTGTCTGTTTTTAAATGTGCTCCAGGTTGGAGAAAGTACACCATTGCCTGCCTATGAATAGAGCAGTGAAAGAATAAAAAATAAAGTACTTTCTGGCTCAGCTTTTTGAGCTGAATCTTTGGTGTCTCTCTCTCAGGTGTCTCACAACAGTGCAACAGAGGAAGGAACAGAATGTCTCTGAGCATGAGAAAGAATTTTTCATCCTAAACATTGCTGTAATTTTGGTGCTGTGATTTCAGACAGCCAGCTAATCTTCTACCAATAGAAAATTAAAAATAATAATTGGAGGTTTGTTTATGTATATACATATATACATGTATATACATATATATATATATACACGTATATATAGTCTCTCCCACCACTCTTTTTCCCTCTCCTTCCCTCAAAAATAAATGGATAAAGCAGATGTGTCAGTAGTGAGCTTTTTTATCCAAATGCCTTCTTGAGTTCAGCCCAGGTGTCTGCCTAACAACGAGCAGAGCATTCCTTGTACTGGCCTTTGTGTATTAGAAAAGGATTTACTTTCACCACTTTCCAAGCTACGTAACAAATACATATACGTAACAAATCCATATAAATTATTACAGCAAATAATAAAGGAACTGTCTTGTACATGCGTCAGCTCAAAAGCAGGCATACAAAAGTAAGCAGAATGACTATAAAGGTAAGAGATGCTTCAGAAAATAGTTTTATCTGAGATTTATAAGAGAAAAAAGAGGGTTTATAATCTTTGGAAAAAAGGGCAGGCCACTGAAGAGGACTATAACGATGTTACGAGCCTGTGCAGGGACAAAATTAGAAAGGCCAAAGCTCATCTGGAGCTCAATCTGGCTACTGCCATTAAAGACAACAAAAAATCTTTTTACAAATACATCAATGCAAAACGGAGGACTAAGGAAAATCTCATCCTTTACTGGATGCAGGGGGAAACCTTGTTACAAAAGATGAGGAAAAGGCTGAGGTGCTTAATGCCTTCTTTGCCTCAGTCTTTAGCGGCAATACTGGTTGTTCTCTGGATACCCAGCACCCTGAGCTGGCGGAAGGGGGTGGGGAGCAGAATATGGCCCTCACTATCCACGAAGAAATGGTTGGCGACCTGCTACGGCACTTGGATGTGCACAAGTCGATGGGGCCGGGTGGGATCCACCTGAGGGTAGTGAGAGAAGCTGGAGGAGCTGGCCAAGCCGCTTTCCATCATTTATCAGCAGTCCTGGCTATTGGGGGAGGTCCCAGTTGACTGGCGGCTAGCAAACGTGACGCCCATCTACAAGAAGGACCGGAGGGCAGACCCGGGGAACTACAGGCCTGTCAGTTTGACCTCAGTGCCAGGGAAGCTCATGGAGCAGATTATCTTGAGAGTCATCACACGGCACTTGCAGGGCAAGCAGGCGATCAGGCCCAGTCAGCATGGGTTTATGAAAGGCAGGTCCTGCTTGATGAACCTGATCTCCTATGACAAAGTGACGTGCTTGGTGGATGAGGGAAAGGCTGTGGATGTGGTCTGCCTTGACTTCAGCAAGGCTTTTGACACCATTTCCCACAGCATTCTCCTCAAGAAACTGGCTGCTCTTGGCTTAGACTGGCGTACACTTCATTGGGTTAGAAACTGGCTGGATAGCCGGGCCCAAAGAGTCATGGTAAATGGAGTCAAATCCAGTTGGAGGCCGGTCACTAGTGGCGTTCCCCAGGGCTCGGTGATGGGGACAGTCCTCTTTAATATCTTAATTGATGATCTGGACGAGGGCATTGAGTACACCCTCAGTAAGTTCACAGATGACACCAAGTTAGGTGCGTGTGTCGATCTGCTCGAGGGTAGGAAGGCTCTGCAGGAGGATCTGGATAGGCTGCACCGATGGGCTGAGGTCAACTGCATGAAGTTCAACAAGTCCAAGTGCCGGGTCCTGCACCTGGGGCACAATAACCCCAAGCAGAGCTACAGACTGGGAGAGGAATGGTTGGAAAGCTGCCAGGCAGAGAAGGACCTGGGAGTATTGGTTGATAGTTGGCTGAATATGAGCCAGCAGTGTGCTCAGGTGGCCAAGAAGGCCAACAGCATCCTGGCTTGTATAAGAAGTAGTGTGGCCAGCAGGGCTAGGGAAGTGATCGTCCCCCTGTACTCGGCTCTGGTGAGGCTGTACCTCGAATACTGTGTTCAGTTTTGGGCCCCTCACTACAAGAAGGACATCAAGGTGCTCGAGCGAGTCCAGAGAAGGGTGACGAAGCTGGTGAGGGGTCTGGAGTACAAGTCCTACGAGGAGTGTCTGAGGGAGCTGGGCTTGTTCAGCCTGGAGAAAAGGAGGCTCAGGGGCGACCTTATTACTCTCTACAGGTACCTTAAAGGAGGCTGTAGCAAGGTGGGGGTTGGTCTGTTCTCCCACGTGCCTGGTGACAGGACGAGGGGGAATGGGCTAAAGTTACACCAGGGGAGTTTTAGGTTGGATGTTAGGAAGAACTTCTTTACTGAAAGGGTTGTTAGACATTGGAACGGGCTGCCCAGGGAAGTGGTGGAGTCACCATCTCTGGAAGTCTTTAAAAGATGTTTAGATGTAGAGCTTAGCGATATGGTTTAGTGGGGACTGTTAGTGTTAGGTCAGAGGTTGGACTCGATGATCTTGAGGTCTCTTCCAACCTAGAAATTCTGTGATTCTGTGATTCTGTGATTTTTTAAGCACAAACAAATGCCCAGTCATCACTGGCCAAGTGCACAAACTTATTGTGAAGATCATTGGAAGATGAAAGTTAAAATGAATGCTGCTGGCAAGAATAATAGGGAAACAACTGGTGGCTATGGAAATCTGAAATGCTAGCATCTATTTGACTCGTGTAGTCAAATAGAAGGGAAAGAAGAAAAGATGGTTCTGTGTAGACAGGCAAAGAAGGGCTGAAAATCTGTTAAAAGGTGAAATAAGACTATCAGTGGGTAGTTTACAGTTGAGAGGAGACCTGTGTGCTTTTGTGTAGCATGAGGTTTGGAAGGCAGGCAAAGATGAACCTGGATGCTTGTAAGCAGAATGCTAATGGAAAATGTTTGGAGTCAGTTGGAGTCAGTGATATTAACAGGAGAGGTTTAAGTAGTGAAGAGGTGGCAGAGAGATTCAGTAGTTCTGACAGTGCCAGAACATTTTTATCTGTGAGGACTGTTAGAAAGAAGGAAAGAAAAAAGAAAAAAGAAAAAAGAAAGAAAGAAAAAAAAAAAAGGTCTCAGATCAGGAACTCAGTGGAACTGTATGAAGACGGGAAAAATACATGAGTGGACTCCATGTAGAGAAGTCCTCCAGGTTACTTGATGTCTAAACATATACCACCTGATTCCCAGAACTCTGGTGTGTCTTGCTTTGAAAAGTGAATGCATTTCTAAGTGACACAAATTAAAAATGAAAGCAGAAACTTAAAGGAGCAGTTATTTTGAACCTTTTGAGTAAGGGGGAAAAAACAAATAGGGATGAAGGGCTTCACCCTTGGAGAAGTTCAGGCTCCATAACTGCTAAAATGACATAGTCCCAACTGTCCTTTTAAATGGCAGTGTGTCTTTCAGGGTTAGCTTTATGCCTCTGCTATTGCAGAATGGTGTGGCTCTTTGGTACTCCAGAGAATGATGGGAATCTGTTGCTTATCTAACACAAGAACATCTACTTCATTCCATGGTGGCATGACCTCAGCTGACACTGTGATGATTAGTGAGGTTCGTATTATTAAACCCCTCAAGTGTACATTGAGAACCTACAGGGGGTAGGGAGTGTCAGGACTGCACACATCTGTCTATGTGATCACAACTACCAATCTACCTTTACGAAATTCTTTTAAAACACAGAGTGATCTTTGTAAGGCCCTGGGGGAGCTTTAACAGCAGCATGAAGAGTACTTATTAACCATAAAACCACATTTAAACTGATAATATTCAATACCTCTGCAGGGGAATGAAAATCATCAGTCTTGCTTGGAAAAAGGTAACTCCATGATACATGACCAACAGATAGACACATATCAGTGACTGTGGCCCCAGACTTTTCAGACATGAACATTACTCCTATTTACTAGACTGACTGCATCAGGAGTGGCCTTTCCATGCAGTTCAGGCTAAATTTGGGTTCTAAGCATTCAGTCAGTTAATTCTCTGACTTCATGCCTGTAGAACTTCACTAGAGGCATAGCTGATTTCAAAACCATTTCCATATTTTTGTGCGAACTCCACACAGGTAATTACAGTTTTGCTTGTATCACTAGGGCTGGTGACCATACTCTGGCTCCCCACAGTAAGAAGGGAGAAAGTTTGGTCCCCTTGAGTGAGTTTATTGTTGCTGTTGTTGTTGTTTTTTGTTGTTGTTGTTGTTTGTTTGCTTGTTTGGGTTGTGGGGTTTTTATTTGTTTGCTTGGTTTTGCTTTATTCTTAGCTTTCAATGGTATCAACACTCAAACAAAGGACTGAGACAGTTTTTAAAGTTACATGGTTAATTCAGGCTTTCTTTCACCAATTTGGGACACCATTCCATGTCTTTCTAAGTGATCAGAATATACATTTTTTAGCTTAGAAAAGCAAGATCTTCCAGAGAAAGGTGGGGCATTGGGGAAAATGAGAAAAAGAAATGTTGCATTAGTGGCAAAATGCAAACAAGTTAAAAAGAACCCAGAGAGGAAATAAGGAACAGGGAGTCAGATGGAATGACTTCCAAAAGCATTCTAAATGCATATGTCTTTATGTCATGCCAATGTCAGTGTGTGTTCAAACTACCATCAGAACTGGCTCACTGGGACTCAACATTTCACAAGCCGCCTAGACTGGAAATACTACAGAGAAGACACTTGAACTGGTTTCACTGTGCATTCCCATCCAAGAGTAAGATGAACATAAAAACATAACCCTGGATCTGGTTTAGAGTGCAGGAAGGTGGTGCAAGGTGCAAAAAAATATTTCACCCATCCCATCTCATTTCTGACCACCAGGTCTCTTACCCTCATGTTCTTGTTCTGCAGAAAGTCTCATTTTAGTCCTACTCAATACAAGTAGTCACTGGAAGGGATTAGGAAACAGATTCCAGAAAGAGCACATGATTTATCTTTATAAATAGGAACTATAGAGAAGGCTCGGTAACTATCCTCCACTAATCTGCATGCAAAATCATATAACTCTTCTTTTTCATAAGCTCAAAATCAAAAGCATCATGATATCATTTTACAGCATCTGGGAAAGGTTTGTTATGGACACATCTGTATAAAATGGTCCCATTTAATTCGAAGCAAGCTTCTCTGGTGGGTTTGCAGCCCTGTAGTAGATTTTTCTGAGTTTGAACTGACTCCAGCATTTTGAATTTTGTTTCAACACTGAGGTCACAGGAAGGTGAGCAGGAGATAACACCTAAAAACACCCATCACAGGAAGAGAAGAGAGATGACAATGAAGCTTCCCCAGTTGTATACCACTAACACTGGAGAAGAATAAATGCATGGATACATATTTTACTCGGGCAGGTAAAGATAGAAGAAGGGGGAATGGTTTTGAACTAAAGGAGGGGAGATTTATATTAGATATAAGGAGGAAATTTTTCACTATGAGGGTGGTGAGGCACTAGAACTGGTTGCCCAGAGAATCTGTGGATGCTCCATCCCTGGAGGTGATTGAGGCTAGGCTGGATGGGGCTTTGACCAACCTGGTTTAGTGGATGGCATCCCTTTCCATGGCAAGGGGGTTCAAGGTAGATGGTCTTTAAGGTCCTTTCCAACCCAAACCATTCTATGAAATTCTTTATCTGTTGGTCCTCCTCGATGAATCAACAATGTAATCTGTACCACAGTAACTAGCAGCTTACTTTTTTGTGAGACCACAATACATGTTGCAGTCCGAGTTGGAGCTGTCCCATACAGGCTGTATTTTTCATATCTTATCTGCATAGTGTAAAGAACTATTAAAGATCCTTAATAGCCTACAGTACATTTAAAAATATTTTAGAAAACTGACCAGAGATACGTTTGTATAGGTTGAGAAGTGTGTACATAGTCTATCTCAAAAACTTTACTGACTCTCAAATAGAAAATTCCTATTATCATAACATCTAAGGTCAGATATTGAAAAGAAAACACAACAGAAGTTAGGAGTGAATACTGGAATCCTAAACAGGTAAGTCATTGATAGCTTAAAAAAAAAAAAAAAAAAATCTCATTTAGCTGTCTTTGTACAACTAGGAGATATCCAGTTCAATATCCAGCTCAGTCATGAAGTCTCTGAAGTACTGGCTACACACACAGACAATTTCATCATCAGACCTTTCTTCAAAATGTGACAATGGCTGCTATTGTGTGGTGATGACATAAAGCATATGAGATGGTTAATAGATGCTTTTTATTTGTGTAATTGCCAAGCAAAGCCAATGTCAGTGAAGTGGCATGAGTTAAAACTATGAAATAGCAAAAGTGGAAAATACAAGAACTGGGACTGCAAATGAAATTATCTACTAGTTATCACCATAATTAAAAGTAGATCAATGGTGTAGATTCCCCAAGGGAAAATGCTGTAGTTAAAATAAAAGAAATCCCTTCATCCCTAGCTGTGAAAGGAGTTCAGTTTGACAATGACTGAAGTCTGTCATGTTATTTGCCTATTATAATAAACACATGCTTCATCTCCTAACTCCATCATGAAAAACACAACTAGAATAAGTATTAACTTATTAATAAGTAGTAACTGTGTCCTTTGTTTATTCACAGGTATTGAAAAGAATTCAAAGTCTGAATGCACACTGAATTTTCTTTCAGCTTCTGGAGCAAGAAACTGAAATACATGTACAGGAGATGCCACCACTGTTGTATCTACTGTACTGATACAGAAACATCAAGAAGGTCCCCTAAAGATTTTGTGTGGTTGTTTGGAAGAGTTTAGGGCAAGCCAAAATCCTTCAATGCAGGTAGTTGTTGGCAGAAGCTCCACAATGCAAATGTTCGGCTGAGCTTTGTCATGTTGGAGACCTGATTTTGTTTGGGTCCACAAAGCAGTGGGTGGTCCCGTAAAAGCATGGGCAATAGGGTAGGACAGCAAAGCCCTTGGGGTACTGAGTCAGTGTCTGGCACTGCAGGATGCTCAAGCTGCCAGGGGTCCACCCTGGGCCAAACTGTGGGTCACCTGGGCACAACATCATTCCTCTTAGTTTTGGAGAGAGGAAGGCAACTGTGGGAAGTTGCCCTACCCATATGCCATGAAACACTTCTCAGAAATGATAGAGAAGCCAAATGCACCTGCACTGCTGCATTTCTTTCGCATTTCATTTCATGTCAACATGATGGAACTCAGCCATCCCCATCACCCTGGATTTGCCTAAAATCCTTTCCACAGAGCTCCCCTTTCCCTCCAAAGCTGGTCCTACTTCGCTTATATCCATGTGACATAATAGTCTACCTTCTCCAGCACAACATGTTCAAAGGACAAAATGACTCTTTTTTTTTTTTTTTTCCTGTAAAATGCTTAGCTTTTGTGTTAAAAAAATGATGATTAATAATTTTATTCCTAAAGCACTCCCCCTACTGATAGACTCAGCAAAAAGTGTAACACATATTTAAGTATATTGATAAATAAGTAAGCAAATGTAGAAATGGTCACTTGATAATCTGTAATAGCGATAAAACACAAGAAATAATACAGACTGAATTCCAAGAAAAAAAGAGCAAAGATCACAATAGGAAGATGTAAATATGGAATAATAATATTAAGAATTTGCTAAGAGACGAGAGAAGTCTCTCACATTCCTTAATTAGGAGAAAAAGACACTTGTGACTTCAATGCAAAGCAACTTCTGCAGTTTAGGTCCTCTGCCAAAACACGCTAAACACCTGATAGTAGCATTCCCTTAACTGGCAGTGTTTGGTAGGCATCAATGTATGTGAAGGGTTCAATGTGCACTGTGCTAATTCAAGGGATATAAGTCTCAGAGAGGACACCTTGAATGCTGCCAAGGCTCAGAATGTTCCCAGCTCCTAAAAAACCTTCCTTACTCAAATCAAGTTCTGCTCCTTGGGCAGGCCATGTAAAAACAATCCTGCACCATGCTAATGGACAGAAATGGAGGCAAGCACGGAGGTTGACAGCTCTGAAAAACAGGGAAAGGAGTAGAGAGCATGGGAGAGGTGTGGAAGGGGGCCTTACTGACAATCATGATAAATGTTTGTGGCTTTTCTTTCACACTTGGAAGTGTAACAAATGCCAGACTAAGCATTCACAGGTAGGAATTTGGGCAATATTTAGTTAATGTTAAACTCCATGTGTAATACTATTGTGTGGCTTTATTATTACAATCTGTTCCTACCTCTCACTCTGCTTGCCCCCATTCTCTGACAGCTTCCAGCGCAGTAAGACACTGAAACCATGGATGCCCTGTTTCTACTGAAACCCTTCTCTCAAGTCTTTAGAAACAATCATGCATTTTAAAGGATTGTAAAACCAGTACTTGTAGTGTTGCTGAAAAATTTGTCCAGCTTTCATTTTCATAGGAAATATGTTTCATGATATCCAACAGTCCTTCCTGTTGATAGCCTTTCCAAAAGATAGGAAAATGTCAGGATTGCAACCCATCAGAAAAAAAAAAGTCAAACTTTTTCCAGGGTATTACCCAGATAATCCAGTCCACACATATCTAGCTCTATGCATGAGTGAGCAATCCCATTGACTGCAGTGGGTCTACTCACATGTGCAAACCAAGTATGAATCCTGTGCAAAGCAAGTATGAATCTTGTTTGCAAGATCTGAGCTCTGCTCCAGTTCTGAAACAGAGTAAGATTCACATTGAATTTGAGCCTCAAATTTGAACATGCCCGCTTGTCATCAAGATAGCTGCCTTTTCTTTATTTCATTTTTGGCCTTTTCTTTGTCAGTGCAAGCTTCTTATATTTCAGACATATACATTTTGTGAGGCAGCTCAGCCTGCTGAGCCAGGATCTTTCATCAAGGAAAGAAAAGTGTGTTGCTTGGTTCTTACAGAAAGAAGAAAACATTGCTTGCTTTTTGGATTACATCCAAACTGTCTGTGACACGTTTAAATACCATACAAGTAGTGCAATTGGTCATAAATTAAAATATAAATGGGTTTTAAAATACACATAGTCTGATTAGCATGTGCCCAAGTAAAGCAGTCAATAAAATATCCTTATTTGATTCTACAGCTCTAGTGGTCTCTAAGGAAATTGTTCCTCAGTCTTCTGTGTTTTAAAAAGTAATGGATTCACTAGGTTTTACAGCATAATTCACATTCTGAGGGCAATATTCCTCCAAATTATGTCCTCAAAGCTCCTAGAAACCATGGTTTGGTGACTTATTTTTTGTTCCTCAGATCTTCAGAGACAACCACCCCATCATCACTAAAAATCCCCAACCCCAAACTTTGACTCTGTCATTAAGTTTTTTTAAAAACAAACAACTAATTATTGCATATTTTCTTATACGAAAACCAAAACAACTCTGGTGTTTCCACAGTAATGAGAAATACAGTTAGCCTTTCCAGTTTTGTGTCACTTCCATACCTTATCTTCTCACTAGGGGCCAAATGCTTTTCTCCCAGGCTGCTGGTGCAAGTGGATAGAACAGTGTTAGAAAACTCTATAAAATACATGGGGATAAATCCTTCTTCCTGTATGAGTTGGAAGCTAGTGTCAAGAACCAGGATGTGGCAGAGCTTATCAGTTCTGTCACTATGCTGTGCTACAACGACTGTGTGTCTTGAGGACGAGTGGGACCACATCTGGACATTAGGAGCTAGAAGCTGAAAAACACAACCGGCTGTGATGGTTGTGAAGACATGACCAGTAAAGGAAGCCATATTTCTAATTCTCTCCTCACACATATGACAGCCTTATGTAACTAAGTTTCAATTAAAGGATGTGAACTTAATGTGTGGCCTTGCTATATTCCAGAGCTTCTCTTTCTGTTAGGAGAAGTGTCCCAGTTTCCTCCAGGTGGGCCACCCCCCTTCCATACTACTCATGCAGAATTATCCCTGGGGACCATTTCAGTGAGTAAAAGTGATATAATAGGATTCAAACACACATTATTCTTTTTAAAATCACTTAAATCTTGTGTGAGGAAAACCGAAAATTCCATCTTGAAGTTGCAAACTACTTTTCTGCAGAACAGTTTCTATTACATTTGTCCATTTCTCATCATTACAGCAGAAATAAAGAAAAGATCATGACCGTTACTATGTTTTATTTTACTTTATTTGAAACTTTCTGAACATTTTTTTTCATTGGCACTAAGTTCTTCTTCAGGATGCACTAACATATTGATGACCATTCAGAATCTGACCCCTGTGTATCACTGTCAACAAAAACAATACAGTAGATATATATTTAAACAATAGCATTTTGCTATTTATATTTATATTATTATATTAGCATATTTGCTAATAATATCTATGTGAAATGTCACATGATCAGTATACTCATAATAGTAAAGTATTTTTATATGTTTGAAGGATACAACTGGGCAAGGTATTTTGTGCAGTGCTTTATAGCATACCAATATATTTTACTATTCATGTGCCAGAGAATCAAAGATGTTTCTTGTCTTCATATTCTACTATCTTATCATTAAGTACTTTTATAATGTGTCCATGATATTAGAACTCATCTCACTATAGTGTGCTCTATTGCCTGACTCTTTGTCTCAACAGTTTCCTTATGGCTACTTAATGGTTTGAAAACTAGGGATTACTTCTAAAACTCATGAGCACAAAAGAGTTGTTCTTACTTAAAACCATTTTTCTAAATTAAAAAAAAAAAGTTTCTGTAAATGCATATTAACTGTAGACTTCCATGATGTATTTCTGAATAGATTAGTTATTTTTGTATGTACTGGATACTATGATATACTGGACCAAATTCAGCCCCTTCAAATTATTGTATTAAATCAATGCAATAGGATAATTTAGTAAAGATTTCAGCAAATGATATCAACTCTAATTTAATAAAAAATAACACTGGGATAAATCCAGCCCCCAATTAAATCATCCAAAGCTTTTTTTTTTTTTTTTTTTTTTTTTTTTTTTTTTTTTCCCTACTCTTTTAGCCTTCCCTTCCCTTTTCATCTTTTCAACCTTCCTCTTCTCCTGCTACTCTATTGTAAATGCCTCAGCTGCTCTGCAGTCCTAGAAAGCAGGACTTTTAGTCTGCCTGATGATGCACAGCTTTCTGTAAAGGAAGACAGTGAAACTTAAACACTACTTAAGCTCTGTGCAGACAGAAGCACCATCAGTTATGGCTGAGTTATTTGAGCACGTCCAATTTGAACAGAGAAAGAGTCCACAAAAATACAAACATCTCACAGTTTTTAACCAGAGAGAGCAGTAACAGCAAATCTGTCATTGTTTTGCTTGGTTTTGTTTTGAGAGCTTCACAGACACCAGACTTTGATTTTTCTCAAGTAAGAATATGTATACATTCTTTTTTCAAGTGTGTACTTAGGATATTTATGGATACTACTTCCCATATCAAATCATAACAATACAGATCTTTCCCTGGTATAAAATGCCTGGTGATTTTTAAGTCAGATGTGGGACCTCTGCCATGGGTCAAACAGCTTCCACATTTACTGGTACTCCAAAACAATAGACAAAGCACGCATCTGCATATCTGTTTAGACCACCAAAACAATTGTTTTGTGCTTTGTTTGTTTTCAGACTTAAGCTCAAGATGCAGTTAAGTCTGTGTTTGAACAAACCCATAAGAGTTAAAAGCATATCTGATGGTAAAATGAAGAAAGGTTTATAGAAGTGAAAAAATGGGACACTATTTTTGTCAGGCTAGTACTTCAGGAAGCAGAAATCTATGATATGCAGCCTGGTATACAGGTTTAAATTATTGCTATTCAGTTACAAGTTTCACAATTTTGGCATCTCTGTCTTTCATTGTTCCTTATGAGTTTATAATGTATGGGTTACAGCCTGTCCTGGTAGACTCCGGAAGCCTTTCGCTATAAGGAGGCCGTTCATCATTGTATCTCTGGGCAAGCCTGGGGTCTGTAACTTCAATACTTAGAGTTGCCCTTTGAGCAAAACAGAGCGTGCGCTGTTAACTGTTTAGCTGTTACCCAAATGAAACTCATATATTACAGTTTTAAAGTAAAAATAAAACAGAACAACATAGTTTTAATTGCCATTTCTACAATAAAATTGTGGCTTATTTATAAGTTGGGATTTTATTACCTACTGCAATTTATACTCACTTTATCTGGAAGTTCATGGTGGGCAACAAATAACTAGTCACAGTTTTTTTGGTCATTTTTCCTTGAAAACACAATGGCATCTTAAAATATGGAAAAGCAATTTATGAGAGAAATGAAAAAAGCTTACATGGAAGATTACATAAAATACATCTGTCTTTTCAAACCACTGAGATATATAAACAACTCATTAAAAACTGAAAAAGCCAAAGAAAAGGACAAAAGATCTTTTAATGTGAAGACATTTTGAACAGATATTTTTTCTGCTTTTAAAAAGACAGGATGTTACTTCATTCCTAGGAAGAGAATCTCAATTGAACAGGGGAAAATACCAGTATTTTCAATGAGCATTGTCCCTGAGAGGGCTTATGTTAAAGTTTTTTTTTTTTTTTTTTTTTTTAATAAAAAAAAGCTGCAAGTAGAGATGTCATATTAAATAGAATCCAGGTTCTTATTTTTCCATTGCAAAGAGTTTTCTTTTATGTCAAATGAAATTTTAAGATCACCTATGAATTTGCAACTGAACCCTTTACTGACAAATCTGATTCCAATCCTTAAAAAAATCTGTTTCTGTAATATGGCCAGCAATACACTAACTTCTAAAAGGTAGCCAGACATATTGGCAAAAAATATATGTGGTTAATCAACTAAAACTATGTAGTAGTTTGGGAACAATCAATCAACTTCCAGAACCTTTAGAGCATGAAGTTGCTGTGAGGCTATCCATGAGCTAGAGTAACAGTAACGGATAATGTACACAGATGTTTTTGAGATAATCTTGTCTTCTTTTTGTTTTATTTCTTATTTTCAAGATGCTTCTAGCCAAGTATAAGCTTTACTATTAAACAATAATAAAACCACCACAAATAAATTCCTGATAATAATATAAATATAGAGGGACAGTAGGTGTCACTTTGCACCAAGTTAAAATAAGCACTGTCAAAAATGAGGTTTGTGTTCAAGCAGTGGTGGTGTCTCTCTATCTGTTCTCATCCAAAGAAGAACTTAAGCACTTAAAGTGTGATATAAGTGAAAATACAGATAACTGCATGCAATACTGGGATTCTAAAATCTCCCAATGAGCTATTTCTTGAGGTATTGTAGCTACGAATCTGAAAGATGCCTATTCACTTGAAAACATTCATATATAATATGAATTCATATATAATATGAATATGAAACACAGTAATATTTTACTCTTAATAAGAAAAGCTGAGCTGTTGACTTCAATCTTCACACTTAGGCATGTGTAGCATCTAAGAATCCTCTGGTCAGTTCCTTGAGGATCTGTGAAAATAAACTGCATAAAGTCACCCCTAAAGCACAGCAGTGAGAAACAGTCACCCATAAAATGTAGTAGCACTCTAGGTCAGAATAGCTGGAGGAGCGCTTATCCTGCCTTTATAACATAACGCTGTGTTTTGAGCATTGATGGAAGAAATCATGACCAAGGTTCAGTTCCTGGCTTTCTCTCGGGGGATTTTAACCTTCCTTTCCACTTCCTAACTTAACTCTTTATTCATCAGGTTACTGGATTCCACTCCTAGAGAGGTTTATGTATGAATATTACATTAAACTCTTCATGGATAAATTAGCAATTTGAGAACAGGCACTAAGAGAAACACACCTGTAGCTTCCATGTGGAAACACTATCTAATTCACTGCATGTGCTACTGAAAATTATGGAATTGACTTTAATCTCCTTAATAAATGCTTTCAAAAATCGGTGATCAAAGCAGACCTAATAACCGTGTTACAAGAAATGGAAGTCCACATTTTTGTACTTAAACTATCATACTCCTATTTAGGTCATCTGAGAATGAAAAAGTCTTGAATTTTATAGTTTTGCTGCCCCATATAAAACTATCTGCTTTTCAAATCTAGAATCCTGATTCTGATAGGGGCTACTTGCTCCATCCCAAGCCAAGTACCTCAGAGACATTCTTGTTTTGTGCTAGTATCATCTAGATATTTTGTTGGGTTTTTGTTTGTTTGTTTGTTTTCATTGGAATCAATGGATATTAGGTTATGCTCTGTAGGGAGGTGCACTGAAGATGGACAAAATATTTTCATTAAAAAATCTGTAAAGAAATTGTGCCATATAAATAGCTCTACTATTTTACATTTTGTCCACAAATGTGACAAGTTATCATCATTGATAACAGATTGGTATTTTAAGTCAGTTTAGGATTTTTCTGAAGCTATTGTGGTCACTTAGATCAAGGTGGGGTGTTGGGCTAGGCTTAAATATAGTGCATTATAGAACCTTTTTTTTTTTTTTTTTTTTTTTTTTTTTTTTTTTTTAATTTACTCCTGTGGTTCCAGTAATTTCAGGGGCAACTTTGATAAAGCAGATAGTCTGCCTTACAAGGTAGTTAGAAAGCATTTCTTACAACTAATTACATTCATGTTTACTCAAGGAGCAGTTCTAGGGATAATTTTATAACATTGAATAAAATGTTTTTCTTTTCTCTTAAAGGTTAACAGGAATTCTCATGTACAGAAAACACTCATGATCCCAAATCATTAAGATAATCCGTGTCTAAATTAAATAAAATATTTTAAAAAACAACTACTCTTCAATTTATATACCAAGGCTTGAACGTTAGGATTTTGTTTCCAGTGCAACAAATGATGATGTCACTGGCACCTAAACCAGGACAGAATAATGCCCCTTTGTAAGTACCAGTGACATCATAACTAATTTGGGGTGCAAGTTGCACCCAGAAATTCTAGGTCTGGTAAGAGAACTGATGTCAAAATACCCTTGTATAAAATGGACTCATTACTAAGATAAAAACTATGCAAGGTCTTGCAGTGGAGATCTTAAGACTTCAAACAAAAAGGCGGGGAAAAGGGAGAGGGGGAGCAAAAGATGATTTTTTTGCTCACACAGAAGACAGCTAAAAATATGTGTAAATTGTGTGTTTTGGTATTTTGAAGTGGTTTGCTTCTAACAATAGAACTGCACACTCATCACTGGTCATGGGATTTGTGTGGTTTGGGGCTCTGTGTTATGCCAAGGCTCAAAACATTGAGTAGTAGCTTTGCTCTGGAGGAATGGCAACAGCAAAAGGGAACTGATATGCAGGCAGTGGTGACTTCAGGCTTCTGAAAGTTATATGATCACTTAGGATCTGATGCTTCCAAAAGTCCCGCGTGACACAAAAACATCTGACCCACTAACCATCTGCTAGACTTTCCCAGATTCTCCTCAGCAGATGTACCTTCACAAGTCCTGGTAGAGCCCAGAGGATAGTAAACTCTTCCTGCAAAAGACTTTTGCAACTCTCACCGGGTTGTGCTTCACCTCTTTTTATACAGACTGGTTAGTTTATGTCCTTTGCCTGCTTTGTACAGAGCCTCCTGGCAGGAAACAACTCATGGGCTTCTGGGGCAGTGTGCCAAAATGTGAAACAACAATAAAGCAAAGCGAAGACATTGTAAAGCAAATACATTGTTTTTTATCACTTTTCCATTAACATATCAGCTGGTCTAATTTTTCTTACTATTTTGGTATTTAAGATGATAGCTGATTTAGAATCAAAATTCCTTATGTCTTAAGACTTCATGTGGGTTTAAACATGTCCCTTGCAGCTCACCAGGACAAGATTGTCTTTTGCCACGAGATGTATCATAATAGTGAAAATCTAAGGACAAAGCCAATTATTTTCCAATGTACACTTTATACAAACTTAAATATTGCATGCTTATGGATGCAAATCCAAACATTTTAGGATGTATGTCATATATATTCTATCCATTATTTAATATTGTGGTGGTTTGACCGTGTTAGGCAACTGAACACCACAACCGCTCTGTCACTCCCCCTCCTCAGATGAGGAGGGGAAGAAGTAAAGGAGGAAAAAAACAACTCATGGGTTGAGATAAGGATAATTTTAATAAAGAAAAAAATATATTATTAAGGAAATATTATTATTAATTAAACAATTCAACTACAGGGAAAAAAGGGAAAGAGGAAAAGGAAGGGGTAAAGGGAACAACAAAACAAAACAAGTAAAGGCTATGTGGAAGTGCAGAGGGAAAAAAATTTACTTTCTACTTCCCACAAATGAGTGATGCTTGACCACGTCCTTGGAGCAGGGCCTCAACGCACGTAGCCGGTGTTCGGGAGGAGGACAGACGTTTTCGCAACGAGAGCCCACCCCTCCCCTCTCCTTCCTTTTTCCACCTTTTATTGCTGAGTGTGACATCATATGGTATGGAATATCCCTTTGGTTGGTTTGGGTCAGCTGCCCTGGTGATGTTTCTCACCTTTTTTTGCCCACCCCCTAGGAGGGCTAGAGAAAGTCCTGATGCTGTGCCAGCACTGCTCAGCAGCAGACACAACACCAGGGTGATACCACTGCTGTTTTAGCTACAAGTGCAGAGTGCAGCACTGTATGGGCTGCTGCAGGGAAAGTTAACATTCCCAGCCAGACCCAGTACAAATATATATGCATTCTCTGTTTTGTGTGTATATGCCTACATTCAAACCTTGGCACAGCACAGAGATAATGTGCACATAGGCTACCATTCTCCCCTTTGAGTTTTAACTCATCAGGCCCAATTTCTGTTTGTCAAGGGAGATGATCTTCAACACAGACAAAGGACTCTGAAGAGCTGTTTTAGGCTGAAGCTATTGACCTCTCCCAGTCCAGCACTCACCTTTCTGCCACATCTTTCCTCTTTAAGACTCATGGCCGCTCTTCCTTACACTGTACAACACTGGAATATCCCACACTCACAGCTACAAAGTCCAGAATAGATGAAGGAGAATAAATTTTGGGCAGCCTGAGAAAATGAAATTGAGATCCAAGAGTCTTTGAGTGCCTTTCTGCTTTTATTCTATGTGACCCTTGAATATAAGGGACTTGAAAGGAGCCAATGTTACCTTGTTTTGCATGAGGCTCATACTTTATGTGAAATTTAGATGAAAAGGATAACACCAACAAGAGGAGAAAACACAAGTCATCAGCAAAGTCTCAGCTTGCTTGCCTTGCTCAGGTAAGTAGGTACCATGATGTTAATGCACATTAAATACATGTTTCATCTGTAAGAAATCTTTGCAAGATTGTGTCCCCTTATGGAGACCCAAGAGCTTCATAACAAGTAAATAGAGAGGGGAGGCATGGAGGGAGAGGAAACATTTTGAATTCTGATGAAACATTAATGGAAAAAGAGTGGCAATAACATCAGTTGCAAAAGTACTGGTTATATTCATGATACAAGGTCTCATCCATCTGTCATTTCATTTAATGGCAGAAGGTGGAGTCAGACCCTCCATGTCCAGGTCTCTAGTCTGGATATTTCTGTAACATTTAAAACCACTTCCGCAATTTCTCACAAACACGGATTACCAAACTGGCAACAAACTATAAAAGTAAATGTATTTACAATATGCCCTCTAGATAACTTTACTGCCACGGAAATAGTTTTGCTCTGACTGTGGGCTGTAGGAGCAATAGTCTAGGGAAACTACACACTTTGTAATGATAAAATCCAATAGGTTTTAGCAGTACATTTTGCTTCTAACCTATAGTCATCACACCTGCAAAGAGTGCTTATTAAGTTCCTTTCATGACCATGGGACCGCCAATTTATAAATGTCACAGGTGCGAATGCATTGTGTAGCATTTTTTGGTTAGTGAAAGAACATTGTTATTCATGGGTGAAATATTCCATTTATTCTGTGGAAGAGGAGTAATACGTGTGGGGGTGGAGAGTGTGAAGTTGAAGATAGAAAGACATAAATAGAAGCAAACATCTACCAAACACCTCAGCTATCCTATTGTGTTACTGCTTCATGTGTGTTTAAATCTCCCAGTAATGGCTGGGTGCTGGGACTTTCCTCCAATGATCCACTAAAATATTTTTTAAAAATTGTCTAATCTTGCTTAATTTTTATGGAGTTACAGTCATGGTACCTAACAATACTAAACCAGTGGCTGCTTTTACATAGAGACCCAAATTCCTGTTGGTGTGGATTATTCTCTCTGTCACCTAGAATTTTGCTTTATTTGTATGCTGTGCTCCTGTTATCATAGATGTCTATCTCTGAAACAGTTGTCTTTCATAAGTGGGACACTGGGATTCCTTGAAGTGAAAGGCAGGACTCAAATTTGGTGCTGCTTTTGTAACTTCTGGTTTTTGTTTGTTTATTTCTTTAAGGATTTAGAAGAATTGTTATACATTACTATTATTGTAGAATACTACCAATTACTTTGCCTTCATTCTTACAACTGTTTTCCATTAACTATCCACATTTTTGTTTTAAAGGACTGACAGTAAACACTTTGAATGTAACATTATCTTAATACAATTAGCAGGTTTCAGAATTTCGTGATATTAAGGATTTTTAAAAACTTCTAAATAATGATTTTTGCTTTGAATCAAGTTGGGTAAGTAGTTGAATCTAAATTCAAGTATTAGTGCTTCTATAACATTTTATAACTAAAAGCACCATGACCAGACAACACAGAAGTTAAGGAAACTATCTGGCAGGAACTATGATTTCATCCTGTGCTTTTCTTGCAACGTCAGCACCATCATTTTTGACCTTGTTCCCTTCATTATAGATGATGCTGGTTTCCCTGTATTTCTGTATCTTCTGTAAACTGGATGATTAGACTGTAGCTGCTCTCATTCACACAGGAATACATCTCCAGCAAATTTTTACATAAATAATTGACAGTAGAATGCATAAATACATTATTATTTTACAGCTATGTACTTGGAGGTTGGGAAGAATTTTTCGTGGACAATTCTGAGGTGACAGAACTCAGCTGTTTGAATAGAACTTATAAATTTATGCTGATTTTTTGTCAGAACAGCAATGTAAAATATATATTACATAGAAAGGTTTGGGCTGGAAGGGACCTTAAAGATAATCTAATTCCATCCAATTACATGTCGCAAAGGTAGCAAAGGATGTAGATTCAGTACCATCAAGAACACTGATAAATAATTTTAATATATATATATATATATATATATACACACTTTTTTTTTTTTTTTTTCCTAATATGTCTGCAGATACTTATGAGTTTTGATTTTTCAGCTCTGGGTGTGCTGCATTTTAAGTCATTCAGTAAAAAAAAAAAAAAAACAACAACAACAACAACAAAGCATTCTTGTCCCATCTGTATCTGTAATAATGGCTGAAATGCTAAGACATGTATTTTTCTTTAAAGAGTAGTTCATAAAAGTTGTGTGTTAACACCAAAACTGCTTAAAACCTCGAAATAATGAAGACAAAAGATTCCATTGCTTCCACCTCTTCCAAAATATTGGCAACTGCTGAGTAGACAGTTACATCGCTTTCACATTAAGAACAAGTAATGTGGAATATTTTATCCATGTGAAACTCCACAACAAACTTGAGCAACATTTGAAATTACTTAGAACTAAAACAAAACATGGCCTTGAGTTGCTCAGAACACCAGCATATTTCCTTTTATATGATGAAATCTTTACAATTGTCACAGCCCCAGCATCCCATTCACCAGACAGGGATATAATTAAGTACCAGCTCAAAGTACCTCCTGTCCACGTGCCAGCATAGCCCACTACAGCATTTTCAAGATCCTTAGCATCTGTGGAAGCAAACACTGATCAGTTTGCAAGATTTCAGCAAATCACACTAAATTGTGGTAAAGTTGGAATCAAATAGTTGCAACACCAACAATGGCACATACATCTGTTTTTAACAAAGTTTTTCTGATCATTTCAACATATTACAGTACATTACAAGCCTGAATCAAAAGACAAGTGGAACAGAATTTTGAACCCAAGTTTCTTTCAGACACACATTACTTCAGGCATTTGAAGAAAGTGTCGAACAGCTTCCCCACCCACTTTCTCAAAGCTAAGGAGAAATTGCTCTCAAATGTTGGTTATAAACGTGTAATCTGAACTCCAGCCACTCGGCAGGGCCGTAGAAGAATTTACGATGTGCTAAATATTTCCTTTGTTCTTCCCAGTGGTAGCCTGCTGTAGCAATTAGAAAGCAACTGGCTGCACATGTAAACTGTAGCTGTTTTTTAAAGAATTGTTAATAACTGTTAAAAGCCTTCCTAAGCAGGACTTGGTCTGCTAATACTGCAATACTTTACTTTTAAATGCATGTTTGTGTTAATTTTCATTTTCTTTTCTCATCTTCTGATCACAGTCTTGTCCTCTAGGTCCCTTACTGCAGGAATAGAAAACAGACACAACTGGAGACCGTTTCTGTGATTTAGCCGTTGCTAAACTTAAATACAGCCTCTTGAATCATTGTCTTTTTACTGGGCAGCCGTATAGCTTCCATAGGAATGATGTGTTCATGTAAATGATCCAAGCCACTATGACAACATCTATTTCCGTTTATACATGAAAATAATACAAAATCAAATCCAATGTCATTCCATCTCTTCTCACTTTCAACAAAGAAAGCAGTGTCCTAAGCCTCCCTGCAGCACTCTGAGAGCACAAGGAATCAGATCTCATGGTGGCAAATTTGAAGTAAGCCCACTACGAAGGAAATTGAAAAGAACTGTGCCTCAGGAAAACTGAGGGTTTTGCAGGGGTCCATTGCCCTTGGCCCAGGGCTTGGCATGTGGGTGCTGGCTGGGAGTCAAAGGAAACCCTTGACTCACTGCCCACCTTGCCTCTGAAAAAAGGGTGTGGGAGCAGGGAGGAACTTAGGGGGGAAGCTTCCCCCACATGCCAACACCAGGATTTGGCCCAGGGGTTCCTGCAGAGTTAGAACCAATACATCAAAGTCAGCTTCTTTTCACCTGAGTGCTATTGCTTGGACCCCTGGCTTCCCTAATCCTTGGGAATGTACATCCTTCCTTCCCGCTGAAGCATGAGGGAAACGGAGTTCTCCAGTCAAAGTATCTATTGGCTTGTCAGCAAAACACCACCCATGGCAGGAGGCTCACCTCAAGGTAAACCACTGGCTGTACAAGATGAGAGAAAGCTTTCAGATGCAGGCTTTGAGGAGGGCACACTGTCCTCTACTGGGGCCTTCACCCTGTTGTACCACCTAGCAATGTCTGGAATTAAGTTATTTATAGTCTAAACAATGAGATGTCAAGTGAGTTACAGGGTTCAGGGTTCTGGTAATGGGATACAGAGCTTTCTGTTTTGGGCATGCTGCGTCAGCCCCAGGTCAGGTTGGTGTTAATAAGTGGACGTTATTATCATTCCATTGCTTCTGAGCGATCTGTGTGAAATGGGCTTAGTTTAGTGCCTGGGCAACCTTTCTTTGAAGGCTCTTCAGACAAATGAAGGAGGAAGAAGGCAGAGTGAGCAGTCCCTTGCTTATGTATAGTTTTGAACCTCACCAGACAGAGTGGAGGTACAGCCAGTGCTTGAACACCTTCCTAAATCTCACCATCTCTGATGAGACATGCTTTCCAGAGCAGCCACAAACTATGCTGAAGTTAGTGGAATTAATCCCAGCTTCTGCTACAGCCTCCTCCTCCTCCTCCACTTTAAATGTAAGCATGGCTAAAGAGACTCTCCAGACTGATATTTGAATTCAGAACTCTATCCATCTGCCAAGATGACTTGTATCTGAACAACTCATGTTTTTACTCTGTGCTATAGTATCGTCTCTGTATTTCAAACACAGCCCTACTATTCATTCTTTCATTCAGGACAACCACCAGTTTACTTCTTCTTCTGACCAGCTTCTCATCACTGCTATCAACTTGCATTTCTTTTGATTTTTAGGGCAAATGAATAACTTCTGAAACCCGTCATCACCCATGCCTGTGTGAGTGCCGAGTATTCTTGTGGTTAGTGCCCCACAGGACCAAAATTATTAATCACCCTCAGACTCTGGTCTCCACAAGACGCTTTGAAACATAACCCATCCCCAGCTTCCATGTTACATGGGGAATCCCAGTGATCCTATCTTTTTGCAATTTTGTTATTCAAATGAACAAGAACTAATTATTTACCTCCTTTTGTGTCATCAACCAAATATTTGTGTCTTGGATCGATTTAAGCATTCAGTAACATTTCTTACTCATATATATCACAAGAAGGATACAGCAAGTTACATGGAAAGAAAGGGGAACAGGTAACAAATTCAATGGGAACTGAATAGAAAGGTAGCACTTAAGCAGTTTGGCTCACAAAAACTACAATCAACACAAGATTCCAACAGCATCTACATTGATGTTCTTAGTGTTCATTTATTACTTGTTCCTTGGAGATCTTACTTCTGTCTCAAGTTTATATTGCAGCAGCACTGAAATCACTCACTTTTTTTTTTTTTTTTTTTTTTTTCTTGCTTTGACCTACTGAGTGGAACGCTTTTCTGCAGGCCGTGCCAATGTAAGACGATATCATTTGTCTCCCAGACTGTAAGTTTCCATTGGACTGTAGTTGTAAATCTAAACACTAAATTGATTAATTTTTAGCACTATGT
The DNA here is from genome assembly GCA_011075105.1 of Heteronetta atricapilla. Taxonomy (NCBI): domain Eukaryota; kingdom Metazoa; phylum Chordata; class Aves; order Anseriformes; family Anatidae; genus Heteronetta; species Heteronetta atricapilla. The sequence continues at coordinate 59,749,174 of CM021733.1, read as the reverse complement.
ATTATGACTGAGTCAGTACGGCCAAAATAAGATAGACTCAGAGATCCTTTACAACAGTCCTTGCTGTAAAGAGCTTCTGGTTCAAATAGATAAATGGTCAGACCACAGATGCAAGGGTGAAGCAAAGAGAACAAAGATAACTCATCTAAATTCTAACAAGAGCTCAGACTAACATGATAACCTCTAAGGATTCATATTTATAACCAAAAGTATAACTTTGGCTTAAATATGATCCCACATTTGGTCTTCTTTAGCAGGAGTGCAGGGACATTTGAAAGACACTGAGAAGAAAAGAAAATACAAAAATATAGTCACTATGTTTCATGATATTTATTCTATCATATTAAAAAAAAAAAAAAAAAAAAAAAAAAAGCTATCTATGTATTTGCATTTACATAAGCACTTTTCATCCAAGGACTTCAAACAACTACTGTTAAGTGAATCCCCCTGTTTCTCCAATGATATCAATAAATATTATTCTCTGTATACAGAATGAAGCACATAAAAAATAAAATAATAATAAAAAATCAACATTTCCTGACCAATCCAAGCAGAAACAAGACTCCAGGATAAAAGATGTGCAATCCTAACTATTAGACAGGAGGCATTTGCCTTGCATTCTGCTGACCTACTTTGTCGTTAGACAGGTTTAGGGTCATCATACTCAGGACTGAATGTTGCTGTAGGCTCAGATGAGCAGAAAGAGTGGACGGAGTCAGAAGAATAAACCATTGTAACTCAGATAAAGATCACACAGCAGAGAAGTGACACAGACAGCACAAGTTGTGAGGGCAGTGATTTCACAGGTTGTGCAACAAAAGAAAAGTCTTCCCTATTAACATTTTAGGGTAGCTCTGATAAAACGCATCCATATTGTATATTTTTAAGCCACTGATCACTGTATTTAGAATATTAACAAGAAGCACTGAAACAATGAAATTGAAGTTAGTACAGCACTGTTAAATTTCACCCTCTTGTACATCAGCTAGAGTGTCACTAACTTGTACCATCAGTCTCTGATTATTTTTATACTTTGTTTGACAGACACTTCTGGAAATGTCTTCTTGTTTTACGTCGTCAGCAGAGCTCCCAGGCTAAGTTCCTTACGTATCTTTTAATGCTGCTAAGCTGATTGGTATTTACTTGTACCCCCCTCACTTTTAAGAATCATGGGGTCTGACTTGGCAAGAAGCACCTTTTCTTTTTTTTCTTTATTTTTTTTTCCTTTTTTTTTTTTTTTTTTTTTTTTAACAAAACAGCTGCCCTCCAAACTTAAGCCCATCTGGTCTTATTTGAAAAATGAAGGGGGAAAAATTAAAATCAGTTCTCACTAATTAGAGGAAAATTGTATGTAAACAATTGAAAGGTCTTTTCAGACTTATGGCCTGACATTTCCACAAAGAGTTTAATTGCTTGCATGGACCTAAAGGGTTATGTTCTTTTTTTAAGTTGCATATGCTGTCTGCCAAATACTAGCTTGGACATGCTGTGAGTGATTTTTGGATCACCAGCAGCTCTTGCTATTTTAGGCTCTGTCACAGCTTGAAGTTGTAATTAATTTTGAGGATCCTGACAATCATAATTATGACAGTCCTGGTTTCTGATAAAGCTCACTTAACTTTTTTTTGTTTGTTTCTTTGTTTGTAGGGAAACCTTTGGTTTTAGTATTAGGAAAATAATATCATGTTGCCGACTATCACAGTGCAATAAAGTCTCAATTTAAAGAATAAACACCTGCAGTAAAGGTGGGCAGAAACACATTTCTTGTCCCATTAAATTTGTCATGTTTTCATAAATGTTCCCACCATGACATCAAGATTCTTCAAAGCTCTATTCATAAAAGAAGATAAAGGAAAAGGCAGTCAAAAGCAACCCATCATAGCACTCTGTTGTTTTGGATGCTCAAGATACATTAAGAGAGATATTTTTTTTTTTTTTTTTTTTTTTTTTCTGCCATCCTGTATATAACAAAGTGAACAGCCCTAAAGAGTAGACTGCTACACGTTCCATAAGCCTCTCCTGCTGTAAGTAGCTAAGTTTATGCAATATGTAAATACTAAGTGGAGCAGAGCCTTTAGCCTGTGTTTTTCTCTGTCCAGATCAGTGTTTAAGTTTTTCTGTTTGTTTGTTTGTTTGTTTTTTCTATTCTGTGTTTTCTGTCACTTTCTCTTCCTATCAATTTTGCTAGTTTGTCTCTAAAAGAAATTTGAGTTTTGGACTAGAGAGATCCCAAAAACTATTGCACTGAACTGGTGTGTTCCTAATAGAAAGTTTCTATTCTACTGAATATTTCTCCATGGAGTAAAAATAAATAAATAAAATAAAATTTAAAATATCCCATTTGTCCCCTCAATCTTTTTTTTTTTTTTTTTTTTTTTTTTTTTTTTAGTAGGTAAAGCATGGCACATACAACTTCCAGTATAGCTTACCTTCAATATAGCTTACCTTCATCATTCATAATTTATAATAGCAACAATTACAGAAGTATATTTCCTATTGAAGTTTTTGGAGACATTAAACTAAAAAATCACCGGAGTAGGAAGCAAAACAAGTATACAGTGGAAAAAAAAAAAAAAAATGTTTCCTAGGACTTTGGTTTCACTTCTGATGACCCTGGGAAATAATAATGTCTCCCTCAACTATTCTATGGCCCTTGAAGAGATGGAAAGCATACTGCATGTGCTTTCACACCCCAAGCTAAGCACACACGTCATGCTGCAGTCACTGTTTTCTGAGATTTATCCTCTCTCTTTAGCAGCTGCCATTAATAGCAAAAGGAATTACATGGTACAGAAAGGAGGATGGCCCTTATGAAAGAATATTGTTGTGCATTATTTGTAATATAACACTCAAGGCCAGCTTGTACCATGCAGGTTTTGGCTGATTTAGGATAGAGCAGGGCCTCTGTGAGGAAACAGCTCAAGGATTTTCCTAGGGCATGTGTTCCTAACTCTAGGAGCAATCCAGATAAGTGGGGGAAGACACACAGTTCTGTGCCTTCCTCTGTCCTGAGAAATCACAATGTCTGTACAGACAGCTCTGCTGGCCTGCTGTCTGAGAAAGGAAGAAAAGTGATGCCTGTCGTCTCGTCTGCTCCTTAGGGATTTCTTCCATCACAGGGATTAGGAGAAAGCCTTATCTGTGCTTCCCCAGCACAGCAATGGCATTTTTACCTGCATTCATAGCATCCTTTTGCTTTACTTTGACAAAGAAGTGCCAGACAGAACCCTTAGGAGATAGTAGGTTTACATCACTATTTGAACCATACTGAGTTTTACCAGCAACCCTAAGCACTAAAATCATGCAAGTTTGAGTTGTTCTCTCTCTCTCTTTTTTTTTTTTTTTTTAATCAATATCATGAGTTTCTACCTCCTCTTTTTTTCTCCAAGAATAATCTGATGGTGTAAACTAAGTAGGTATTAAATACCAGGGAGAAAACAAACCAAAACAGTAACAAGAAAAACAATCAAACCCAAAGTGGTAATGAAAAAAAATCCATTTCTTGTTATCTTTTTTCTTAATTAAGCATTTCTAAAGGAACATTGTAATTTTGATTTTTTGAATCTGGGTTTTTCAGGGACCAGGACTGGTAATCCTGCCTAAATATTTACTAGATCAAAATCAGCACATTTAAACACATGTACCTTTTTTTTTTTTTTTTTTTTTTTTTTTTCCCTTTATTCCCTCTATTCTGTGGAAAACTCATGCTAAACATGTTCAGCATTCAGACCTCAGCACGGATGTGAGAAATTCACATGTATCTCCACAGAGCCACTTCAGAGCTACAGCCACGTCCATAAAGGAGTAGATGGCAACCTGCACCCTCAAGGACCAAAGTCTGCCATAGAGACTATCAACCTCCTTCTCAGTTTTTGTCTAATCCTACTTAAATGTTTTATTTTAAAACTTGCAAACAGTCAAAAATCTGCTACCAGATATGCCCAGAATAAAAAGAAAAGAAAAGAAAAAGAAAAAAAAAAGAAAAGAAAAGAAAAGAAAAGAAAAGAAAAGAAAAGAAAAGAAAAGAAAAGAAAAGAAAAGAAAAGAAAAGAAAAGAAAAGAAAAGAAAAGAAAAGAAAAAAGAAAAAAAGAAAAAAAAAAAGAAGAGAAAAGATAAAAGAAAAGAAAAGATACTTGAGGACCTCAGTCCAGAAGAGGAGCCTGGAAGCTCATATTAGGCATCTGTGCCCTAGAAAGTACTGACATCCAAGATCCACCACATCCTCAAGACTTCCCTCTGGCCAGGCAAGCATCCCCTGCTCCATGTGCTGGCTGCTGTGAATTCCAGCAGGCACTGAGGCAGGTGGGTGTGTTGTGCTGCTGGAGTGAGGTGACTGGCTGACAAGCACGGCCATGGAAAGAATTACAAGGCCAAGGTTTCTTTTTGGCTTTGGCCCTGGGATTCTTGAGATTAGGCAGAGCACTGCCCAGTGTTTCCAAAGAGCAGGCTTGGCCTTTAGAGTATAATTTCCCTCCAGATGTGAATGTATAACAGGCAACTTAGGAGGTAACTGCTTAATTGTTCTTAGCTAGTAACCCTCTGTCCTGGTCATTAAAACATTTTATGTACTGTTCAGAGTTTGTACATTGTAATAGCAATTATACTGAAATAGATAAAATAAAACAGACTGATAAACTGGATTGATTATTTTCCTTCAGTTTTCTTTCCAGACCTGCTATAATTGTTTATAATAACAGAAAGAGTATAAATAATGTTAATTATTTAATTGTTGTTGGTAAGGCATGGCATGGATTCTGCCTATAGCTCACTACTGAATTCCTGTGTGTCCTGGGGCAAGGCTCCAAGTGCTACCATATCCCTTTCATAAAGGGAGAAAAATGTTTCATTGTCTACCTAGCCTGTGTAGGTCTTATCTTTTAAGATGCACTGTGTAAAGGGTTAATCTGACCTGCCAGGAATCTGACCACCTTAAAACATTAACAGATTGTTTCAAGGTATCTTCAGGCTCAAAGCTTTCTTTAACTTTGAAAACCCCACCAATACTCTGGCTGTGATTACATTTCCAAAAACCAGATGATACAGACCTAGTCATAAAGTCCTCAGTCCTTTTAGAAAGGTTCTGCACCCAACACCTGGCTCATAATTCCTGTCTAACTTATGTTTGGAGTACTTGAAAAGTTACAGAGGGATGTAGCTGAATAAATACCTTAAACACAATCAAAATCAAGACATGTATTTTATTTAAATAAATTAAAATAGTAGTCTCCAATAAATAATAATAATAATAATAAATAATAATAAAAACAACCAACCAACCAACTAAACAACAACAACAACAAAACACAAACAAAAAACCCCAAACCTCAGCTGTATTAAAATTATCATTCTCACAGAAACCTAACCAGTGAGTAACCATCAAATTGTTGTTATCCACATTATCACAATTGTACAAGAAGGTTTATAGATTTTTAATCTATAAGGGACAACCAGTATGATGACCCCAAATGGACATAAATTATGGAAATGTGTGTAATTACCATTCATAATCAAAATAATTTGTATTTGTCTATAGCATTTAGACTAGCGTAGAAAGACATAAATTTATGGTGGATGCATTATTTCCTGTAAGATTTTTTTCCAGTCATGAACATCCTTGACATATAAAAATAAATGTTTTTGTTTGTTTGTTTTTGTAACCTGATTTTCTTTTTAATTTCAACCATATTTTTTTCTTATCCCCACTTTTTTTTTTTTTTTTTTTTTTTTTTTTTTTTTGTACTAGGTACAAGAGATCTCTAGTACTTCATATTTCTCCCTGTGAAAATGCCAGGCACTGAATATTGCCTGTGTGAAACACACTATTATTGGTCTCCACAAATGCTAAAAAACAGTTGTTTTCATCTGTATACCTGGAATAAGATGTTTCCAACTATTTCAAACTGTTGAGAAGTTGAGTACTGTCTAAGACTCTTGCAGAAAAGGCCTTACCTGAAGTTAAGGGCAGTTCTAAGATTTGAAAAGCAAGCAATCAGCAGGACCAGAAAGTAAATAGCTATTCACATCTTGAATTATATGAACAAGAAAAAAATAGTCAAAAATCATTACAGAAGCACTTGTAAAATCAGTAATGAACTCAATTCTCCACTTATTCCTAAAGATTGCATGATGTTGCCCCAAATAAATAAAATTGGTCAAGTATCTTTGGATATTTGGGAAGAAAACAAAACCTTATTCCTAACATAAAGCTGGCACCAGAAGGCATCCAGTTTGTTCTGTGAAGAGGGATAAATTACATGTTTATTTATAGCTTGTGAACTGGGATTACAAAATGTGGGTTTATGACTTGCTTGGGTTCCTGATGTTTGCTATTGGAGTATTGTGCAACGATCATGCATAAAGTGTGTTGTAGCTGTGCTTTCAGGCTGAGACTACAACTCCTCCTACATGACTCTGTCAAACAGTGAAGGAGGTGGTTAAGCAAGCCTGGCATAATGGAGCACCTAAGCCTCTCTTAACTTCTGATAAATAAAGTCTAATTCAGAAGTTATTTTACCTGTTTATCCAATCAGCTTTTTTAACTGATCATGTCTTTCTTTCATCTCTTTTAGTTTCCTGCCAATACTCATATTGCTTGTATTGGGCCATATAGCAGATTCTACTTGCAAACACTTTCTGAATCACAGGTATATCAGGTAGTCATAGAGTAGCATGGCAGAACCCCTCTGGCTCCAAGACCCATGTTCCTGATGCTCCTGGCTGGCTTTGTGGTATGATTTACTTCCCACGTATGCTTAGAAAATAGGGTCAGCAAGAAGATGAAAGTCTCTGCCATATTAGGAGCATAATGCCTAGATAAGACCCTGTACTAAAGGTGCCTTATAAAGGCAAATTCCCAAAGAGCATCATGGCCATCCCCTTCATGTGACTTGATGTGACAAGGGATACTTGGATAAACCCAGAGTGGAGCTTTTCACATCACCTGATCTTGTTGATGAAGTTGTGGCCATCTGTGTGGTCTTGGGTACATGTGAGTCAGGGCTTACCCAGTAAATGAAATGCAATGGCTCTACTAAAAATGCTGTTTTCCAGGGACAGAAGGCTTGAGGTATGACTGTGTCTTTATAGGAACACTGTTTTGCTAACCTCTGGTTTATCTAATTGACTGGCTTATGCAGTAGTCTGAATAGTAAGACTCCATCTGTAGCCACACGTAACAATAAGAACTACCAAAATATGTTTAAACATCTACATAGCAGCAACAAAAGATATAATAAAAATACAACTGCTTAATATCACAGAAAGGACATCCTGTTAAAACAAGAACTTGGAACATGAACTTTGAATGAGCTTATACTGTTTTCTAACCTGGGAAGGAAATAAACATATATAGAGAGAAAGAGTAATGAATGGTCTTTGCATTCACACATGAAATCCTACACCATCATAGATATTTTTTTAAACTCCATTAGTCAACTCAGACAATCCTTCTATAGGGAAAAATATGAAGGTTATTAAAAAAGTGCATACCAGAATATTACATGTAGGTATTTAGAGCTCAGTGAACTACACTCTTTCCCAGTGGATTCATTTACTTTCCAAAGTAGCCCCTCCTAAAAGATGAATCTGTATGATTAAAATGTTGTCACCATTTTTTAATCTTTACCACCTTACAGTATCCAGCTCTAGGAGATATTAAGCTCCAATTCAAATGAGCAGACATCTGGGTTGAGACTTTATCAGAAGGCTGCTGGGCCCATGTGCAGTTATGTAAATCTACACTTAATGGATTAGATGACTTCATGGAGTCTCTTCTAGCGTAGTTTTTATGTTTCTATGGTATTAAAATGAAGTACTTTAAATCTCATTTGATTTAACATTTGATTTCTCAAATCTGAAATTTCTGTTGATGCAGAGTGACATTTCATTTGAAAAGTTTCTTCATGGGTGAATCTGCAAAACTATATTTTTTAATGAAATAGTACTGCATAAAATATACACTTTATTTCCTATTTGACTCTACTTCTTATTTATGTTTCATTTTGCAATTGTACAGCTATTGAAAATTCTTAGTGCCAATAAGAACGTTAGATTATCTTTCAATGCTTGTAAATACTATCAGAAATGAAGAATATTAAACTAGACAGTTATGTTAAATTCAAGAAAGAAGGGTGAATACAGACCTATGTTTGCTTGTGTTTTATTCTGAAATTAATACAGAGCTTAAGATAGTTTATTCTAGAGCTATGCTCTTTAATAATAGTTTAGAAAGATTCAAATTGTTTATTGAAAATATTGCTACTTTTTAACCTTCTTTAGATATAATAATTAATCCAGCTCTATTTCTTTATAATTGATAAATTGTATTAAGCAGTACAAGGTATGCAGAAAGAGATGACTGTATCTCACATTTTACATTCAGGGCCTGAATCTTTGTTGTATTTAGTACACTCAGTTATAATCTGCCACCCAAGATAGTCACCTGTTGCCATCAATGGACTTTGACCATATAAGCAATTTAGTCAGTGCTAAAGACAGTTTAGTTATTGTAAACCAGACCAGTCATTTTCAACAATATATCAAAACCTGGTGTGGATCTGATTGTTTCCATGAATTCACAGTGTACCATTCAGAGAGGGTATGAGTACCCTGCAGAAGTCAGCACATCCACCCTCTCAGGACCCCATCCTATACACTTCATAGCAGTTTTGCTAGTTTCTGGTGGAATGGTCTACTGATGTACTGAGTTATATAGCTCAATAGCTTTGCCTAATCAAAGCAGCAGCATAGTACCTGGCTGAGCACTGCTACCCATCACTGCCCATTGCTAGTAGGCTGCTACTTGGTATGGGTTTGACACATGGCAGCTCAAGCTAGATTGAATAACATGGGAACATCATGGTATCCCTATGACAGCTGTTTTCCCCGCAGTTTCATGTAAAAAAATGTATTTTCAAAACTATTTGCTCATACTGAAAAGTTCAGAAGATGTAGGTTAAGCAGGGAATGTTATGTCAGAAGGGCTTTGCTCTCTAGTCCTGTTAGCAGAGGCTTCCTCTGATTTGTGATATACTTGCTGTAGCAATGTAATGCAGCCCTCCAGCCAGATTGGACAATTGTAGTTGTTGTTCAATATTATTTTGCCAAACATTTCCAATCCTATAAAAATTGAAAAAAAAATCCTGACAGGCTATGTCTTCAGTAGTAAAAGGAAAGCGTTCAGAACTGAAGAAAGTTACCTTTTTTTTTTTTTAAATAATAAGAATGAATAGGCTTTTTTTTTAAAAAAAAGCCTTTTTTTAGAAAAAGGCTTTTTTTTTTCTTAAAAAAAAAAAAAAAGGAAGGAAAGAACCCACAGATAATTCTTTTTAAATAAGATGTGAGCAGAACCTGTGATGGGTCCCAGCCAGGTCCTTAATAAAACGAATGGTGTCTGTGTTCCCCAGAGAGTTCATGACGCCACTTTGGAGTTTGCAGTCAGCAAGAAGCAGCTCATATTGCACACCGCATGACACTGGAATATGACTAATAAACATCAGGAAGTCCCCAACGGCTGCAAATTTGGCAGCACTGTTTGAATTGGAGTGTCATGATGTTTGTGAAACTTGTGAGCATACCTGGGCCCAGTTTCAAGCTGATAGTAGATCCCTGGGTTTTGATTTAAGGCATATTGCTGTTCAAAAGAACCTGGCAAGTGAAATAACAGGGGTGTTGTGTCTGAAGCCTGAGGTGCACTGAGCTGAGCAGCAGGAAGCTGAAACTTGTGTGGTGCCTTTCTGGTTTAAATAATGCTGTAAACAGTCCTTGCTAACTTTCAGATATACATTCATATTAAGATGCTAATAAAAATATTCAAACCACATCTGGGAGCTAGGTATTGCTATTGCACATTTTTGCTGTGAAGTCACAGACTTCTCAAAAAGAGTTTCTAATGGATATGTTGATAGGCCATGGGCTAAAGTGTAGTGGTAAGAATGGTACTGCTACGGTAAGAAAGACCATGAGTCAATTTAACAAATAATAAAATACTAGTAAATAGATGAGGCTTTAAGCCTATTCATTAGGCTCACTTTCTGATGAGTTAAAACAGACTTCTTATTTCTTGTCCATAAATACCCCCAGGCAGTTGAAATCTGTCACGGATAAGGCTGGTGTGACAAAGTTTATTTAGTCCTAGAATATGGTAGTCAGAAAAATGCAAGAAACCACATATGGTGACATAGCTCCCCTAAGTCTGTAAAGTCAGAGGGAAATTTTCTGGTTAAAAATTGTGATATGTTATAATAATGTATGTTATCCTACTAAAAATTAGATATCTGTGGGACCAGTTCAGAACAATGGGGCTGCTAAGAACATAATTACTAAAAAAGTGAAACCATTGTCTGAAATGGTCTCCGGCTGGAGGGTTGTGTGGTGGGAAAATATTTTAACGGGGCTTCTTATTAGTGTGATTGTTCTTGAGATGTAGCACCGGTATTAAAATACAGTGGAATGCTCACCATGTGCATCTCTCTACTAGACAGTAAATAGTTTTCAGTGATCTCATTTTTAAAAATCTCTCTTTTAGACTTTCACTTTATATAGTGATTAATAAATTGACAGACTAGTACAGTTGATGTTTACTTGAAACTTTTATGCTGCAGGGGCAAACACATTACAGCAGATCTAGGGAAGAAAAAGGAAGCAGGAAGCCATCAGAGCATACAATACACACTGAGCCAGAAGCATGCATGGTAGCTCATGGCACCCAAAGTCAAGCATACTTCCTGACAACAGTTCACAGCCAAAGGGTCTAAGTCTGCAAACCCTGACAATTTGTAACTACTCACATGGGAAATTATTTGCAGTATGGCTCCATGAGCAGACAAAATATAGGCATAATCTGGCAAAAGGAGGAGGTGAAAAATGTTAACGTTTTCATTATTTCCATTCTTCTGTCACTTGACTATTAGTTGTAGTACATAAACTTACAGCAAACATATTCCAGTAACAGGCTTATTTATACAGCAGTGTGTTTAAACCCAGTTTTATAAAGAGTGATAGAGAATTTCTATGCAACATAACAAGGATATGCTCTGATTTAGTAGTTGGGGTGTTAATGAACACTGACATATTTGCATGTTACAATACTTTAATAGTCAAATAGAATATGAAAGCCATAATTTTATGGCCAAATCTTTTCATATACATGTATTTTTTCAAACCTTGTATTAAATTATTTTTCCTTGACTGTAAACACAGTTGCACTAGTGGAGGTCCTGGTTAAGCTTTTTCCCACTTTTCCCACTTGTTCTTCTTACAAGACCAGTCATTATTGTAGACTTAAGTGTAAGCTTAAATTGTAGGCTATCTTAACTTCCTTGTCAGGCAAAGTGGAATAGCTCCTCCTCCTTGCTCCTCACATCACAAATACATCACTCAGCTATGACGACAGAACTCCTCAGTTCAGCATTATGCAAACCTTGCATGTAATGCAGTTCTGCACTTCTCTAGAGAACACAGAATTTATACCAAGTTTTGTATGAATATAACCTGTAGGACAAGGTTCTACGGGAACAAACCCTGCAGAGATAATTTCTGCAGATGTCATGATATGGCATTAGCATTAGTTTTTTTTTTTTGTTTGTTTGTTTGTTTGTTTTTAATATCACTATTCATGTGAATCACAAAAGAATACACAGCTATTTGTGCTAACTGAAATGCATATCTGATTTGCAGTGTACATATACTGATGCATCAGTGGCAAGGCACTTTCACAAGTGTAAATTATATTGTCTGGGCCAAGTTGGCATATAGATAGTTTAGTTTTGCTTAGTCATAATTCCAACAGAAGTCAACTGGAGCTCAGCCTCTGATTTTCAATGGCACAGGACTTACTATCCAGTTTTTCTGTATCTGTAGTGGTGGGTTTTGCAATTCCTTTTTCAGAGCTGCTATGTTACAGTACTTCTTTTCCTCAGACAATTGTCTGACAAGTGGTTCTGGCTTTTGTTGTTTAATTTATAAGTATTATGGATCATATGTAGTGGGGAAAAAATCACTGTTTAAGTGGTTTCTTTCATAGATTAAGGTTTCACTAGTATTAGAGAAAGTTAAGAAAAAAAACATTCTTTGGAATGTATCTAAGGTCTTCTTTGCTGGGCCATCCTATTCTCCCTCTGCCAGCATACACTAGTGAAAATGATAAATGTTGTCTCTAGCATTTGTATTCATGGTTTTGGTGTTGTCTTTCAATGTAGAATTTATCTCCCTTCAGAACTCACAGTAATTTCTGTCTAGGTTTTAAGAAAGGAAGAACAATCCACAGTGGTGAATCTTTGCAACACTAAAGACATACCCCTGAAGTTTGTTTTACAGCTCCGTCATGGGATGAAGCTGCCCTTAATATAGATGTAGTCCTATGATGTTAACATACTTCAGGAAGAAAAGAATTTAGGAATAAAGACTCTCCTGTTCTGGATTCTGTTACGCTTCTGTAAGACAGCAAAGTGTTCTAAGGAGACCCTCTGAAATATGTGGGACTCTTCACAGGAAAAGAGTTAATACAGGGAAGGTTAAGTTAATACAGTCTGATCTTCTACCAAAACCTGGCCTGGGTTTTGGTAGAAGATCAGACTGTCTTACTTATCAGCATCTGATCTTTTTCTGAATGCACAGTCCACTGCCACATGGTCCTGAGTACCCACTTTTCCAAATGTCTGGTTGAAGACAGCAGGCCATCTGCATATGGTTATCAGGACAATAGTTCTGTCCCTCATCCCAGAAGATAAACTAGATGTTTTCTGATTGTTTGATCTTGCTGATCCTCCTACCAGGCCTCACGTGGCTTGGAAAAATGTCCCTCCTCAGGCCTGGCACTTGTGTGTGTGCTGCTGGGAACAGAAATGATAACAGTTCAGGGACCATGTGCAGGGACCATGGTGATATGAGGTGAAAGTGATTTCATTTCAGGAGAGTGGGATGCCAGGAGAACACAGTTTGTGCAACAGTTCTACCAAATGACTAAATGGGGAAGTGCAAAACATAAGAAAAGCTCTTAGCACAGACATGCCTACGCTGCATGCACTTTTTGTTGATTAACAGGATTCTTCTGCTATTATATGCTATGCAGGTTTACACAGTTCTTTGCTGACTGCAAGCTTGTATGTATGTACAGCTTTGTTATACACAGCGAGTAAGCAATGCTTTGAAGTTCTCAGTTGTTTAAAAATGGCCTATGCTTTTTGAATAAAAATGAAGAGTGAGTGAGCAAAATGTTGTTTTATTCATAGTTCAGCAATTCCTGGTGATTTTACTATTTGCATTTTTTAATTCTCTGAATTTAAAATAAAAGAAAATTGAAGGAGAAGCATAAGAATTTATAAAAATCCTTTTCAGTGTGTGGATGTCTTTTTTGTTTTGGTTTGTTTGGTTGGTTCTGTTGGAGGATGAAACAAAAATACATGGTGCCAACATGGAATTATAAAGAAAACAAAAGGCTTACCAGCCTTGGTAGTAAATCATTTTTGTTATATTTCATAAAAACAAAATGAAAACTTCTGTAGAGACTGAAAAGCATCATGGAATTTCAATACCCATAAGATTACAAATGATTAATACACCACATGAATAATTAGATTAAACCAACAATTATGACTGTATGCTTTCAAGAGTTTTTTCTGCATTAAAAAATATGGGTTGCTTTCTCTGAAATGTTTTAAAAGGATTTTTAATGAGACTGTTTAAGGCAACTTTAATGTTTGAAAGACAAGCTTCAGTATGAAGATTTGAAGATGTATCATCTATAGCAGTATTAACAGCAATACAAAATGGATTTGATGAATCCTTTACTGGAGTGTATGCAATGGAAAGAAGATGGCTGAATGGATACAGTGGACAACATTTATTCCATAATTTGTATTCTTGAATGGCTGACTGCTTGCCCAAAGTATGAATCCAATATTGTACTTAAAGCTAGACAAACGTACCTGGGCTGGATCTAGCAAGAGCAAGCCTCAGTTCTCTTGACTTTTCTAAATACTTTCCTACCCTGCTGATCAAGATCAAATAATGCTGCACCATCAGAGAGGAATATTTCTTGAAATGGGCTGGAATTCATTGCAGAGCTGAAGAAAAGACCCAAAGTTCATCTCATTCATGCTTCCTTTCAGACTCATGGTACCAAATGTGTTGGCCTCTTTAAAGCTATGTCTAAAGTGGAGGAGTTGGGGATGTTTTTGAATGCATGTGTGCAACTTGTTTCTGGCTGTATCTTCACCTAAGAGTAGGGCAATAGCTATGCCTAGATGTGCAAATGTGCCTCAGTTTCTCCTACAGTAAAACTCAGATGGATCTAGTCTTATTGGTCATACTTCAGTGACTTACTCCTGCTACCAGTAAAATAAGCTAAGAATTCTCAATTTTCATGCTATTACATGTGTAATTTTACAGTTCACTGAATACTTGTCTATTTCACTCTCCTGAATCCATGGATTTTCATAATAGACAAGTGATGCTTCTTTACTTAATTTTTACAATAAATCCTGTTAAGGTTTCTGTGTAGCTGCATGTTTCTTGCATCTGTGGAGCTTACATCTTGCCTTACTCATTTCTCATTAGAGATCAGAGCAATCCTCAGACTAGAGAATGCTTAAAGTGATGGACTCTGTGTCTTTCATATTTGGAATTCATAGATGAAGACAGCTGCATTTCTCAAACTTTGGGGGAGTTCTGTTCTCCTCATGGAGAAAGGAAAAGACTTAGAGAGAAGGAAAGTAAGATAAGAGGTAAAATAAGACAAGAGAGATATTTTTGAAAGTAATGTCATATACCTAGCTTTAAAAAACCTGGGTTGTCTCAGCTTAGCACTTGAAGGACCAAGCTGTAGCTTCTGAAACAGACTCTAAATTTACTGATTTAAATTTTTTATATAAGTCACCCAAATACAACTTTCCTCAGTGCAGTTGAGATTTTAAGTGATATGATGATTGGGATATAAAATTAATTGTTAGTCAGAATCAAAATTAATATTAAAGAAAACAAAACACATCCCTGTGATGGTTTTACTCGAGTGAGCAGCCGAGCTCCACCACAATCGCTCTCTCACTCCTCCCCTCCTCAAAGAGGAAGGGGGAGAAAAAGACAACAGAAAGAGCTCGAGGTTTGAGATGAGAATGATTTAATTAAAGGGAAAGGCGAATGGGGAGAAAAAGAAACAAAAGAAACAGAAGAAACAACAAGGCCATGCGGAAGCACAGAGAGAAAGGAAAACAAGTTATTCTCTACTTCCCATCAGCGAGCGATGTTCAGCCACGTCCTGGGAAGCAGGGCCTCAAAACACGTACCGGTTGTTCAGGAGGACCCCTCCCCCACGAGAGTCCCCTTTTATTGCTGAGTGTGACATCAGGTGTTATGGAATATCCCTTTGGTTGTTTAGGTCAGCTGCTCTGGTGATGTCCCCTCCCTATCAATTGCCCACCCCCAGCCTGCTGGCTCTTGGGGGCTTGGAGGGAGTTCTGATGCTGTGCCAGCACTATGCAGCAATAGACAAAACACTGGAGTGACACCAGTGCTGTTCCAGCTACGAGTACAGAGCACAGCACTGTGTGGGCTGCTGCAGGGAAAGGTGAGTCCATCCCAGACAGACCCAACACAATCCCAGCCAAGATTTTCAGTAGAAGCATTATTTAGGCAAGTTTTCTATCATGATGGTAGTTATTCCAAAAGTGTGAGTTTAAATTATGCTGAAGACAATATTCCAGTTTACCAAAGTAAATAGATACCTTGTCAGTTGAGTTGAGGAGAAAAAATGCAATTCTCACTAGCTCCTTGAGTCTTTGTGTACTACTGACCACACAAGATGTCTTGACTAAAGCTCCATGGGCAAGTTTATAGAGCTTTGAAAAACTGGCATCCCTGCCTATGGCAAGAGGGCTGGAACTAAATGACCTTTAAGGTCCCTTCCATCCAGAGCCATTCTATGATTCCATGGTATATATAAAGGTATAATAAAAAAATGTATTAAAGAGATAGCTTAAAACCCAGAGGAATCATATTTTTACTCCCACTTCTTTCTTTCATCTTCTACCCTCATTTCTCCAACCTTCTACCCTCTTTCCTCCATCTTTCAAACAAAGATAGAAGATGAAAGGAGCCAACTGTCCTAAGTTTCATGAGGCATCTCCTCACCATGGATGGTTTCTAATTTTAAAAGCTGTGCCATTGATCTCTGCTCTAACTCAAAGGAGGTATGTGAGAAGAATAAGGAAGAGACCTTTTATCATCTCTGGACACTTGAGCTAAGAAAACAAAGTGGGATTTAAGCTGTTTGCAGGCAGTAGCAAAGTTTTCCTTACTGATCTTCAGTGTAATTGTGGGACTGGCAAAAATCTGACTTTTCTTCACTCAGGAACGTTTGTTTGTTTGTTTGTTTGTTTGTTTGTTTTCAGTTATGTGCTTTCAGCAGAAATGGAGATCTATCATAGGAGCAATCTACCTCTCCTAAAATTGAAGTATACTGTAACACGTGGCTCAAGCCATAAAATGTTGGCTGATTTATCTATATAGATGGCATTTTTTTACCCTTGTGATTTGTTAAATCAGTTGTTTCTCTTGATTTGAGACTGAAAATTCCTGCTAGTTATGCTTACACTTAAGGTATTTACTGCAGGACCAACATTGTCTGACATGGTTCTGTATCAGCTATTGCACATGGTTTCACCCGGGAAATTACTTTAACTAGCCCCTATTTGTTTCTTACACAAAAATAAAGTAGCAATCAACTTCTGGTTTCCAGAATAACACAAAGTTATAAAGCCAGTACTGCAGTTCATTGAAGTTGTTTTTTTTTTTCTTCTTTTTTTTTTTTTTAGTTTGTTTAGTTAGTTTGTTTTGTTTTTAATTAGAGACTTCCAATTATGCAAATTTAGCCTCCTCTTACAGTAATTTGAGCTTAACTATAATCACTATACAGAATGAAACAACCACTAAACCTATAGATGCATGAAAGATTCTTGTCTTTCACATATTTATAGTTTTCTTCTTCTTTTCTCACCTTTTGACATGTGTTTTTTGTTGTTGTTGTTTTTTCATATATTTAGTATTGACACCTTGTATAAACACTAGGGAAAATACTAGTTTAGGATTCTTTTGGGGATTGAAGAAATCTCGCTGACAACATTAATCACCTGTTTCTTCTGTAGACAGAGGATTTGTTTACAGGTTTATGACAAGAGGTACCTGGGTAACCAAAGCTCCATGTGTATGAAAGGTCTGTTGAGCTCAGACTTTGTGTGTTTCCCTGAAAAACATAATTCATACTTTATTTCCTTGTGTTTTGTTTGTTTTGGTTTTGTAAAATTGTGCTAGAAATATTTATGCACATGAAGATGATCTGGCAATCCTTGAGACTAAAGTAAAGCATGGAGAATGGTACTTAATCATAAATGAAATTCTACTAAATATGAGTTATTAATAAGCTACCTAACAATCTTTAAAAACTGCCTGAAAATCCTAATTTATTTGTAAACATGCTTTTTTTTAAAAAAAAAAAATAGAGAATTATAATGTGGACACTAAATCTCTCAGACATTTGAGTACAAACTACAGATGTGGTATTTGTTATACAAATATAATATATATCGAATCACTTCAAACAGAACATGATCAGAAGGGGAAAAAATATGGGCCAATGTCAACACCCTGTTATCTCAACATTATAAATGTCACCAAACTCAGCTGCTACAAGAGTGCAATTCCTCCTTCCTTGGGCATTTCTTACAGATGATAATACAGGCTGCAACTATTGCAGAGCCTGAGAACAATTCAGACAAATATATTTCTCCAACTGAAGATGTCATTTAAGTCAATTTTTCAGGTCTGTTCCTCCACAATTAAAATCTGTAAGAATTTTCATTGCCAAGCACTTTCCAGACAAGCATTATTTTTCTTTACTTCATTTTTCATCAAAATATCGGTGATAACAGGGGAAAAAGAAACATTTCTGCTTATTACAGGCTGAGAAAGTTTTTTTTTGGTTCTTTCTTTTGATGGAGGAAATCAACCTCCTCCATAGGGAAGTAGGTGAACTCATATTTTCTTGCTAGGTTGTATGTTAGGGCAATATATTTTTTGCTTTTCCAGACTGATTCATTGGAGAATAATTCCTGAAGCAAACATTATGCTTCCCCTGACTCTTCTGATTTTCAGAAAGTGTTAATTACTTCACCAGTACCTGTCCCTTCTAGAAATCCTGTTTGTTTTTACTATTCATTTAAAACTTTGTGCATGGTACTGAAGAGGATAGGTGGAAAGGTTCCTGGATAATTCAGCAAACTACTTCACTTCCACTCTATTAATCTTTTCCTGCTGGAACTGTTTCTTCATGACAAAACATTCTTTAAACTTTCAACTGGGTGCAAAGTTAAGATACAGATGTTGTTACTATTCATTTTGAGAAGTGAGGATACCTGGAAAAAATGTGGGAAAGCACCTCTGCCATGTCGTCTGCAAGGTACAGTGAACTTGGCAGAACAGAAAAAGGACTTCAGCACTTCCCACCTGCCTGCTTATCACTTCTGGCTTTGCATAATTAACCACATATTTATACAACTAAAAAAGCATCTCCTCTTGCTGCTATCTGTGGTAATATCAAGACTTAAGTACAACAAAGCTATAGCAAAGCCATGACACCACATATTTGAACATCATAAACATGGTATATGTTGACTAAGATATGGAACCACCTACGGAATTAGTCTGGAAAAGCAAAACAATATATTGCCCTAACATCAATTCTTTTTTTTTTTTTTTTAATTCTTATTATTTTTTTCCCAGTAGGTGGTATTAAACTCCATCCATAATAAAATGAAGTTATTCCTAAAGTTGTTACCTGTTTACAAAAATGAAAACTAAGGAAACTTGTTAAAACTGGTTGAAAAAAAAAATGGAATAAGAAAATGTGATGGTGAGAACTACTATAAGGATTTTACTATTTTGTTTGCAAAGATTGAGTAAGTTGCCTGCATATTATGCACAACTCACAAACTGAGAGCAGTGAAACTGTCATTATACTTTGCACAAGTACATTGTGCAAATTAGAGTATAGTGCATCTATGTGCATAGAGTATTGTACATCTCTAATACATAATCTGAAGTTCATTTATCAACAACCACCCTTGTATAAACAATCCACAGAGTAACCTGACTTGTTTTCACTTGTTATTGATGATCTTTCAAAACTCAGAAATTGCCTCCTCTTCCATTTCCTACCACTGAATTCTTAGGTAATCACCTCATCAATAGTTCTCAATGAAAATAATTGTTTCCAGAGCAAAACTCTCCCCAGAATTTAGGCCCTGTAAATTGGTCCCTCTCTGGGCTTCAGAAGTGTGAATAGTAAAAATAATAATAATTTTTAAAAAAAAGGTTCAGTATGTGTATATGCTTTTATTAAGTCAGAAATGAAGAAAAGTTTTCCCAGAACAGGATATGGGGCAGGGAAAATGAAACACAGATTGTCATCTTTTAGGATATGTATTTTTTTCTTCTGACATGGAGCTCAACCTTAAGTTTCATTTTTATAGCAGAAAAGGCCCTTCACATGCTATTAAGGTACTCACATTCACAACCAATCCCAATTGTGGTCAACTACTGGAAAAGATGAGGAACAAGAGAGTGTTGTATGTCTTTCAATGTACCATAGGACAAGAAGTGAAGATTTATATTAACTGTTTTGTTCTTTCCTCTCATATTAAGCTGTGGTTCATGACCCATGGGTCCCATTCCTGAAGCCTCTTCTCTTCACTGTCATATCAAAGATGCTGTGAAACCAGAGCTGAAATAATCACCTGTACATCTCAGAAACAACTTAGGAGCTGTGGCAGAACCTATGCTATTTCATTTTAATTCTTGAAAAAAAAAAAAATGTTATTAGGAAAAGAAGAGTACAATGGGAGAGGTACAAAAAAGATAAAGGTTTAGGAAAGCATATTTTCCTTGATGGCACTTTGCCTCCTACTATAACCTACTTGGGCCTGCTTTGGAGACCATTGCTCCAAATGTTCTTTTCTTGTCCTGGAATTACTGTAGCCCAATTGTAAACCAATGTGTAAACAAAGAAAAAAGTGCACATATATTGTTGCATCAATACTCAATGCTTCACACACAGAAATCTGTCTGACTTGGGCTCTTCTTCCCAGAAAATGGAACTGAGAACCAACTTAAGCTCTGCTTGTCTGATATGGAAAGATCAGCTTATGGCTGCTCAGGCAACTCTCATAGCTCTTGATTTATAACATTGTTCAGTTTTCTGAAACAAGGCCATGTGGCCTAGTTTCACACTAGCATCTTATCTTATAATTCGCAGCTTGTGGTTTTAGAGAATACTTCAAGCAGTTGCTTTTCTATCACGTCTCAGTTCCATCACCTATGTAACCCTGTGCACTTAAAGTACTAATGTCCACTCTGAAGCTCCAGAAACTCATCAATCTGATTAATGTTAAAGCTGAAGTGCTTCCTTCCAAGTGAAAAGTTTGATTTCAGCAGATGGATGACTGTGCCACAGAGAATTATATCAGTAATTTGTTTATGTGGGGCTAGCTTGTAAGATCTCTGGGGCAGGGACTTTGTCTACCTGTGTGTTCACAGAGTACAATAAGCCTCCAAGCAGAATATATACATTACAAATAAATGTAAGTAACCAAATGTAAATATAATAACTACAGAATATGTTTACCACCTCGCAGACAGAAAGGAAGAAATTTGTGTTTTGCTGAATGTCCTAAGATTTCAGTACAAAAAGAATGACCTAACACTGAGCTTGCTCTCAAGATTAACTCACAGATATGTGAAAAACAGACCCCTAGGACTGTTGTTTAAATGTCCTTAAAATAACCTAAACAGTTTATTTCTAAATTATATCTCTGAGATTCGGGATTAAATCCTCAGAGAAACTAACATCTGAAAAGTCTGGTCAGGAATATCCCAATGAAAAACAACTTTGTAATACTTTCTGAAAAAGAATACTTGAATCCCTGAATACTGTGCACTGCTTTCTGACTGTTACCATACTCTAAGTGCTAAAAATAAAACAGCAGCCTAAATCGATATAAATTTTTGGAACTGTAACTTACAATTTCAGAAATGTCTCAAGACTTTGAATATAACACTTTAACAGGAGAAAGGAACTTGTACTTTGAAATAAAACAGTTCCTTCAAAAAAAAAAAAAAAAAAAAAAACTCTTTGACATCATTTTTTGGAATCTCTGCTTTTCATTTTATAGTTTTTCTCTGTTTCCTTCCTCTATTGCACACCACCTGCAAATGAATGAATGAAATTGCCTGAGATTCATTTAATCTTATATTACTAGGATAATCTAATTCAATAAGGTTTCTGGAAGAAACAAGGTTATTTTTAGTGTAACAGTAATATATAATGTCATTTGTAGCATCACTTTGCAATGACATTTTTATTTCTATCAAAGATGTGAAAAAGCTCATGGCCAATAATGCCTTACTGAATATATGTTATTACATTATAATGCAATACAGCAACAATATGATGTTACAGTGTAGTAAAAAAAATCTTGGCATGAATTTATATTTGAGTTTACTGCATAACCAGCTCAATCCTGCTGACAATGAAACTGATGAATGTTTTACCATTGGTTTCACTAGAAACCAAAACATGCCTGATAACTGAATAATAAACACCAGTGTTCACTTACATAGATTATTTCTGATTAGCAACAGTAACATGATTATATCATGTCTTTGATTTATATTACCTATATATGTAACTATTTTCAAAATGCTAGGTTTTGTGTCTGGCAGAATTTAATGGTGTCTTAAATAGATTTACAGAAATAGTAGATTTACAAAAATAAATTTACAGAAATAGAAATAGGCCATACCAAAGTTATTCTGTTGTAAATGTGTGTAAATA
Source organism: Heteronetta atricapilla (assembly GCA_011075105.1). Classification (NCBI taxonomy): domain Eukaryota; kingdom Metazoa; phylum Chordata; class Aves; order Anseriformes; family Anatidae; genus Heteronetta; species Heteronetta atricapilla. The sequence continues at coordinate 59,727,293 of CM021733.1, read as the reverse complement.
AGAAAGAGAAAGCTTTAAAAATGGCTGAAAATTCCTAGAAGTAATCAGAAATTCAGGAAACTGCATTTAACATTAAATCAACTAAAAAGCAAGTACAAGGGAATTACACTGTGCTGCAGTGTAATTCCCTTAATGTCTAATGAAACAGATAAAAATGTTCACATTTTTATAGATCACTCAAGGATTGCTCTTTATTTTATTTGTGATGATGTGAAATCTGCAACAAGACTCAACTGCCAGAATAAACATGGATGAGTCCAGGGCACACCCACAGACCTCCCAGCATGCCGAGGCCCTGGAGGTGAGGTGCTACCAGCCCTGACAGCTCTCCCACCAAAAACATGACACAATGCTGTCTGTCTCTGGAGCAGGTCTAAGAGTGACTTTAGGGCTACACCTGCACATGTAATAATCTGGGATTGTTACTCTGCCCTGAGGCCATCTGCCACAGCAGTGTTTCTGTAAGGCTAAAACTCTCATCGTTAATAAAATTATATTAAAACCCTTATATTCTCCAACACAGGATGGTTGTATCAGACAAAGCACCGGGATTGGTCTTTGGCCCATGCTGCACCCTGAACTTCACCAGGGCATGTTTTAGAATGCTGACTGGTTAGAGCAAAAAGCACGCCAATAACCAAGCTAACAAATCTGTGTGCTAGCCATGATTAATGCAGACATAGCTTTTGTGTCCTGTGGTGACAAGGAAGGTGTGGCTCATCATAAAAATAGATGACCCAGAAACTTTTCTGGGTAAGCTGCATAGATTATATCCATGTAACTTCCATGAAGCGTGAAGGAATGGTGTCTTGCCACAAGGAGAGAGTAGGTCTCTCCCAGGAAGGAAAGAAAGATCCCGGTATAATTGCAGAATACAAATTAAAATTATTCGGCACACCTCATTCTGCCTGCATAGCCAAATGAAAAATACAGGTTTTCCTTTCCACCTTGCCAGCTTTAGTTCAGGCAAGCTTTAAAGACAAAACTTCCAGTAATTTCAGTAAGACTTTTGTCTGTGTATGGGATGCAGAGCAGAGCCCTCTCCTGGTAAGCACTGAAGATAATTGAGGACACCCCGGCACTGTGTTTGGCACCATCCACAGCACATATCTATGTGATGAAGTATTGAACGTAGGCACTCAAAATAAAATATTAGAAAAGCTCAGCTATTTGGAGACATGAAACCTTGTGATTGAGGTCAGGTTTGTTTGGATTTAAAAATAAATAAATAAATACGGAAATCTAAATAACACTTAAATGATGGCATACTAGAAAAATGAAACTGAAAAATGGGTTATATAACATACTTAAAGACACAGTTGGCACTTCAAGCTCACAATGACTAGCCAGTTGTAACCTGCTTTTGAACCCACAGCTGAACCCTGGATGTCAAATTACTGAAAAGGGTGGGTCACTTTCTTTTTAAACCTGAAATCTGATAACCATGGCAAAAGAACCCCCATTCATTCTTTCTTTTTATGACTATAAAGCCACAAGCACCAATAATAACCTTAAGTATACAGATCCACAAACTTAGCCTAATTAACACATTTGTGGATTTCATTCTTGATCCTGAAAATAAGCAGCCATATTTTAAAGCCATGTTCTTGTAAAATAAAATTCACAACAGGTACATAAGCTAGATGCAACATATGGTAGGCACTTCAACAAATCATAATACTGATACATTGCCAAAATAGTAGCAGTCGGTCACTCGATTATTTTAGAGTGTCTAAGTATAATCCCTTAAAAAGAAAAAAATCCCTTAAAAAGAAAAAAAGACAACCAACTAAACAACAACAAAAAGACCCTTTTGTTACTGAGATGCAATCTAAAAGCATATTGGTTTTGTTTCAAAATTATTTATAAAGATTCCAAACCTTACTGTTGGTAATAACATGTGCAAACATGCTTATCTGGAACCATACTATTTATGGCTGTAATCTCATTAGCTTTCACAAGGTAAGGACAGTTGGGCCTATGGTACTTGCATGGAAGACCTGCAAGGAAATTCCAAGTTACTGTATGAAATAGCATTTGTGCAGGGCAAAATTCTTCTGCTGTCTCAGTACTGAACAAGCATGAAGTATATATGACCACAAATGCTGTCTTTATATAAGAGGTAAATCCAAGGATATTGAACACTTGCAGTCATTAAATACCCTATGGTACTTTTTGCAAGTGTAGGAGTGCCCAGCCAAATACCAGTCTAGATAATTACATCCTGCCTACTTACATTCCCCTGTAGCTTTAAATGGATAAGATATTATTCTTCTATTCTTGTGTAAAAGTGGATCCTACAGCCCTTCCTTGGTCTCCGTTAGGACTATTTCTAGCATGACCTTCTCCACACAGGGCTCTATATGGTCACACAGAGTCATTTATAAGACCCAGTGCACTGCACTAGATTTTGGACTTGGCACCTACTGAGATCACTTCCATTAAGCACTGGAACTTTCCTCAGCCCAACGGCACCAATGTAACCAAAATCATCATCTAATTACTACCCAGAAAAGTCATATTTGCAATAAACAATTGCCAAAAATTAGTGTTCATTTAAGAGAACAGTTTCTGCGGGACTTCCTTCAGTGCACTTGTCCCAGGCCAAAGGCCCATTAATTTTCTATGGGACCCTGCCTGCTCTCAGCAAAATCAATAGCAAATGATCAATGACAGCAAGTCTAGGCCCTTTAATGGGAGATTTGCCTTGTGCCAGGTAACAGCAGTACAGTTCTCCCACCCCTCCTCAATCTGAAACCGGTTACATCAATAAAAATCATGTGTAATCTTGTTAAGTCACCTGCATCTTATATTTTAAGATGGGGTGCAACAGATGGTTAAGTTTGCTTTAAAGTGGTATGTCTATTAAAACATTAAAACAAGCCAGGTTACTTGGTGACAGTTCCCTGTGGCAGGAATTTGCTTCACTGAAGTAAAGTGGAAGGAAACCAGACTTCAGAAAACCTTCATTATCGTGTTCAAGTGCCTCATATTAGAGCGCTGCCGTTCACAAAAGTCCTCTCGAAAGGAATGGGCTGTTAGCATGTTTTCCTACAGAAGGAGTCTGTTAGCAAGATGGGTGCTGGTGTGAGTCACAACTGATACACTGTAGCAGGGCTGTCAATTGCAATTGTTTTCTGCAAATCTGAGTTCTTCCCCCTGCCAGTTGCTCTCTAAACTTCCAGTTTCAAAATTCACTTTTTTTTTTTTTTTTTTTTTTTTTTTTTCCCAGCTTGTCCTAAACTATGTCAATTTGAAGGCTGGCTTTTGGGGGCTTTTTGAGTTTATATGTTTTTCTAGCTGTATTTGTGTAGGTCAAAGATTTTTCCAAGTCTGTTCTCTTTCTGAGTGGTGACTCTCCCAAGACAGTAAATACAAGGTTTTTAAAGACTTGTTTTCATTAAGTTTTAGTCATCTGAAATTATTTAGGAGAAAGATGACCATTGTCAGTACAATTCACTGGATGCAAATCATAAAATTCAAAGTCAGATAGCTTCAGTTAAGTTATGTTTTGAATAGTATCACCGAATGCAAGACTGAGCAAATGGAAGGCAGGTAGGAAAGAGCCTTCAGGAGTATGCAATTTCTCTCCCATTTCATGTGATTCACTGAGCTCAAAAGATTCTGACATGCTTCTTCTGAAAGTCATGGCATTTCTCTGAATGTTGCTGTCATTCTCTCCAGCTATAGGGCCTAACTTCTGATTCATCTTCTGAATTTTTGACTTTATCCCTTTGAAGAGCAAAATTACTTGATAGAAAGAGGGTGATGCAACTGGTTGAACAAGAGCCAGCCAATCCACCCAGTGAAACCCAAGAGGAAATACACAGCTGATGATAAGAGTGTGAAAAGTGACTTGCAGGGATTTTCCTCCCCTTAGCCACACTGGGTAGCAAAGAGGACCAAACAGCTGTTGAACTTCCAGCCTTCAGTTTCCAGGCAGGAAGGGACTTTGTCTCCATCCACACTGATGAGTTTGAGAGGAGGGAGACACACGCATCCCATAGAAGGATACTCTGTGGTGCTTGGTCTGCCTTCACAGAGAAGCAATCTTCCCAGGAAGCCAGAACCGCTTTACAGTGGTGGTTCCTTGTAGAGCAAACAAGATGAGACAGGCTGGAGAACTGAACTGCTGGCTTTGGTACCCGTACTCAAGTGAGTCAGTGCCCTTCAGCTCACTTTCCTTCCTCTGCTCCCATCACCGCTCGCGGGCAAAGTGAAGGTGAGGGGTCAGGGCACGGCGGGACGGGGCAGCCCACGGGCTCTGCCGTGCCTTGCCGTCCCTTGCCGTCCCGTGCCTTGCCGTGCCGGGGAGGGCGGCAGCAGCGGGGAAGCCCGGCTGGCGCCTCCCGGCACAAGTGCACGGCAGCGGCCGGGGCTGCGCTCCTCGCCCCGCACCTCCCCGCTTTCGGGACCGGGCTTTTCGGCAGGGAGTGGGTTACCTTTCCTTAGCAAGGTCCCGTCCCTTGCCAGGGAAACTTTCTTACGTGCCTGTTGCGTGAGAGGCAACTGGTTGCGCTCGCTGAAGTGCGAAGAGTGTTTGGCTTCTCCCGCACCAGCCTCCTCCTCCGTCTTCCCCCCCCCCCCCCCCCCCCCCCCCACCCCCCCCCCCCTTTTTGCCCCGAGTGGCGCTTTATTTGTGTGTGGAGGGGGGGTGGGGGGGGACGACGACTTGTAGGGGGGATGTCCTGGTTTTGCCAGAGGAACAGTGCAAAAGGGGAACCTCGGCTCGGAGAAGGGACGAGCATAAATAAATAAGGAGCGGCCATAAAATAAAGGTAGCGGCATATCCCGGCAGCTACGAGAAGGTGAGTGTCTCCCTCCCGCCCCTCAGAGGTGCTGGGAGCCGCTTCGCTGTCGCATGTGCCCGTGTCCGTGCGGATGGGTGTGAGCGTGTGCTTGCGTTTAGGGCTCATTTAGCATTGTTTTCCGACAAACAAAACGTTGCCGCGAAACAAGCGCCGTGGGAAGGGGCCGCGGAGCCGGCTCTGGCTGTGGCCCCGGGCACCGGGCGAGCCGAGCTGCAGAAATCCGCCCTCCGGTGCGAGCCGGCTGCCTTGCTCCCCACCCGGCCGGCCTCTCCGCGGCTGCCAGCCCCTGCCGCTCCGCCCTGGCTCCCCTTCCACCGCCTGCCACCGCACCGCTCCCGGCCCGAGCCTCCCGCAGCCCCTTGAGCGGGGCACGGAGAGCGGCGGAGGGCAGCTGGTCCCTACTGGAGGGCGCCCGCTCGTCGGAGGCGCCCGGCGCTGAGCTCGCCGGCAGCAGGCAAGGGGGTGCCCGAGGGGAGCCACCTACACCGTTCTCTGTGCCCAAACCCCGAGGGCTGCCGGCCGCTGAGCTGCCCCCCGGGCTGTCACCGAGGCCGAGGGGAGCAGCCCCCGCAAGGCCAGCGGGACTCAGCGCCCAGCGGTTACCGGTAGCTAAAGTTTCACCCGCGTTTGTGCGAGCGCTGCTCAGCGTCAGGGAGGCGCGCCGCTGCTCTGCCGCTACCCTGCGGGCAGGACTTGGAGAGGGACGCTCGGGGGGCCGCTGGGATCCAGCAAGTGGCGATGTGAAGTATCTGCTACTTGCAACGCTCTCGGGAGGCACGCCTGTCCAACCCCGGGGAACGCCTCGGCTGGCTCGAATCTGAGCGCGAAATCGTGCTAGAACAGTAAGAAAACAGTATTTTTAGTTTTCCGAGGTTTTATTTGCGGGCGTGGGGCACCAGAGAAGAATTGCTAAGACTAGAAACTGTATCCGAGGTAAACTAACCAGCAGCTTAGAACTACAGTGAGGTATGCAAAGCAAGCATCTTCTCTCACCGTGGAGTAATTATTATTTTTTTTTTGGTCTGACCTCAGTTTTATTTGTTTATTTTTTGAAGAACATACCTTGTATTAAAGCTGGGGTTCTTTCATTGTTTCATTTCCTTAATGCTCAAAAAGCAGTTTCCTAAAATTAGCGTGGGTTTGCCTTTTTCCTGCCAGTATTTCTCAAAAATGCTGCCGAGTTACAAATGTTTGCACACCTACACTACGTATCAGATTGTGAGTAAGTGGAAATACAGATTGACGTTTCTCTCTCTTCTTCCTGTCTATTTTGACATCTAACATTAGCTGGGCTACCTCTTAAATGGTTCTTCCTGTTTTCTTTTGAAATTTCTGGTATTTGTGTTACCAAATGCTCTTCAATCAAATTTAACAAAACTAAAAGAGGAATATGTTGACTAACCTTTTAGGTACCTTTGTTCAGATAATACATATGCACCTATAGGTATATATATATGGCTATACTGCTAATAAGTTTAGTTAAAGGTTATTCTTGTAGGATTTGTGTATTGCTGGCTTTGCCACACTTTGCAGTAGAAATTTATTCTGCTTCATGGATAATGCTAATGCAACTGATAAATTCTAAACAAGGAATATAATGAATACAAAACCGGTCAGTTTCGAGGTAATTGCAGTTTCCAGTTAAAATGTTTCAAACTAGGCAACTAGAAATCCAGCTATAGATAGTATCCTGTTGCATATTTTTAGCTTCTGATGCAAGCTTTCAGAGCTACTGTTTAAACTTTATGTGACTTTCATATATCACGTTCTACTTTCTAGTCCTAGAATTAATCAATGTTAAGCACTGGAACTTGGGAAACGTACCTGGTTCCATGATGAACTGGCGGAGTTGCACAATGTTCAATACAATCTTCAAGTGTTAAAATTTAAACTACTTTTTCCTCTATTAAATATGAAAGTTAAATCATAAAGAAGAGAGAAATTCCTGGAATTTCTGTCAAACGCTGTAGGACATAACTGTGAAGTTTTTATGTGTTATCTTTTTCTTTCTTGAAAGTAAGGATTTTATGAACTCAGGGTAAAACAGGTCTCCCTTTTTATAAGGAGAGTTTATTCAGCATACTTCTATATTGCAGCTGCTGATCATATTTCATAGAGCTGTTAAAGCACTTAAAACCTAAAATTAGGTACTGTCTGGTAGTAAATATTTCAAATCACTCCTTGAAGAAATAAATAAAGCGGGCTTTAAAAAGAGACATTTTCAAATCTATCATCGAACAAAAGTAATATTGCTTTGCTTTTACTCAAAATAACACAATTTCAATCTAAATCACTGTTTTCAACAGTGTGCATTTTTCTTAAGTTTTCTTCATCTCCTACACTTTTCTTGTAATTTTATTTGATATCATAGTATGCTACTTTGTTCAAGCTATGTTTACTGTGGCAACACTTATATTAACAGGTATCAAATTAACTTCTAACATACCTGTGCTTCTAGTGAGTATCCTTATGATACCCGGAGCTGAAATGTAAGTTCCTTTGCTTCCTGTCATGAGTGTTGTATGGCTTTTAATTGCAGAAGCTGTACACTTGCTTGTTTTCCAGATTTAAGATGAATTAATTTACAGATACGTATTTGTATATTTTTTCTAGTTTATTTATTTTTTTTTTAATAGTGGTTTTCTATTTGTCTTTCAGTTGAACATGGTTTACTTATGAGTGGTTTACTTATTCATTCTCATTCATTTTTATTATTGTCAGGATTTGCAAGAAGAATGCAAACACAGGAGTGTCAGACTGATAGACATCTGTTGAGTTTATCAAATGTTTTTTAAAGCTTTATGAAATTTCAGCACTAAACCAGGTCTGGTAACAGAAACACTTGTCTGCCTTAGGTCTTACTTTTTACTTGAGAATCCAATGTTATTTCTACTGTCTGACATACCCATAATCTTCTTGCCATTTTGCTTGAGAAAAGCAGTGTTTATGTTGTGCAAGTGAAATGAAAGTTTTGATACTTGTCCATCAATTAAGAGGTTTACAAGTAAACTTCTAAAATGTAGTATTAAGTTAATATGTGATATTTTCTTTTTTATATATATATTTAAATATTGTGTAAATGTGTGTTCAACTTAACCTTTCTGTCATTGAAAAGCGCTAATTGATCTTGCTGGCCCTGACATAATAGTATAGTTTGATATTTGAAACCATTCAGCTTTGGCATGGCCCTTTAATCACCCCTGAGATTTCAGGGCAGGGTTCTGCTGAAGGCATAAGCTGCTACTCTTTTTGAAATTAAATAAAAATGGTTATTAAAAATAAATTCTCTTTATTGCTTTTAAAGTCAGTAGATGTTTGACCTATCCTCTACAATGTGCAACAATATACATTAAAAACTTTCTGTTCTACTTATATGTATTAGGTGACATTTTAGATGTTACTTTACAGAAACCAGATTTATATGAAACTTTGGCCAAGTCCACAGTTCTGTGTTGCACTGTTACTAAATCTGTCATTAAATCAGAAGTGCCTAAAGGAACTTGGATGCACTTTGCAGTGCAAAAGAACTGATATGAAGAATGCTTATCTGTCAAGTAAAGAATAAAATCTATTTGAAAAGGCAATAAAACTTACATTTTAGTCCACATTGTAGGTTGTAATATTGCCAGAAGGATTCCTTCTGGGATGCCTGTATTATGGGACCCTGGTGAAAAATATTTTAAAGTGGTTTCTTCTTAGCATCTCTAAGCCCAAGAAATCTGACGAATAGGTGGCCCACCCTTTGCTTTAATAGTAAAAATTAAAATTACTTTGATGATTGATTATCCTATATGAAAATGCATCACTGGGCAGTCTCATTCACAGGGCTGTCTATATGCTAGCTGTCAGACTTTTGAGCAAAATGTCAAATGCTAATGGCTGTCTGAGGAATACTAATGTTTAAGTATTTTATTTTCTATTTGTTTTAAATTTCTTCATCATAAGGGAAAATTATCATAAGAAGTGATTATCTTCAGAACTTTCAGAGATTCATATCCCAGTGAGACTAGTATATATTTTATCTTAAGCTATTACGCTCAGGTACTGGACTAAATTCTGATATGGACTGTTACTACAATGAAATTTTTAAAGCTAGATTTTGGAGGTTTTCTGTGCCTAAATTCTTGTGAGGGCCTGTGTCCCTTTCCTAGAATAAAACAAATAATTGGCAATTTTTCCTTAAGCAGCTGTCCACAGAAGTACAGCACAATGAATAACATGTGTAGGGTTGTTTAATTGTATGTAATTTAAGTGCTGTCTCTGAAGAACAGAGTCTGTCTGGGCTGACTGAATACTGTGTCTCTGCACTGGGGTTGCCTCCCGGACTATACAATTTGACTGATTTGGAGCAACAAGCTGCAAAAAGACCTCCTGTATGCAAGTTATTCACTTATAGAAGACTAAATCTCACATAGGTGATAACTTTTTACTTACTTATTTAAGTTAATACATAATAAGTTTTTTGGCAACATTAAAATTTACTACTATTGCAACGTGACTCAGTGTAAGTTGACATTGTCAGCAGCATAAAAAATTACTGCTACCTTTTCTAAAAACTAGACACAGCAAGTATTCTGCTCTTGACACATAAAACCACAAAAACCTACATTAAAATACCATGGAGGGTCTGATTAAGCCACAAAAGTTAAAGAAATACAGAGCTGAGTTTGCAACTTTTCAAATAATTCTTCTCTATGACTATGTGTATGTAACTATTGAAATCAATGCTGGTGCATGAGGTAATTGGAAACTTAGCTTGATGTTTTGTGCCAGATCCTTTGCTGTTGCAAATTGGAGTAGGAATGTTGAAATTACTGGAGCGGTCTCACATTATGCCAGATGAGTATCTAGTCCTCTATTCTTAGAGCAGTCTGTTATTTTTTCGGGTATTGTAGTATACTTTGTATGTGTGAGATCACAAGCACAGAGGACCAATCCTGCAATGCTTAGAGAAAAATAGAGGGGGGCTAGGTAAAAAGGTCAAAATCTTACATTAATGTTTTGCTTTTATTCCCCCCCTTTTTCAGGTGTTTTCATATTCCTGTGTCAGATAACATCTTTTCTTTTCTTTTCTTTTCTTTTCTTTTCTTTTCTTTTCTTTTC
>CM021733.1:59626420-59717369 GCA_011075105.1 Heteronetta atricapilla | reverse complement strand
TCTTTTCTTTTCTTTTCTTTTCTTTTCTTTTCTTTTCTTTTCTTTTCTTTTCTTTTCTTTTCTTTTCTTTTCTTTTCTTTTCTTTTCTTTTCTTTTCTTTTCTTTTCAACACTATAAATAATCACAGAAATATCATTTACATTAATTGTATTCATGAAAATGATTTTGTTAGAAATGTTGTCAATTGACTACATTCTTTTAATTCCTTTTAGGCAACTTTGTTGCTCATGGAAGTGAACAGCCAAATTGCATTTACTCAGGGACATTTCATGAATGTTAAGTCTATTCAACGAAAGGTGTGAAGTCAGTTTAACATGTTAAATCCCACCTGGATGTTCCTTTTTATTTACTGCAGTATATTCCCAGAGAACTGCAGAAAATGAAGGTCACCATACTCCCACATGAGAGCAGCTAAACAAGACTCAGTATGCTTCAGCTTATGCATACTGACGTCACACTATATGTGAGGTCTTTCTTCCAACTCTCCTGAGTGTCCCAGCGCAGACATGGTTTCACAAAAACAGGCATAGCTAGACAGATTATGCACATTTCCCCTGCCAAGTTCTAGCAGTGCAGCTCAGACTCAGCCTAATGTTTCTGTTCTGGTCTTCTTAATACAGAGATCTAGGGAGCAGGAAACTACCGGGACTGAACAGCACAGAGGTTTTACAAACTGAGTAATGGTATTCTGGGAAAGGGTCTCCAAAATAAAATTTTCAGGTTACCCTGAGGCAAGATTTGGAACTGTGGTAGGTTTCCAGAGTGGAAATATTCAAATGCTTTTCCACTGAGCCATCCCACATGTCTTCCCATCCCACAACCCTAATCTGGTGTGGTGGAAGGAGCTGTAGTAATGTTCATGTTAATTTGGTTATTGCACCTTCTGAGAAGCAATTTTTTGTTCAAAGCATCATCTAAATGCTGAGCTTGACATGCAACAGTTTTGCTGGTAGTCAACTGCAATGAGAAGAATAGCATCTTTCACCTTAAATGGCCAGCTGTGTATTTCCCAAACATTTCTGGTAGCTATTTAGATCTGATTTGGCTTGTTTTCCATTTCTGTGATTAAACTATAGTCTAATTTCTCCAAGGACCAGCTGAGTAGTCAGCAGATTTTTGGTTTAAGACACAAATGAAACAGAGATAGTTTAATCCTTGACAGTTGTGAAACTACCCTGCTTCTTGTAGTCTTAGATCTACATTCAGGGAGTCCATAATTTCAACTGTAGCTGAAGAGATGCTGTCAAATCAGGGCTAAGACTCCAGTAAATAGACTGCAAGGTCTGTAGGAAGAGGACCATCTTTTTCCTTTATTTTCATGGTGCCAGTTCACTAGGGATCTTGGTTGGTTGGTACAAGCAGTGATATCAGTAAGCTGCAACTAGTTCATGTGTGTGGCTGACTGTACCTGAAGTTTCTATTTCTATCAATATTCTTTGGCAGAGCACGGAAGAGTGTGAAGCTGTGTTTTCTCATTTGGTGGCAGTGCTTCTTAAGCAGCCGTTTGCTTAAGAAGCACCCCTCCTTTGCCGGCCACTCATTTAAGCTGGATCTGTTCCTCACCGTGGTTCACAAACAGCTGTGCTGGCGTGATGCAAAGGTCGGAATGAGTGGCAGCACCCACGCTGCTGAAACTGGCACTGGTGCTGCAGAAATACTTGTGGAACCACAGCCTTGGTTACCTAATCTGCCACCTCTATTAACTGAAGTGCGGGGTCAAGTCTGTGGAATAGGTGGAATTTTTCAGAATGAAAACATTGTCTATAAAAATGATCCCTTGATACTTAACCAAAAGTTGTTGTAAATGTGTTCTTTAGCTAAAACTGAAGTTGCTGCAAATAATTTGCTATATGTGCAGGTTAAAATAATGGAGAAAGTTAAGATATCTTTGAAGGGGGCAACTGTGATGTTCTCAGAGGAATGCAGGAGATCAGGTGTGACACCAGAATACATAAACCTTCCAGATCTAGACACTGGTGTCCAAAAGCTGTGTTCACGAGGGAGAGGCAGAACATAACTGCACTAGCAGGAAACCATAATCTCCAAAGCCTATAACACTCATAGCTGGTTGTGTTCTTTTAGCACTATTCCTGTGGAAAGAGGTTGAATAATTTCTAAAATATTGCCATTACTTAGCTGTCAGTGTAGACAAGTGCTTAATTTATGGCAATGATTTTTTATTAGTCTCCACTGCCACAAAGTATTAACTTACATGCTATCACGTTCCAAATGCCTTTTGTAAGTTGTTCACATATAACACTGAAATGCACATAGTATACTGCATCACAGGCTTATGAAAGCTTGATCATGCCAAACTAGCAATATTATTTTTGATGTGAGTACAAGTTCTAGAGATAAGAGTGTCAATGTAATACAGTTCTTTAAGGTTTTTGACTTGACATGACTCTTTGCTTAATAAACGTGAAGGATACAAAACCAACTCAACATAAATGAAATGGATTAAAAAGCAAATTAAATATAGACCTCAGAAATACTTACTCTCTAATGAATCTTTAAGGAGGGCACAGAGCTTTTCAGGGGTTGGTCATCAAATCAAAACTAATTACTGTTTTACAGGTGATACAAAAACTAGTAAGATTGTGAGAAGTAGTATCTTTATTAGATCATTTACTGACCTAAGAGAGAATTTCTTGCAAAATATGTTGTACTTCTGTCAATAGACTAATTAATAACTGCAGTACTGCTACTACAAAGATTGATGGAAGAGTAAACAACAAAGAGAGAAGAGTGATAGAATCTTCTAGCTTGTTCAGTAAACTCAGAACAAGTAGACAGTTTGTGCTTCAGTATAAATCAGTGGTTTATTTAAATAGAAGAAACACACAGACAAACAAAAAAACCCTAGAGGCCATAGAAAATGATCAGATTAGTGTCATAGACAAAAAAGGAATGATAATTATTTAAACTGAATGGAGCAAGAGGAGGGACATCATCTGCGTAGGCAGTATGGGTGCATCTACTCTTGGAGAGCTGCAACCACTTCTAGCTTTAGAAAGAAAGCTAGAAAAAATGGAGAAGACCATAGAAATAATTAAACAATTGAACAGCATGTCTTCCAGTGAATTATCATAATTTAACCACAACTAGTAAAAATCTAAGTAAGGAAAAGGCAGTCAAAAACGTAGACTGCATGGAAATTTTAATATTGTTTTTAACATTTTCTTTGTGGTGTAAAAAGATGGAACATACGAGTTTTTCTCCTTTTCATTCATTGTTTTCTGATTGTTTCATTTTAATTTGACAGGCTTGGTGCTGCTGTCGAGATTGGATGAGTAGTGATTGTCCTTACCCTGACTATGAAAACACCTAAGGTGGGTGCAGGAGCAACCGGGGGGATCCTGCCCCCTGGGAGGGCTGGGCGAGCTGCCTGCTCCTTCCTGCACCCAGGTGTTTTGAGGAAGCCTAGCTATTGTTTGGACTTCTATAGCTAGCATCGCATACTCATTGAAGCATGTGACTGGTGAATACAGCATTGAAAGCGTGGCATAACTTTCAAAAACAAATAAGATGCAGAGATAGTATACTGTCACAGCTTTCATTTTAACAAATGATTGGATTCTCTGGGTTAATTTGATGTGTAACACTGCTGATTGCTTTTACTGGAGGATGTGCTTCAAGTTCTCCCAAACTGTGAATGATAAATATGGTTTCTGTTTTAAAAATAATCTTAATTGTTAACTTATGCTATTTCTGTGTCACAAGATTATTTATTTATTTATTTTTATTTATTAAATGTGTGTGAGGTAAATTTGACAGATCTTTTGGGGAGAGGAAATCATAAATAATCAATATTTTCAAGTTGACAGTGTCTCATTAAATATTCTGGCTGACCAAACATAGCTTTTTCTTTCTGTTTTCAGTGGCTTGTTTATAAAGAACTGAAATGTTTTATTTGGTTTGTTTTCAACAACTTTCTTCAAAAAAGAGAGGCAAAATGTATCAGAAATTAGCAAAAAACAGGCAAAGTAGTAAAAATTAAAATCCTTCCCCTAAAAAAAAACTCTAGTTGTTCAAAATATTGAAATGGCCAGCTGGTAGGATTTATTATTATTAGTATTAAATGTATAAAATGTATTCATGTATGTGTGGCATCGTTGCATTATTTATTAGTATTATTTTATTTTTATTATTATTATTTTCCCCTGAGGATCATCTTTCCTTTTGGTAAGGTTTGTGTGATTTTGAACTCTGATAAGTTTGAAAACTACATGTAATTTTTTTTGCAGACTAATTTTCTTTTATTTTTAGGAGAATGCAGTGGGGTTCTTGATCAGATTTGTTTACAAATTGAGTCCAGAAGCAGTCTTCACATTTGTTTTATTTATTTCTGGCTGAAATAACCTGTAATTGATTAATCTGGAACAAGTCAAAAGAGGTCTGTGTAGCTCCATGCTTTATCTAACTGTTGGGAAGCCCCCAAGCATGAGGGGATTTGCAGCTCTGTTTTCAATCTTGGTAATTTTGCAGCATATTGTGAACTGTTAGGATAAGGGAGGAATGGTCAAGTTATAATTCCACACTACTAAAGTTTGAATGCTAGTCCTTGATACACAAATGTGGGATGAGAGTGATAGGAAGAGCATGGAAGTAATTCTGGTATGTGTTTGGGTACCAAACTCATACCCAGCTTTGCAAGACAACTAAATGCTGCACTGAAACATTATTTCACCAAAAGTAAATGAGACATCATAGTTGCAGTTGTTTACCATTTGCCAAGAAATCTTTCAATTTTCTTGACTTTTTACTTGTTTTCTTCCATGATAATAATGGGACAGAAGGTTGATATATCATCACAGACCATTGCAGTCTCTTACCTGTTTACTTCCATAACTGATGAAGAGACCTCTTGGTCTGTGTTGCCATGCCTTTTTGTCTTGAGGGTTGCTTTTAATCAGTAATAAATGGTTTTGTGATGCTTTGAGTTGTTTCCTACTCAGAAATATCTGATAGGGAAAAAAACAGGAGCCGATTTTTTCTTGAATAAAATATCCATGATAACTGCACAAGCAGTGTTCTCCTTCAGGAAACTCAGTTTAAGGAATAAAACTGCACTGAACTGACAATGGTACAAATGTTCACCAAAGACCACGCAGAATTTACATGACTGTGTGTAACTAATTCATCGCGACTGGCATGAAAGCCAATTATTTGACTGAAATTTTGAGAAGTTTTCAGTGTATCACAGTTTGGTAGCATGAATTTTGTCTGTTTCAATTACTCTGTTTAATATCTGGCATAAATTCACATGCTCAGAAAACAAGATATTAAAAAATAGCATATTATGTCCTAGTTAGAGCTGTGTAATTTTTAAGAGGAGGGAGGAGATAAAAGGAAAGTAGATGAATATAGAGCTATAAACACCTAATTAGTGTCAAAGCCCTCTCCCCTGTTCTTAACATTCATGAAAACTCAGAGTGGATAATTTTGTTGTCTCAGGATGTGGAAATGGCTGAGTTGTGTTATTGGGACCAACCAAACACCCTTTCAGTTCCAGCAGGAATACTGAGCAGACCTTAGATTCCCTGCGAATCCGAGCCTCAGGGTTATTGTTATCCTATCACAGAAACACAGAATTGATTGTTACTTCCTTTGGTTTTGTGCTGATAATATCTGGCATTGAACCTTGAAACTTACTAATTTGGTTGTATGTTTTTTATAGAATAGCATATATGTTGTATATCCAGCGTAGACATGTGCATGGTCTTCTGCACATGCATGCCAGGTAGAGTGGAAGAACAAGAATGGTGAACAGGTCCTGAGGTGTTTCTACAAAGCTGGTACTCTGACACCCATGCAGTTGGGTCTGAGGTGAGGTCTTGGTGTAACAGAGGAAGTGGCCATGCTCATTATTTGTTCCTCAGTAGGTCCTGCAGATCCCTCCCACGTCTCCTTCATGCAGCCCAGCAGCTGGGAGATGCGTGTGGGCACTCATCCCTTCCCCAAAGCCTACTCAGGTTATGCGAGTTGCTGTATGAATTCCTGGTGTACTTTTGATAACTAAAAAAAAAAAAAAAAAAAAAAAAAAAAAAAAAAAAAAAAAAAGCAATAACAATGTGACTTCTCTATTTAAGCATTCCAACGGTAAATGCGAATTGCTGCAGTCCCCGCAGGATGTAGAGTCCAGCCAAGAAGCTTTGCCTCCACCAGGGGCCGCTGGACGTACCCAGAGCTAAAATAAGCTGCGGCCTGGGCATGGAACGTCAGGCTGACCACCTGCTGCAGGCCAGGGCTTCTGACAGAGGGATATCAGGGCTTTGGGGATTGCTCGTGGTTGGAGACATGTCCAGCTGGGGGCCAGGGCCTGTAAGTGAGGCACATCAGGACTTTGGAAGTCACTCATAGATGGGGTTGTGTAGCCAGCTGGGGACCAGGGCTTTGAGGGTCACTCCCTGGACGTGCTACAGGGAGCGCTACAGGAAAACTTCAAAACTTCTCTAAGGGTAAAATTCTCATTGTCAGCAAAGCAAAAATTGACTGAAACCACGGGGGTCCAAAGAGGGCCTTATGTTATCCTCTAGAGATGAAGGCCTTAGGGGAAAAAAAAAAAAAAAAAAGTATTAAAAGAGAAGGGATGGAAACAGAGGCATTCCATATTTCTCTTAATTCCCTAGATTGTGCAGAAAGGTTTGTTTCTGTAACACAAGAGATTTTTGGGAAGCTCATTTCACCCACCTTGATTTCAGGTGATGGGACCAGTTACCTCAGCTAAGCCTTACTTGAAAGCCATTTCTACCTCCTGCAAGGATCCTTCTGATAAAAAGGAATGCAGGAATAAAAATGTGAGAGCTAAAATAAATAAATAAATGTACACTGTATATATTTCTCTCCACCTGGCAGCTTTCCTCAGAAAAGCAATATGTATTTAGATCCTACTGTCAGGATGGCTTTGCATGCCTTTTTATCTGTTTATTAGATTAATATTTAAGGTTTGTTAATCATTTGCTCTCCCTTGAAGTTAGATGTAAATGATAATATTTCTTTCTGTTTTTTTCCACTGAAGAATTGTTTCAATTAAAGTTGACATTCCTTTCAAGAGGATACAGCATAAGAGAAAACACAGAAGCCTGCAAAACTAAAAAATAGTTAACCATGGGAAATATATCAAGTAACATCTTTTCAGAAATTATGTTAGGAGCTGAAATTTCATTTTGACTTACAACATAAGAAGGCTGATCTACTCTATTTTTCTACTAAAACAAGGACAGACAATGATCTCTGGTTTTCAGAAAGTCTTAATGTTATAATTTCATTTATTTTAAATGTGTTAAATTAGTATGGCTTTTCTTATTTGCTTGTCTGTTAACAGTGAATTTTGAAGAAAGCTTGGTTATAAAGCACATCACTGTTATTTCTCATCTGGAGCATGGATCTTTGTTCTTTTCCAAATGTGATACTAATAGAGACTGAGAAAGCAGTATGTTTTTACAGTACAAAACACTTTTTTTTTTTTTTAAAAAAAAAACAAAAACTATAGCTATAGCCTAAGTTGATATTCTGTTAAATCAGGATTTAGTTTCCTTTTCTCGTAGTTTATTCTAGGTCCTATTTTATCTTACTTCAGAGCAGACTGCAGGTGATATGCATGCAGACAGCTAGAGAAAAAAATGCTTTCTAGGCAGGAAATACTTGAATGTTAGGCTGTGGCTGTACCATCTCTCTTGTTCTTTTCAATAAATTAATTTCTTGGGGGAAAAAAGATCATGAAATCTTCTAATTTAGTGAGATCGCAGTGCATATGCACTACAGTTTTTTGCACTGATTCTGGAGCAATCAATTTCCTTGTGGTTTTCATGCATAACCTTTCATAGTGCCATATTTTAGGAATGTTCCTCCTCAGATGTTTTGTAGCAAAGGCACAAAAAAAACAGACAGAGGCTTGCTTGGCTAGGGGAGTTCAGACCCTTGAGGCTGTGCTTATTTGTTCAGACAATGGCACCTTACTGTTGCACGTGCTGCATATCTTCAGTTGCAGTTATAAGCACTACGTACTTCTGCTATCACAGGTTTCTGAAGTAGAGAACTAGAAAATGAGAAAATATTTGTTTATGAACACTTGTCACTTAACATTTTGACTCCTAGCCAGTCCATGAACATGACAGAAATGGTTCTTTGCAGCTTGCAGCTATAAATTGTATTAACTACAGCAGCATCCTTTCAGTTTATTCTCTAGACTAATTATTGACACACTTTATAATGTATAAGCAATATAATAAACTTGACTGGTATTGCGCAGCTCCTTTACTATACAACCAGAGCATAACCATGATATAACCTCAATATAGGTTACCTCAAAGTAGGTGTTGTGCAATTGAAAAGGAATTAAAAGAATCTGAAAATGTCCCCAGTGTGGGATTCTCATTCAAAAAAATATTGATGTGGTAGAAATTGAGGACCCTTCCCTTCAGTTATTTTAAGTGGCAAGAGCAACTTCTAGTGGAACAAGAGAAGTCTTTCTTGCTTCTTTTAGGATAAGGTGAAAGGAACTAACATTTTCTTCTGATCACCAAGATCCTCTTCCAGATGAGGGACTCTTGTTGCAACACCATCACCCCATCTGGCTGAGTGGACAGGCTCAGAGACTCTTGGAAAATGCCTCATGCTTTAAGAATGTTTTTTACCTGTGAGTTCCCAATCTTCACATTCTGTTAAGAGCTTGGGAAAGTTGTAAGACATGAGGTTTTTTCCACATCTCCTATGAAATAATACTGCCTCCGTCAATTGTTTATTTGTTGCAATCCAAATTTTCTGTTGAATAAAAGCCTGAGTAAATCATTGTTAGGGGAGAGACTGTGTCCTTGCTGTCTTACATTTTTAGTCATTTACGAAGTGGTATGCCAGAGATCCTTGTGTAGAGTTTTGTTTTTGTTTTTTGTTTAGGGGTGTATCTTTGGGAAGAAACACATGTTTCTCCTCATGGTGGAGCCCTGGAAGTTACAGTTTAAATTTGATGAAGTGTTTTATTCCCCCAGATAAAAATAAATAAATAAAAAATTATATTTAAATGCATTTGTTGATGAGGAAAGTCAGGAATCCTTCTAATTAAGACATTTCTTAGAAAGGTAAAATTTTTATCTGGGAGCATAAAACACTTCATCAGTTTTAAAGCCACATCTGTAAGGACTGGATCAAGAGCAGAAACAGACATTTTTCTTCATTCTGGCTTGTCTGTGAGTTTGAGACTTTTAACAACAGTTTTTAAAATAGTTAAAAACAGTTAGAAACACTTGCAGTATAACAGGGATAAGAGTGCCCTCCCTCCCTCTGTTTTTAATCTGGTTCTCTTGATGGGATAAACTACAAGGTTGAATTGGTAACTGGATTATTGCCTCATAAAACAGCACGAGGTTACTATTATCCTTTAATTTTATATCTTTATTAGGGAGTAATGTTGGTCTTATTTAAATCACTGACTTCTCTAATGGTTTTTCTCCTCTTTTACAAATTTATAAAACTAAACCCTAAAGGATTTGGTCTAAGTGCAATTGGAATAACTGCCATTATAAAAATCATTGTGTTAGCAGTTGGTTATAATCAGCAGCTTTAGCTGTTCTCAAAATGTAGTAGAATTTAGCTGTTGCTATTTTAGACCATTAGGTAGAGTGCTGATAAAACTGTAAGTCTGAATTTTATTATTATTATTATTATTTTTTTTAAAAAAAGCTTCATTTCCAGTAATAGAGTATTTGAATTTTGAGTCAGTGTGAAGATGAACAACAGAGCCCTGAAAATTATTATACTATTGCATGCTTGTGGGAAGATATATTTAACACATGGTGTATTTATGCAAAGGTTAAAACAAGCTTGTCTTGCAATTAAGTGAAGTCATTAAAAAAATCCTGAAGGTCAGCCTTTTTTAGAAGAAGGTTAATATAAGTGGCATAATTAATGATGCATTGCAGTGCAATATGTCCACTTGAATTCTGGGACACAGCTTACACATTGTGGGTGAGACATGGGTTCTTAATGGTAAAACTGTTGGACTTAAATGGTCAGGATTTATTTAAAATATTGATAAACTTCATTTTTTAAGGAAAAAGGTCACATGCATCCATTGATTTCAGTGTGCTTCGGTTAAGCTCATGATTACTATGGAAAGAAATGTGAATATGGCTGTCTGTTATGGTGTGGTTCTGTAGCTGGCTTTCATAAAGAAAGGGAGGGATCAGTCACCGTCTATGAGCAACAGTCAGACAGAGCATTTTCTGTTTGAATGCAATCCAGGTACTGACTTGCAGTCAGTGAACTTTAAAACTGGTCAAACAATTTGTTCTGAATCTTTTATTTTACTATTAAGTGCTGGACAATTTTTTTTTTTTTTTTTTTCCTGCCGGCAATCTTACTAATGCAATAACGTACACAAACTTCAAACTCCTAATTAAATTAAAACAGATTTTATGTTTAAGTTCTTTGTGGAATATTTTAGCATTGGTTGTGAAAATTCACCTTTGTGTTTGGAATTGCCTTCTTTGGCAGGGGCTAATGAGTAATGGCCTTCTACAGGAAATCCCATGTAAAACTGCTTTCTTTCAAAATATCCATTGTTCTCTCTAGTCTTCCATCTTAAATATGCCTATACTTAGTGTTTAAAAGAAAGCTTTCAATTCCCTTTTTGTCTCAGCTGGACAAAGAGAACAGATTTTTTTTACAAATACAACGGTGTTGGCTCTCAAAGCCAAAAGCTGTGGGAGGTGGTTATCATTGTGATGAAGGCACCCTGGGTGAAGATGTCCGTGTCTTGAATCCTTTTGAAACTGAGAGGAGATTGAAGCCATTTTGAAAGACAGAAGTTCTTTGCAGCTTTCTCTTAAGGTGAAACGCATACCACAGGATTTACTTACAGCTGGTCTTTTCCTTATGTAAACAAATGGCAAACTTAATGAAATGCTGATTAAACTTTTTCTGGAACTTAGACAAGAGGGAAGGAAAACAGGAACATGTAATTCAGGATTGATGGGAAACTGGAAAGAAAATAGATTGGGGTTCTAATTCTGTACGTGTGTGTGTTCTAGAAAATATCTAGTGCAAAACACAAGGAAATTTGGAGAGTTGACACTTTGAGGAAGGAGATATGGAAGAGGCACTTCAGACCAAGAGGAGAGGTGTTCGCAGGTGAATGTAGGGAGATGCATGGAGATATGGGTGGAATGCTCTGGAGCTCCAGTGCATGCAGGCAGAGCTATAAATCATTTAAGCTCAGATAAGTAATGGTTTCAATTATGCAGGCTGGAGATAGCATAAAGTATAAGCACTTACTGGTCAAATTTAATTCCAAGATGGATCCATAATATTGGAATACATTTCCAGTGTTATTGGAAATACTCCCAATAACTCCCAATTTCTTGGAGCACCTTGTTGATAAAAAAAAAATAATCCAGGTAATCTCAGGTGGTTTGGGCTGCTTAATTTATGCATTTGCATACCATGATGTGTTGTTTTCTTTTGAATGTAACACTAGGTTTGATTTATACTTTTATGATTATTTATATATAAAATATCCCTGTCACATTTTATTTTATTTTATTTTAGTTATGCAAAGTGCTTGTTACTCTGAAGTGGATCTTTTCTGAGAATTTGAGCTTGTAATATAATTGTGTGTCTTTGTAGTTAAGGTTACCATAATCATTGTTATGCAGAATTCTTAGCATTGCCATATTTAAAATATCAATATCTGATGATAGTGATTCACCCTATGAGTAGGCATAGACATGGTAGACAATTAGGCTGATGTCTATCATTTAGCACATTGCAGGGAGCTGCTTGTTATAATCCACATTGTGTATTTTATTTAATCCTAAAGGAATTTAATGGACCTTAGAGAGGGGACTTCATGCTGATAATTGCATAATAACCTTTTTCTGCCAGACACTTCATGACTAAGAGGTTATCATTAAATGTGTATTAAGCTGTTTTGTTCTGTGTTCTATAATTGTCTCTCTAATATGTTCTCCCAAGGCTTATCTTTTGTTGTCTACTTAAACAGCTGCCTGTATTAAACATTTTAGCTTTTCTATTGGCTTGTTTTCATGGCTATTTTTTCATCTAAGTGTGGAAAAGTCATTACTTAAATGTGTTTCTGTATCTGTCTGTGTATTTTAGATAGCTTCCCAAAACAATACTGGAGGCACTGAAACATTTTATATGAAGCAAGGCTTCGTAGAAGTCAATGGGAATGTTGCTGCAGATTTTAGTGGAACCACAGCCTCAGTTAGGGTGTTTGTTGCAGATTTGCCTTAGAAGTGAGGGCCATGGACTAACATGTTAAATTTTTATCTCCTCTTTAATTTAGACAAGTGAGCTGTAAATTGAAGAGAAGATAATTTCTGCTTGTAGTGGAAAAGAAAGGTGCACAACATCCATGGAAGACTCTCAGGATCTAAGTGAACAGTCAGTAAGTACAAATGCTGTTAAAGTTAATGGAATAGATTGAACTCTGTTCAGGTTGTGTATGGAGGGATTTTACTTCAAATTTGAGAATTATAGTAAAATCTGACAATCTTACTAGTAAGATCATACTAGATAGTAAGGTAGTATCTTACTCAGATAGTAAAAACTTCTGAGCCTCTGGATTCAACTGTTTTCTTAGTTAAAAAAAAAAAAAAAAGAGTGGTTTTAATCTTGCCTTTTACTTACTGGAAGATCACAGTTATACAGGATTTTGCAGAACTAGATTTGTTGGGGAGTTGATGAATATAATTGATGTACACTGGGAGAATATAAACTATTGCATAGTGGAATGCCTTGTTCAAATAACTGTATGAAAATGTATATCCGTAATGGCCTGCCAGTTTTGCTAAAGTGTTACCAAAAACATGAACAAGAAATGTCAGGTGATTGACTGTTGCAAATGATGTACATGAGTTCTTCTAGGGCTCTCTTGGCTTTCAAGAGGATTGTGAGAACTGAAACTGTGTCTTTCCATCCCGTGTCAAAGGGAGATGCCCTTTGTCACTGATGAAATTGCTGGGAAAAATTGGGTGGACGTTTCTTCTACATCTTTTCTAATTTTTCCTTTCCGTAAAGGATGTGGTCTCCAGACTTCCTTTGCCACCAGGCTGCAGTTCTGAGGAGGCAGGGCTCTCTGATCAAATTTAAACTTGGCTGGGCTTGCCATCCAAAGTATTGGCTTTGTTTTTAACGTCTTAATTTGTAGTGGTCACGGTGCTGGCAGATTTTGTGAGCACCATGTTCCCTATGAGTCTCAGCTTGGGTTCAGTGTAGTAAAGATCAATAAAGGGATTTTATATTTCTATTTCTGACATGCTGAAAGAGGTTATCCATGTAATAAACTAGTTTTAATATCTTTTTTATAGCAGAGACTTTTATATGTAACACAAGTGCAAGGAACTCAGAAGAGCTTGTGCGTGTTTTTAAAATGTCAGTAATTTTCTTTAATAAGAAGTACTTTGCTCCTGACTGGGTAGTTCCTATCTGAGACTTTATCTTGGACTAGAATTTTATAGCTTATTTAAAATGGGACAGAACTGGAAAGTCTTAATAGCATCTTAAGTCACTGTGGTGGCACTACTCAGGACAGCTGCATGTATTTATGTACTTAAATAGTTCCCAACCAAAACTTTAGAGCATGTAAAAGCTACATGGCTTCATAATTTATTAAAGTTTTATAAAGATCATAAAAGATTAAACAGAAGTTCTCTCATAGTCTGTGAAACAATTATTATATGCAATACACATAGTATGGTTATTAATGGGAAGTAGATGAGCCAGTTTAGCTTAGTGCAAAAATGTGTTTTCATAGCAGTGAAAATATTTTTGCACCACCAGGTGCCTGACAAATGCATACTTGAATAGACATTTTATTGCCTTATCGTAGTCTAATCTCTAGAATTTTTCATAGTTACGACATAGTTTTATGCTAATGTGAGAACAGTTTTTCAGATTAAAATTTGAGGTGACATATATGCTATATGGCATATAGATAGCCATAGATATAGATAGAAATACTACTGTTAGTTTCACAGAAAGTAGTGATCTAAGGCAGGAGTTTATTTTTCTACCTCTTTGCTGAACAGTGGCAGAATTACAACATAATGGGTGGGAATTTTCCTGTTTCATCATCACCTTCTTCTTAGGTGTGCACCCAGACTAAGGTCTAGTCCAGGTGTTGGGCGCTATCCTGAGAAAAGCAATTGTAGTGTGAAGCCTGTCTACCTACAGCAGATACTGATTTCCCCAGTTCATAAGCCTTTTCACTGTTGTATTATAGTTGAACTTTTCTCACAGACAAGTTTTGAAAAAAGAAAATAGTGTTTCTGGCTTAGTTCTTTAAAAGCCACATGGCAAGACTGGAGATTCCAGGTAGAAGGAGGCATTCTCTAGCTGAGGCTTTGGTGGCTTAAGCTCCAAGAAAATATCAGATGTATATACTACACCCCTTCTTCTTATACTGCTATGGCATTTTGTAGTGGTTAGTGTGTTTCATACTGGTTAGCTCTAGGCAGCCAGTGTTCATCATGCAGGATTTCTGTTTTTTAACATGTCCAGGGAATCTAGGCATTTAATTTTGGCTTCAGGATTTCTCTCTGGGAGCTAGGTGCATAAGATTTAGATCATGGAAATTCTAGGTGCTTAAGTGTCCAGCCTCTGCTGCAAGCACATTAGATTGTGTGAAAAAGCACGAATGCAAGACCTGTGTTCAAACTTGTGCTGGCATCTTGCCCTGAATATTCTAGTCCATAATTACTTGAAAGACTGCCTGTCTCTGCAACTGAGATAATTTAGAAGGTGCTTGCTGTTAGATAATATGTTGGATGGACAGATGAGTTTTCTAAATAGAGAGATTCCTTTATTGAATTAATTTTCCTGAGCAGTCTGTTAAGAGCCTTTCATTGTTGGTAAAGGAGTCCAGACACAATTACTTGGAATAGTTAAATAAAGAGGCTGATTTTCAAGTTTTATTTTAAATAAAAGAAATTATGCTAATTTCTTCAAGTAAGTAATCCTCCTAAAGTATAATGCGATGTAGTGCACCTTTGATTCTTACAGTCTTTTCCATAATTCTGAGATCACAGTTCTTGCTCTCATTCAAGTTTTTGTTGTTTACTCTGTCTTTTATTCTTTTAAAATAAACCAATAAGAAACAATTGGTTCTACAATTCCTATTCTTAAACTGCATCATGATCAGTGAAACTCACATGATTGTAGCTATGAGCAATTCCACAACATCCCTGTTACCATATGAGAAATACATTCCCCTACTTTTGTCTCCGAGTAGTGACTGCATGACCACACGCTGCTTCCTTCAGTGGTCTAAGTGCACCCCTCTTCTCTGAGCCCCTACAGGAATTGCATCTGACTGAAATGAGCAACTGTCATGTTTTCTGAGATGCCTGCTTGATTAGGTATAATATATACACCATTTGTTGTGTTATGTCACAAATTTATTTGTTTTTCCTATATTTATTTGTAATAAACTCCTTTCCCCTGCTAGATTTTAAATTTACGTACTCCTTGCCAGCTTGTCACACAGTAGGGCCTGAGTATAGAGAGGAATACTTTGTGATTGCTTTCCTTTCTCTTTTCACTCCCAGTCCTGCGTGGCAGAGGTAGAAGAATCTGCTTTTCTAGACATTGTAGTATTCAAAACAGAGTCAGAATCAGAACAGGGCTTATTGTACTTTAGTTTTCCTGTCTTTTTTTTTTTTTTTTTTTTTTTTTTTTTTGTGGCCTCAGAGGCAAATAGCTGTATTTTGAACAGCAGGAAACTAATGCATGAGGAGCGATGGGATCCATTGGGCACAGTTCAGTTCTAACTGGGTTCCCACAATCAACAGGGAATGGGCTGTGGTGGGGCTCATCATTCAATGATGCTGTACCTCTGGGGGTGTTGTATCCTGAAGAGTTCACAGTTCTCATTTTCTTTCAAAATTCAAATGTACAACATGCTTGGACATCCATGTATAGGAGGGAAAATTGCAGTTAATTGACAGAAAGGTTCAATTTATGAGTATTCTGAAAGATTAGGAAGAAACTAGTAAGACATATTTCACAGCTAGAAGAAAATAACCAAATGGTCCTTTCATATTCTGGTATCATGTGCAGGCTTCTACTTATCAAATGAAAGAACAATCAAAGCCACATAAATTGGTTTTATGGAGATTTTATATTAGTATTACATTACATTAGATTTTATATTAGTATTACTCTCCTTCAAAATAAATATCCTGATTTTTACTAAATGCTAACTAGAGGTACTTTTTCAAAGGATGCATATTAAAAATTTTTCTATTTAGTTTTGAAACAGGAGAGAAAGAAATTTACAGATATTGTAATTATGAAGAATCTAGAATTTAGGAAACAAATTTTAGTTTATTTGTTTTTAAGATGGAATATGTTTAATAATTTTAAGACTCTCAATGTTTAATAAAATAATAAATAATGTTTAGGACAGATAATTATTTATTGTGTTTTGGCATAGCAAACAGGATTTTCAAAACTACAAAGGTGTTAAACTAATTATTTTATATTCTTCTAGTCATTATTTGCTGTTCAATCTGTATTGGTAGAAAAAAATAATTTGGCTGCTAACTTGCTAGTTTAGGGTTTCAAAGGACCTTATTAGAAACCGATGTAATTTCATCCCCTGCCCCTTTTATATAACAGTGTGCATATTTAGATTACTTCATTTTAAACTAGAATTAAACAATAGATTGCAGTTGAGTAGGACAGGACACTAGCAGATGCTAAAACTGAATGAATCGCTTTTTTCATTTCCGTGAAGTCTGGGCAATCATCAGCATTGTGCACTGGGTAAGTTACTTGGATTTCATCAGATTATGTAGATCATCGTATTTGTCATTTGCATTTATATTTGACACATAGCTGGAGTCTTTCAGATTGTAATGTTTCTGTGTTGTTATTTTAATATTTTATTTTATTTTAATGTGCGAAGGTGTCAGATGTGATCTTCTTGAAGATCAGTATTCAGGTGTAGCTGGTTCTTTGTCGCAGAATCCCCACAGCTGCAGCTTTTGGTGAGGCTATGTCCTGTTGTATCCCGCTGTGTTTGGGCAGCCTTCTCATGCCATGAAGGTTGGAGCTCTGGGCTTTGGCTGAAGCTAATTTAAGTGAAATGAAAAATATTGTAAACTCTCTTGCCTTCTTTTAAGTGTCAGTCATACTGTAAAAGACAGTTCTGTATTACATCATAGCATGCTGTGGTTCTTATCTCTGTAATATCAATGTTTGTAGGACTTAGTATATTACAAGCAATTCATCTTGCCAAATTACAGAATTGTAGAACTGGTGGTTGAAAGGAAGCTCTGGAAGTTGTCTTGTCTAGCTTCCAGTAATGAACTGCTGAAAATATTTCAGTGTTATGAAAGCACTGAGCTTTACATATCAGTATGCAAGTACCTTCCAAAAAAAAAAAAAAAAAAAAGCAAAAATAATTACCTTAAATGATTGTTTGCTTTTAACTAAAAATAATCATTGAAGAAAAATGCTGTAACTCAAAGTCAGATAAAGAAAATCAATATGCCTTTCCAAGGTATGTTTGACAGTGTTTTTAAGAGTTGCTTAGATATTTTATTGCCCCCTTTCTAGAGACACGGAAGCTGTCACAGAGAGATGGGTTACCGTAGGTGGTCTAAAATGATCACACATTGTACATTGCAGAGGATCCAGAATAAAATGTAATAGCAGGATTCCTTGACTGTATTCAAAGAGGAAAATACAGAAAATTGAGGGAGACGAACTTTTCCTGTTCCAACAAACTTGGCGTAGAAACCCCGTTGTTGTTCTCTCCCTGCTGTCAGACATTTACATAGCAATTTCTGTGAACACTCAAATACTATTTTTGTAGTTACGTTGCCCCTCACCATTTCAGCATGCTGTGATTTCTGTACCATAATCTACCAGTGATAAGTTTGAAGGCATTTTTCCAAACTACATTAGTGGTTGTGTATGTGTTTTATTTTTCCCATTTACTGTTTGCAGGCCAAATCAGACAAAACTCAGAAGCAGATAATGCATTTTGACACTCAGAATAAACTGAGCTGACTCATGTTTCGTATGGGTTGCATGTAATTGGAGAAATACTGTTTGGCATTGCTCAAAGACACAAATGTTCACCATTGACACACATGTAATAGAAATGTGTATTTTTTTTCAAAGTTAATTAAAAATACAATTTGAAAGCAGTTTTCTTTGAAAGCTAATTAGTCCATGTCTTCAAAAAAATAGCCAAGAGAATACAATAGAATGACATTTGTGGCTTTTAACCTTACAAGAAATGGGGTTAGCAGAAAAACAGAAATGTTCATGTTATCGGTACTGTCACATCTCCTCTAGTTCAGCTCTCCACCTGTCTTCTGCAAGATGTTACTAATTCTGTATCAGAGGTTTAAATGGAAAGACATTATATGGGCTGTTTTTAATAACAAGGGAAACCAATAAAAGACGTATGTTCTGTTGTCACATACTGTCCTTGGAGTGCTGACAGAGACTGACACGTAGCTGCTATACAGTTTGTTATGACTGGTATTCATGGCTGTGGAAAGGCCCCAGCTTGGAATTTTAGGGATAAAACTACTTGGGAAAATTGCTACCTCCATCAGCTATTACAGCTATCCCCAGAGTAGGTACATGTAAGGCTCCACGGAGTATCGAATTCCATATTAATGGTGATGTCAGAGCTCTGATGATATAAAGACAACAGGGGAAACTTCTCTTATACAGGAATAGATTATACTACTAGAAAAAAAATGGAAGAAACTTGCAGGTACCAAACTTCCTTTCAGATCTGAAAACTGGGCCAACTTAGAATTGCTTTGCAGCTTCAAGAAGGGCTCACTCACCTAAGAAAATGTATATATGCATGTGTATGTAAGATTTGGAACACATCAGCCAGTATAATAAAAGCAACTACCCCTCCATATAGACGTGTGTCTCTGTATTAAATCATCCAATCTGACAAACACATTTCAAGCTTTCCAGCCAGATATTGGATGCAAGATATGATACTTGTTCAAACATTTAAAATGCCAAATTTATAAATTCCGTACTTTTAATTGATTTTCGTATTGTGTTTTACTTCAGAATTAGCCATGAATTTTCCAGTGATGTCCATGTCAGTCCTATCTGAGAATGAAAAATAAGAATATTATAATTTCCCTAGGACAGTGATTGTGCATCAGCTTAGACTTTTAACAGTGTCCATGTGATGTTACCATGTCCAGCAATACTTTCTTCTTCAGTAAAAGGGGTCAGAATTCTGTTAATGCACACAAAATATTTGACAATATGACAGTGGATCAGCCCTTCCATTTTTGTATGACACTGTTACACTCTAAGCTTTATGACCTAGTCCTTTCATCTCTATTAAATGACCATGTCTACATTTTTACGTGAAAAGTATGTATTGCACTGAACATGTATTTCGTTTAGTCTCATTTGATTACTGTAAAGGCCCAGATGCAGCAGTGCACTGAAGAATGTGTGAGAGTTAAGGGTGAGATTAAGCCCATTTAAATCAATGGGATTTCTCATGTGCTTTAAGTTAGGCATGTGCTTCAATACATTTCTGAAAAAAAAAAACAACTTGGAAATACAGTACAAAATAAAAGCAGTAATTTCAGAAATATTTTATTAGCAAATACTTTTGAATGATTTGTGGCTAAGGATAATATTTGTTCAGCATCATATAACAGTCGTGGTTTCTTTCTTCCCCCTGTAGTAACTTTTCTCTGGGCTCTACCGCATCATATAACTGGTTGACTTGCAAGTCATCTCTTATTAATGAAAGAGTAGCATGTTGGGAGAAGCTAAATTTTTAAACAATAAAATGACACTAGATGAAGAATTTAATATCAATAACATTTTACAAAATACATCTTAAACATATTGAGCACATCCTGGTCAACTATAGTCATAGACTTGCCCTCTTTTCTACTAGGTTACTTTGCTAGCAATTTGAAAAGTTGCAAGGGCTGAGATATTATGGTTAGAGTGGATGAAAATAGTTTTGCCATACTCTTAGTTAAGGTGGAGGTTGTCCCAGAGGATCCTGTTGAACAATGCAAAACATGCATTGGTTATTTTGTTATTGATTTATTAATAACACAGTTTGTCTTCAGATTGGTACATGCTCCCTGCTCCTGAAAGCAACACCTGATGATAGGTGAGAAAATGTCATCATGGAGTTCTTTGCAGTGACCATGCTTTAGTCCAAGACATCCATCAGACTCAAGTATGAAGCAGCACCGAAGCCAAGAGACAGTTTTGTGTTGGAATGTAACTCTCATAAAGGCAAATTCTGGGTGAGAAACTGAATTTATTTCAACCAAGCTGACAATCAGAGCTGACTGACCAAGCTTTTCTTAAATGTGGCAACAGACCTAGTTTATCATCTCTCTCTCTCCTTCCGTGTATATATATTTTAACTACATCCTGATTCAGACTTCATGATATTTAAAGCAAAGCCAGACCAGAGTATTGTTGAACAAAGGCACTGCAAAACTGAGTGTTAGTCACTTGTCAACTAACAACAGGGCTGAGAAATGCTCTGGAAACATCTCTACCCTGCAGTTCTAATACATTTAAGAGACCAGTACTTACAAAAAATAAAAAAAAAATAAAAAAAAAATAAAAAAAAGTTATTTACGTGGGAAAGCCTATGCAATCTACTGTAAATTTTTTGTTTTAATAGAGTCAAGAGTTTTACCCATTTTCCAGGTGCATTGCCTAAAGCCAAAGGGAAAGAGGAAAAAAAAAAGAGAGAGAGAAAGAGAGAGAGAGAGAGAAAGTATAGTGGTTTGCACAGGTGCCTTTGGGTAAACCAGAGTCTCAAATGCAGTAGGACTTGCTAGTTGATGCTTGTGCTCTTTTACTGACACCAACAGATGACAGAGCTGTGTTTGGGCAGTATGTGGACAAGAGATTTCTTTCTCTGCTTGAGACTGATATAAATTCAGACCTGAACATTTTAATGTGCTTTCCTGTAGTGAAAGAAAAAGCTGTATATTGAGATCTGAACAATCTTCTGGTTAGATGTTCTTTATAACATGAACTGTCATTGGTATGAACTGGAAAAAAACAAGTCTTTACAATAAATGGCAACATTACAAGATTTTTTTTTGGTATTATTTAACAGGAATTTTCAATAATCAGTGTATCAAGTGCAGTACGTTGCTTCCCAGCAGTTCACATGTTTGTCTGAGTGGAATAGCCTTATTGCCTCTCCTGGTTTATTTCAGATATGAAGTAAACTTTTGTATGACAATTTTTGAAAAAAAATAAAATAATTCTGCAATGAAATCTTCAGAACATTTGTATTCTCTCAGTGAGTTTTGGTATTGGAGGGAGCAATGTGTTCTACGCTTAACAGGTCTAGTTATTTTGTTATTTCATGTTTTACATCAGTCAATATTAAATGCATTTATTTAAACAACCTCTATAAACTAAACAAATTTGCATCTTTTATAGTCATATGCATTTGTTTTATGTTTATATCATTCAAAGATCATAGTCTGTAGTTTCAGGAGCATCTGCATTGTTAGTTGTCACCTACTGGCTTCTTTGTCTTACTGGCAGGTGGTATTGGCCTTGAGGGACCCTGATGCTCTGATGAGCATCTGAGGTCCTTGATTACCTGCCCATTGTCATCGGCCTCTCCAGAGTACTTTTTTCTCTTATTTCAGGAAATAAATTCACACAGACTTCAGTGCACTGGGCACAGGAGTCCCTATTCTCAGGGAAATAAGGTAGATGGAAAGGGTAAAAGCTGTGTGCTGTCAGTCAGATCTTTTATGCATGGGTCTAACTGTTCAGGAGCTTGAATCCAACCACAGTTTCCCGTTACAAACATTTAATTAGTTTCTTGAACAGTGAATCATACATTGAGCTACTGGTTATCACCTTCCTTTATGTATCTATTAACTCCTTTTCAGGTTATAAATTAGGGATAGGCTAAGCTCAAGCTAGTTAAATAGCTTTAATAAGCTTTAATAACAACTTTTTTTTTTTTTTTTTTCAGTCCTCTTAAAAAGTAAGCATTATCCTGTAAACTCTGTAGTGTGGCATCTGTATCTAGAAAATTCAAAAAAATAACTGATTTTCTCCCCTTTTTCTCATTGCTTTCAAGGTACAAAGGTCCTTATTATTTCAAATGGTAGGCAAATGGTAGGTAAATGTGTTTATTCATAAACGGAAATTTAAACTGTACACTTCAGGTCATCACAAGTGTAACTCATAGGCCATCAAGGAGTTGATACCTTACTGAGTTTTGTTCATGGCATTCTTTTAAGTCAAGGAATCCAGATTATAAATTCAGTGAAAGCAATTTTTATTTTTCTTGCAGTTGCTAAGTGTAATTGTGAGATTACTGCATAATAAAATTAGCAGTAGAGCAGTCTTTGTAGGACAAAGTGCAGTTTTGCGATGGATATTTCATGAGTCATTGGCTGATTGTTCATAACCTCTTCAGTTGTTTCTTATTAGGAGTTCAATAATACTTAATTAATACTTAATTTTCACTATAGTAAGAACAGACTGAAAATAAGTTTTCCCTGAACTGTCAACATTGGCCTGAATACTCCAGGTTGAAATTCCTGATGTTAATTTAAATAGGGTTGAATTAGAATTAATTACTGAAAAATTATTTAATGCAATTTAAAGTGTTGTTTAGAATATCTGTATGGTAGCAAATATATTACAATAATAACTGTACACTTTAGCTGTTTTTATGCTGTTGGTTATCTTGTTTTGTACATAAAAGTTATTAAGAGTTCTGTTGAAAGTTATGGTGCTGAGCTGTGTGAAGACTGGGAATAACTGCCTAACAGGGTATCTTACCACACGTAATCAAGTATGAAGAAGCATCTTACCTGTCCACAGCTGCAAGGTTTGGAAAGCCTACAAACCTGCTTTATTTTTTATTTTTTTTTTATCTCAGCACCTGTATATTGATAAAAGATGACTTGGAATTATTTCTTTCTCTAATATTCTCAGTGTTCTACACATTCTCTAGTCATGTAGCTAAACTGTTGATGTTTCTTTTTTACAGGAGTTGAATGACTGAATAATGAGTATGATCCTAACATAGTTATCTTTTAGTCCTGGAGCTGTAAAATTCCACAGTTGTAGAAAACCTATCAGTTGGATGTCAGGCAGAGCTACTGTGCAAAAGCTTATGTGAGCTCTTGAAAAAGGCAGGAGAAAAAGAGGTATGTTTAGATTATACCAATTGCTACTTTTGTCTTCTGTGGTATATGGGAAATTATATATTTTGTCAGACAAGGAAACCTTGGTGTGGCCTATGTGCATAATGATAAAAAGCAGACTGTGAAGATCAGAGAGCTTGTACAACATTTGCCTTCGTGGATGAAGGAATTTCTCATGTTTATGAGGAATATACTGCACATCATAAAGACTTCTATAACATTTTATGTCTAAAGGTACTTCTGCTTATAACTGCTTTGCAATATAACTAATTGTTGTGGGTATCACCTGATCTGCATACCATGCTGCAAAATTCACCCAGTTTACCAGTAACACTGTAGGGTTAACGAATAACTGTAATTATCCCCAGGGAAAAGCTTTATTCTTTGCCGTCTAGGTTCACCTAACATGGTGTGCATTGAAGAGGAAGGATGCCAGCTGGTTGCAAAAGGGCTGGAGCATGGCTCTTTTAAAATCAGCGATTACAAAACCCCATCTGGCATGTCTTAAGAGCCAGAGTTGACCTACGAGCTGTCCTCCTCCAGTTTCCAGCAATCCCAAGGGACAATACTGGTAGTGAGTATGGGATACAGTGCCTGATGAGGAACGATGCAGTCTTCTGACACATCTGAATTTTTCAGCCAAGTGCTTTTCAGTGCTCAAAAATTGTACTTGCTGCTAGCACTGTTTTAGAAAAAAGATTACAGAAAATAGTAATTTTCACAATGTAGGCCGATTAAGAGTGCATTTAAAAAATCATTATCCATAATGAGAAAACCATAAAACTCAGGAAAAAGGAAAAAAAAAATGAAAGAAAAAACACAGCTGATAAGCCCCATTGGAAATCTCTCTTTTATTATTCTATGGAAATGGCCATTTCCTTTTTTGGAGTTTGAAACTTCACTGCCCTTAGTAATAGTGTTCTTCCTGCTGCCTTTTTTTTTTTTTTGTCTTTTTTCCAGTTGGGCCATTCCCTGGGTGATGATAGGACTAAAATACAGTGAAGTTTGTTTGTCTTTGTGGGTAGTATTTTAAGGTATTGTTCAAATGAAGAGGCTCATTTTGTCAGCTTTGGCTGTTCATGGATTTGGCTTTCTTTTCTATGCCTATGCAGTGCTAGTTGTCTGACACCTTGAGTTAGAAAGATTTAGGTGGAGACATTGCTGTGTAAGCATTGCAATTTTAAAATTATCTCCAGGCAAGGCTGTCCTGCAACTTTTAGCTAAAATGGAAAACATTAAAAAGGTTCTTTACCAACATAGTACAACATTTTTGAATTAGTGTCACTTTTTCGCACCCTTCTTTGGTACAAGGCTGTAAATTCAAGGGCACACATTCATTCCTCTGAAGAGGATAGGATTCCAGTAGATAGAGCAGAAACAATGTCTGAAGTACAGAAGAATTATACTAGTATTGACAGTTTTCTGTGGAGTAATTTTCTTCACATTACATGAGCTATGCAAAGGGTTCTCCATGTCCCCATTTGTGTATTATAAATATTCTATATATTGTTTTATTAAGACATATTTTTGTTTCTTCATTAATTAAATTCAGTCATAGACCATGACTGAGTTACACAGGTGAACTATATCTATCTTATTATCTAATCTATCTTATTATTAATAATATTTTTTAAGCCTATAATACTCATACCATCTGTAATATCTAGATCATTTCTTTTAAAAGACTTTTTTTTTTTTTTACTGAAAATAAAATAATAGTGGAAAGTATAAATAGGATTGAAGATGTTAGGGGTGATTTTATTGCAATTTTTTAATGCTGTAAGTGAGTTTAAAAAAAAAAAAAAAAAAAAAAAAAAAAGAGCAACCAAAGCTGGAAATGACAAAATGACAATACTGCAGGTACTTTGACCAAGTATATAAAGCAAAGTAGAAATGTGAAATGCAGCATGGCAGCCTGCTGTGGTGAATAATACAGTCAACAAGTTCAGATATGAATCTTTGGCTGTTGCTTTTGACACGTAACTGTGCTTACTTTTCATGTTTTCTACTTTTCAGTGCTGCTGTTTTAGCAAAACATCAAAGTGCTGTGCCTGATTGCTACTTAAAAAATTGATTTAGACTAGGGGAGGCTAAGGAAAGTGCTTAGAGATGCAGAATTATGGTATTATTAGGTGACAACGACTGGAAATGGCTAATAACTTACCTTCCAGGAACATAAAAGTGTGAGGAAACAACCTCTTCCATGTTTATAGAAAACCCCTAAATCCTAGTCCTAAGTACCACCTTGTATTGGGTTCTGAGTATTGACAGTCTCAATTCAGAAGCCTGACTATGAAGAGAGCTTGTACTTCATGTCATATTTGTTACCTCTTCTGATGATTTGAGCTAGCTTGGTCTGCTGGTCTGTTCCCAATATTCATTCATCCTTTACTACTCTTTGCCGGCAAAGTACAGTAGAATTGGGTTCTTCCATTCTGCTGCTGCTCTGTGGCTGCTTTTGTCCTTTTTCAACCGAATTGTGAACTAGTTTGCATTGGATCCTTTTCTGCCTAAAATCTTCCCCCTACCCTGTGGAAAAATAATAAGTACCGCACATTCCTTTAAAAATTGAGTTTATTGCCTATTGCATTCTGTGCTGATGCAAGTACACAGCACGATTTCCCTGTTTATAGAGAAAATATTAACAGAAACCTCTATCCCAGACAATCAGATCATTATAAAAATTTAGAAGCTGTTTAGGGGCATGGACACAGTAGATTGTGCAGGAATATCTCCAGCTGCTTAATTTATAATTTTGATCTATCCTTCCTTGTAATTTTTAAGAATTTCTCTCTTAGGGGACTGTAAATAATTTCTCTTGAAATTTAGTTTTGGAAGTTTGTCCTTAGCAGATGCTATGGTACAAAGCAGGCAGCACAAGTTTGTGTGTAAATTTGTCTGCAAGAATAAGGTTTTTATGATGGTGATGAAGATTTGCACAGGAATCTTGTCTCTGTTATGACTACTTGTCATGAGGCTTGTGCATTTGGCTACACAAAGAGGTTACTGTTATGTGAAAACCAAAAACCGACATTGTTTTCCATTTCTTGGTCTACTGTGAGCTCAGTGCAGGTAGGAGAAAAGACTAAGCTTCCTTGTTATCTGTAAACGTTAGTAATGTCACCCAGTAAGTTTGCATGTGTAACTTTTCTACTTTCCTGAAATAAAATGTCTCCATTTAAATTGAACTAACACAATGACTGAATTACCCAAGGTCAAACTCAGCTATGTTTGTGAGTTTGACATCCATAAGCTCCACTGGAACTTGGCTTCATTCCCAAGGCTTCCCGTTTGACATCATGTCGTACATACTGTGAGGTTATAATGCACTGTAAGTCATAAACTTAATGATGTCAGATTAAACCGGGTAAATGGAGAAAAGATTCATCTTTAAAATAAAGAGAAACTGTAGCTGACTTTCAAATGGAAATAAAATGATGGAATAAATCATTCTCTCATTTCTGGAGCTGACAAGATCATTCTGCATTAATAAAAAGTGGACACTAAAATTGTAATAAAATACAAATAAAGTATTAATTAAATATTGATAAAGTATTGCACATTATGTATTATTTGGCACTGAAAAAGTACATAACTGGGTAGAGGCTAAGTAGGTTTCAAACCACCTTTCGGCTTTTTTATGCTTGTATTTCTCATTGAACAAAGCTATTGGTGTCACATTATTTTAACGGCAGCATGTACTAGAACACAAGAGATACCGCTGTGCATGTTGTGCCCAGTACTTACACAAGTGACTTGTACAAGGCAAATATGCTTTTTTATTGCAGAGAAAGGTAAATCACCATGACACAACTAGCACAAAAGGGTTCTGTTGTATATTACATTTTTAAGAAAGCATAGAAAATAGTGCATATCTTCCAATCAACATTTTTTTCTATCCCTGTCTACCTTAAAATAATAGAATTAAATCATGTATGCAGAAGAAAAAAACAAAACAAAACAAAAAACACAACAACAACAAACAAACAAACAAACTTCTTTAGCAGTGCATTTAAGCTAGTGGGAATGTTGTGTTTAAATGGTCATTTTTATTTGTATTATTCAGTACAAGCCCACTTTGGCTGAAATATATTTAAGTAAATCTTTTGGGCGATGACAATTTTTTTTCCCCAGAATCTAGCTTATGATGAATAGCAGTATAAGGTTCATTAGTAGTCTCATTGTACGCTTGCATATCCTATATCCTGTCTCGAATCTGTACATTTTGAAAAACATCCAACATCTGTGCTACTACCAAGAGATTTATAGTATAATTCCAGTAGATCACAATATCCATTTTCTACCCTAGTAAAGAATCAAGTAATTGAATTTTGACAACATTTAGATACTCTACAGACTTAGACTTCATTCAAATGAATAGTTCCCTCTTTTCACAATTATTTGCTACATTACTGACTCTTTACAATTATTGAATATGGCCCAAATATACATTTTTAGTAAGCAGAAAATGTGTATTATGTCAGCAGACAAGTTGTCGTTATGGCAGCAGAGGTCTACTCATGACAACAGTGACTGTTGTGTATAGAACTGGCTGTATCTTATGAATGATTCTACACTGCCTAACATGGCACTGTACATTTTAAGTCATTAAACTTACTTAAAAAAAAACCACCTCCTGCTACTTATTATGTAATGTATGCAATTTGAAATGATTGTGTGGTTTGAGAATTAAATACTATAAAAGATAATATAATTTTCCACTGCCAGTTAAAGAGCACTTTGTATGACACTAGACTCTTCTGAGTAGTTATAGTCATCTTAAAACAATATAACTGCATATATTGAATAGCTGACTAAGTGCCTAAGACCAGTATTACTCTTTGGCTTAAGAGTTATTGCTTCCTTGGGACTTCAGTAATTTGCAAACTCTCTTTAAAGGAAAGAAATCATATATTAAAATCAGGACCTCCACAGTTTTACAGTGTATCCTATATGGCCTGCTCCATTTATGTGGAACTTAACATTGTTAACTTATATGCTAGGGAAGAGCTGGTTTGAACATCAAAAACTTCCCATATCATGTGAGGAAAAGCACTTTTCATAGTTGCTGTCAGTGTAAATACCTTAATGTATCAAATTCTAATGGAAATAATTTGAAGATTTTTAATGCACCAGTTTAAACCCCTTTCCAGAAGAAAGCACCACTGTTTAAATACTGAAATATTTTAATACTTTAAATATTGAATGTTGAAAAGCTAGTAAATATCTGCTAATTCATCAGAAAATTCTGTGCTTCCAAAATAGCAATAACCAAAGAAACAAAATACATGGTAACAAAAACAAGTCCTACAGATCCTTAATTGTATTATGCAGTAGGATTCACAGGCGGGTGCACATGTACCAGGGTCTTGTAGTTCTTACTGGAAATGTTTGTTATTTGAGCAAAGTCAATCTAAGGATGAGACAAAAATTGACAAATTTTTGGTAGTGGTTTTGTTTGTAATTATGTGTATGTGTGTGCCCAACACATATCTATAAATTCCAGCTGTGTGTGTGTATTGACTTTGAAGAGAAATTGATACAAAGAATCAGTTGTAAAGAATTGAGAAGAAAAAGAAAAATCCAACCCAGCTAATTTTGTAGCGTACTTATAATTAGTATAGCCATAGCAGATACTAGCTTTGAGGGCTGCAGGAAGGAAACAACCCATGATTCATTATTTGGCTTTTATACTCATAGCAGAACTCCCTCATCCTTACTTGGCATGTAAAAACATGCAGCAAAGAAATTTCTGTGCAATTGTGTGGGTTTGTGACTTGGTATATGATGCTTTAGAGATTTTTCAAGGATCGTTACATGATGAGAAGTAAAACAATTAGAATCATAAGTCAGTCCATGGAAGCAATGAACTGAAG
This sequence comes from Heteronetta atricapilla, assembly GCA_011075105.1. NCBI lineage: Eukaryota > Metazoa > Chordata > Aves > Anseriformes > Anatidae > Heteronetta > Heteronetta atricapilla. Next base: position 59,688,295 of record CM021733.1, on the reverse strand, counting down.
AATTGTTAATTGGTATGAAGAATTTGCAGCCCACTACAATTTCTGTCCTGCCTATTTGTCATGTTTCTGTGACTTGAAAGGAACCTTGCGTCCCTTCCTGAGGTGCATATGCAGTCTTGATAGCATGTTCATGTTGTATACACCTTTCCATTATGCAGAGCTGGGTTGACCATCAGGTTCTTAGTTTATGTTGCCTACTCAAAGACTATTCTTTTGGTTTAAGTGAATGTTTTAACATTGCAAGTAGAGAATGGCTTCTAATTAGTGTGGCTACTTTGACTTTCAAGATTATCTCACAGAGGTACATTTAATAACTCTGCAATTGAATTATACAAAAATCTCTGTGTTGTGACAGATTGACTGATTGCAAAATATGTTTATAATGTTGTCAGGGTTTATGTGTAGCTTCTGGCTTGTTATATCCAAAGTTTAGAGTGTCCAGCTCTTACTAGTTCTTACTGCTGTTAACTGCTGTTAAGAATAATTGCTAAAGAATGAAACTGTAGCTTTATATTTCATATTCCTTTATTAAAACCATGGTTATCTTGCATTGAGGGAGATTCCACATCTAGCCTTTAATTCTTAGATCCAAGCTGTTATGTGCAACAGAGTATCTTTAAACTTTGTGGTTCTCAATGTAATGTTCTGGATGGTTCTGCTATAATACACTTTTTTTCAGCTTCATATTATTTTTAAGTGATAGAAAATCAGCATGAACTAGATAAAAAAAAGTAACCTTTTTTAGCAAAACACTTATTTGAAACTAAATAAGGGGTCTGGTATTCCCATACATATGCATAATTACCATTCTTAGACTTGGTTTTCTCCAGTGCAGACCGCAGGGTTTTCCTGCTGGCTGATAATCACATGCAGAAATGACAGCATATCAAAACTGCATTTTTCAGTCCTTGCCAGTGGCTCTTAATACGTCTGGACTATGTGTGCCCTCAGTCAGCTTCCTGCTTTGTTAAAAGCAGCAGCTGAACAACCTTACTTGCTAGTGGCCACCATCTTTTTCAGCTTAGGATTTCTCATAAAGAGGGCTGAGTTGAAAGCGAAAATGCAAATAGAAAACTTTTGCTCTGCAGTGCCGCTAGTGAAAGAAAATGAATGAACTTCTTTGAAATCTTTTCTGTGCATGAGTAGCAGCACAGAGCTTTTTTTTCTCCTGACTCTAACCAGGTACGTGTTGATAGCTCTAAACTACTGTGATAAGCAACTCTTTGGCCACCTGTCATTTATTCCCATTACATCAATATGCCCAAAGCTTCCCATTTGCCAGAAAATAAAGTAATGCAAAGAAAAACGGTTACTCTCAACTTGTGCAGCATTTTTTGCAGTGGACTGGCCTTATGAGATACTTAATAGGTCTTGGGATATGGTTATGCTTGGGTCTCTTTTTGGCCATGCTGCATTTTCCAGTTGATTATGCTTAGCTGTGTTATGTTTTTAGCAGTGCATCGTATCTTAAAAATACAAAAGCACATAAATGAAAGCTTATGTTATGGAACTAAGTTCTCAGTTACTTTTACTCATGCGTTTTGTGTCTGTTATACCCATTTCCTATGGTACCATGGACCTGATTCAGAAAAGCACATAAGCATGTGCTTAATTAACTGCTTTCCTGAATAGGTATGCTTTTCTGAATTGGGGCCCATAAGAGTACCTGCCATGTGGGTCATAATCTCCCACCTGGGACATTCTGAAGGTGGATATTAAAAGACAAAATATATTTTTTTTCTGCTGTTCCTTTTTTCTGGAAGTCTCCTAGTGTTCTAGGTGATTTTAGTTTTTGATAAAGTGCATTTATCTGTGAGATGAATCAGGCTTTATATTTATGGTATTAATCATTTAATTGCCTTTGTTTTGAATTCATATGAATTGTAATTGATAAAAAGCATATTTGAATTTCATGTTAGAAAGCTAGATGCCATGGTACCTGCTAAAGAAATTAAATAAAGCCTTCTTCTCAATCTGGAAATCACTTCTGTACCCTTTGGTTTTGATATTTAGTGGGGTTTAGTTTTTATTTTTACAACAAAATTTATTTAGTTATTTTGAAGATCATGTGATCAACTGCCTGAAGTGTGTTCTTTGGCACAGACCCAGATCCCTGTTCTCTTTTGGAAGTGTTACAGCTGCAATAAATTTGATTTCACCCTTGATAATTTCTATAATGTATAGTAATAATGTATTGCTGATTTAGTGTTGTTGTCTTTCTACTAAGGCAAAAAAAGTCAGAAATCACAAAATCATATATATATTCTTGTATTTACCACACCTAAATAGATGTATATACATAAAATTCAAATAGGTTTCAAGGTTCCTTTTGTGTCTAGTTTTGGGAGGTTAGTCAAATAAAGTAAACTCTGTAATTTGCATGTTATTTGTCACTTATGAGAATTCTGGTAGGTTCCAGTGTTTCCTTTGAGATCTCTGCAGAGTACTTAATAGGAAAAAATGCACAGGAGTCAAGAAGCTTTGTCACTACATTCATGAAGCTCAAAATATTCCTTATATTTGGCAACATAACAAAATATTACAAAATACATGTATCAAATAGGATATTTGTATCAATGAAAAAGTTGCTGTTTTATTTTAGAAAAGTCTTTTTTTCTTTTTTTCTTTTTTTTTTTTTTTAACAGTTGTTCTGTGGTCTTCAGTGTTTATGCTCATTTCATAGTTTTACTATTTCTTCCAAGACGTCTTTCAGTTGTGTAGTTAGTAGCCTTTTTAGCTACTGCATTTCTTAGATAGACACATCTTAACATTGCAGGCTTGCTTTTTCTTTTTTCTTTTTTCTTTTCTTTTTTTCTTTTTTTTTTTTTCACAATACTTAATACTTCATAAACTTTGCAAAATAGATTGGCTTAGAGAAACAGCGTGGGAGCAAAAGGGTAGTTAAAATGGAGAGTGACCAAAAAGTGACCAAAAAAATACCCCCCCCCCCAAAAAAAAAAAGAAAAAAAAAAACATGCGCTGTGTGTGATAATTTGAGATATTCTCTGTGAAGGCTAAGGTAATACTTGATGACTGAACATTCTCATCTCTGTGCATAGTCTCATTAAAGATTATTTTTGGCATGTGAGATCGAGTATGTCTTCGACATATTCAGCAGCTGTTAATGTATGGATACGGAGAATGCTTTCCAGCTCTGTGGGAAACAAATTGTTCAAGGGGTGGCATAGTCACTGTTCCACCTGTCTTGAATGTACCCATTTACTACCCCTATACTATCTGCTTACTGGCTCTTTCTTTGCATATACACCCATTACTGGTGTTAGCTTGTGTACCTGGTACCAAAGAAAGGGTTTTGGATTTCTCGCTTTTTTCATGATATTGCTGCCTGTTTTACAGCTTTTCTTGAGAAGCTAGCTGTAGAGAAGACAGTTTCCCTGTACAGCCTTCAGGGAATGTAATGCTTTGAAGGCATTGGAGCAGAAGCGTCAGTTTTGTAACCTTCTTTTTGAGATGCAAGAATTACTGAATATGAAGGTGATCATGAAATATCATGAATGAACTGAACCAGAAACGTTAATGAAAATAAATTGGGAAAATAAATAAATAAATAAATATTTATTGCTGTTGGGAAAATAAATAAATAAATAAATAATAGCAAGATGGCAACTCTGCTGCTACTGTTTCATCCATTTTTGATTTCACTCTTCTCTAAGTAGGAAAATAAGGCAAAAGCCACCAAACAAAACTTTCAAAGGCATCTTTCCTCAGTTGCCCATTCAACTCTACTGGTACTGCAAAACCTGAACATTCCTTTGCTTCATTAGCAGCAAAGGAAGATCCTGCTTTTCATTGTTGTTCAGAGCACATTGTGAATAATTTAGTAAGCCCAAGTGATTAAGACATTAAGAATTTAAGTAGCTTTAGAATTAGACTGTGGTAACAGAGAAGAATTGCCTAAGTTGTCACCTCAGCAAAATATGGGAAAAAGCTATCTTCTGCTTTCCCAATTCCTCTAAAAATGATGGAGTTTTTTTGAAAATACTTTTTTTTTTTTTTTTTTTTTTTTTTAAGGAAAAATAGCATCCCAAACACTGTAGTAGTTCTTTAATAATATGTGCAGGATTACTGTTCTGTAGGTTCATCTCTAGAAAGCAGCATGCATTTTAATAAAATATTTTGAAACAGAAGTATTCATCTTTATTTGTAAGTCTTTAGATTATCAGTGTCTCCTTAACTCTTCATTTATAATTTATAAAGTCTTTAGATCTTTAGTAGAATGTTGCTAAATAAATAAAAGAAAGACTGGTGATGAAAAAGCTGGTTTTATTGTTCACTAGATTGAAGAAAAAAAATGAGGAAAATATTTAAATCAAAATGGTATTTATTATTATTATTATTAGTAATATTATTATTATTACTAATTAATAATAATTATAATATTATAAATACATAATTATATATTAATATTATTATTAGTAATAATAATAATAATAAGAATCCAGTGGATGTTGGACTATGCTCTGTCTGTAAGATAAGATATCAAAATTAGTAGATATCTAGAAGCTTCTTTGTCTGATGATGAATGGAAATCATTGGGACAAGTCTATAAGAATATAATTTGCAATAAATGAATATCACTTATTTGATGTGTTGATAAACTTCAACAATGTAATTCAAAGCTTGATCAGTAAGAAGCCATCCTATTTTTGCTGGTTTTCTCACAACTGTATACTGTTTAAGGTAAAATTATTTCCAAGAAACCAGTTAGAAGCAATTATAATCAATGCCCTTATTAGAAAGAAAACTCCTAACATAGGTGAAATAATCTATTTTTTTCTAAATAGAAAAAAGGTTGAGAAACCAGGGCAAAATTACAGAAACAAATGCTTGCCATTCCCACTCAATTCTTTTCAGTCTTCTACCTCTGTGCTCTGTTCATGGGTAAAAATCAGCTGTATATTTCATTCCTGTTAGAGAGTAGTTTTATGTCACTAGTGAGCATTGCTCCCTTGCCCTAAAGGTGACAAGGTCAGGGAATGAGTAATAAAGCAAAGGTATTCAGCTAAAGCATCAGATACTGCTGCATTCTTCTGACTTGTCCCATGAACCACTCAGCTGTGGCATATCAGGCGTGGTATCTAACTACAAAGATGTAGCTTTTCATTTTTTAATTATTATTATTTTCCCTCATATTATTAGTATAAATTGGTTTCTGTGCAGGAGATACCAGGAATTGCAATTATCATATTGAAGACAGGGTGCCTGTGGACTCTAGATCTTCTCCCTGTGTCTTTGGATATTTTCTGCATATTGTCGGTTGTACTCAATTCTTTGTAGAGGAAAGGTTTTTCCATCAGAAAAACACAAGTGTATAATCAAAAGTGAGAGAGGTACATGTGGGAGAAAAAAACTTCAGCCATTGTCCGCATTAGTGACCAGAGTATAATTTCTGATACATGGTTACATTAATGGTGTTCATCTATTTTGATCTAAAATAATAGGAACATTGACTAAATTAGTAATTGCAGCTCTTGAGCTACCAGCAGTTCTAGAGATAGCAGGCAAAAAACATCACTGCTATAAGTAGTCTGAAATCAATAGGATTAACGCATTTTCCCCTCTCTGTAGGGCAGTTAAATTGGAAGGTAAGCACCATTGTGGTTAATATAACTTCACAAGTTTATGATTTATAAAATACCATAATGCCTTGTTACATCTTCTCAGCTTAGCGTAAGACAATGGTGTTAAATATTTGTCAAACAGGAAGACCTGGCACTAAGCACCCAATTATAGAAAACACTGCTATTTCTTTACCCTGCTATGCCTGAGGGGTGCCACAGGGTGTGTGGTTTGGGAGGGACATAAGAACTTTGCTGAAGGCTTCTTTAGAAGAAAGCATTTCCTCTGCTTACTAGAAAATTATGTAATTATGTTAAAGGCAACAAGATGTACAAATCACTTATCTGCACATTTTATGTTTTCCTATCATCTTTATTTTCAAGCAATTGATAAGAGATTTTCTCTCTAGGTTTGATGTCAACCAAGAACATCATTTTTGTTTTGCTTTTTTATTTTTTTCTTTCTTATTTATTTATTTATTTATTTATTTTTTCCCTTGTAACTGTATTTTTTAGTGAAAATTTACCTTAGAGTAAAACTGGGCATGCCTGCAAACAAGCCATGGTACAAAGTGAGAGTACACAAGTGGTGTCCTTGCTAGTTAACAGGTTAGAATCACGCTGAGCCCAGCCAAGGGTGGTTAGTGAAAAGGTAGCTAGAGAGGGAACAGGAGTCACTAAGCATCAGCTTGAACCAGCAGATAAAAGTGGGGGGAACCCCCCAAAATGATGTTATGTTGTTGCTATAAAACTACTAATAAAATTGTCAATAAAAATATAAAAAACAGAAGAACAATTAAGATGTCTCACCCCCAAGCCCCCTACAAATTTTTAAGAGGAATACAGCCATAGAGCTCCAGCAAATGAGAACATATCTGAATTTTTATCATTTTTTGGGGTAGTTTTTTCAGCAGAGAAGTTCAAATTTTGGTGGTGAGGTACAGTTATTTTGCTCAAAAGCTGAGTGCTTACAAAGACCATAGCTATTCAGAGGATTGATTTTAAGTCTAGAGGCTTGCCTTTTGGAAAATTTCCCTAAGAGCATTAAAGTAACATATGAGTTTTCAGTATGTCATTTGGAGCCTGCAGTTTTCTCCAAAGTCACTGATCAAGATAGAAAAGCAATGAAAGATTACAAGTATAGCTTCTATATGATATTCAAAGTTTGAATTACAGCATGACATTTTTACCAACATAGCCCAAATCTCTTTTAAGGTTATAAAATAGTTTGCTCTTTGACTATAACTCTACAGCTAATCCACACACATGTGGAAGCAGAGGAAAGCAGCTGTTGAAGGAGATGTCATTTCCTTGCTCTCTTCCAACCTTCTGGTGGAGAGGAGGAATCAGAGGCAGGTGGGGATGTTTGGAACAGGAGTTAAGTTTCTTCCCATATATGTTTATAAACAGCACTGCTGCTAAATCAGTACTGTGATAGCAAATAGCTTGTATGCATGGAAATAGGGTAACAGTCGAATCATCTCTTAGAGTATATGTGGCCCATATCTAAATGATGGCAGTCCTAAACACATTGCAGCATAGCTTCTTTTGATGATGAGCTATGACATTACTTAACTAATGTAAATGAAAACAGTGCTCAGAATAATTAAGATATAGGTCTATGAAGAGAAGTTGTTACAACATGCAGTGGAACCATGAAACTGACAAGTGACAAGGGCTTTTTGTCTGTCACATTTCAGACAATATTTTGTTGATGAGAAGCTAGAAATACAGTGTTAAAGGACTTACATAATAATTTTGCAGATGCTAAAAGGGTGTTAGAATAGAAATATAGAAAAAGGTAGGTGTTTGTGTATATATGTATATAGTCTCCTAAAATGCACAGGAAAATTGTCACTTTCAACATTTAAATACAAGTATCAAAACAGAATCATTGATATTTGCAAAAATACCTAATGTGCACCATTCCAGGATTCTTACAGGAGTGGTTGTCAACTCTTGGTCCCAACTAATGTCTGGTATTGATGGTTTTAAATGCAACTTTCCACTCATGAGTGGAAACAGTTATTCTATATGCCAAAAATTAGAAGCAGTTTTTGAAATCTGGCAGACAAAATCATGAAAAGCTATTTTCAAAGATACATATTTTGAAGATTATATATCTTAAATGCAGACAGAAATGGAAACAAAACAGAATTAAAGAAGTGAGCAATGAGAATATGCATGAGGGAAAGTACACTTTTTATTTAATGGAATAATTACGTTTCCAAATACCTGTATTATTTAAGCCTAGCTGTCACATTGCAAGGAACTGAATACAAAGATAAAATTAAGCTATAAAGACAAACCACTGCAAGAAGAAGAGCAAAATCTCATATTTTTGTTGCTTTGAAACTGACCATTAGGTGAGTGCTGTTCATCTCACCTAATATACACACAGTATAAAAAGGACGTGAAACTGTTGGAGAGTGTCCAGAGGAGGGCTACGAAGATGGTGAAAGGCCTGGAGGGGAAGACGTACGAGGAACGGCTGAGGGCACTGGGCCTGTTCAGCCTGGAGAAGAGGAGGCTGAGGGGAGACCTCATCGCAGTCTACAACTTCCTCGTAAGAGGGTGTCGAGAGGCAGGAGACCTTTTCTCCATTAACACCAGCGACAGGACCCGCGGGAACGGGGTTAAGCTGAGGCAGGGGAAGTTTAGGCTTGACATCAGGAGGGGGTTCTTCACTGAGAGAGTGGTTGCACACTGGAACAGGCTCCCCAGGGAAGTGGTCACTGCACCGAGCCTGACTGAGTTTAAGAAGAGATTGGACTGTGCACTTAGTCACATGGTCTGAACTTCTGGGTAGACCTGTGCAGTGTCAAGAGTTGGACTTGATGATCCTTAAGGGTCCCTTCCAACTCAGGATATTCTATGATTCTATGATTCTATGATTCTAATTTTAGATATCTACAGTAAAGTTATTGGCTTCTTAGATAGTCACTCTGCCCCTCCCTTTGGAGTCAGGGTAGAGATTATAGGGCCATTAGTTTGACTCATTTTAGACACTGTTTTTAGTCTGACTCACTTTAGTCAATGTTTTTCAGTGAGACAGATTGACCCCTTTAAAAATAACCTGCTTTTGTGCCTCTGTCTGTAAGAAAAATGTGGATGTCCATCTTTAGTATTGCAGTTAACCCTAGAGCTTAGGCTATGATGCAAAAGGAGGGCCCCATTTCTTCCAGACAAGTATTTGAGGATAATAATGGCAATCAGCATCATCTTGTGTATAGCCAGATGTTGCTGATTCTGTAGCATTCTCCATAGCTAAATTTAGGAGAATAGTAACTTTGAGACGGAAAGTTTCTAGGTCATTAGAGCTTAAAAAATGGATAATAGAGATAAAACAAGAGATGACAGCTGTCAGTCTTTCCACATGGGACTCTTCTGGTTTTGTGCAGAAGCAGAGTTATAACACAGCTAACGAGTGGATGTTTTGAGAGCTATTTTAGTTATTGACATGTGCTCCAGGCCCACTCTAGCTACCTCTATCACTTTTGCATATTGTCCTCAGCGCTAAATTTCTACCAGCAAGATCTTGTATGACCTTACGGGGTGTATGGATCTGAGGCATTTAGGGAGTGACGAAGGAGGTGCATGTCTGTATGTGTGTCTGAATGTTTGTTGTTTGTTTTGTTTTGTTTGTTTTTGCTTTCCCCCTGGGTTTGGGAATGAGCATTTCTTGCTGCATCTATTGCAGGCCATTCATTTAATCTGATATTGGAGAACACCCTCCCAAAAAAGAGTCTGGTCATGCAAACTGGGCCAAGTGGCTCCTAATTGAGAATCCAACACCACAGCAAGGTGGATCTAACTGGTAAGCAGCTCAACAATCAAGCCTGTCCACCTGCTCAGTGTTTCTCCTGGGGAAGGATATTACAGCATACTGACTTTTTGGCACTGCCTTTCCCCCCCCCCCCATGTAGCATATGTGAGCCCAAAAAGTAAATTAGGGTTCACATTTCTCCTTAGTTCTAAATACCTAGATTTGTTCTTTTAGATTTAGCCCTTCATACTTAATTACTTACAGCTTTAGTAACAATGTTAGCTATTCAGAAAGATTACCTGGTGATCAAAATGACCACCAGATTTATCATTCACAAGTGAGTGCTATGCAAGCTGTAACCTTACTTGCTGCCAAACAGAAGCAATGATGTTCTGCACAGGGCTCTGTTAACAGTTCTTCGGCAGAGTTCAGAAGGTTTGAATGGGCAAGGGCCACCTGATGGAGGTGCAGCTTCGATATTCAAAGTATTCTGGGCAGTTTTGTATGATTTTAATCAAAAGTATCTGTATAAAACTTTTCAATGTTGAAGGAGAACTTGCATTTTTATTGGGAGCAATCTATGGTGTGAACAGAATACTGCTTGAAGTGGAGACTTTGGCTATGCATTGTTCTCTCTGCCTGATACATTCAAGTATTGTTTGGTGATCATGAAATTCAATGTATGTTGTGCTTTTGTTAAACTGTGTTTGTGAAAACAGTAGTATACAGCAGTTCAAGAGCAGGCAAATATAGTTGCCTAAAAATAACACCATTGGCCCACAAACACGCCCATTGGCATGGTATACTCTTATAATTCATGTTCATAAGTTTTTCATTTTTCTTTACACTGAAGTCTTTTAAAAAGTTCTGTGAGGCTTTGTGGAACGTAACCTGTCATTATGAGATATAGCACACTGGAGAAATATTAGAGAAAAGATCTTTCTACTGTTCTGAACCCTTTTGTCACAGAATTTTTATGCCATTACTTGGCTTCCTATCCTCTCTTTGTTATGTTTATTCTATTTCTTACAAAACAACCTTATTAGCTCTCTCTCAGTGGCCTGTTCTTTTAGACACTGAATTTGGAAATTCAAATTAATTTTCTGTATACCAATCTGAAATATTTTGTGGCTGTCTCCACTGCTTCATGACTCAGAGAAGCCACTTAAAATACTCTTACGTTAAGTCTTCACAAGTACTAGAGTTACTTTTACCAGATTCAAAACTGACCTTATTCTTCCTCTTGTCACACATCAACACATATATACCTCTTCATTATACTTGGAAATGTCTATCTCACCTTATCTGAATTATACTTCAGGTTGCGTGCCCTACTTGGGAAGGGAGAGAAAAAAAGGGGGGGAGGGAGAAACAGTTAATACAGCTTCTCAAGTTAGGACTAAAACCTTGTAAATCTGTGTCATCAGCAGCATCTTTTAAAAGATGGCACAAATGGTGACATCTGGGAGCCAATTCATCATTTAATTAAATTATCCTGTAATGAAATCTGCCTTAATGAGATTAATTTTAATTATTAATAAGGAACGGACATGGGCACAAGGCACCATAAATAATAAATGGAAGCTGTGTCTGCTTTGTTTCTGAGAAAGGACCTACTTTAGAAAAGCTGTGCTTTTTGTGAAGTTATGGTGTTTTGTTTGTTTTGGTTTTTGCACCGTCACTATTTCTGTTGTGTTGAGTTTGGTTTCTGTTTAAGCTTAAAGGCAGAATATTCATCCCTATAGTAGTAGTAAGTGTTAATGTTTAAATATTTAATTTGATTCAGTCATATAACCAGTGACCTTCATTATTCCAGAAGTTAATATCTACTTTTGTTTTCATATCTAACAATAGTGAAGTTAATTTTTGGAAATATACTTTATAGGTAAGTACTATAGGTTTAAATTTATCAAGACTGCTTAGTGTGCTATTCTTTGGCTCATCTGTGCTATCACACCTATATTTATATGCATATATGTGCTTGTACACATGCAGCTTTTCTGCTGTAATGTCCATTTTCATGTGGATTACATTAGTGTAATTTGTATTATGAATGCTGTTAATAGAGACTTTTATGACTTGGCTATAATATAAGTTTATCTGGGCAGCATGGCTGGCATATGAGAAATGATCCTTGTGGGTACCAGCCACAAACACTCTGAGCCTTGTCACGATCATCTTACATGTGGAGCGAACCCTTCTGCCTTTATCTCCATCAGTGAGCAGAACACCACTGTGCGCTTGCTTGCCAAATGCAAACTAGCTCCATAGAGCTGAAGGTGATTATTCACTACTCACAAAATGATTATTTCTTTGGCATCCCGGGCTGTGCATGTTACTTGCCATATGAATTTCTTTCAAAGGGACAGTCATTTTTTTTAACTTCATCATTCCATGAGTATTTGCTTTTCCTTTTTTGTCTTTGCTTTCAAGTTGAAAAATCATTTTACTTCAGAAAGAATAATAAAATCAAAGTTAGAACAAGAGCTGTTGATAGTGAGCAATATCAGTAACAACCTTCCACATACTTAAGCTCCTGAATGCAGTTTTTGTGGGCTACCATTAGCTTGCTCACCTGGTGGCACAGCCCATGCTTGAGCCTCATTAAATGTGAGAATGAGTAAGGATGTGAACAGACTCCTCTCCAATTTGAGGAAATTCCTTCTTCTGTAGCTGTTTTGGGTTAGATTCAAGGTCATTTTCAGAAGAATATCTCTTCCCAGCTCAGCCTGGATGTGCTGGTGAAGATGCATGACAGTACTTTGTGGCTTTAGGTGTTGAAGGGAAATCATTGGCACTGGAGGTATAAATAAAAGGTATGAAAAACAAAAAAGGCCTTCAAAGAAAGATTTTAACTCTAGTGAACTTGATAAGAATTTGCCATCTGTTTTAGCAGAGCTCAAATTTAAGCTCTGGTGCTCCGTCAATGTTGTGTCCCTTGTCAAGCTGAAATGCTGTAGTTCTGGTAGCTATCATGTTCTTCAGTGGCATACAACACTTCTCTCACAAGCATTTGGCAGCCTTATTGGCAGTGGTGACTAGAGAAGGTTGCAGTTCCTGTGACACCTTTCTGTAAGCTTTCTTTCCTACAAAACTACACAGGTAACTGTGGATTTCCTAGAAAGGATAAAGAGATTTGTATTAAGTTCTATATGCTGTTAGTTATTTAACAGGAAGGGATTCTGGTTCTTCTTCCCTCCCAAACACATACAAATATATAGTTATAGTGGTTGGACCTTATAAGGTCATTATGTTGCTTGTAACAAACAGTGATAAGAACAGATATGCCTAGAAATCATGGACTGACATGATTCACTATCAGTTTTAGCACAGCTGAGAATTATTTGTAATGGGAATTATTCACATCCCAGTGACTTTCTTGTGTATGTCTCATAACTGCCTCAGGTACTGAGGATTTTGGAAAGGGCACTTTTCACTCTTTATCAACTTGCCATGAATTTGTAATGGTCATTAATGTTTTTGTAATACAGTGGTGCCTGCATCATTTGTTCTGTGGTGCTTATGCTATATGATATGAATACTTATAAGGGCTTGATAATTGTATGTCAAAAAAAAATATAAATAATTATAGTATACAATATGAATCAGTATTTATTTTATTTATTTGTAAAGGGTTACTTACAGGAAGAAACATCTGAGCCCAGAAGAATTCTCTGGCTCACTTAAAAGTGAGATGTAAAGATTCTGAGAAATAATCACCAAAGCTTGGAGCATGACAGATTCTTGAAGCCTTTCCTTTCTATGCTTTTACTAAAATAAGCAGACTGAAAGGTACTCAGTAGTCTTCATGGAATTCTTTTGAGGACATTCAACAGGCTTGGGAGAAGCCAACAGGTTCTTACAGGGTAAAATTCTGCTTAGAAGATAGGAAACAAGAAATGGAATGCTGAAAAGGGGATTAGATGTCATCATGGAAAAAAGTTACTTGTTAAAAAGAAATCAATTCATTTGTAGAGATCCCACTGTTAGCCAACATTCCCTTGGTTAGTCCCAACAACTGCTGGAGGATTAGACAGTTCTTTGGGAAAGGACCACTATGTGATTTCCCTGTTCTTACACATTTTCTTGACTGTTTCTCTTTTAGCATTTGCTGAAGGTGGGGTGTTGGTCTCACTGCACTTTCTGTCATATTGATCAGATCTTATGTTCTTAAGCAAAGACTTGCAAATGCCCCAGCACCATTTGCTGCAGTAACGACATAATTAACTCTAATACCAAAACAAAAGATGTTGGTGCTTCCCTTTTTGCCTTTCACAGAAATTAATATCCTGATTTGTGCATAAGCTTAATATCTTCTTGTTGCCTGAGGTTGGGTTAGAAAATGAAGAGTAAAAAAATAAAAATAAAAAAAACATTTAAGTGAGATCATATCTGAGAAGCGTGTTGAGCATAGTGTGATCTCCCAAACACATCACAGGACATACTTGCAGAGCATGTCCTACTTTTTGGTATACATTTCTCCCATGCTACTAAGCAATGAAATTCCCCTTACTTTTCAGTCCTGTAACAGTCTTGATTCAAAATTTCCCGGGATATGGTTCTTTTTCCCACCCTCACCCAACAGATTCCCCTCAGCTTTACTTCTGCCTTCTGTACAACTAAGGGTAGCCCATGCTGACCTGATAAGCCTGACTGGAGTGAGATGATTTTATCCAAAGTTATTTGCATGTCCCTACCTCAATTCCGGGAATGTGATGTGACCCCCAGTGCTAACATAGATTGTATTCATTTGGGATCCACATGTACCTCCAAACTGAATACCTCATGCCTTACTAAAGGGACACGTGTCAGTTGGTTTTGAGCAACTGAGCTCAGTGTTGTAAATTCCCCAGTGCTGGCGAGTCAGCCCTTGTTGTCACTGTGTTCTGTTAAAATGCCAGACAATCTGTGGCAGAGCAAAATGTTCCACTGTGTTTTAGCAGTCAGGTTTACTGACCTGTGTTAGTTGGATTCCTACATATATCTCTACATTGCAATCAAACTTAAATTTGGACTTGTTCTCCAGGAGCTGATCCAAAGTGCACTGGTGCATAGAGGAGTCTTCCAAGTAATTGCTGTAGGCTTTGGAACGAGTTGAGTATTATAATGCAGGCTGGAAACATTCAAAGAAGAGTCACTATTTCTCACACACACAGACACACTTGGATGTATTCAAACGGTTCATTATTCAAAGCTTATGTAGAATATTTTGTTCAACAGCTACAAGTAAAAATATTACTAACCAGTCAGAAGAGAGAAAATTCACTTCTGCCATGGTGGCCTGGCAGATGATAGGAAATCTGTTTTTCAGGGTAGTGCGCAAACACACCTGTGTGTTTGCAAAGTTGTCTGCTGATCCAACTCATTTCTATCTTTCAATGAGAAATTTTCAATGAGAAATGTTTCACTGACCTGTAGATTTATTTTCGTGTTCTGTCTAGCTTCTCCCAGATGCTTTCAACAGATGAGAGATTGAAGGGTAATAATGGCTAGTCTTTATATATTTAACATACCATCCCATTCCTTCTGCAAGCATATGTTGAGATCTGGACAAATGTTTAATATCATTGTTAAATTGCAAAATTAAACCTTGGCCAGTTGGACATGATCTACTTGGAAGAGCACAGCTCTGTAGAACATTCTGGTAGTCTTTTGGGCAGGACAGCCATAATCATTTGCAGAACCCTAATTGCATTGGCTCAAAGTCAAAACTACCCCCAGGCCATTAACTTAGCTTTTTCTTAACTTGTGAGAAATGTCTGCTCCCCACTATTTGTAAGTGGACATAAACCCTTTGCATTTGGACTTGTTTCTCTATACTTTGTTTCATGCTCCAAAGTGCTACTTGGTTCCCACTGAGTTTAAAGTATCCCATTTGAAACGATGTTTTCATTAGTCTTATCACCCTTGCATACTGATCTGCTTTTGATCTGATTAGGTCTGTGTCTGTTCTATAATTGGTTTATCCACATTTCCTAATGTATAAATGGATAAGGAGATCTAAGATGAGATATCTAACTTGCCAAGAAATTGGAATTTGTAAGTTCGGCCAATCTAGATATCCATTCACTTTCTGATGTATACATATGAATGTAAATTGCTTTCAGTCATTTAATTTACATACCAAAGAGCCAGAAGAAGGTGTTAGTTACTATAACAGTGGGTAAATAACTTATTAATGAGTGCTCCTTTTAGCTGTGTTTCCTGTTTACCCTCTCTCCTGACTGTTCAGTCATTAACAAAGTCATTATAGGCCAAAACATATTTAAGTAATTCAAATTCAGAGATAATGCATACAAGGATGTAATTTAAATTTTGTGCATGAATATGGATTAAATTTTCCCTTTTTTACAATTCTAGACTCACTCACTTTGCTGTTAAGGCCTGTTTTGACAGCCCAAGAGTCTAAAGATCAAGCTAACAGAGAAACGTGTCCTAGACAGTTCAGAGTATGCTGGATCTGGCCCATGAGTGCCTATGAATTTCCCAGAATTAATCCAAGCCTTTCTACTTTTTAGAGTTGCCTGGTTTAAGTCCATGTGATTTTAATCACCATTTTTAACCATGATTTAAACTACCCATAAAAATAAAGTTTTTATCTTCTGGTTTTGTTTGTTTGTTTTGTTTGTGTTTATTAGCATTTAAAAATTGTTTTTCTCTAGAAATCTTCATTGTCATTGACAATTAATCATTAAACATGGATTTGTCTTGAATGACATCTGAAAAGTGAGTATTTGGGGAAATAATTGTCTTTTAAAGTAATTTTATGTACTTCAGCCACTTCTGAATCTCAGTTCATATTTTGTTAGACCTAAGGAAACTGTATTTTTTACTTGATAAAAATTTAATGTTAAACTCATTATTCAGATCAACCTGCAGTTTGAATGCAAATCAGAATTCCACCTAACTTCAGAAATATATATATATATAATTTATTTAATTGAAATAAAACTGCCTTAAGTAATTTGAATACATATCAAATATTTTAATGTACAACTAAAGGATTTATTATACAAGAGAATTATTAATCATAATTACAAAGCGAACAACTCATCATATTGGGACAGATTTTCAGTACCACCTGGATACATTAAGGTATGGAAAGGTATACAGAAGGATTTTTTTCTTTACAGAAAGATGTTACAAATAAAACTACTGATTTCTGGAGAAAAAAAAAAAAAAAAAAAGAGTTGAATTGAGAATTAGGTTTCTTCCTGCTTGGACACCTTTCATGTTCTCTGTACCAAAAAACTTCAAAAAGTAACTGGTAGAGCTCAGCTTCTCTTACTTGATTTGTTATTTATGATTTGGAAAAGTGAAAATTTCCTGCTTTTTCCATTCTTAGTTGATTTCCTTTATCATAGAGTTATAAAACTTGATTTCTCCTGAAAGAAAACTGAAACAATGTCTTGGAAAACTCATTTCTGTGCAATTGAAAACAAAATGTTTATCTGAGAAAAACAATTGCCAACATTTTCTCCATTGTATACTGTAAAACAAGGCAATTGAATAATATGATTCTTTAGTCTAACTTTTTAATCTTGAGTTATACTCAAAAGTTTTTCTTTCTATTTTTGTCTGAGATTGAAATAAAAATTCTCATTTATGTTCAATAAAGACTCAATAACACAACTTAAAAATAATCCCGTTAACTCAATAATTTCAGTGTTTTATTGTCAGTCTACTGACGAAATTACAGCTACTACTTTAAAAATATTTTAAAATTATGCATTGATTTAAATGTGTGTTTTTTTTAAAGTTTTTATTTTATTTTATTTTTAAGTTTTGAAACACAAAGTGAACCCAATTATTATTATTATTATTTTAATATTAAACTATATATATAATTTAATATGTTGCTTCTTTGACACCTTTTCATATGATGGATACAAGTTTTCTGGAATGTTTTGGTACATTTAATTATTTCTTTGAGTCTTTAAAGATGCTGTAATAGCACTTTTAAAAAAAGTGGGCTTCTCTGTAGCAAGACAATCTTGCCACAACTTTGGACAGTTTTCATGAGTGATATCAGGCCTTCTTTCCTCCTCAGCAGACTTTTCAGTTTTACTCTAATAGGCTTTTGAACCAACTTCCTGAAGGTGGAGGTGCACTAAATCACAAGAGTCAGCTCTTCATAACTTCGCAACATTCAAACCTTGTATAACCTAGACATCAAGACAAAATCTGAAAGATACTTCTTGTTAGCCAGCTTCATGTTGTAATGATTATCCTGATTTATTCTCAAGGCTGGTGAATTTAACTGTATCTATGACAAAGATTTTAACTGTAACTATGACAAAGTGACGCGCTGGGTGGATGAAGGAAAGGCTGTGGATGTGGTCTACCTTGACTTCAGCAAGGCTTTTGACACCATTTCCCACAGCATTCTCCTCAATAAACTGGCTGCTCTTGGCTTGGACTGGCACACGCTTTGTTGGGTTAGAAACTGGCTGGATAGCCGAGCCCAAAGAGTCGTGGTAAATGGAGTCAAATCCAGTTGGAGGCCGGTCACTAGTGGCGTTCCCCAGGGCTCGGTGCTGGGGCCGGTCCTCTTTAGTATCTTCATTGGCGATCTGGACGAGGGCATTGAGTGCACCCTCAGTAAGTTCACAGATGACACCAAGTTAGGTGCGTGTGTCGATCTGTTCAAGGGTAGGAAGGCTCTGCAGGAGGATCTGGATAGGCTGCACCAATGGGCTGAGGTTAACTGCATGAAGTTCAACAAGGCCAAGTACCGGATCCTCCACCTGGGGTGCAATAACCCCAAGCAGAGCTACAGGCTGGGAGAGGAGTGGTTGGAGAGCTGCCAGGCAGAGAAGGACCTGGGAGTGATGGTTGATAGTCGGCTGAATATGAGCCAGCAGTGTGCTCAGGTGGCCAAGAAGGCCAACGGCTTGTATAAGAAAAAACTGGCTTGTATCAGAAACAGTGTGACCAGCAGGGCTAGGGAAGTGATCATCCCCCTGTACTCAGCTCTGGTGAGGCCGCACCTCGAGTACTGTGTTCAGTTTTGGGCCCCTCGCTACAAGAAAGACATTGAGGTGCTCGAGCGAGTCCAGAGAAGGGTGACGAAGCTGGTGAGGGGCCAGGAGAACAAGTCCTATGAGGAGCAGCTGAGGGAGCTGGGCTTGTTCAGCCTGGAGAAAAGGAGGCTCAGGGGTGACGTTATCGCTCTCTACAGGTACCTCAAAGAGGCTGTAGCGAGGTGGGGGTTGGTCTGTTCTCCCACGTGCCTGGTGACAGGATGAGGGGGAATGGGCTTAAGTTGCGCCAGGGGAGTTTTAGGTTGGATGTTAGGAAGAACTTCTTTACTGAAAGGGTTGTTAGACATTGGAACAGGCTGCCCAGGGAAGTGGTTGAGTCACCATCCCTGGAGGTCTTTAAAAGACGTTTAGATGTAGAGCTTAGGGATATGGTTTAGTGGGGACTGTTAGTGTTAGGTTAGAGGTTGGACTCGATGATCTTGAGGTCTCTTCCAACCTAGAAATTCTGTGATTCTGTGATATCCTATCAAAACTTTTTTTTTTTCAGTCATCCTCTTCAGTGCTATTTTTTTCTCAAATTCATGGGTAACTTGTAAGAATCTTGCATAATATAACATTTTTTAACTAGTAATTTTTTCTCGTTTTACTCTTTGCATAGCTCCTCTTAATATTCACTCTAAGTTTTAGTTTCCTTTGAGCTGAAATATATATGAATCTGCTTTCTAACCTTCAGTAAATGGCTTATTTTTAACGTAATTTTGCAGAACAACTCAGCTGACTTCTTTAACACCCTGAAATCTAAGAATGTGTACAATTTTATTGTAAAAATAGAGATGTGAAAAACTCCATCTCCCATCTTCAAGGGCCCATGGCTTCATCTTTTTCTGTGCAGGTAAAATGATGAAGTTATGATAAATAATTAGGAAAAACAATACATTTTTTTTCATGCAGTGGAAAGCTCTTGTCACACAGTGTCAAATGAAAGACATTATTTAGTGTTTTCCTAATTCTCAAGGTTTAATTGTTCATTCATATCTTCTGAAACATTCCATCATCTGTTTTATATATGATTTTCTGTATTTCATTGAGATAATAGCTGTTTCAGACTACTTGTATCCCCAGAATTCATCTTTGATCTGCTTCATTTATTCTAAAACTTGGTGCACTTCCAGGTCCTATTTGTGATCTTTTCCCAATAAGCAACTCTGAAACAATGTGTCCCTCTGAGACTGTAAAACTAACCTACCAATCTGTGGTCATCACTCCATTTTTGTTTATATGGTAAATCTTATTATAGAAACCAAAATTTAGATTTTGTTTAACTAAGAAATAAAGTGTCAGCTTCGAGGGTCCAGTGTTGGGTTTCTTAACTGTAGGAAAATCTTGGGTTAAACTTACAAAATTGATCATCTGTTTAAATACAATAATCAAAGAGTTTGCGCCACTGCTTCAGGCATCTAAATTTACATAGATATTTAGGGAACCCAAATTCAGGTTCATCCCACCTACTTCCCCATTGAGAAGTGAGCCAGTGAAGAGATGTGGCCTCTGGAATGGTGAAATGGGTCTTGATCTGCAGTATCTCTTGATGAAAGGGTCTCTGGAATGACCAAGTTCCTGAACTGGGAAGTTAATCTTTGTTAACTATTCAGAAAAAGTAGGAGGAGTAGAGTTGTGGTGTAGTTCCCTAAAGTAGGGCTTCACACAAAATGTTAAGGTTACCCTGTGTCTGATGTTGAGACTCTTCTAGTATTTCTGTGCTGCTACACAGAGGAAGGGATGGAAATCTGCCCCCTATATTAAATTCTATTTGTCAACCTGCTGTGGATTTGGAAGAATTATGGAATTATGATATGAGAAATGAAAATTAATAAAGATATTCAAAAACATGGAGGCTAAAACTTGAGTTTTGTATGACTCAGATTATTTCATGAAAAATAAGATCATCCACAAATATTAATTAGTTTTGATTTATCCAGATATATGTATATTTCACACAGGAAAAAAAATCAATGGAGAATAAAGGTAAGACTGAACTCCTTGTAATGGCAGGTTATTCCATAACTACACTGTACACTGGGAAGACTGTATCTACTTTTAAAATAATCAGTAATGCCCACTTCCAAAAATATGTCATTGTATACTGTTCAACCCAAAGATCTCATCTGGTAATTTAATTCATAATAGAGACTGAAGGTAGAGATACCATGGTTGATATCTGGAGCTATCAGCTATCTCTGGAGTGCAGCAGTTGCTGGGGAAAATAATAATAATAATAATAACAATAATTCCCTTCTGCTGCCAATTTGTCTCTGCTCCCCTCTCATGCAGATACTTGTGTAAAAAGGGCTTCTGTTGTAACTCCCTTTCTTTTTACCCAATCCTTCTGCGCAGGCACAGTCAGGCATTCATTTATTTTTATTTTTTTTAAATATGTGTTTGAAACTGCCTTTTACTCTTCAGTGCTTTTAATGCAGCGCTTGGACGCTCACAGCAGGGACAGAAAGCAGAACTAGAGCTATATTTAGTAACAGGGTACTATTTGCTTGGGCCCTGCCTCTGTCCAGATGTGACTCTTTTGGGCCAAATCGGCATGAATCTTGCATACATGGCTTTGGCAGCCAGAAATGTCATGCACTCTGAATATATGATAGAAGTTTTCTTGTAGTGAAGTAACTGTGCTTTACTTCAGTTTAGTATTTTAGTTACTAGCTAGCATATTTCCTCTCTCTGCTCTGCACATCAAGATATTTCAAATATTTCTTAGTATTTTCTAATATTCCCTTGAACTCTAGCTAAAACTGAAGTTATTTTTAGTGGATTCATTTTAATGAGTATGTGTGTTTGAGTGGTTTCAAATCTCTGGAGCTATATTTTTATGCACATTTTTCAATAATATAGTATTTTTATCTCTCTAGAAATATGTGTGCTGTGTAAGTCTCATTTCTAATTACATACATTACAATGTGATGTTGTTTTTGTTGAGAACAGCAATTACAAATCTTGTAAAGACAATGGATTTGAAATATCAGATGGAAGCTTAACCATATTCTAGTTCTGGTTCCATTCATGCAGTGATTTTCACATATGCCTAACTGCACACTAAATAATCTTATTAAAGCCAATGAAACAATTCACATGTGAAGAAGTAAATATATGCATAAGCATTTTTACATTTTGTGTCAAATACTCTCACTGGCTTAGAAACCAGTGTTTAAAAACAAATATCTTTCCTGAATGTACATCTCCAAAACACTTTCTTGTATTCTAAAAATTGACAAACTACAGTTGTGTCTGTCTGACAGAGAAGAAAAAGCTTTATCTATATATTTGTATTCTACCAATGATCAGAATCACTACACTATCTTTAAAACTGAGAAAAAAAATGTTTTGTTGTGATACAAAGAAATACCATTCATGTTTTTTGTCTGTGTTCCTTTTGAATTTGGTTCTTGGTTTCCAGTTTGGAAAGAAGCTTTGTTCACCTGCAAAAGTAACTAGCTTTTCCTTAAATACTTTCATTTTGTGTGTATTTCATTTCTTTCTCCACAGAAAAAGCCATTGAAGCTTCTATATTTTATTCTCTCTTTTGAAAAAAGGTACTATTCAATTATTGGAAATTATTAAAAGCCTATCTGGAGAAATGGAATTCTAAGTTCCTTGTTTAGGCAGTAATATATATTTTCTAGAGGTGTATTTTAGCGAAGAAATAAATTGATAGGTATAAAAACAAAACACAACATCATTATAGATTTTTTAAATTATTTATTTTGTTGTTGTTAACCATTTCAAAGCACTTTATAATTAATGGTTCATGACAGTAACAGTATCCTGATTTTACTGAAGTTTCTAAATTATCATAAATCCTGGTATTTCTTAACATACTTCATTCTTCATTTATATATGCAAATCTAAACAGCATGTAGAAGCATCTTGACTATGTTATTGTACTTGTGTCCAGAAACAGAGATATAATCATGATATAATCTAAGTTATTCTTCCAAATGCTTGTGCTGATGCTGAAAAATTGGTTATGATGATGATGTTTGCTCTCCAGCACTAGTCACTTGTAAGATGATCCACCTTTGAAGTTGCGGTAAAACCTCTGAAATACTATATTTTTGAGTAGAGCAGTGTTGAAATCTGTATCCTGATCCAAATTTTGCTCTCACAACTGTGCAACCCTATAGACTGTAGCGGAATTACAAGTCTGATGAGGGAAAAAATAGTAATTCAGTGAATTAAAACTTCATACATAGAAATACCAGGCAAAAGGTAAAGGAAGGGCCAAATTTTGGTAGTATGTCACGGATAATTTTAGATCAACACTGAAGTAAAGGAGAGTATTATCATAAATGGACATTAATGGGCATTACGTTTCTATTTTTAATTCTGCATGTTTGAAAAATACTATAGAATTCTTGCACATGAAACAATGCAGAATTTTAAGTGATTTTACAAATTTTAAAAGCTTGTAGAGTTTAGCAGGTGATCAATTTAATACAAGGGTGCTTTGGCAAAACTCTTTGTGAAAGCCAAAACCACATTGTGCTCTTGGTTATTGTGGTGCATTCCACACCAAACTGATGAGCTTGTCTACAGAGCATAATATGCCCCCACATCTTTTCTGGGTTGCAGAGGACTTAAAAATGAACTTAGACTTCAGGTTACAATAGTTTAAAGCAAAGGGTGTATTTAATAATTTTACAAAGAAGGAGGATTGTGTTTTATTTAAGCAGTAGGCTGTCACTGAATGAAAAAGAAATAAAAGCCTATAGTGTAGCACAGCAGAAAAAGAAGCAAGCTACTGAAAGCTGGATAATTTGGGGATATTGAGATGTCACTTCCTCCCTTTGCCAGACTGTGAAATTCTTTGCAATTCCCACTGGTAAAGCTGCCAACACAAACAAAGAAAAAAAAATGAAACTTCTGTGCAAGTTCTCCTTTGATACACAGAAGAACATATACATTCAAAAGAGTGAATTTATAAGTACCGTGTTTGATACAAACCTTATGAGAGTATTATGGGAAAAGCATAAAGAAATAAAATAAATAAGAAATTAATTAGCTAATTATAGTAAAATATCATTGGAATTGTGTTTCTAAAGGATGATTTTAGCAACACACGCACACTTTAAACATATGGAATACTAAGATGCCCAACAGTTACAGTGTCATCTGTAAAGAATCAGCAGCGTGGCTTAGCTGTACTTTCAGAGTATGGGTTCTTTATTAACACATTGATGACTTCAAGCTAAAATGTAGTTATACAGAAAGAGCTATTAAATCTTTGTACCAGAAATAGTATTTATTATTTTAGCTTTCATTTGAACTTTTAAAGGATATTAAAACAATATGTGACTCAGCTAGGTCTTTCTGGAATATCCACACCTAGATACAGAGAAGACCAAGAACTTTCCCTGTAATATCCTATGTAGTTCATGTATTCCATTTTTACTTGAGGATCACTTTTTCATGCAATTAAAACCATTGTTTTGTAATGTGGCTGGCTTCTCTCAGCATATGAAAGATAAACTTCATTCAGTCCCAAAGAGAGCTTTTCTTTGGTTTTGTTTAGTGGAATACTGCACAAGCTTTCATAATTTATTTTTTCTTTTGTAGTGCCTTATTTGTGTTGTTTTATTTTTAATGCATATATAAATTTATCATGTTACATTGAAAGTTCATAATCAAAAAGAAAAAAAAAAAAAAGCCAACCAAATTTTTGTTCCATACTTCTGTATGAATCCTAGTAAAGGAGGTGACATCAGTTAAAATGCTGCTTTTGTTGAACCATTAGCATGATAGCTGAAAGAGATTACTTGCTAGAAAACAGTCATTTATGGACAGTCTTTTTCAGGGTGAGTCAGCCATTCCTTAATTCCTGTGTCTCCCAAGTCAGAAGCTAAACACTATCTTTTCCCTCATGTAAAAAGCACTTCCCCTACCACATCAGGCTTTGCTCCAGGCACAAATAAACAGTGTGAATCCTAGCACTGTGCCCAGAAAGGTCAGGCTCTGTTGCTGCTGTTCCTGCTTTTGCCTGCCCCAGCACAAGAGCACCGCCTTGAAGTGGTTTGCATACCACAGCTTAGGAATCCCTGCTTTAGTTATCTTGGGCTTGATATTGCTCTAGTTTTCTGGTGAGGAGGCCTATGGAAATTATGAAGGTGCCAGTCAGCTTTCACAATAAACAGTAAGTTAAAGCAAGGATAGAGCCCTTGTTTCATTTGAAAAATATACCATTCCTCATACCATTATTTCTGAGCATGTACAATAAAATAGCCATGTGTATGAGGAGCAAGGGGAAAGAGGAAGGAGAGCTGGTTGCTTTGCAGGAGCAAGGCAATAGCTAAAAAAAAAAATGCTCAGTACAAGCAGTGAAAAGCATCTGGAGAAAAAAATAAGAGAGAGAGAAAAAAAAAATGGACAGAATTTTGTCTACTCAGACTGGATATTACCTAGATTGAGGCCTGACTAAGAGCAGTAGAAGAGCAGCAAACTCTTTTAAGAAGTGTCTTTGAAGTCATAGTGCTGAAAGTGATAAAAATTGTGGTCTGTTAATCAGAAGTTCCAGTCAAAAAACTCTCAACAATTCAGCCTCTTATTTCCCTTGCAGTTTCCAGGATCTGCTTTAAAAATTTAAAATCCTCTTCTCAACTTTCACATAACTGTAATTCTCTCCTGTATTTATTTAGATAAACTTTTTATTTGATCATAAAATAAACTTTGAAGATTATACTAGACTTAACTTTGCAGAGCCACAAGGAAAAACTAGATTTTAAACTTTCAGTTTCA
The DNA here is from genome assembly GCA_011075105.1 of Heteronetta atricapilla. Taxonomy (NCBI): domain Eukaryota; kingdom Metazoa; phylum Chordata; class Aves; order Anseriformes; family Anatidae; genus Heteronetta; species Heteronetta atricapilla. Next base: position 59,663,168 of record CM021733.1, on the reverse strand, counting down.
TTTGCCTGGCAATCTTGATTGGGGTCTTAGAAAATGTGGTGACATTTTAAAAATTATTTTTACCTTTAATGCCTTAGGTAAAGTGTTACATGACAAGTTCCATTTAGGAGAAATTATATGAAAACTCTTTTCATATAATTTGTCCCTTGAACTTTATGTACATTTTGAAATGTTCTGGATTTTTCTTGTTTTAAATTTCAGTTTCAATTTTTAATTCAAGTTACTTTGTTTTAAATCAGAATTAGTTTCAGAGTCTCTTAAAATGCCCACTGAGGTTAAGATGTAAGTAAATACTTTTAGACAAAATTTAATGGGGGAGATCAATGGAAAAAAAAAAAAAAGAGAGATGGAGATGCTGAGGCAAATAATACTGTTTCCAGTTTTGACAATTTTGTATTTATGATATAAATGTTTTGAGTTAAAGGCTTAATATCAAAGGCTTAATATTTCAAGTTAAAGACATGAAGTATACTTGTGTTTTACAAAGTTATATGTAAGACTGTACAAATAAATTGGAAAATGTGAGTACAGAAAAAAAGGCAATTTTTAAAAGTGATTTTTTAAGCTCTTTTGGAAATGTACATTCAAATATTTATGGTCTGTTGTTGTTAGTAAACTTTTTCCATTATCACTGTTTGTAAATTTGATGTACTGCTGTATCTATTTCTACTTCAAATTCAGCAATTTAGATAGCTTCTGGTTGTTGTCATATCTTGACATCCAGCCACAGATATCTTGACATCTGCTGTTCTCTGTACCTGAGAAGCCCCTTTCTGCAAGGCTGAGAGGAATAAAGTGACAGGGATGGTGATGAAACTGAGCTTTCCTCCATGACTTGCAAGATGTTAAGTGTCCAGGTAGAACATAACAGAGCTTTAGTTTTGACCAGAGTCTAACAAATTGCCTATCGATAGAACTGTTAAATTGTGATGATTTTATTTATCTCCCTTGCTTTTACAAACAAGCCCTGGAGCAGGTAGTAGGCAATTGTGACATGCAATTCAAAGGATAGTTTGGCCTCCTGTAAGATCTATCAAGGTGTTGTGGAGTTGCAACATAAACGTCTTAGACAAAAAAAAAAAAAAAAAAAAAAAAAAAAAAAAAAGATCAGAGATGATAAATGCATCTGAGAGAGGTTTATAAATGTAAATTTAATTAAAATTTATTGAAAAAGTATGGCAGTTCAAACATGAGATTATTTTTTTTTTTTCCAGCAATTTGTAGCTAAAAAGATGAACAAACAAAGAAGTTAAAAGCAGTTGAGCTTGTTTTTTTGACACAATTGGGCTGGTTTGAGGCACCATTAGACCAGCCTGGCTAGAGGTACATACCCCTAGGGCCTGTCATGACCTGTGAGACCCAGTCCCACAGCCAGGGAAATGTAAAGAGGCCTTGAGGGGGGTCGAAGTCACTGCTGTGCACAGTTCTTGTGATCAAAGCACCTTCAAAACCTCTTTGAATGCAAGATCAGAGTCCACTAAAATATTTATTTGGCATTTAATTTGATCTATAATTATGAAACTGTTGACCAAACCAAAATCTCAGAAGCAACCCTTTCTCAAAAAGTGCTCTCCTTGCATTCATTTGTCATCAGTTGTATCACTGTATTGCTCAAAAACCATATTGACTCAAAATGTGAAATAGTAGTGGCTCTCAAAATGTAGAGCAAAAGTCTTGCTCTACAGCAACAAAATTTGCTGCTGTTGTGTGCTTTTCCCTCTAATGTATGTTGAGAAGTACTTCACATATCATATGATGAAATCTGAAGGAATTTCATTTGCAACTGCAAAGTTTCATTCAAGGGAACCATATGTTCCCATCAGTATCTGAATAAGTGATTACTGCTTATACAGATAAAGCATTTTCCTTTTCTCCCATTTCTCCACCTAAAGGAAAAAGGAGAAAAAAGTAGTAGAGAAATCTTTCTGCTATTTTTATTAGTTTGGAAAGATGTGGATGTAACAGTACTTGAAGCTTGTTTAGTCCTGAACAGTTTTTTAGTTTGTGACTATGTAAAAGGTAAAGAAGCCTTGGCTTTTGCTTTGTTATTCTCCCAATTGCTGGCAAGCTTTGAACAGCAATGTACAAAGCAAACTACAGAATAAGAAACATTACTGAGAAGATAATTCCAAATTATAACTGAAGCAATTTTCATTACTGTGACCCTAAACGAAACACATTCAGTTTCAGAACTAATTGGGAAATTCAAAACACTTAACATTTCACACTTTCATATTTTCTCAAATTAATATATTTTCTTTTTTTCTTCCCTCTTTTCCTTTTTCCTTTTTCCCTTTTTTTTTCCTTTTTCCTTTTTTTCCCTTTTTTTTTTTTTTTTTTTTAATTCACTTCAATACTCTTGCGTAATGTTCCTTTCTTTTGTATTTGTGTCCTTAGAATGGTGGTGTAAAGGCCCAAAGAAACTCCCCATTTATGTGTCCATAGAAAACAGCTCCCCACTTGGTGATCTCAATTTGCGAATGAAGTTGCTCATTAGTCACAAAGATACTGGGACAGTGGTTTCCCTGTCTATCAAAGAAAGAATGTTTTGCTGTAGATGTAATGATTTTCTCTGATCATCTTTTGATAGTATTGCTATGTACACAGAATTATGGTTTTGATTTATTTTATTTCTTTTGTCACCACCACTGTGTTCATTCTTTAATGAGATAAACTAACATTACCATTAAAAGTGTCTAAGTTTGGTGTCAGACACACAGGCCTGTGAAACGACAGAACTATCTTGCTTTATTGGGAAAAAGAGGAAGACTCATGGTCATTTTGTTGGTCCTTGCCTTCCTGGGAGCACAGAAGTGTTGGTCTGTGACAGGAGATGGGGAAGTTCAGGAGGACAGAGTGTGGTGCCCCCCAGTGGTGGGGCTGGGGGCAAGTGAGCCTCCTTTGCTCTGGAGCCACTGTCTGAAGACCTCCTGTGTACAGATGTGAGGTGAGAAGGGGGTGAGGGCATGCTCCTGAAATACTTGGGGAATCCACAACCAGGGGAATCCTCTGCCTTGATGTAGAAGAAGAGGCACATTTTATTCCTCAGCTACTACTGTGATGACTTTGCAGTTTGTAGAGTAGTGTCCAAGGTTTTCAGTGGCAGAACTCATTGTTTGTATCTATCCCATGGTTTTCAATCTTTCCTTGGCAGCATTTTCCATTATTGCTTTTTCCTTTGTTTCCCTTTTTGGATGGTGAAATCAGCAATTGCTTGTTCAGAGTCTTGCATTAGCAAACTTTAACATCTTAGTTGTTTCAGCAGTTAAGAATGAGGTTATGCCCAATGCTAATGTCAAAAACAACATCTGAAAGCTGATTATGCTCTCCCCAGTTCTTTATGTATGCTCCAGTGGGTTTTCATTGTCAAAGAGGTGGGCCTTTATTAAACCACATAATGCAGTAAAATGAGGATTACTTGGACTTTCAGAGCATGAGATAATAGCAGCTGACAGGCACCTGTTTAAGGACGTATATTGTGTTCCTAAGCATAAGTATTTTATAAAAATTAAGCAAAACTTCCAATTAAAAATCTTTTTCACTTAAACTGCCTAAACAGGTTTAGGTACAAAAAAGGCATTGAGGGATCTGGATGGATGCATTTATTAGTGGCTCTTAAAGTCCTGACAGTCCATTCTAATAATAAAGTGTGGGACCTGTCAAATGATGGCACAAATATCCTAATCTGAACTGACGTAGCTTTCTAGCCCAGTTCATCAATCATGTTTTATTAGCTTTAACAGAGCCAAGCTGCTATCTGTCATTTGGATGTTGTAGTGGTGACAAAAACTGGTGCCGAAAATGTTCTGCAGGTGTAACTTTCACTCAAAGAGCATTTCTGAGCAGCAGTCAGGTTGGGTTTGTGTGGGGAGAGAGTGCCATCTTCAGTTCTATGTCTCCCCATGAAACAAGGCTGACTTTTGAGTGTTGCCTGATGGCTAAGAAGTGAAGAACAAAGTACCAGTAGAAATTTGGAAATGGTTCTCAATTCTTATTTTTATAGGATGTTACTTACAAAGAAAAATGCTAAACACCATGTTCTTATTCCCATTTTAAGATATAGTTTATTTAGATACAGCTGTTGTGATGAGTAATTACCAGTACAGTAAAGAAATGTAAGCTTGGGTTTTGCCTTTTTGGTTTGCAGTGTTGTGTGAAGAAAATAACCGTTGCCAGCTGGATCACAGAACACTAGTAACCAGTAGCATAATGTGTGCATCAAAAATGAGAGCTAGTGATCTGTATGCTGCTGCATATTTACTATATTTTGTAAGAGCAATCAATTCCCTGTATTCTTTTAGCATAGAATTGACTTGGTGTTTGCACTGGGGTCCTGGCACTTGACCCTTGTTTTCCTTGTCTGTGTGTCATTTTGCAGTAGACCTCGAGGACACTCCTCATCTCTTGTTTCCAGCAAGTTAACATATTCAAGTAAATATTATCTGGCACAGGCATTATCCTTTGGGGGAGTATATGTAAAAGTTTTAAAGACCAGATCAAACAATAGCATCCATCTTCCTCCCTCCTGAATTTCTTCTATTCACAAGATGAATGTTACCGGAAAAATTCTTTCTTTGATCTTAAAAAAGACTTTATTTTGTGAATATTCACAGACAAGGTTAGCACTCATAAATATCAGTATTACTTGCAGGATATATGCCCAGGTAGGTCTCCTTATTTTAACACTTAATGGGACTTGGTACGATAAGGAGCAGATGTGTCATAGCGACAGCAGGCGAGCAGAGACTGGGAAGGTGGTTTCATTAAAAGAGCCTTGGGATAAATGCAGCACATTAGATACCCACTGAAAGACAGGAGCTGTTGATGGGGTGACCTCTGAATGCAAGTCATCTTACTATAAACAGAAGGGTGTGGAAAGCCATTGGACAGAGCCAAGTGAGTTTACTATCCAGATCTCCTCTTAGTTAACTTAAGTAATCTGACTGTGCGAGGCTCGGTCTGACAGTTCAGGGAAGAAGAAAGTGTCTTCAGTATTTCTGAGTTTAGAAAGTCATAGCTGGCCAGTGGATAAGGTTTTTGTCTGGAAAACCTGCCTGAACACCTTAGCGGCTGAACAGTGGAAGTTAATTAGTGCTGAACATCACAGACACTCTTTTATTTGTGTGTGTGTCCTGGTGACTTCACACATTTCGAAATTTGGTTCTGTTCTTCGGAGATAAATGAGGTAAGGTTATGATGGATTTCCATTTGCAATACTGATGCAATTATTCAGTGATACAGTGGGAAATGTAAGTGGGTATTAATTGTGCATTTGGATTTATTCTGAAAAGGAGTTTTTGTTTTCATTTCTATAGTAGCAGTTTCAAACTTGTTTTTAGAACAATGTATTTGTTAATAGTGGTTGTGGTGTTCAGTAATTTAGGTAGTCATTTGTCCGAATCCCTCAAGTACTTTCCTCTTTTGGGAACAACTCTTTATTACCACAGGAGGTGACTTGTTAAGTGCTGTAAGAAATGAAGGGTGTTGTTCTGTAGTATGCTGTGAATGACACATTTTGTCAAATCTTTAGGCAGTTTCTTGGTTGGGCTACCCAATAACATCATTGTAAGACACACTTAAAGGCTAGTATGCTGAGACAGGTGCCTAGACAAGAGGAGCTGAAATTAGTTAGCCCTCAACTAAAAAATTGTGGAGGCAAATAGAAATTTTAATTTACTACTACATTTCAGTCCATTTAGTCCATTTCTATTTTGGTTAGGCATTAGTTTGGAATAAATAATGCACCCTTAAAGCACGCTTTATATTTCTGTAGCATTATGTGCCAGTTGGCACTGTGTCTTTATATTTGAGCACGATGACTGTTTCAAACTTTTAAATGGGTTTTGTAATTACATAGCTCTTTTTTTTTTTTTTTTTTTTCTGAAAACAAACTCTGATTAAAAACTTCCTTGACCAGGGAGTGTGGGAGCATGCGTTGCTGTTGCACCCGAATGCGTTTTTCTGCCTTCGAGCCAGTGTAGCAGGCAGGCACAGCGATGCTGCTGCCGTGCTGTGCGCAGGGAGCCACAACGTGAGCTGGCACAACCCTCCAGCTGCTGAAATGCCTGCTCCATTCAGGGAGACTCGGAGGGGGCTTGCACTGGGAACACCGATTCGTTGTCCTAGGAAAGCAAACAACGTACTAGAGGAGAAAGGGCAGCCCGGTTTGGTCTGTCTGTAAAAACTGATTTACTGCTGTAGGGAACTATAATGTTAGGGAACTTGTTTGAAGAAAGGTATGATAAATTATTACAGCCAATAAGTTCTTCGATTTTGTTTCTGGGGTCTGGTGAGCAGCAAGTAGCAGTATCCAATTACATGTTTCTTTTCTTGGACTGTTCACTCTTTTCTGAAATACATTTCAGCTAAACAGCTTTTAACTGTCTCACCACCTTTTTTGCCATTGTAATGTCTTTATCTGCTAAGGTAAACCAACTGTAAGTTCTGAAAAGATACATAAAGCAAAGAATACTTTAAATTCCTGAATGAAAAACACAGTTCTCACCAAATGATTTTTCTAACATAATTTTGGATTTATTGAACTGCGTAATATAACTTGTTAAATGCTATAGTAAATCAAGTAGCATCTGTCATGTAGCAATATAGCAATCTCAAGCAAAAGAACTAGAATTTGGCTTTGGGGAAATATCTGTTTGTATGATCATGCAAGCATGTATGTGCACATTTGAGTGTGCATACAGGGAAGCTAATTCAACTGTTAAGAAAATTAGAAGTCCATGTTAATTTGTAAACTTAGATGGGGATTTAATAAAAATGTCTGAAGATACTGTAAAATAGAGGAAACATAAGAAAAACAAACAACATACTGTCTCCTATTTGAATTATTACATATTTTAAAAATCTTTTGTTTTCTGTTTGCAAGTAGCTATACTTAAATTTTATTAAAGTTACATGTACTTTGGGAGAATCTAAGAAATACTTAGCACTTTATTTAGTTTTAATCTTTACTTTTAAAATTGATTTTGTAAGTGTTCATTTAGGAATGGTTCAAATTTTAACATAATATTTCAGTATTTTAAAATTAAAGAGAGCATGGCTGTATTATATTTATCTGTAAAAGATATGTGAACTGTTTGTATATTTTAATGTTCTGGTTAATGTTCTACTTATTTTTGTGTTTTATTTTATGAACTCTATTTTCAATTACTCTTGGAAAAATCCAAAAATTTGCATTTCTCTAATGGCTTAACAGGAAATATAATATTTGAGTATCATATGCAGTTTATTTCTCATCTTAATGCAATGTTTATTCATTGCCCTGAGTTAATCCACAATTAAACAATAATCAGTTATAAGTATATATCTGAAGAAAATGTGAAGGTTTTTAAACAGCTCATTTTAAACAAATCCCTTTTTATCTCCGAAAGGATGCAGTTAAAATATATATTGAAAAACCTGGATTGATTTAAAAGTGTAATTATTCTTTTGTTTGTATTGGATTGTACAGTCGTAGGCAGTATCCCAGAATAGTAGAATATGTTATTATTTTAGCTATAGTTAATTGAAGGTTTGATTACTAAATATTAAACCAAAGTTCTCTGTGTGTTCTCATAATAAATTTGTAATTGTTTTCCAAAATTCATTTCAGGAATATTTAAAGGTCGTTAACTGAGCTTTACAATTATATAACTCTGGCTGATCATCTGGTATAACTGATAATAAAAAGTTTGGAAGGGAAAATAATTTGAAGTGGTTTCACATGAACAGAGATTATATTTATTTACACACAAAAATATGTATTCTCATGTGCCTGCATGCATGTTTGAACAGTTCTTTTTACCAGAGGTTGCTTTTTGGATAATAAGAATTATCTCGGAGTTAAGTTTTTGTGGCACTTGAAGTATTTGTGCTGCTGGTCCAGGTGAGCTCTGCATTCAATTAGAGTCAGAACTGAGCACCAAATGTATGCACTCCTCTGAGCGCCCAGAGTGTTCGCTCCACTGAAGCACAGTTTAACTTGATTGATACTCGGATTTTAAAGCAAATAAGGACTAATTTTTGCCTGTGGCAAAAAAATCTTTGAAGTTTCATGCCTGCGCTGAAGCCAGATTAGTGAAGCGGCAGTACTGTGGCTGGGACTGTGACCCTGTTGTGCTTGGCAGGTTGTGATGAATGGGGGAATCTTTCTTAACCTTGTGGCCAAAACATTCCAGTATCGCAGGTTGGGGAGGCAGGAGAGAAGAAGGGAGGGAGAGTCAAAAGATGCAGAAGCCTTGGCACGTTCAGTCAGGAGACAAAGGACACTTGCTTGTTTGTTTGAAAGAGGGGCAAACGTGCATATCCTTTCCACTGAATACTCCTGGAAAGGATATGGGAGAGAGTATGCCAGATGCTCCGAAATATACTTTATTGTCATTTCTAACAGTTGACCTTGGTATATGAAATTTATCCTTCACTATTAATCTGTCTTCTGCTTTTGCTTTGAATTCTTTCAGAGTTTAGAGAATCTTGCTTGTTATATTCTCCTAAACAAAAGAGGTTTTCATTTAATGCTTGAGATGTGTATAAAGCCATCCAAAATAAATTGGAGGAATGCCTTATTCCAAATAATGGAGGACTGCAAATATAAACAAAGTCATATGAATTTGAAATAATAATAATAATAATAAAGAAATTAAAACACCCCCCCCCAAAAAAAAAAAAAAAATACAGTTAATTGCTTCTGGAAAGCTGATCTTACTATTTCTATTTATAAAACTTTTTATTTTTAAAGTAAAATACTCATTTTAAAATATCAGTATAATGAAAAATCTGAAAAATGTTTGGGGTATGCTAGTGTAAAGTAGTATATAGTAGTATGAACCAGTCAAACTTTCAAACCTGAAAAATGAGGCAAAAATTTCACTTATATATGAAGTGAAATATGATCTATCAAGGCATCTTGTGATTCTTTCTGTGGCATTTTAAGAGCTATATTATCTCTGATCTTGTCCCTGTTGACTAATAATGAAAAATATATTATTAGATGATGGCCTGAGATTCATTTACATTCTTTTTACTATAAATATAGCTATTCTGGCTAGTGGTAAGATCTATAGCATAAAGCAAAATGAAAAGAAAGAATGGTAAGAGTTTTTAACATGCATTCTAATTGTGGCTGTTGTTACTACTGTAAAACCAAGCATATTGCATTCCTCTATATAAATTAAATGAAATATTTATTCTTCTGTGGTTATTTTCCCTGGATGTCATTTTAACACTGTGACAATTATAATAATTTTAGCAGGTGTTGTAAATGTACCTGGAGTTTTCTTGTTTATTAATATTTTAAAAATTAAATGTAAATTATATATATCTATACGCACACCATATATATATATAAATGTAGTCTCAGTAGATAGTATTTTTCTTCTATGTTACTTGTAAGAATAGAGTAACTAGATACACATTGTATGTTTTCTTATGCACTTCTTAGAAATTCCTTTATCTGTAGTTTGTCTCAGGTAAATTATTATTCTTGTTTCCCCACCCTTTAAAAAAAGACTTGTTTTGTAGCAGCATTTTCTTAAAGTGTTTTAGACAACGCTTTTATGGAAGTGTTCTAGAGACACTGGAAACTAACCAGAACCTAACTACGTTCTGTTGCATGTGAATACAAATGCATGTGAATATGTCTTTGGATTATGTCCACTTGTTTGTGAAATTTTATACTGTAGTGTTGTGTGTTCCTTTATCTTTCTGCTAACAAATTATTTCTTAATGAGTTAGACAACATATGGACCATAAAGAACTTATTATCTTACTTTGACTAGCAAGTAGTTTGAGCTACAGAGAATTTTTTGCATTCATACTCTAATGGAAGTAGGTTGCCACAGTCTTTGGTTATCTGATATAGTTTATTAATGTTACAACAACTGCTAGAAATTATTTCTACAATACTAAGCAAATTAGTGTCAATAATGAGGAAGAACAGAAATGTATGGTACTGAAGAAAAAAGACAGCTGCTTACTGTACATGTACTAGAGGTTTACTTGGTAATTTTCAAGGTGGAATATGATGCCTAAAAATTTATTACCTTCTCTTCCATATTTTTTTCCAGTCTTGAATCCACTTTTGTTTGTGATTTGTAATGTTGTCATCTCTAAGTACATCTTTTTAATTGAAATAGCTTCTGTGCATGGTACAGAAAATACTAACATTGTACAATTAGCTGATGACTTTACCTTGGACTTTTTTCCTAGACCAAATTATCTATTTATGTTCAGATTCATAGATAGTACTTGTTGAAAAGACAGATACTTACAGCTGAGTATCTCTGATCTAACACTAGTAAGAATTGAATAGGAGGGCAGCTTTTGTTTTTGTTTTATTTTTGTTTGTTTTGTTTATTATTTTTATTTGAATACTGTTTTAACGTGGTCTCCATCTATCTCCCAACTTCCAGAATGCCTACAGGACTCTGCTGGCTGGTAATGGGTAGGCAGGTGCTGAGCTAAGATCATGTTCATATTACCTGCTCATATTACCGTGATTGTCCTCCCTCCAACCTGTCTACTCACTCAATCCACCTGTTGCTGTTTGGCATTAATTTAGCTCCCCTTCCCCCATCCTACAAAGGCATATTCACATGCTTACCTTCTTTATTCTAAATTGTTTCGCTGGATAATGAGCCTAACCATCATGTTATTATTTAGACTTATGCTTAAATCTTTGTAGGTTTGCCCCAATCTTTGACAACTCTAGCTCAACAAATGCCCTTTGCTAAAGGACTTAATACAACATAGCCTCAATTAGCCATTTCTGTTACCCTCAGAGCTGTTGAAATGAGAAGGTGGTACCAATGCATGCCCATGTGAATATAGGCAGGAGCATATAATTTCCTGCGATTAGTGCAGTTAGTCACTGCATTCCCAAATCCTAGTACAGGTACTCAACATAGAAATTTTCCTGCCTGTCAGGGTTGTGAAGGAGAGCAGTTAACAACTGTCATCCTTTTAGACCATGTACAGCCTGAGCTCAAGTCAGGATGTGGAAGTGAGTTGTTTTAATCGAAAAGTTAGATGATCTTTTTTTGATCTGTGAATAACACTCAGTTACACCTTCCTGTCTTTCTGGTTCTCTATCACATACAACACTATCTGCTCAAAATTGTTTTCTCTCCTGAGAGATGAAGAGGGATCCAGAAGACACAGAAGTGACTTGAGTCCTTCTTAACAAATGGACTAAAAATTGTAATGAAAAGCTGTGATTCATCACTAGTTTTTCTACTTTCCATGAGCACATCTACATGGATCAGTACTTTTTCTGATTCTGTATTATATGTATGTACTGGGCTGGTCACAAAACTTGCGTTGTGCTGCCAGACACAGATAATATACTTATCCACTGCCTTTACATCTGCCTGTATTTGCCATAGCTATAGGTCCCCAAAGCCTGGGATAAGACAAACAGTGAAGCAAAAGTGTATCTGACCAGGACAAAAAGTGATAGTGCTGAATGTGTGACTACACTCGAGACAGCTTGCATCTACCACGTAGAATTGAGTAATTCAAGTCAACCTAGGAATGTCATTTTATCATTAAAGAACAAAGTTGTTGTGTTCCGTATATTATGCTTTCAGTGGACTCAAACTATTCAATGCCTTTTTATCAGAGAGTGATTTGAGTCAGGTATTTTTTTATTCTTAAATTGGCTAGACATTGATGAAGACTTTGATGCTAGAAAAGTAATTACTACAAAGTTCACATCACAGTACTGTGAACACACTAGGTCTTTTTCTCCCATAAACTACATTCCCAGAACTTTCTAAATATAGTTCAAATCCACAATCCTGGTCTTTAAAGCCCCTTTAGCTCTGAGATAAAGAATGCAGCTGATGTATATTCACCACTAAAATAGAATAGAGGGTTAAGCTGGTGGTGGTGTAGATTGACCTTCCTCAAGGCTCAACAGAGTTCAGGGAGTGGACCTCTCAGCAGAGCTAAGAAGCTGAAGATTGTTGACCAAGACTAAGGCACATTTTTGGGAGTTCATCACCTTTAACCTTAACACATAACCATATGTATGTTAAAATACAAAATACAAAACAAAACAAAGAAAAAAAAAACCGACCAAACAAAAAAGAGCACATGGTTGGAAGGATTTCTCTGTTACAAGAAGAAATTTTACATATATGTATTTCATCATCTGTGGTGAGGATGAATATTTAATGCTACACCCATGAAAGGCACTTGGATAGCAGTGCTCCTAGGTAGAAGGACAAGGCTATTTATTTATTTATTTATTTATTTCCTCTAAATGGGGGATGGAAAAGCAATGCAAATTTTCTTAGATATTAGTGGGGGAAGGGTGTTATTTTCCAATGAGGCAAAAGTCTCAGGAGAGAAGTTGGTTGTTGTTACTTGGAAGGTTAGCATGTAGACTGTTGAGTGAGCTAAAAGAAAGCTGGATCCCAAAGAAACATCAGCATCTTCAGATCAGTGAGGTCCCTTGTGGTACAGGTACTTGTCTTGTAGTAGAGAATGTTCAGCATTAGCACTGAACACTGTATCTGCTGATACAAGATGGTTTCCACTTGTAAAGAAAACAGTATGCTTTATTGTGCTTTATGGCACAGTGCTATGTGCCTTTAACAAAATAACTTGAAGTATTTGCATGATGTATTTGCAACATGGCCAAGTTAACACAGCCATAGGAACATTAACTTTTGAACTTCCTGACTTCCATTGCTTTAAATTTCAGCTTCAAAGTTTACTTTTTTTTTTTCTTTGCATTTTTTGGCCCTGGTTAGTTTTGAAAAGCAGGAGGAAAGAAAATAATTCAGTTTTTTTTGAGGGGGCACTGAATTTTATGCACATAACAGGAGATGACTTGTTATTCCTTTAAATATCAAATGATAACTCACAGCATTTTTGACATGTTTGCTTACGATATATCTGTGGAGCTGTGGAATCACATGACTAAATCTAGACAGCAGTGAGTAGCACGGCTCTTTTCCTGTATCTCACTGTGTTTCTCTGCTGAAAAAGAGATCAATGATATCTAGAAATATTGAGATTTTAAAAAGAATACACTTAAAACTAATTAAAAATGGTTTGATTATAGCAAGTCTGAGGGAGATCATGGGACTATAACTGAAGTAAAAACAGGAAGCATTTTTCAGTATCTTCTAGCCGATTTCCAGTTTGTAGATAGTGGGGAGGCACCAAAGTACTGCTTGCAGATTCAGCTGCACTGACACATACTGCTGATTTGACAAGACAACAGCAAACCACAGACTTAACTTCATTTTTTTAAAAAACAAACGGTCAAAAAAAAAAAAAAAAAAAAGAGAGAAAGTGAGGGAGTGAGAGAGGGAAAAATAAGTGGAGTGAGGGGTAAGAGTTTTCTATACTTTAGTATTTTTTCCTGAACCTGACTTGGATAATAAATGAGTTTCTCCCTCCTCCAGACTGGCGGAGCTTCCTTGCCTTTGCAACTGCTGAATGGGAGCTAGCTCCTTTCTTTCTTTCTGGGAAAGAAGCCAGCCTGATGGCCCATCCTCCCAACAGGGCAGGGGAAAGTGTTCCGTAGGCTCTGAGCTATTAGGTAACTGATGCTGAAACAAAAAGTGCTATTGTGGTATGGCATTTGCCCTGCCTGCTCCACCAGTTAAGGAAAGGCATATTTCCTTCTTTCATCTGATGAAAACAAACAAAAAGAAAAAAATGAATGATTTTTTTTTTTTTCCCCACAGTGTATAAAGGCATTTCATTGCAAGAAGATAGTACTTTACAGAGTCCCATGACTTAAATTACGATTAGATCATCACACCCTTTGATATTTTAGAAAGTGTACTTGTGCCAAAGACAAATTAAAATGTGTTTTAAAAATGTTTTCAGGTATATGTATAAAAGAGAAAAAAAAGAAAAAAAAAAAGAAAAAAATGAAAGAAACAGAACTCTGAAGAGAGTGAACCCATTAATCATTAATAAGTATGCAAAAACAAATATGTATGAAACCCTTCCACTGGTAAGAAAGTACCAGGGAAGGAAAGTTTTGACCGTAAAGATAGCCTATGAATGAGAAAATTGAGGAGGTAAAGTTGTCTCAGATTTTATCAGTTTATGCCATGAATACATCTTAATGAGACCTCCTTCTGTAAAACTTTGCAAATACAAACCCAGTTTTATATTAGATAAATCCTTCTGATTTAATTAGCACCAGGGTTTCTGTCAGCCATAAGTCTGTGAAATATTCCTGAAGCAAACAGTCATTATGGTCAGTTACGTATGAAAAATACACTTACCTGGATTAATTGAATCCCTTATTACTTAATTTCCCATGAACTGTGCACACCAGCAAAGGACTCTAGTGTGGCAATACTCTTCATTCCAGCCTGGTGCAAGAAGATCTATGGGAAATACAGCACAGCTTTGCAGCCTCTTGCCCTGTCTGTAGGCTGGTTCCTGTCAAAGTTTAATTCTCATTATCATCTACAGTGGTCTATTCAGGAGATTTGAAAAGGTGATTACAATGATAACTGGTGATTATAAGTTACTACAGAGTCATCTAAAAAAGTGGAAGTATTTAACACATTAGTACATGCTTTGTCAGTGATAGTGCCTTCTTCAAATCAGTAGAGACAATGACTAGTTCAGAGAAGCTGAGGCTATGAAGCACAAAAATTTACCAGGAACCAACCTTCTTCATTACTGTAGTCAGTGTTGCAGACAGAGGATTTAATGGAAAACGTGAACAAACAAACAAAAACCAAAACTTCAATACTTAACTAAATTTAATCAAGTGAATTTCTTTAAATTTCTCCTTAAAGTTAAGTTGATTCTTATAGCAAGTTTTCCTTATTTTTTCCATTGAAATTAGAGCTGCTATATTTTTAGATCCACTGAGATAAAATAAATCTACCTCAGGATGTGATTCAGATCAAATACAATGATGTACAGTTCTTCACTGTGGAAAAAAAAGAATGAAAAAAAAATCAATTTACTGTTGTGTCAAGATCAGTCAGTCAGCAGTAGCACCAGTGTTTAAGTTTCTAAGTCAGAAACCTAGTTAACACCTGATGGTAAGTTATTAAAGCATTGAATTAATTATTTATACTTTCATATGAATTTATATTATAAAATTTTATTGTTATTCATCTTAAGTAACTAAAAACCTAATGGAACCTAGAAGTGGTCCTATAACTGATTTACTGTGAAAAAATCAGTTGGGAATTTGGGATTATTTGAAATATTTTCAGATATTTCTCTAAATGACTTCAGCATTTCTGTTTCTCTCTGCAGAACCTTCACTGAGATTTTCTCTTCATATATATGCATAGCTATAGTATTATTTGAATTTGGCCATCAAAAGCCTGCTTAATTTTCAATAACATTTGTATCTTTTCTTAAAATTAGCTTGAAAGTATATGCATGTATAGAATGCCTACAACTTGTTACTATACCTTAGTGCTGTATATTTAACCCAGTCCTTGCCTTGTTTTTGCAGGCCAATAAATTATTAATTTGTTTTATAGTAGTACCAAAGTGTATTGTGGTAGCAAAGGAAATCCTTGTTATACTAGGCATTGCACAGACAGTCTCTTTTCTAAAGATTTTTTTCATCAAGACAGTTATAAAGCTGTCTATATGTAGTGTTGGTCAGCACATGAAAAATATCTGAACTATAAGCTACTGTTCTTTACTCTTTACTTGCACAGACATCCTGAGCTAAACTCTTTTCCTATATGTCCATCAGAACATTCCTCTGAATTCCCCATCTTCCCCTGTTCATTCCAGAGTTGGACCTCTCCCTTGCTTTCAGTTGGAGCTGGTGAGCTTTCACACAACAGTAACTTACTGTAGGGAAGCATCTAGACAGTAGAAGTGCACTTGGTGTACCCACGCTCCAGACCAATCAGCTGTAGTATCACCACAAACTGAACAAGCACGTAGACATGCTTTGAGATGTCTTTGCATCTGCAAAGAATGTTTTTCCCTCTTCACTCTTGTCTCCTTGATATCACATCTTCCACAGCTCCACCATGCAGAGCTACTTCATTCAGACCAAAAGCATTGCAGGCTCCCTATTAAATGCTCACCACTCTGGGAGGGGTGCTCAAGGCCATATTTTATGTCATAAGGGAGGGAGCTCAGCAGATTCGTTGCCAGAGTAATTTACTGCTGATGTTGCAAGATTTTTCAGCTGTGCTTACTGTAAGTGCTGGAAGGGATTTCTCACCTGTGTTGCATTATGAGGTTGGTACTATGAGTGTATGTGCAAGAACACCTCGCAAAGCAGGACTAGTTCATGCTTTAACATCTAGTGTAATAAGGTCCAATAAAATCACTTTAAAAGGATGTTAACATTGCAAAGCAAAACATCAGAACCAAGGAAATGCCAGAATTAAAATGGCCTGTGGAAAGCCAGTCTCTTATGCATTATGGTGTGGCTCTTATTACGTGACACACTAAGCTTTCCAGGGGATGGCTACTTTTTTCAGTGAATGTGAGAGCTTTCCAGGGGATGGCTACTTTTTTCAGTGAATGTGTAAGATCATTCTTTGTCCTGTAGATATTTCTTATATACATTAACCAAGTTCTTCAGTGTTTAATAAATGCGTCTCATTTTCATGCTGCCCTCACTGTATTAGACACTTAAAACAGTGTTTATGTTTGAAATCTGAAGAAACAAGGCAGAAATTAAGGCAGAAATTCTATAAAACATTGACTGAAGTTGTCACCAATTTGAGGCAAATTAGACCATAATTTTGCTGGTTAAACATAACATTTGTGCACCATCTTGTAAGTTC
Organism: Heteronetta atricapilla; assembly: GCA_011075105.1. NCBI lineage: Eukaryota > Metazoa > Chordata > Aves > Anseriformes > Anatidae > Heteronetta > Heteronetta atricapilla. The sequence continues at coordinate 59,646,414 of CM021733.1, read as the reverse complement.
AAAGTATAGTTTCCCAGCTTGGATCATTAGATGTGCAATGTAGATGGTGTACCAGAAATAGCCTGTTATTCTGTGTAGACTGGTAAATAAAGCCTTTACTAGTTACTTTCATTGATATTTGATGATTGCACAAATTTGTCATTATGTTTTTTACTCCCAAATCTTCTTAGAGGAGAGCAAGTTGTGCTGTTCTGTCCTGTCCCAACAAGCTGCAGTACTCCTCCACTATCTACACCCATCTCTATGTTAGCCACTTTTTTTTTCAGCTGGCTTCTGACCTCCTCTGATTTTACTACCTGCAGATCCCTTTCTTCTTTTGCACCATGGTTTCTGTTCCCTCTCCCTGTTAAGTTTTTTCTCTTGTTCCTCCTCCCCATATTTGAGGCTACAGGATTTTTCTGTTTGTTGACATTGCCCAGGTGTCTTCATGGAGGGACATTGAACTGACTGAGTAAAGAAGAATAGTCCCCTTCCTGATGCCACAAGTGCTTCTGGAATTCAAGAGAAGTAATTAATAATTCTTACTTGACTCCAGCTTCCTTGAGATCAAGAGCATTCAATACAGATTGGGTCTTCAAAAATTCAGGAGCCAGATTACAAGAGGACTCCACTAATGGTGTGAAAACAGAGCTTTTAGAAGCTTATAAACCTAAACAAATTTGGACACCCTTTCACCGAGATGATGATTCCTGGCTACCAGTATACCTTGTACTCACCCACTTCCAGTTCTGGGATTGTGCCTCAGAATTTATGGGTACTAAAGCCACTCAACACCATAGTTACATGACTTAAAATATGAACTCAACAGCATGTTTTCTTAAAAAATTGGATTTAATTATTTTTAGCTGAAACATTTCAAGCATTTTGTAGTAGGCAGACAGGGTAGGAGATTTCAACACTATTTGGTAAAATTCAAAAACAACTGAAACTGATATCTTACCACTCTAATGAATGATTCTCAACAAGCATATAACTGAAATGGTGAGAAAACCTGTGTAAACAGAAGGGGGAAAATGAAAACAGAGTAAGAGTAAAGAAAAAGTTTTTTTTTTTTTTTTTTTTATAACATTTAACACATGCAAATGTAAATAAATGTGGTGTTAGTGAAAGTTAATTATTTTGAAAACAGTCAGCAAAGCAGATTAAGAGGAAAAAAGTGCAGCTGAAGACAAAGGAAATGATATTTAGTCTTTGATCATAAGTTTTCACAGTGATTTTCTGTTCAACTTCAAGGGTGGCATAATTTTATGAATAACAAAATATGTTTTGCTACTTGAGTAGCCCTAAAGAGAAATGGTGTTCATTCCATACAGCCACTTGAAAGAAAATTACATGCCTAATCCTCCTTTAAGAAATAACATTTTTATTTATTAAGTCTTTTCTCTCAAAGAGAGACCCTAAAGATGCATAATGAAGTTTCCATTCAGTCTCAAAGGAAAAGACAAGTATATACAGTGTGCTCATACTGCACGCTTCTCAATGTTCACAGACAAACTGCATACATACCAAGCTGAAAATTTGAAATATTCTTATTTTGTAAGTATTTTGTTTTCATTGCAATATTCTTGAATATTTAGTACACTTTTGTTTAGGTTTGGTTTTGGTTTTGTTTCTCCCTAGAGTTTGTTCCACCTCACAGGAGATGAGTCTTTTTGATACAATTGGAACATGGCTTTTCTACATTTTAAGATAGAACTCTCTCTCTCTATATATATATACATATATTTTCATATGGTCACCATGCAGGTAGTGCCTATGTTCACCATGCAGGTAGCGCATAACCTTTCAGTCATCTCAATGTATTTGTTTAATGTTGGTCAAAACAAGAGGCAGTAGTTGGTGTGAGCAGTGGTAGGACAACTTGTCTATGAGTACACAACTTTTGCATAACTTGGAGAAGTCATTCTCTTCCCTGCCCAGGAACATCAGGGCTCTTAATGTGTTGTGTATGTTGAAAGTACTTAAATAACTTTAGTGTATGTTTGTATTATCTTTGGGCTTCCATGGTAATTGCCCACCAAAGGACCTGCCATCACTTTGCAAAATCAGGGTGTTAGGGTGTGCTGGGTGACTGTCAGACTCTGCAAGCACTGGCTGAAATGTGTGGTTGAACTCTCCTGACCTGGGGATTGAGATCTGAGCCCTGGTGCCAATATGACAGGGAGTGCTATTGGTGAGAACTGACAAAGGTAAATGCTTGTAAACTTAATAGCAAAGAGATGGCAAAAATAGCCAAGAAGTAATATATGTTAGAGACAGGAAAAAGCTTTACTGAGGTTTTTACTGCATACATTAATTAGATGCATTTATATATTAATTTTCTACGTAAAATTGAAACATTATTTTTCTGGTCAAGTCCCTCCATAACTTCCTGTTGATTAAGTCTGCTTCTGAAAGTACCCACCTGCCTCTCAAGGAAGGGCTCTTTCAAATTCAATTTATTTGAATGATTTTGAATTACTATTTTGAACAATTGCCTGTAATGTTGACACTCATTACACTAATTTGAGTGGGTATTTTTCTTGTTTGTACCTTAACACAAATTGTGGGCATTCACCTGGTATTCAATCACATGCTTATATCTCAAGTTTTTTTAATTTCAGATCTGTTTTTTTTTTTTTGTTTTGTTTTTTTTTTTTTTTAATTTCATATCTGGTATTACATTAATAATAATATAGTGAACAAAAAAATGTAGCAGTAATGTTGTGTCTAAATATTTATGGAAATGACTTACATAAGCTTTCATTGTTCTTCAGGCTGAGTCTCTGCACCATCACGTCTACACAATATGCTGAAACTACAAAGTCCATGGAGTAGCATAGTATGAACAGTGAAGAAAAAATCCATGAGGCTGAAAATTAGCAGTGATTTAATTGATAATTGGATAGACTGAAAATGTATTTGTAGCAAAATTCAAGCAAGACAAAATATTTGGAAGATTCTTTATGTTTTCTGCTTTTTTAGTGTTTTGGTGTCACTGTATAGTAAATATAGCTTTAAGTTCTTTTAAGTTTTAAGTTCTTCTTTTCTTGGAGGAAACTTTCAGTATTGCTACTGAAAACTGGTTTCTATGAATAACCAAATATGTAACTGTTGTTTGCTGAATACCTAGAACTCAAATGAAGAACAATAATGACCATCCTTAGCTCCATGCTTGTACTTAAACATCTTTGAGTGACATGGCATTCCATGTCACACCATGACATTCAGCCAAGGTTTTCAGAGAAAATACTTAACATTAACCTAATCCTTCTTCTTTTGGAGCTCGTGAATATTTGTAGTTTTGACTTCAACAGAATTGAGTCAGAGTCACTTTTTTTTTTTTTTTTTTTTTTTTTTTTTTTTTTTAAATGCTTTTAAAGTAGCAAGAAGTTGTAGGAAAATCTATTCATGAAAGATAATCTCAAAAATTGTCATTGAGCATGTGCTAGTTGTAATGGGAAAGTTCTTTGTATTGTGCAAGTCACATGAATTGGATTTGAGTGACTATGAGTCACTCACTAGATGGCTTTAAAATGGAATTTTGAAACCTCCTGTACAACCCTGCATTCTGTATTAGCACACAAGGGATCAAAATGCTCGTTTCTCTGCTGAAGGTATGAAAAGTTCAAGTTACCAGGAGGTATTGTTAAATTTTTGCAGGAAGTCCTGAAGATCCCAAAGAGATAGCTGGTCTGTAAGAGAACATTTTTATATTTTTATTGGAAAGTAATGGATTTTTTTCACCCTTAATTGGCTAACAGCAATGTATTGCAAAGATTAATATGGAAGTCAAACTACCGTTTATGTGATTATATATTGCAAATATGTGTGCAAATGTTGTATGTGATGTTTTAAGTTAATTGATGCATTAGGAAAACACATTTAACACACAGTTAGCAGATTCACAAAATGAAAATTAGTGTATGAATTATTTAGCTAGCACTGCACTTTGCCCCAGAATCTAGTGTTTATTATTGTGAGCTTTAGCAGGAAACAGAAGCAGTATCAATTGGGAAAACATTTCTTAACTGAGATGAGAACAGTATGGCTTTCTGGTTTCCAAGTGGGGAACCTGGTTCTTTGCTTTCTTTGTTCCCAGTTAGGCTACTCCCAAGCTATTTTAGCTGAACATTTTACATACTAGTGGAGCCTAGGGAAGTGCAGTTGGCAGCTGTTCATGGGATAATAATGAAACACACTGTTTAGTACTGCATACTGCTGCTGTAAAATGTGGGAAGTATTTTATAGAGATCATCGTGAGCAGAGCTGCATCCACTTTAAGCGATGTAAGTGTGTGAACAGTGAGCGAGGAAGTTGTGTTTCAAGTGAGAGTAACTGTGGAAATCCTTTGCTTTTTCAGGTAAAGAAAACGTGTACAGAATCAGATGTGTCAGAGCCTCCAAACACCAGGTATGGTAAAGAAAGGCACGTGCTGACTGCCTGCAGCTCAGTGGTGCAGCATGATTCAGAGCTGAACTGCAGATACATAGCACTGTGTGTGAGAGACCTGCTTTGCAAAGAGTGAAGGACTTTTTTTTTTTTTTTTTTTTTTTTTTTTTCACTTCTGAAAGGCATGGCACTGTGTTTATAAGTTAGGAAGAAGCCATGTATTGGTTAAAATGAAACTTTTCAAACACTGTCTTTGCTAATTTCATGTACATGGGGAATAGGAGATGCATTTAATTTCTATGTTTTGCACATGGAGGTACAAGTATGTATAGTTCTGAGCAGGTGAAGTAGCAATTGTTTTAGGTTTGTGTGTTTCTGTTAAACTGTTGAGCCACAGTGGGTGATTTTCTTAAGATTTGGTGGTTTGTGGTGTTTTTTGCCTATCTTTATCTTGCTTCTGTTTAGAAGAACTATTTAATTTTCACAAAAATTGACATCATGCTCAATTTAAAACTCAGAAAAGCTAAGTAATTCAAGGTTTGCCAAATCCCATCCTCAGCTTTGTGTCACTGTTGCAGCAGCATCCTCTGGGAGCTGGGGGCCACGTGTAATGTCAAAGTCCGATGTAATATCTCTGGCTTGAGCTATGCAGCGCACTGTCTGAGTTTCTTTGATTAGCTTCTCGATATATCAGAAACAATAGAAATTAACGTTCCTGGCCCGTGTGTTTGTAATGCTGTGTATACAGCCTGCAGGAAGCATTTTTTGTCAGATCTCGATCCGCGGTGCGACTTGGGTCTTCCAGGCGAATCAGCCTTTGTAGCAGCGCTAGGGGGCACCGCACAGCACGTAACACTTGAAAGCCTGGAGCAAGGTAATTCTTCTCTAAACAAGTCTTAAGTGAAAACATTGCACATAAAATGAAACATCAGCATAAAAATGAATGCTGGAGACACACAGCCTTAAAGAATAGCTCCTGGCTTGGGACCTAAGGCCAATATCATTCATTTATTTAGCTAGCTTTATAGCGTGTTGGTTTTGGATTTGAAACTATTACAATAAATGCAGATGGAAAGTGTTTTTACAGTAGGGAAGTAATTAAACTGGGTGTGGGAACTTTGTCAGGAGAATTCTTGGAGTGACATGTGTGTATCAGCAGATTCTTTGTCTTGTTTGGCCTTGGTTCGTCTTTTAGAAAGAAACATTCAAGCTGCAGATGTAACTAGTAAACTCCCTTCAGAAAAAAAAAAAAAAAAACCTAACCTATGAAGCATATCAAAAAATGCTTTCCAGAAATATCCAGTTATCCAGTTATATAGACATTAAAAATCAAGTCACCATTTTTATTTTTTATTTTTTTATATATATACAAAATGGTTATTATCACAACAGGTAAACTGCAGACATACACAGGTAATTGTGGTTAAGAACTGAAGTCATGGTGGGTAGGCACCCACCACATTATAAATACACACGAGAACATGCACAGATCTTCAGTATCTCTGTCACAAATTGCAACTCACAAATTGCTTACTTTTACAAATTCTGTCTAAGTCTTGAGGGTTATTTTGCAAAACCCCTATGAGCTGTTTGTAAATACCTTTCTCAGATTGTTTACACATTAAACCTATCGCAGTGGTATTGTGTCTATAGCAATACTAATATATTCTTCCTACATAATTTTGTAATAAAAATCAAATTCATCCTGCATGTCTAAATAGCTGTCTAGTTGTGCAAAATGATTATATATTCCTGGAGCCAGAAAGGTTGTGACTTGCTGACTCATACTATAGGTCTGACAAGACAGGAGTGACATGCATGGGTGACAACTCTATCACTCTGGCCATGTATCAAATTCACTAGTAAGATTAGGAAAAGTTCAGAGCCTATATACACACACTGCTTTTAATTGTCTTATATACTGGGTATAGATGGGAATGATCCCCCAAATATGCTGAACAGTTCCTACATTTTATTTAATACTATATAAGAAAAACTGAAAACTAGCACAATGCATGAAAGTTAACTTGTTTGCAGTTGTTATAGCTCCATTTTTACATAGATAATCAGAGAAGTATTTTAATACTAATAATGGAGTGTTTTGTTGCCCTAAAACTTGTAAGCTACAATTACAGCCTCATACCTCAAGATATTCCTATGGAAATGAGTTAAATGCTAGAATATATATGATGTTTGGTAAAATGATAAATACTGGGTCCCATTCTCCATTTCACTGTCAGCTACAACATGCTGGTTTTGGCTGTACAGCCCAGGGCAGCATCTTTCTTTGTGACAACCGACTTCTTTGATGAACATGTCCCTGCTAGCCCAAAGTCCTGGCCTTCCCCTTTCCTTGTCCCTTCCCCTTCCTACCAGGCCTCTCAGGAATTCTACTGTAAGATCAAAGTCACATCACAAATTGAGATCTGGCCAAAGACATCCAGTTTGCTGGGTTATAAAATCAAATAGAAAGGAGAGAAAGGAGGGGAGGAAGAGGAAGTCCCTGCAAAGGGAAAATTTAGCAGTCTTCTGCAGCTTCCTCTAGGTCCACTGATTATAAGGCTTTTTTTTGCCCTTTGTAGACGATCGAAGAATCTGCAGAAGAATTAATAGATTTTTCTGACAGATGAGACAGTTTATTTTCTTCCTGGAGAGGTATCTATTATGTTAGTACCTGTTAGACAAAGTTTGTTCCTATGTATTGCTGAATCACAAATTCACTAATGATGATTACTGGTGAGTCACATCCACAGAGATACAGTTGCCAGATAAACAGACTGTCCAAAAAAACACAGAGGATTTTTTACATGTTTGATAAAGATCTCCAATATTTCAATTTCAGTGAGGCTCTCAGCATAGATTGCAGATAATTGCTGTTCTGGCCTTCCATACCCACCTTCTTAAAAGTGCTCCACATTGTAAGATTTAAAATATATTCATTCTTTTCTCTGTTCCTTCATCCTAAAAGTCTCTTTCAACCCCCCTGAATGAGAAATAGGCTTTTACATTTTTTCATTGTTCTCACTTGGATACCTACTCCTGGTTTTGTTTTTGTTTTGTGAGGATATAGTGCTATAGCACATAAAGGATGTAGCACAGGATATATACACTAGGATATAGCACATACATGTCCAGAGACAGTTACTGTTGTTAATGCATTAACAAGCAAATAGATGGTATTGAATAACAGTGAGAGCTAATACAGTTTTCACATTACATCCATGAGACCAAGTCTTGGTTCCCCTGTAACTTGGGACACTGGTGTGAATACAGTTCTCATGATACTTGCTGAACCAGAGCCATGCTAACACTGAGTGCACTACCTAAAAGGGTTTCCGTGGGCATCAGTGTATTTAACCAAAGTAAAAAGGAAAACAATGCGTATCTCCTGCACCTTATTCTGGACAGCCAGATCGTCAAAAATGTTTATTTTATAGCAATTTTGGCTGTGTGAAACAATACCTGAATTTTTATTTACACTAATTTGTTCAACAGGACCTCCAAATTCTTAGCACAGGTTTGATGGCTGATAGGAATTAAATAATATTTAAGGTCCCTTCCAACCCAAACTGTTCTATGATTCTATGATACCTTGCATTTTTCTGTATTTAGCAGGTCTAATAACTTCTCAACCTAAATACAAGCAGAACAGGTCATCTGATGACAGGTTCTGTGACAGAAGCTGTTGTGCCTTTCCCAGGGTCTTCTGAGCACACCCAACCATTTGCATACCAGTTCATAGGAGAGTGAGACCAGCGGTACCTTTCCATTTATTTGCAGCTCAGCAGATGAACAATAAATGTTTATTATTACATGGTGAAGAGGACCTTTATGATTGAACTGCCAAGCAAGAAAAGCCAGCAACAGCTATGGAAATTGACATTGATGTTTTAGCAGTTATAATAGAAAAAAAAATAAATAATATTGGTTGTGCAGTAAAAAGGGAGCGAGCTCAGAGTCTCAAGTTTTCAGATATGTTTTTTTAGCCAAATGCGCTCTTTCATTTAATTCTCATCTATCTTAAAAGTTTTCGTTAAAAGGTAGGGATTTGTTGTTTATGAGACAAACGTAGCTTATTTTAGGCTAGAGGCTAATTGAAACACTTTTCAGAGTCAGGAGCAGTGTAGCACCACTGTATCTCACACTGAATAACCTGTAGATCATGGTGACGTGATAAATGGGCTTCATCTGAGGAAATGAGATATTGACATGACAGTTTAATTTAGACTCCTAAGGTCACATTCATCTCATGGTAAAATAGATGTGTAGAAGATGCTTCTGAGATGCTATTTATTTGGACCACTTCTCTCTATTGACAATGTATTCCTCTTTTCCTGAGTATCCATGCAGACTCCACCAGCAATTACTTGCTGCACTGCTGATTTAGCATAAAAAGGCCAGCTAGATACACCAATGAAAGCAATTATTTTGATTGTTCATATTCTGCTGTTCTGCAAAAACATTCAGTTCCATAAGGGAATCCATGCAAAAATAAAATTATTCTTTAGCCAAAGGAAAAAAAAAAAATGCTTAATACATTATTACTGGCTGCTAGTATTTCTTGGGTTTGGGGCAAATTATAAGGAGGAACGGATACAGCAACATGAATTTTCTAGGAAAGGGCAGAATAAATAAAGCTAAAATTGAAAGACTGCCACAAGTAATTTTAGGAACTGGAAGAAAAAATTCAGTCAACAGGAGGTACAGTATGTGATTGTCAGAATATCACATTCATGTCAGTGAGTTCTCTATAGTTATAAACATTTCACCTAAGAGAAATGTTTGGCAGGATCCAGCACAGACTTCTCAGTTAAGACAGTGGCTGGCAAAAAATGTTTCACAATTTTCCAATTTTAAAATAACTACATTGTGGAATAAGATTTCTTATAAAAGCTGCATTCTGGGACACACAGGCATAGCTTGCAGTCAAGAGAATGTTTTACACAAATCTGTTACTTATTAAAGGTTTGGTGCACATATTTAGTCTGCATGCCACTTCAGCAGTTTGAGTCAATCAAAGTAATACATTTAGCAAGATGACTGAGCAGATATATGTAATTGAATGACATACAACATCCATGACCATCACATGGCACTTGCAACAAGTATGTTGTCTTGCTATGTGTGTTGTATGTTTTTCAGGTATGTAGTTTGCAGGCAGCACAATTCTTTCTTCCTATTTTTGGAGCAGTCTGTGCAGTGTCTCTCTGCCTGCTGTACCTCATGATGTCCTCATGCTTTAACTTTAGAAATTTGGTCTTCTGATTACCCGGAGCCTACTGAAGCTGGTCACTGTCTGCCCATTGGTTTTCATTGGCTCTGGACCAAGCCCCCAAAGAGTTCTAAAAATATATATGATATGTTTACAGAAATTGCAATAATCTATTTAGAGTACAAACACATGGTGACTGATGACATCACAGAGAAGTATTGGAATGGTTTATATTAACAGATCCCCATGGTTTTAACAATAAAATTAATGTATTTTTTATATTTTTCCTTTGTTATAAATTCTTGTTTGTTTTTTTGTCGTTGTTGTAGTTGTTGTTGTTGCTAAAATCAAGCATAACATATTTTCTATTATACTACAAATAATTTATTTGTGTGATGCCAAGCCAGATCATGTCAGTACCAAGACTTCCACTAACCTGAATCAGTTGTGGGTCAGACTTTGAAACATGCAAAAGCAACAAGAAAAAACAAGAGGTTTTGAACAGTTATTGGAAACTTATATAACCTTTAAAAAAATAACTAGGATAAACAAGATTGTAAGAGAGGAGTTAGTAGAAGTAGTAATTTTGATATATTTTTTTTTTAGTTAGTCTTACGTACAATCACATAGTATTTTTGTCTAACACTACATATTATGAAGGTAAGTGCTTTCTAGTATGCATTTTTTACTAGAATGCAAGAACCAATCACTGCCAATAATTTCAAACCTGTACTAAAATGTGAAAGAAAAACAGTACATCTGGAAATTAAAAAGTTCTCCAAGAAAGAAAGAAACATATTTTAACAGCTGTGAGTTTATTTTTTATGTTGGTTGGAGATAGAGTAAATAATACAAAATACTGATCAACTACATGCTAGAATGTACTAATGTAAACTAGAAGTATTTATTTATTTGCTGTTCCTTTAAAAAGGTGCTGTCATTCCTGCTCTCTAAGGTGTATTTTGAAAATAGTTAAAAACCCTTTGAATACTGTTTAACTATCTATACTTAAAGTGTTTCAAGAAATAGTTGCTATTTTCTATATTTATGCACTGGATATGTCTTTGTAAGACCTTATGTCTTACATGTCCTAAACATAAGACTGTTAAGCCATTTCACTTGGTAAAAATATTGCATATTTCTTGAAGTGGAGATCTCATCCAAGGTATCCTATAACCAGCAGACATAAATTAATTCCCTTTTGCTATCCCATACTGATCTGTGTGAAAATTTTCTGCCATCTTGAGTGGTTAGTAGTTTACAGACTACTACTATATATGAATGATAGTGGTGACTCCCAGGATATTGCCGTGTCCACATCTGTTTTAAAGTCCTCTCACAGTTCTCTCTTCTACATGCCCTATAAGAGGGAACAAGTTTCCATGTGTGAATGTTTCTGGTTAATTGTGGGGAGGTCTAGCACAACCCCATGTAATTGTATAATTAATAGTTTTGATATAATTGTGACTTCCAAAGTGCTTTGTGATTTCTGAGTCAGCTTCAGGAGCACAAGTTATTTAGCAGATCCCAGTCATGAAACCCCTTCACACATGCTGAGCTAAAGTTAGTTGCTTTCTGCCATCCCAGACGGGGATTGTGAGTGCCCTTCAACTGAAATACATGCTGGTGTTCTGTGTGAGGGCTGGAAAATGTTTGCAGAAATGAAATTCTAAAGCTGTGTCAATTACTAAGTATTAATGGCAGTTAAGTATGAAGAAAAATCCCCAACAACTAAACACAAAAAAGAACAACTGAAGAAATGAAAAGAATGCAACAAAAATTTCCAAAATTTCATATAGAAGTAGACACAAAAAACTCACTCATAGTAATAACTTTTGACTGGGGATGGGAACATATAAGCAATACCTATAAGCATATTAAAAAAATGGAATATGAATTTTATGAGTTTTTCAAGCACATTGAAATCACAGAATCACAGAATCACAGAATTTCTAGGTTGGAAGAGACCTCAAGATCATCGAGTCCAACCTCTAACCTAACACTAACAGTCCCCACTAAACCATATCCCTAAGCTCTACATCTAAACATCTTTTAAAGAGTTCCAGGGATGGTGACTCCACCACCTCCCTGGGCAGCCTGTTCCAGTGCCTAACAACCCTTTCAGTAAAGAAGTTCTTCCTAACGTCTAACCTAAAAATCCCCTGGCGCAACTTAAGCCCATTCCCCCTCATCCTGTCACTAGGCACGTGGGAGAACAGACCAACCCCCACCTCACTACAGCCTCCTTTAAGGTATCTGTAGAGAGCGATAAGGTCACCCCTGAGCCTCCTCTTCTCCAGGCTGAACAAGCCCAGTTCCTTCAGCCGCTCCTCGTAGGACTTGTTCTCCAGGTCCCTCACCAGCTTCGTCGCCCTTCTCTGGACCCGCTCAAGCACCTCCACGTCCTTCTTGTAGCGAGGGGCCCAAAACTGAACACAGTACTCGAGGTGCGGCCTCACCAGAGCCGAGTACAGGGGGACGATCACCTCCCTAGCCCTGCTGGTCACACTGTTTCTGATACAAGCCAAGATGCCGTTGGCCTTCTTGGCCACCTGAGCACACTGCTGGTTCATATTCAGCCGACTGTCCACCATCACTATTCAATATATGAATATATGAAATATTCAATATAATTCCTTAGTCATCATTGTAGAACAATGTGGTAGCAGCACAGGTACAGCAGTGCACAGGGAAGTCCTCCCAGTGCTATCTTCTCTCCCTTTTACACATGGGTGCTGTTGCACAATGTAACTTGGACAACTACAGCAGCTAATTCCATGAGAGAGAAATTATAATACATGTTTTACTGCCTTTACTACTGAATAAACAGGTGCACAATGTGATGTACATGGAAACGGCAGGAGTTAAAATTTCAGTCCATTTGCAAGGCTGTTGTCACTCTCCATCATCAACTTTCTGTAGCTGGAGATGCAGGTGCACAGACGGAGCAAGACTGAAGCAATCCCAGTGACTTAGTGTGCACCTGGTTGTTACTCATCTATTTTGGACTGAGTAGGTACCAGTGTGGGTGGTGGGATAGTGTCCTCCCCACCTGCAAATGACACAATTTGCTTCTCTTAAATCATGGCATGGATACTGGCAGCCCAACATACAGCCTGAGCTGTCACCAGTTGCATAGACTGTTGGTATTTAAGTTCACTTTTCTGCCTGTTCTTCATGTTGCATTATTAGCTTGGGCAGCATGTGTTAGGTCACCACCAGGCGTTCTTGTCTGCCAGCTGTTCCAAAGTGACAGTCTGGCAGGCGCTGGCGGGCTGAAATTAGTTTCTGTGTAAAGTGAGTGTATTGCTGCTCTGCAAAACGAGGTGCTTTGTGCCCCAAGGTAAGGTCCAAGGGTTTGGCCTCTAAAAGTAAGCATTCATTACACTTCCCTTTCCCTCTCCGTTATCCCTCCACCCCTGCCCATAGTGACCAGTTTAGACTGAATTTGTTGATCTGCAAAGTCACATAGTACTTTTTCATACAAAGTCTACTTGAATTTCAGAGAGTTGGAATACAAGTACATACATTTCTGAGTTAAATAATGTATTAATCAGAACTGAATATATTTTGAGCCTTCAGGAGTGTCTTGGGATAGGGGAAATACTGGTTTTGAGTGAAAAAAAAAAAAAAAAAAAAAAAAAGCTGAGATTATACTGCAAATGTGTTTACTTAAACCAAGAGTTTTACAGATTTTTTTTTTTTTTTCCTAAAATTGAACTGGATTTCGAGACATAAAATGATGGTGATGGTTCTTCAAGTTCAGCACATTTAATCACAATGAGAAGGAACTTTCTTTCTTTCTTTCTTTCTTTCTTTCTTTCTTTCTTTCTTTCTTTATTTATTTCTTTTTCTTTCTTCCTTCCTTCCTTCCTTCCTTCCTTCCTTCCTTCCTTCCTTCCTTCCTTCCTTCCTTCCTTTCTCCCTAGTCTATTTTTTGCTGTCATATCACATTACTGCAGCACACAGAACTAATTCAAATTCTGTTCTGTTCTGTTTGACCTCTTAGATAATCCAAATATATTTTACCAATGGTGAGCCTGAATAATAAAAGTATTTGGTTCTACCTACTTTATACTTCAAATACAGTTGAATAAGTCCCTAGAAGAATGCAATATTAAAAAATTGACCAGTTAGATCCAAATTCCCTAATCAGAGATTGTTACACGTTGCTGTTTGAATCACTTTTTTTTTTTTCTCGAATATTTTTAGGTGTAATTCATTGGCTAGATATTTCACAACATGTTCAGATACATTTTAAATATCATCTGTCAATCTATGTGTTCTGTAAGTACTTAACTAGCACCACATAGTTAGTATGTTGTGCTAGTATTTAGCACACCAAAAATCACTTCTTCACCATCTTGCCAGACCCTGATCAGTCATAAAGGGGAAAAAAAAAAAAAAGTAAGAAATGACCTGCAAAAAATTCATATATAAAAACCACATGGAAATAAAGTAAATACAAGTTTGCTTTCTGTTTTCTAATACCTGTGTGTTACACACATGACTTGTATGCATGTTCAGAATGTTTTCCTTTTAATATTTCAGACTTGGTCTCATCCATTTATTTTAAGGTAGCCTAATTCCTGTGCTTCAGTTCTCTTTACACAGAGTTTAGGCTGAACATCAGTTGTTGTCCCCCTCTGGGAACAGAAGACAGAGGATCCAGATGACAAGGAGGGAAAAAAAATCCTCCATAAGCAGCATCTGGCTCTTTGGCAGATTTGCCAAGCACTTCTGCTAATGGGTTTGGATTTGCCCAAGGGTCTTTTATGTGGTTACATTGCAGATGGTCTGTCTGTTCTATCTTCTCCTTTTGAATGCTTTTTTTTTTTTTAAAAAAAAAAAAAAACAACTTTCATCCAATCCTTAGAATTTACACACTCCTTTCCAACTGATAAGGTTCTTTATGAGTCTCATAAGATGCCTGTGCATAGTCCTTTGTTAGAAATCTCAAAGCTTTCCACATATCCAAATGTGTGTCTTGAGTTTTGCTGGCAATTCTGGACTTAGTTCTCCAGTTTAGCTGCCAAGTGATATAATTTACTGTGATCTGAGTCTGTATTTTTGTCAAATTTCTGTGGGATTTACTTTATATCATTTGTAGAGCAGAGGTAACTTTACCTGCCCTTAAAGCATGAAATATGTTTGCCTTCTACTAGCTTTCCACCTTTAAAAACCTAAGTTCAAATCTGGATCTGGTTATAAGTGAAAATGAGTATGATGGTCTCAATCTAATTCATAGGGGATTCTTGTCTGCCATTTAAGAGAGGTCAAACTGCAGCAGCAATTCTTTGGGAAGGTATGTTGGCAGATCTATGGAAAAAAAAATACAATGCCCAAATAAATAAAACAATATCATGGATCGGCTTTTTAGCAGAATTATTTATTGTGTGACCCAAGCGAAGAAGAGGGCAGAGGGAATGCATCTTCTCTCCTGAATTTCATTTTCTTTCTATTTAAATTTACAACTGTATCTCTATGACTTTAATGTTTAAGATTTTGTATTATTTTACTTGCTTTTTATTGTAGAAGTAATTGGCAGGTGACTCATGCCTATAAGATCACCTTTTATTCTTATGTTATTTCAAGGTTTTATCTTATTTTCCTTCTAATTATATATATTGAATTCAATGGGAAAAAAATGTGTTCTCAAATAATGTAGTTCTTTTCAAGTCTTTCTCAAAATAGCACTAGAGAAGCATACTCATTCCCTTTAGGGTTTCATTATTATACTATGTTTCACAACAGTAATATTTTAAAATTTACTGAGAAACAAAACATATAAAATGCAATCATGTTGTTATTGTCTCCTATTTGCATGCCCTGTATTGCTAATCCAGTCCTTAACCACTGGGCAATCTGTGCTAAGTGTGGTAACATTACAGTCTTAGCCCCAGGAAGTCTGCAGTATAGATGTGCATGACCTTAAAAACCAACAACACCACAGAGTTTGTTTCATCCTACCCTGTTTTTCCCTCGAACTTTGACAGAAGTGGGTAAATTATGATTTTTAATGGCAGAATGATATTTCAAAAGTCATCTTGAGGTCAAACCATTTGGTGTAAATTGGGCTTTTAGCAGACAGAGGTATAAAGTACAGGCAAACTGGCAAACCGTTTACAGTTTATATCAGACATGCTGGAGGAGGGGGGGGAGGAGAGGGTAAGGAGGGGGCATGGGTTATGGAGTAGCTGGAGCCACTGCTGTGTCCTTGCCTCTGCCCTCTGTCTGAATGGACAGGTAGGTATCCTCTACTGCAGCTCATTTGTCAGAATCCAATCTGGGCTGAGACTGAAGGGTTCCCATTTTGCATCTGTACCTGCCCCTTCTTACAGTTTCAGGGGATAATTCAGAAGGGATTATGCCCTAGAGTCCTCAGCTACATGTATTTATTGACTCTTAGAAAAATCACCCACTTCTACAGACGCCTACCTATGCAACCTGCTCTAGGGAACCTGCTTTGGCAGGGGGGTTGGACCCGATGACCTCTGGAGGTCCCTTCCAATCCCTACAATTCTGTGACTGTGTAATTCTACCCAAATTAAAAAAGGTACATAAAAACTGTGTATGTTCTTTAGGTCTTAAATTATAAAATTATGAAATGACTTAGGGAAATCAAATAGTGAAGCAAAATTAAATGTAATCATTCAATATCATTTGTAAAGGGCAACCAGTGTGAGTATATTTATCAGGACATCATCTATCAGGACAAAATGAAAAGGGATGCATACAATGCATTCAATGTACCTCGCTATTCAGAATAGTTATCCATAGCTACACCTTATTATTTAATAGCAATGATTAAATTGTGAAGCATCAGGCAGTCAGAAAGTCTAATATATCTAATATATTTATTTCATATTCTAAACATAGAACATCATTGTGACAGCAATTAGAGAAGAGAAATAATTGCTTTTGACACAAACTGTTTTAGAGCCAAACATAATGTGCTCCACATGAAGTAAGCTATGGAATTTTTGTCTTGAAAGCCAAGGTTCAGATCAGGTTTAACTTTTAATGGGAACTTCAGTGTTAAAAGTGAGACATGCTAATGTTTCCCATGCTAAGCTTGCTTGCCAGTAGCTGTCTGTATTTTATCTTTACCAAAAAAAAAAAAAAAAAAATAGAAGATTCAGAATGTTTGCATTAAAATGTAAAGCTTGAATTGAGTGTGAAAGTGACATGTTTTTGACAACTGTTAGTCAACGATCACAACTCATTCTTTCTGGAGATGGATGGAGCTCTTGCAGGCCCTTGTACTGGTGGCTAATGAAATTATGTTGAGATTAGGTACAATACTGAACACCTGAAAGACCTTCTTTCCCTTGGGCAGTCCCTGACAAAGAACCACATGTTTCAACCACTAGTTTGAAATGTAACAGACATTTCAATTCAGGAAGTCAGAGACACAACTCACCCTCTGCTGTCTTGTTATGAAAATGTGAGTTAATGTTTATATCATGTAGATCCACTGAAGCCAACAGCAAAATTCCCAGAAATTTTAACAGGCCTCTCATCCATGATTTCCCAATTTTAGGCTTGCTTAAATATTGTTGTACATAACTAAAGTTGGCACTATTGTTACGTTGCAATTAATAAAGTAGATACATACCAAGAACTGATATCTGGACCCAGATGGTCATCTCACTGTTCCAGTTAAAGTCATACTGTTATGCAATGAAGGATGGTGCTGTGTGTTTTCCCTGAGATGTTTTGAAATTATATGCAGTGAACTGGATGACTTCAAAGGCCATTTCTAACAAAAGACAGATTTGCAACAGGCTAGTAGTTAGTCGTCTGTTGTCTAAGTGTGCTTTACTCTGTATATGTAAGAAATGTCTTTGTTGCTCAAATTAGACTTAAAAGCACCAAAGAAAGACTCAGTGAGATCCTCCAGTTGTCCAGGTGGTTGCCTGTTCCTCTGGGTCAGGTCAAGTCAGGTCAACTGCTGGAGATGCAGGAAAAGCCAAAGTTTCCCTGACCAGTTATGCTACAGAAGTTGTGGTGCGGGAGAGAAGGCCGCAGGCTTGCTGGTTGTGTGTTAGCCATCTCCACAGAAGTGATTGTTATTTGTTTATGACACAGATCATCATGTTGTAAGAACCATAGTGTTCATAAGTGCTGATCACATCTGGAAGTGATCAGAAGTGCAAAAGGGAGCTGCTGGGTGAACTCCTCTTTGAAAATGTGTCCCTGTGATCCAAAGACCGGTATTTAGACCTTATGTATCTGTAAACTGGAAGTCTGTATTTCATGTAAGTTCAATATTTGACAGCTCCCTGTGGAATTGCAGTGTCATTATCATTTTTGATTTATTTAAATGCTTACATAATGACTTCAAAACCTACTTTAGTCACCTTTTTTTTTTTTTTAAGCAGTAGGTTAAACATGGGTTTAACCTCCAGGCGTACCTTCCCGTATTTTATGTTCACACTGGGAATAGAAGTCAATAACCCAGCCCATGGACTGTATGGCAAAGCTCATGGCAGGGTGTTAAACATGTCCAGGCATAAGCCAAGGCAAGGGAGCATTTGTGCCATGAAATTGTTAGGGCTGTATGTACCATTGGGTCCAGAGTGGGCCGGGTTTTATGCAGACCAAGAAAGTTTATCTCCTTACCCTTCTCTCAGCTACTCCTCTTCAGGTAGCCATAAGCTAGAGAACAGCCTCTGGTTCACTCTGACTACCCGTTGAAGTGTTCTCTGCCTGGCTCCTGGAGTTAAATTTTCTCCCACCATCTACCCTTTTCAAGGAGAAAATAGGAAATCTGTTCAGATGCCACATTACCTTTTGACAGATACTTCCTTCAGAGCCTGGAGCAAATACCCTGAAAGAAAAATGTATCATAACAAACCTGTGCCCATCACAGCCCACAAAAGAAATCTCAGAGTCTTGGATCCAGCTGTCCAGAAGGTATCAGTCAACTTAGCTTTTCTTTTTTGTGTGTGTGAGCATCCATTTATTACATCAGAATATAAGAATTTCCCATATAAAGCTATTATCTGCCTTCATCAAATCAAACAAATTTCAGACTGCAAGCTGGGGAGGTGGAGTGGAGGGGAGCCACACAGGGAAATGATTTCCCATTATCTGACATTTTAATGACAGTCTCCCTGTTTTTGTTAGTGTAGACCTGTGTTGTATAACTGAAGAACCCTCATGAGCACAGAGATGGTGAGCTGGAAGTTTATGGTGAAATAAATAATTTAGTAAACTCTTTTGTGTGTGTGTGTGTGCCTCAGAGTTGTCTTGATTTTTATATATTTATTTTAATACTTTTTGGCATTGACCAAATGGACACCGTGCCCAATAGGAGAAACCAGAAGCATTTCCTAGAAATTATTGTATGCTTTATCCACAAGTGGAAATCAAAATTAATTTCATATTTTCTATTAATTGTGTCAATAAAATGTTGTTGATCCCCAGCAAAGTCAGAGGGGAGTGAAAAAATAATTTTATTTGGATTTGTGGCCAACTCAATTGCACCAGAATAGACAGTTTTCTGTGGTTTGCTGGAAACTACATTAAATGACATTAAAATAAAGTAAAATGTCTCAGTCAATCAAGAACCAGGGAAACCATAGTGTATCTGACTCTCGAGCAAATAATAGTTTTCAGCAATTATGTTGCACAAAAATCTGAGCCTTCTAAACTTATTAGCGTGTTTAGAAATCACCAGAATAAATCTAACCTTTTCACCATCATTTTATTCCTCAAACAGAAGAAGAAAGTGGCAGTTTTTCTTCTCCAGCAAAAGAAAACTTGAATTTGTAAGCAGTTGGTTTTCCTATTGTTTAGTCATTTTTTTTCTCTAGACCCACTGAGAATATATCTATATGCACCTTTTATTAAAACAGTATCTTCTTATTACTATGGCAAAAGCCATATCCTAGACTAACAAAGCTATGGCCTTTGGTGTTTGAAAACATGTTGAGAAAAGAAGGGAGCATGGATGTAATGAAGACAAAAAATACCTGACACCTGGCTGTAAGGAAGCATGGAGAATCTGAGAATGGCTCAGAGCCAAAAATGGAGGGTAAGAGCAGAAGAACTAGGGAAATGGGCAGGGGGGCTTGGGAAGAAGTGGAAGTGCTGTTAAAACAAAAATGCTTTTTATCCTGTTGTAAATGTTGTCCAGAGGCACACTACAATGTTGGCTTTTGTCAATGAACCCGTTTGTTCACAGTCTCATCTGAGCCCTCTTCACCAAGTGCAGACTAAGCACTGATATTGACTGCTTGGCAGACATCTCCTGTAAAATAATACTGTCTACATGAGTTTCTCTTTCCTTTCCTTTCCTTTCCTTTCCTTTCCTTTCCTTTCCTTTCCTTTCCTTTCCTTTCCTTTCCTTTCCTTTCCTTTCCTTTCCTTTCCTTTCCTTTCCTTTCCTTTCCTTTCCTTTCCA